>CM056198.1:52435955-53035955 GCA_029692085.1 Gymnothorax javanicus | reverse complement strand
AGATCTCTACGTTTCCTATGTACATCATATTTATAACATTTTGGCAACCGCTGTAACATAAAATTGATCAGGCTTTGGATAGATTGTTCTAATTCTGTAAAATGTGAACAATTCCCAGGCCAGATAATGTGTTTCACTTTAATAATTAAATGAGAATGTCGAGTTGACACACCAACCAGAGCAGGCAGAGGCTCTCCTTCAGAAGCTAATCCAATTTTTGGTCCAGGATACAATACAGGGCATGTGCCGGGCTTCCCTGGAGGGCTACATGTAGCACGGGCCTCACCTCTCAATTTAAGGTCATACTCATGTATGGCCATCGGAGTGGGGCAACCATCTTCCTCCAGTCCCGCAGCCGTTTTATTCCAATTGATATTAAACATTTCATGTACTCTAATAGCCTCTTCCCAACCTAATCCTGTGTCAACCCACACTCTCAGATCCTTCCAGGTTAATACACCAGATCCATTACCTTCAACAACACTACAACACAGATCTCCTACTAATTTACCAGGGTTCCTTATTCCCCAAAAATGACAATCTGTCATCCTCCAAATGTCTTTATTGCACTGGATGGAGCCCCATCCAGTCAGGTTGATACTCCTCAGGTTGTCCCAGGTCCAGCTGCAGCCTGCCGAGTTGGTGCACATTTGTGTACTGTGGAAACGTGTGTCTGCCTTTAGACACAAAACGAAAGAACTGGCTCCCAGGAGCCGGAAGGCGAGACGGGGATTATTGTGCCCCATGTTGTGTCTCCACCTGATATTTTTCAAACGTGTAATATGGATCCACACTGGAATCCCAGTCACCCGGGCAGCCGATGGGGTTGTGTGTGTGCGACAGTGTGTGGTCCGGACCAGGTAGGATCAAATGTCTTCTTCTGATAGGTTTCACCAGCACCTGGTCTCCATGTTCTACCTGGCACGTTTCCACGTTGTCCTCTCCTGCGTTTGGTTCTGTCCTGTGATCCTGTGAGACACACTGGGACAAATGTCTGCAATATTCAACAAGACGGTCACCCATCACATGCAAATCACCACCACCAATGCACAGATCTCCAGGGGTCCTCATGGTTCGGCCTGTAAGCATTTCAAAGGGAGAAAGTGAGTTAGGGTCAGTTGGTCCTGCTCTCATAGAGAGGAAAACCGATGGTAGCTGCGTCACCCAGTCTTTCCCTAAAAAGGTTGGGTGGGTCGGGGCTGTTGTCTCATCCTAGTCTTAATGGTGGGTCCTGGATTGCATCGCGCACACGTCATACGCCTGCGAACATAATTGTGAATGTTAACACTCAATTTAGGATGCCTGCATGTTTGTGCCATCCTGTGCCGCATCCGCTTCACTCCATCATGCCCTAGTGAGTGGTGTAAATGGATCATTGTTCCCATCATACTACTGGGCAGAACATAAGCACCTTCAGGGTCCCTCCAAATGTTGTCTTGCCCCAATTTCCCACCATTCTCCATCCAAAGCCATTTCTCAGCTCTGGGGGCTTCATGTTGCAGCTGCTGTAGTTCTAAAAGAACATTTCCTTTTTTCACTTGCTCTGTTTGCAAAGCCACTACCGAGGCAACTATCCCTTCACTGGCTGCAATCTTTGCCCACTCATCTGCCTTCCTGTTACCCTCAGTGTGAGGATCAGTCCCATTGGTGTGGGCTTTTACTTTCAACACTGCTACCTGCTTTGGTCTCTGTACAGCTTTGTGTAGTTTGTTCACTACCCCCTCATTTTGTATTGGGGCCCCTACGCTGGTCTTGAGCCCCCTATTTACCCACAAACTCAAATAGTCATGTACAACCCCAAAGGCATATCTAGAGTCCGTATAGATATTCACATTATAGTCAGTCATTGTTTCACAGGCTTCAGCAAAAGCATATAATTCAGCAACTTGAGGAGATTGCCATGCTATAGTACATTCTACCCAAAGAAAGCTGTGGGATGGCTCAGAAATACCTCCCAATATTTTTAATTGCCTGGTCTGTTCCTTTTTTTTTTTTTTTTTTTTAAATCTTACATGGATCTTTATTCTGACATTTTTACAACACACCTACTGGCAACAATGAACACCATGGTTCTTTACAGTCTCTCAGAAATTACTGTAATTTACAGTAATATCCTCATGCTTCTTTTCTCTCTTATTCACACAGCACCCACTTCCCGCTCCATTTCACCACTTCCCTACTTACATTTTGCTTTCAGTCTCACTGGCTTATGAGCAGTGCGCCACTTCCCCCGTTTCTGAGCAAGGTCCTCCATCTTCCACTGTACCGTATCCCAGCACCTGGCATCAGAAACCCCTCTTCTCTATTTAACATTTCCATCCTTTAGTTCAATCTAAATCCCATTCGCAATCCCTCTGATGCTACATACCATTTCCTCCATCACAGGCATATTTACAAGACCTCAGAAACCCCTCAGCCCTATGTGTTAACCTCATCACCCTCCAGTCTCCTATCATTCTAGGCAAATTACCCTTTTGTTCCCAAGCATCCTTTGAACTTCAAGCTATAAGTGATCACACCTTCCCTCAGTTGTTGGTTCCCGTTCATCTGCACCTGGGGAACAGACCCACCAGTTCCTCCACTCTACCAAACCATCCATTCTGCAACTAAGATGTGCCTGCATTTATTTTTCTACTTAAAAAGTACGGAGGAATACAGCGAACTCTTAAAAAACAACCCACATTATTGCCACATTAAAACAGTGCTCTCATAGCTCAAGACAACACACATCACAGCTTCCTTGTTTTTCTCACTGCCCTTTTTACGACTGTTCCACCATTCATTCATAGCCTCAGCTAAAGTTTAATCTGCGTTTGCTTTCAAAGGAAACGGCGATTAGCTTTAATTGCTTTACTATATCTCGGTACAGTCGCTTCCAGAGCGGCTTTCTGAACCGCTTCGGCCAATATATCCCTCTCCATTCTTAGTTCAGACAGTTAAAACTCTTATTATCTATTATGGGTATCGACTACAGACGCTTATGCGTATTATTTATACTTGTCGGTAGCTACGTCCCCATGTGTAAGCGCGTTTAAAGGGTAAAAGGTAAACTATGTGTTTGTACTTTATCAGGTCGAAAGGGAATGGTAGGGCAGTGTGTATTTAAAATTTTAGTAATTATTAGGTTTATTTTATCATTACCCCCTTATCTCGGGTTCATTGACTATATAAAAGTCCCTTATTTCGGGCTCATGGACTATCAAAAGTATTTGGGCTCATGTACTGTTCGCGGTCCTTATCCTACGGAACCGGAACCTCGACAAGTTCATTATATTATATACGCAATTTATATCATTTTCTATCTACATACATATATACTGTATATCGCTAAAATCCCTTACAAAAAACCACCATTGGAATACCATAAAATTTACCATAAATTTACCATCAAAAACTATAGTATTACTGTAGTAATTGTATGGTTTTTTGGAACACACTATAGAGATTTTAGTGTTACTATTGAAATATTGTAGAAAAAACTATTGTAATACTATAGCTGGTGAAACGTACTATAGAACACTACAACCACACTTTAGAACACTATACAATTCTTATAGTATACTATAGTCACTCTTTAGTTCATTTTCGTAAGGGATGAACAATGCAGGGTGTATAATGTACTCGTATAACCCAGCCTTACACACAAACTTAGCATAACAATATAACAAATCCGCTGCAGACATTCACATGCTTCAGCAACTTTACACACAGTTATCAGACGAAGTACGAAAACGGAACAGCAAAACAAACAACAATCAGTGCACTTTCACGCATTCAATGACATTGGCAAATAACCAAGGTTTCTACTTCAGCATTCCCGCTCGCCACACAGTCCAGTTTCACACAACTCAAAAGTTTACCAGAGCAAACTCCCCTTTTACGAACATGGCAAAACGGTCCAAACAGTTCCTCGAACAACTCTATTTTCCTAAAACTACCGCAGCGAGGCTCATCAGCACTCGCTAACAGCAGGCTATACAAATGCCAATGGTAACGACAATGTCCTCTTATGGGGAGTCCAACCCAACTCCACTAGGACCACTGACTAACGACACCAATGTGTCCTCTTACAGGGAGTACAACCCAACTCCACAAAATTTCAGTGGTAACGACAAAGTCCTATTGCGAGAGTCCAACCCGACTCCAAAACCCAATGGCAGTGACGCTTCCGCGTCCTATCAACAAATGCCCGGCAATGACGCTCCTGCGTCCTATCAATCTTTCAAGGTCTCCAGACCTCCAAATGCCTCAAAGGCAATGACATAACGCGTCCTCTTACGACAGTCCAACCCGACTCCACTAGGGCCACTGACTAATGACACCAGTGTGTCCTCTTACAGGGAGTACAACCCAACTCCATAAAATTCAGTGGTAACCACGCCAATATGCCTAAAGATCATCAGTGATTCAATCACAACACCGTCCCATTCCACACGTTATTTTTTATCAAAATAATAGGAGTCACTTTAATAATTGGCTCAAGGACAATCAACACCTAATGAGGATGGTAAAATAAAAAATACTCACCCTCAAGTTGATTATCGTTGGTCCAACCAGGAGATGTTTCCTATCCCATCCTCGTCGCCATCTGTTAAGACTGTTTTCTGTCGTGGAGTCAAGTTGGGACCGATGAAGTGACACACTAATGACCACTTTCCAATTGAAAAGGCTTTTATTACAATGCAATGCGGGAGGATTCTAGCGTCCGACATAGCATTCATGAGAGAATCCTAACACACTGTTCACATCTCGGGGTTTAAGTACAAGATCAGTGGTAGAGCAAGTGGTGGATGTAACACTTTCCCTTAAACATCCAGCCAAACTTACAGGATGTTGATATTACCTTTGATCATATACCTTCCTTCTGAGCACAATACAGCAATTACCAAGTGTGAGCAGGTGCCAGGCGCCCCTCACTGTGGGAGGATATTGATGTGAGTGTGTATGAGTGAGGGGAGGGGGCTGGGAATGAGTGTGTATGTGTGTGTGTGTGTGTGTGGGGGGGGTGGCTGGGGTAAGCGAGGGGAGGGGGCTGGGAATGGGTGTGTGTGTGGATCTGTGTGTGCTGAGAGAAAAACCTTATTCCAGTAGCTCAATCCTATCAACAGTTTAACTCCTGCCTGCTGTAGACATGCTGTCCTTGACAAAACACAATCACACATGCCGCAAACAACACAAAAAGATACCATACAGGAGAGCTAAGAGCCGCTGCACTAATGCACGTCGCCATTAGGTAAAAAAATAAATACCACTAATAAATAAGAGCAGCAAGTCAACTGTTTTGCTGACATTTTTGTGAAATTGTAAATAGTGTTACTTCCCAGTCAAATAAAAATAGTAAAATGTTTTTGCTCTTCCTGCATAAATTTCATCCAGTCCCAGCTGTAATTTTTCTAATCTGACAGTATGCACTGTGAAATGACGAAATCTCAAAGATATCGCTAATTATTTTTTCTATTCTGAATCGCTATTCATATGCATTTTTTTTTGCCACATGAAATGGTTAAAATTTTCTGATTTCATATTTTTAAAAATTCCCAGTACTTTCCATATTATTTACTTTAGCCAAATTCCAAAATTTTTCAAAAAGGCAATTGATGTCTGATAGCAGCTGTTCGCTTTTTAGTAAGCTCCCAATAACCCACATGCCTACTATTGTTCCAATTTTTATTGTAATTCAGCTTTAGTTTGAGTACTTTGTGGCCTTTCATGATCGCAGGAAAAATTTCTTCCTCGGTAACAGTTGGTTAAAGCTCCGCTGAGATCAGCCAAATATCAATGACTGAATAGAGAAATCTTTCTTTGTCCCGGTGAATTGGCTAACCTTTGCATTTCAATGCCTCCATATGTCCAAAAGATGCATCCTTTTACAAAAAAGTGCCAATTTATTTAAAGAATTTATTGTTTGTGACGGATAGCAATCACAGATACTGGACCAAACGATATTAAAGTTACTCCCTAATATAAGTTTCGCCTGGGGGTATTTCTTTAGAAGGGTTATACAAACCCCAATTCCAATGAAGTTGAGACTTTGGGTAAAACGTGAATAAAAACAGAATGCAATGATTTGCAAATCTCATACACCCACATTTTACTCACAATAGAACGTAGACGACATATCAGATATTAAAAGTGAGACATTTTACCATTTCATGAAAAATATTGGCTCATTTTGAATTTGATAGCAGCAACACATCCCAAAAAAGTTGGGACAGGGCCATGTTTACCATTGTGTAGCATCCCCTCTTCTTTTAACAACAGTCTGTAAACGTCTGGGAAGTGAGGAGACCAATTGCTGGAGTTTTGGAATGGTAAATGGACTGCATTTATATTGCACTTTTCTAGTCTAGTCTAGACCCCAAAGCGCTTTACAATTATGCCTCCTTCATCGATTGGAAGAATTAATACAATTAAAATGAACATCTTGCCAAAGTTTTTTTTATTCCAATGTCTCCCCCTTTTCTTGCCTAAACATTTTTCAAAAGTATCAGTCAGGATATTTCTTGCTTTTTATTTCATTTCAGATTTCAGATTTACGCTACTCACAATGAGTTAGGGATACTGGTATGTTTTCAGGCGTGGTTTAATTTAGGAATTAAATATCTTCAAATGACTGTCTTCACATACTTGTATGACTACTTATGAATGCCAAAACATTTCAGCTATTCATTTAAATATTTATCACTAACAACAATCTGCATACCTTTACATGTACTCACATGATCAGAAAATGACTTTTCAGTTGCGGGTATTTTCACTGTTTGCATCTATCACTGCTTGGCAGCTACGCCTCATACACCTAATTATTCACATGATACTATTCTGTTGAAGAGCATTCCACTCCTCCACAAAGGATCCATGCAGTTTGGCAAGGTCACGTGGTGGAAGGGTATGTTCATCCAGATGGCTCTTCAATTGACCCTCCTCCATACCACCTCTGCATTACACTCATCCTGATATCTCCACTGGCATTGACGGCCATCATTTCTGTGCAAGTTAACCCTAGATTTATCAGTGAACAACACTGTGGACCACTGCTGCATGTTCCAGGTAACATGGTCACGTGCCCACTGGATACGACCACATCGTTGCTGTCAAAGGTGTCACCTGCAATGGTCGTCTAGAATTCAACAGAAGTCTGTCGAATGGTCTGTCGGGACACCCTGGTGCCTCTCACATCTCGTAGACGTGCTTGGAGTTGGGCAGCATTTGCATCACAATGTTTGATAGCATAGGTCCTGAGTGGAGATGTCACGATACCAAAAATTCAGTAGTCGGTGCCAATACCAGTAAAATTACACGATTCTCGATGCCAATTCGATACCATGGAGGAAAAAAAAAAAAGGATTTTCAAACTCTTTCAGTTCAAAGTTCATTCAGCCAAAGAGGGGTGCATTCAGTTCCCGTTCTTCAAAAAAAGGAACATGTTCAGGCACAACACTGGATAAGGCATTGCAACACATGTGCCTGCGAGCCATCCCAAACATCAGGTAACGTGTATTTCAGTATGATGTATTAAAAAAAAAAACGATAATTCGTTAAAACGTTTGGATGTTGTTAATCAGTGACGTGCGGTCGGAGGTTAGTTTGAGGCAGAATCCTCCCCTTTGCTTGATTAGCAATCAGACGATTAACTAGTTTAGTAAGACTATTCGGCAGGATGACGGGCCAGTTTAAGTTTCCGCGGCGTTATTACTCAGTAGGCTACATCGAACCTGAAATGCTCACGAAACTGCAGATTTGCAAGTACTTGCTTCGCCAGAGACGTGCGGTGAGGTGAGACAGTGACCCAAACTTTTATCACAGGATTTTGTGAACCTGTTCCCACATACTATTCCTGATTGACAATCAAAACAATTAAGACCAAGCCTATAGGAAGCCTGTATACTGATAGAGGAGATAATGACAAAAAGATTCATTCACGTAGGCCTATACGCTTCAATTCGAGACGGCAAGGATGGAAATCTGAATAATCACTTAGGAAAAATTATTGGCTCCAGGTAATTCTGTACATCGTTTAAACATTTTGTTAATCAGATTATGAAAGAAGACTGAAAATAAACGCCCGCTTTTTTTTTTTTTTTTGGGCGTAAAAGCGCGTATTTAAAGGAGAATACATTGTATGTTGATTAAGCATTTAACTCTGCATAAGTCGAACTGTTTTAATATTTGTTGATGACATTGCTTCGGCTTCCTGTAAGCAAGTATGCGCAAATCTGCTGTCTAGTGAGCATTTCAGGTTCGATATACTGAGTAATAACGCCACGGAAACTTAAACTGGCCCGTCATTCTGCCCAATAGTCTTACTAAACTAGTTAGTCGTCTGATTGCTAATCAAGCAAAGGGAAGGATTCTGTCTCACCAAACTAACCTCCGACTGCACGTCACTGCTTGGTGCCTTTTTTTGTCAACGAGTCGGGGTGCTGCAGCCGCAGTTTCCATCTTTCACATGGGGTTTGTTGTGACATGCGAGGTCTACTTCTTCGTGACCTCCTTCTGAATGCAAGTATCACCTGGAACACTCTGAAGCGTATACTGCCCCCATTAGGTCCGGAATAGTCACAGCACCGAAACTTACCGTGCCTCGGTGCTTACGATGCCTCAAAATAATAGGCATCTTCGGTGTTTTTTCCTTTAAGAATCGAAAGGTATCGCAAGTATCGGTTCTTGTGACATCCCTAGTCCTGAGGTACTAGTCGTCACCCCGATCAGTTACACTTGCTGTTCTGCTACTGGGCCGATCATGCTCGCCACCAGTGGCTCGATGACGTAGATGCAGTCAAGTGATGACACTCCGGGATACGCCAAGTTCAGTGGCAACATCAGACTGCGTACTTCCAACCCTGAGACGGGCTATGGCCAGATGGCGCTGCTCCTCTGTCATGACATGATGTACTGGTGAAGCTATCTTCCTCATGTTTCAGCCTTGAAAAATAAGGCAGGGGCCAACTGACACGACTACCCATTATTTAGCGTTTATAGTAGTGATCCCAGCATGGCAGATGGACCATGTACACTGAGCAAACTTCTCAGACATGACAAAATAAGGTCTGTCTGGCATGCAGGTACAATTGTCTAATCACATACCAAGTCATTCAAGCAGGATGTATACCCTCAATAACATATCTTTGTACACTCTGCAGTATTCCTAACTTATTGCGAGTATTGTATTTCTGTATCCAGTTTGGCTCCCTTACTTAAAAGTCATTTATTTCAACCTGCATTAACAGACTCTGCCTTTTCTGTATGGCAAGACAAAGGTTTGAAATTCTCTAAAGATCTATATGAGATGGTATTCTGTATAGCTTTCCAGACTTCTCCCACCCTCCCATCTTTTTTGTTATTTTCAAATTAGACTCCGTTAAATCTTTATTTCCAGTTTTTCCCTCTTCTCCTCAATTCAGTGAATCAATTTTGACCCCCTTCAGAGGTCACTTATTTCAAAGGTTTATAACAAACTCCTGTCTTTTGACAATTTACTCGCCATTAAAGTCAAAGCTGACTGGGAGTTTGAACTGGGGTTGGATCTGGGGGCTGACTGGTGGGATGCTGCTCTTAAAAAAATTCATACAAGCCCAGTTTGTGCTCGCCTCACTCTCATACAATTCAAGGTATTGGTCAGGATTCATTTCTCCAAATTCAGTTTGTCACAAATTTATCCCATAATTACTGACAGCTCTGATAAATATCATGCTTCATCTAGCAACAGACTCATATGTTTTACTCCTGTCCATTATTATCCAGTTTTTTGCAGAGGTATTTTGATGCTGTGTCAGAAGTACTCTCCATAGCTATAAACGTCTCTTCCCATATGGCTATACTTGACTGTCCAGAAGACATTCACCAATACATCTCAGTGCAATTAGACATTATTGTCATGGTTTAGGCGTGCGTTTGTTGGACCTTTCTTTGTTCTCTCGTCCGGGACGATATCGAGTTTCTCTTCCATCGAATTCCTGACCCAGCTGGCTGATTGAGCTGGGGCGGAGTTTTCCGGACTCTATATATATGGCCAGGGGTTCGCGACGCCTATCGCTAGAGTGTCTGATTGTTTCTAGCACTTCGGCCGGAGAAAATCTCTAGTCTGATTTCCTAGTGATTTGTTATATTCTATTTATTGTTAGGAATTGCTTCTTTTAGAAATTTTCTCTCTTCTCTCTTGCTGTTTTTTCTCTCGCACTGCTTCCGTGTTGTTGACATTTATTCGTCCTTGGAAGCGCGAGCATTTACCGGAGGTGTGTACCTCTTTTGTGTTTGTCTCTTAGCTGAGCTGCTCTTTGTTTTCTCTCACTGGTCGTGGCACCTGGCGTCCTATCACTGCCCATCACAATTATAGCTTTTATTTCCTTATTGGCAAGGCTCCGTCTGCTTCTTCATTGGAATTCCACTAAAGCACCCTCACACACTCAAAGACTTAGAGATGTTATGTCCTTTTAAAGCTGGAAAAGATTACATGTTCATTGAGGGGTAGTTCTGAAAAGTGTTACACTAAGTGGCAATCCTTCTGAACTTATTACAACTCTAACCAATCTCCCTTTTCTGATTAATGGCCCCCACCACCCCCTTCTTTTCCCCCTTTTTTTATTTTTTTTTCTCCCCTTCTTTTCTCTATTTTCTCATCTCCTTCATTGACATGATTTTGTCAAATACCGACAGAATCCCATCCGGATTCTAACATAGTCTAACATAGCAGCCGAACTGGCACCATAGCTTTATTCCTATTTCTGAAACTGAACTGAGAATGAAAAGGATATTAGCTGATTATCATTATACTGTTGATAGTAAAAAGTACTCCGCAGCCAAGGTTGATAATGTTAAAGGTGTCAGCCCACAGGAAACTGTGTATTACGTGTTCTTTCTGAAGTGCCATCAGTCAACATGAGTTGTGTATGCATGCTGTGAGTGAACATGAATATCAACCCCCCACTCTGTGTAATAGCGAATTGAAAAGAACAGATGGAAAAACGGGTGAATCAGAAAAGCTCAACGAACCTATGTAGGTTTGTGAATTATTATTCATGGTCTTGCTCTGGTCTTGCCCACTTTGACTTGCGACCGCCCACCAAATCATTGGCAGCCAGCAGGAAGTAGCAGCTGAGAAGCAGGAGGAACAGAGAGTCGTTAACATGGCGGAAGAAATTTGTTCTTGTGCTATTTGTGGCAATAAAACCTCAATGCTGCATGCCTTACCCCAACGAGATATATAAACTGGAGGCGCTACGTTGTTCGTTCCAGATCAGCCAATGTGTGCTGACCGCCATCTTATGACGGGCTGGAACTAATGTAAACAAATAAGCTCTGGATAATATTTCGGTAAATATCAGTAATAATCATTCAGCAGCGTTTTGATTTCCGGCCTTTTCCTAACCGATAACGAGAGAAGAGTCAGCTCGAAGCACCATTTCTGTCTATTACCGCCCATTGCGTTTACCAAAAGCGTAGTTGCTAACTAAGTTAGCAGATTACATATTTCGTCCAGTCACTGTCAATCGTTCCTATGACACAAGTTAGCACCTGTGATTTCGGGAAACGCACCCCTAAGCGATTGATATTTTTCCACTGGGTCTGTTTGGAAATACAGTGGTATACATCCAGTCTATCTTAAAACCGCTTCGGTACGGTAATATTATGGTTGGGTTTAACATCTCTAGCAGTACTATCTAGGACGGGCCACTTGTAATTTATCATCGCAAGTGCCAGGAACCTTGATAACAAGTGTCTTATTCTGACTGGTAAGTAAAGCACTTAGTGGAAATCAATAGAACCAAATGTTTATGCAGTCACGCATGAATAAGATGTCTCTTTCCCATCCAAATAACCTTGCAGATCCGGTCCTATAAGCCACGATGTTACCCCCGAAGTAACCAGGAGATCTGGTAGTGGGAAAGGGCTAGTCAAGACTAGCTTTACACCGTATAGCTAAGTTTGATGATTTAAAGCCAATAATCTCCGTTGTTCAAGCAAAAAATTATTTACATGTGAAAAGTTAAGTCGACAACTTTCCCTCTCCTGTGGCTGCAATTTATGTCGACACAGTCGTCAGGCATTCAGAGAAAAATGTCTGGAAAGAAGCATCCACTTTGCTGCACCTTGCTGTATTGGACGCCCGTCACAAGATGACAACCAGACCTGAATATTGAAATCGTAACATAGCGCCTCTAGTATATATAGCTCGTTGCCTTGGCTAAAAATGTGGAGTTGAGGAAGAAATGGTTGGAGTT
Organism: Gymnothorax javanicus; assembly: GCA_029692085.1. Taxonomy (NCBI): domain Eukaryota; kingdom Metazoa; phylum Chordata; class Actinopteri; order Anguilliformes; family Muraenidae; genus Gymnothorax; species Gymnothorax javanicus. Next base: position 53,023,734 of record CM056198.1, on the reverse strand, counting down.
CATCTTTGGTACACAACCAGCGAACTACAGCTCCTCATTAGTTCTGTGGCGGTGGTTGATATTTGTTGCAATAGGTTACTCAGTGTTGTTTGTTTTTCACGAACGTGACTGTTCAGGTGGTAAGAAGAATGGGCGACACCAATGCCCCCTTCTTACCACCTGAACAGTCACATTTGTGAAAATAAACAACATTGAGTAACCTATTGCAACAAATATGTATCAACCAAAGCCATGCCTTTTTATGCTTTCACACCGAACGCGAAACAAATTTTTCGCCAGACAGATTACATTCAAAGTCCATGCAAAGACGCGAATAAGAAACGCGTGTATTCGCATCTTTGCATTGACTGTGAATGAAATCTGCCGTGCGAAAAATTCGTTTCGCGCTCGGTGTGAAAGCAGCTTTTGTCTTAATTACCGGAGTCCCCTGGCAGCACACATTCTCCTCCTCTGTGGGCATTCTGGTGCAATTACTGCTTGTGCACCTCACAAAATATAGGTAAATGTGTTTGTTAGGCCTATGTTATAATTGGTACGCTATGACATGAGCTAATGATCTTCAGGTGGTCAATGGTAGCCTGGAATTCAAGACATAATGCTAACAAATTGACATGTCTGCATCTCGGTCAACTGCGTCTAGCGGCGTGCTGTGTCTTCAGGTAATCTGGGAATAGACTAGCACTAGACCAGCTACCAGGAAGATTGCCAAGACTGTTGATGGTGTAAAGAAACAAGCCTTTATTTTAAAATGTTTCCCACAGTTTAGTGCAATGTGAAAGGCCATGATGACGATTGCGACAAACGTTCGTCTCTTGAAGAAAATCGAAGTTGACATGCAAATATTACCATTCCGAAACGTTCATCGATAAACGTTCTAATAGCGGTTGTTGTGCTGCTTCTGTTTCGTCCTTGGATTCAGGATCAGACACGTAGGGCTGTATCTCTGAAGCCATTGAGAGCATTTTAGAAATCCGCACTGTGAACTTATGTCTATAACAACTAATCAAATGGATGGAGAAACACCTCTCGATACAGCTGTAGAGGGTGGGCCACAGTTAGCCAATCAGAGGCAAGTTAATTTACAGAATATTCATGAGCAAGAGGCCCAATCCTGTCGTTTCTTCTCAGCCATTTTCCGTACCAAACTAGAACAGAGTGAAGCAGGCCAACCAAAAACTCCAAAAACTGCTCGCAGGGCATTCAATAACTCCAGAGACCATAACAAAATTAATGAAAAAGGCGTGAGATGACACCTTTAAGCTACAGCCAGGAAAGTATGTCTCATGTATTTACAATAAGGTACATTGGCTCTATTGTTTGAGCGTTTGGATGAAATAGTGATATATTCATTAACTGCATGTAGCGATCAATCACAGGATTTATGTCATGTCCTACTTCAATAACAGTACAATTTTGTTATCAAATAATGAAGGAAGTGACTGGTGTATACAATTAATGATGTTTAGCTCGCCGGGACGAATGTCCTCGGAGAGCTATTGCCATACCCTCCGCATCGGCGTCCGCGTCAGCGTCCGCATCTGTGGACAGCAAGGTTGAAGGTCTCCGGCGAGCTGTGTTGTCTTCTGACAACTCTTGCTTGTGTTCCTAGTCTATCATTTTCTTAATAATTCAACTTTTCCTACATGTACAAATTATTTTTGTGGTGACTGAAGGTTGACCAGTAACTTCCTACGACAGCACAACATCCGTACACTGCCTCGGCCTGCCCTTAGTCCGGATCTGAATCCAACACAGCACTTGTGGGACGAGATCCAAAGACGTCTTACTGAGGCATGACTAAGGCTCATAACTCCTGCACAGCTCTCTGTAGTCTTACAGAGAGTATGGACCCAGATCCCTATAACTTTCATCAATCTCCTTGTGCATTCCATGTACAGAGGATGCATATCCGTAATCAGCGTTTATGGCGGGCAAACAAGACACTGATTTAATCTCACTAGATTTAAGAATGAATCTGATCACTTGATCACAAACATCATGTCAAACATGCATCAGGCAATGGTGAGTCATCACTTAAAAGAACTGTCTCCAACTGATGTCCCAATCAACTTTATGAATATTTGTCAATAAAACGGTTTATATATGAAATGTCTGTGACATTTCTTTTGCTGTTCAGTATATTTGAGATGTTCAAATAGTGATATCTCTGTGCTTCTTTGATTTACAGTCACCAAATTTCCCTCAGAATGTGCTTCTCATTGAAAACTGCCTCTTGGACCTATTAGCTCCATCATCTCTCTTTACTGCCATTTTTAATTTTCAATAAACTTTTTGTAATCTAGTCCCCAAATTTTTTGTGCTCCTAGACCAAATTTGGCCAGAAAGAATCTGAGGCCACCGAACCTAAATATTTAATTAAAAATCAGTGGCAGTGGTCAGCATGGCTGGCTCGCAATAAGGAGGTTTGAGCCCCAACCAGCCAGGGCCTCCCAGCAACTGCTCCTAACTATATATTGGATGGGTTAAATGCAGAGGAAAAGTCACCCCATGGGGTTCCATAAAAGTATTTCTTATCTTATATTTACTTTTCAAAACAATAGGGTGGCCACTCATTAGAATGATGTGGCCAATTTCATTTAGACCACTATAATGTCTGACCTCTTTATCCAAAGTTACAAAATAAATACAATTCTACACGCTTGTAATATGACATTCTGTGAATGCTCATAAATTTTGGTGTTACTCTGAAAAAAGGCAGTACTCTAATCCACAAAAATCTCTTTATCTTTATATCTTCTAAAGTGTCTGATTCATCGGCTCACCTGTCAAACCAGCTAACAATCCTTGCAATGAACAAATGAAATCTTATAGAATATTTCTGTCTGCAGGATGCAGCCGAACAGCGCTCTGTTGCTATTTGATAGGTTGAGTAAGGGCAGATCATGAAATTTGAAGGGCATGGGTTACCGGGAATAATATAATTATGTGCCATGAGCAAAAAAATTGTTTCAAAAATGCATACAATGCATGTCTTTACTGCTTCAAAAGTCACTATTGTCTCATGTTGCTCGGACCCTGCGATTTCCCTTTGCGGTTGCATTTATTATTATTTATTTATTTATTTATTTATTTTTAATTATTATTATAATTGCTAGAAGCAGAAGAAGAAGTAGTATTAATGTTTTTTTTAGATTTACTAAGAATAAATTATACAACCCTGATTCCAAAATAGTTGGGACAAATTGTAAATTGTGAGTAAAATCAAAACGCAATGACTTTCAAATCACACCAGCCAGTATTTTATTCACAACAGAACAGAGATAACATAGCAAATGTTGAAACTAAGAAATTTTACAATTTTATCCACAAAATGAGCTCATTTCAAATTTGATGGCTGCTACAGGTCTCAAAAAAGTTGGGACAGTGGCCTGTTTACCATGGTGTAACATCCCCTCTTCTTTTTAACGCAGAGCGGAGGCGTCTGGGCATTGAGGAGACAAGTTTCTTAAGTTTAGCCATTGGAATTTGATCCCACTCTTGTTTAATACAGACTTCCAGCTGCTGGAGAGTTTTGGGTCTCCTTTGACGGACTTTTCGTTTAATTATGCGCCAAATGTTCTCAATCAGTGAAAGATCAGGACTGCAGGCAGGCCAGTTCAGCACACGGACTCTTCTACTACGAAGCCATGCTGTTTTAATAGCTGCAGTATGTGGTTTTGCATTGTCCTGCTGAAATACACAAGGCCTTCCCAGGAATAGATGTCGTCTGGAGGGGAGCATATGTTGCTCTAAAACCTTTATATGCCTTTCAGCATTCATGGTGCTTTTTAAAACATGCAAGTGTCCCACACTATATGCACTAATGCATCCCCATACCATCAGAGATGCTGGCTTTTGAACTGAACGCTAATAACAGGATGGATGGTCTTTCTCTTCTTTAGCCCGTAGGACACGACGCCCATGATTTCCAACAAGAATGTCAAATTTGGACTCGTCTGACCACAGGACCCTTTGCCACTCTGCTACAATCCATTTTAAATGAGCCTTGGCCCACAGAACACGGCAGCGCTTTTGGATCATGCTCAACAATGGCTTTCTTTTTGCATGATGGAGTTTTAGGTGGCATCTGTGGATGGCATGGCGGACTGTGTTTACAGACAGTGGTTTCTTGAAGTATTCCTGAGCCCCATTTAGTAATGTCAATGACAGAATCATGCCGGTGAGTGATGCAGTGGCGTCTGAGGGCCCGAAGATCACGGGCATCCAGTAAAGGTCTTCAGCCTTGTCCCTTACGCACAGAGATTTTTCCAGTTTCTCCGAATCTTTTGATGATGTTATGCACTGTCAATGATGAGACCTTCAAAGCCTTTGCCATTTGACGTTGAGGAACATTGTTTTTAAAGTATTCCACAATTTTTTTACGCAAGCCTTCACAGGTTGGAGAGCCACACGCCATCTTTACTTCTGAGAGACTCTCTAAGACATCCCTTTAAAGCCCAACATGTTACACACCTGATGCCAGTTAACTTAATTACTTGCTAAATGTTCTTTCAGCTGATTCTCTTTTATATTAATTGCTTTTTCAGCCCTTTTTTTTGCTTGTGTCCCAACTTTCTTGTGACCTGTTGCAGCCAGAAAATTTGAAATAAGCTCATTTTGTGGATACAAATGTAAAATTTCTCAGTTTCAACATTTGAAATGTTATCTGTGTTCTATAGTAAATAACATATTGGCTCATGTGATCTGAAAATCATTGCATTTTGATTTTATTCACAATTTACACTTCGTCCCAACTATTTCGGAATTGGGGTTGTAAATCACAGACCAAATAATAAAAATGGACCAAAACGGCATCAAATGCAAGCTATTGGAATATTGTGTGTGCAAGTAACAAGTCAAATTAGCATGTCAACACCGTCAACAAACCAGAATTTTGTCTATTACCAACCAGCTTTATGTCATTTCTTTGGAACGAAGCAGGAAAAGGGAGGAGTGCCAAATTGCTTGTCGTGTATATAAAATATTGTGCGGTATAACTGAACTTCCACTGAACAAGAGGGAGAAAACAGAGAGAGCCAGAAGGAGAGGCAGAACCAGCTTGTCAAGGTCAGGGGATCCAGACTAAATGCCAAAAAACAGAACATATCCTTCATCTGCCTACAAGTATAACAAACAAGGTGAGTAAAATGCCTTCTCCACTAATCCTAGCAAATACTGTGCTGGTATATAGAAATTACATCAGTAGTAGCTTTGAAGTAGTGATGAAAAATACACAAAGATTTACACTTATATAAAGCGAGTGTCTGTAAGTTAAATATTCTGCCTGAACCACACAATAAAACCTGAATTGCTAAAAAACATTTGCATTCCATTTAAAGAGTGAATTGAGGCCAAAAGCTAACTCAATCCACGTTAAGTACATCATCCACACAAATGCATGCAAATATTAGCATGTGGACTCACAAGCTTTCATTGGGCACTTTAAATACCTGCAAGCCTTCACATGCTTACCCTCACAATAAGCAATGCAGATCATATGCAAATATCTACGGCTAAAACAAGCCATGCCAATGGTAACAAAGGGAATTCTCAACAGTCACGAAGAACCAAAATAAGGAAGAACACAGTCTTATATGTAAGAGATTTGAGGGTGGATGACACTTTTTAATAATAATAATAATATTAATAATAATAATTATAGGCTTCAGTTTTCAGTCATATACATGTAAATTCTGAAGTTTTGTGATGATAGGACATTGATTTAGGAGTAATACTTTAATATATCAAAACTGGCCTTGCCCACAAAATTCATTTGTTTACTGCTGGCACATCTGTTATACTCCACAACACCACAAAAGTTAATCAAAATCAAAAGATTCAACACAACATTCACTTGTTTTAAACAAAGCGACAAGGTTAATAGACCATTTCGGAGTCAGCGATAGATTTTTTATGCGAATGTGTAAGATGAAGTTTGTATGGCAAGAAGAAGTGTCATAGCGTCTGTCAAAACCTATGTTAGCGAGCAATAAGCAATTTCACGGGTTAAAGTACAAGAATTATGGCTGATGTGCAAGGATTTGAACATAAACCGCGTGGGAATGAAAAGGCTGAACCAACTGAAGCAATTGTTGACGAACAGAGCCTCACGAAAGAAAATACAGGCCCCACGACCAAGACCATAAGTGCTACCACAGCCTTCGAGGAGGTCGGATATATCGCCGACTCGACCACTGATTTAATACCCCCAATTAAATTTCTTCATGTGTATGATCACATTGTAGAGAAGAGTGGCAGAAACAACAAGTGTTTAGACCGGGGTATTAAACGCTTTGATGAAGATGACATCCAGAAACAGGTAGGCATCACTAGCTGTCATTGGACATGTTGGATAGCAGTGATAATCATATGTATATAGTAACAGCCTGCTGGCTGTTAAACCCTTTTGAGTAGATACAGACGTCCGCGGACACGGAGGTGTTCTATTTATGCACGCAATGAGTCAGGTTGATAGCACCACACGTACCAAATAAGTAATTAACCTTACTGCGGCATGCAGTAATCATGAAACTGGACAGACGTATTGAGCTCTCCTGTGATCTAGAAAAACATAGTATGTGTGTCACTTTTGGCAGAAACATTTGCAGTAATTAAAAGTGGTAAAAATCTTAAAACACTAGGTATAAGTGTCATTTGAACTTTCTATCATTTGAAGTTTCTATCATTTTTTTCTGTTAGTTAAAGTCCAGAACCTAAAAGTTTTTGTTCAGTTGCGAGATCTTTGCCACTGATAAACTTACTAGGTTTTTCCAGATCACAGGAGAGCTGTGCTTCAACAAATCGTCGTTGCAGGATCTGCTTCTTCAAACGTCTGAAATTATCTACAACAAAAATAAGAACTAAACTAATATATATAAAATTTCCACACATTAACAAATCATATCTGTTCTCTTTACAAACAACAAATCATAATTACAAGAACTGCAGCAGTAAAGAGTAATTTTTTAATTTTAAATAGTAACCAACAAACGTTAGCTTTTAACGCTACAACAACATCACATGCTCAAGATGTATAGCAACACAGGATTATATTTTGAACTGCAGCTCGATTTCTGGTCACTTCTAACAAAATCCAATGTTTACCCTAACGGATATCTCGCCTCACTTATCAATCTCGTGATGTTGGAAAGGAGTTACTCTATTTTCTTTGTAAGAAAAGGCCGATGGCACGATGTCGACATCTTTCGGGTCTGTGCTCTTCGCAGTCTCTTACCGCGTTGGAAGCGGAAAAACTTAACTGAATCTCCCTTTTTAAACTGGTTAGTGCACCCCACAATTCAACATGAAACCAACATTTTTTTTTTTGCCATTCTAGCTATACACATCAGGGATCGCCGGTGTTCTGTCAATTTTTGCTACCTATCAAAATACGCAGTGTCTAGATATACGGCAGTTTTTATTGGTACGGCAGTCGATTTGAAGGGATTAGGATAAGGATTTGGGATTATGGTCAGGGTTAAGGTTAGGGTTAAGGTCAGGGTTAGGGTTAGGGTTAGAGTTAGGGTCAGGGTTAGGTTAGGGCAGGGTTTGAAATTGGGACTGCCTTACCTCTCTACATTGAAATGCATTGGAAAACTGCCATACCCGTAGCAACTGCCATCAAAATATGCTACCTCGTGGTTCTGCGTTTGCGCAAACCTAAAATCTTGGGCTCTTTTTCTTCTTCAAATATCATAAATATATGTCTTTTTTTCGGTGTGCCTTTCGACCTTGTGTATATACAGTATTTGCATGTACACGGTGGGTTTTCCTGGAAACGCAGAGATTGGATGATAATGGCATGCAGCATATATCTTTAACCAAACTTATCCAACTTATAACATCTGCTTATGTTAATATTAATAATATTACGGCGAAAACAAAGACTTTACGATCGCCTTGCATTACAGTAGCATTTTTTGACAAGGCAGCACAAATTGTCAGAACACCGGCCGAAAAAGGCTTGAAGGGAAAAATGAACTCCTTAAACTCACTGCCCCTCGCTGACACATATACAGAAAGGGACAGATATTACAACATGGAAAAAAAACTGTGATACGAGAAGTCTATTCAATATATATTTTAACTCTTCATTCATTACTTACAAAGTTCTTGGTCAGCAAAATTCTTTGCCTCAACCGGATCGTTGAATATTTTTACTTGCCCTAGATCATGGGTGTCCAATCTTATCCGCAAAGGGCCGGTGTGGGTGCAGGTTTTTATTCTATCCCAATGCCATAACAACTGAATCATCTAATTAACAAATCATGGGGATCAATCAAGACCTTGATAAGTAAAATCAGGTGTATTAGCGTTGGGCTGTTTGGGAAACCAGCACCCACACCGGCCCTTCGCGGATAGGATTGGACACCCCTGCCCTAGATAGTGCACATGGAGCCTAGCCAGAAAGCGCAGCGAGTGCCGAACCTCCTTCTCTTGCAAGCACTGTTGCATGTCACGGAAAATCCCCTGCTGCTCCATCACCTCGGCGGTGTAGTGAGGGAAGATTTGGATGCGGTGACCTCTGTAATCCAGCAAACGCTGCCCCCCTCTGTTTTTCCTGTGCAAGATGCACTTGTGCCATAATCGTGCGAGATCTGGAGCTATCCAGTGTTTTGGGCTGTTCAAGACTATGTGCCCTATCGATTACAGAGGGCGTAGTGAAGTTCTCTTCCCCCACCAGCCTGGAAATCAACCTGGAGACGAATCCATGCTACCTTGGTCATGGTTAACAATAGCACTTGCTGGTGGGCGAGCGGCTCCCTTTCTGCCTCGTGCAGCTTTACTTGGCATATCAACATTACACCTTTAGCGGCGTGAACGTAAAGCAAATAGCAAAGGTTAAATCTTAAAAATTAGAATTTGATAAAAAAGGCAGTTTTTAAACAATAAAACCGTGATCCATGAGGCGCTCGAAAAAAACTGTCAACACTTCAATCATCTCACTAGCGCCCCCCTATGCATTATTTCAGAATAATCAGTCCAGTAGTTTTGGAGATATAGGCAAATGAATTTCCATAACCTTGAATTTGACCTTTCAAGGTCATCTGAGCTCAAAACTCAGGGTGCCAAATTGAAGCCCATATATGACTTCCTATTTAAGGTTAATAGTAAGTATGACCTTATCTCTTATCATTCAAAGATATAGCCCACCAAAAATTTCCCTCCCATAGGGCTCCATTGTAACAAAAATTTTAAAAATGTCTCAAAAATTCAATTTATAAAATTTTCAAAAGCCTTGAACAAACTTTAGTTCCATCCTGATATGGAACATCCACAAAAAATTTCAGAACAATCCGTCAAGCAGTTTTGGAGAATAAGACCAAAAGACAAAAGTTTACAGACGACAGACTACGCCGGATGCAAACCCATTAACATAGCTTATATGGCCTTCAGCCATGAAAGCTAAAAAATTGTTTCTGAGACCGACCGTTCAAAAGTCATAGCCCAAAATGTGTTGTACCTCTCTGTATCGCCATTATATCGCCAATCGGCGTAATTTTTCTTTTTTTACATGAGTAGTGGGTGTCTGCATGAAAATGAAAAGCATTTGCGCCGATTTCAAGCCGTCAGAGTTCACTGCACAGTTTACATCTGAAGAAATTGAGCTGCAGTACTGTGCAAAAGTCTTAGGCACCCTGCAATTTTTTAATTTAAATTCTTTATTATACTATATGTTAACTTTTTGATTCTATATTAGAGGTTCTGCTAATTTAAAGAAAAGTTTCATAAATAAATGTTTGTATTCCATTAAAAATAGTCGATACATATATTATAGTCTTGACAGAGCCTTGATGTCAACATCATCATGGCTGTTTTTAATTTCTTGGAGGGATAGACGCAAGTGAGACAGTCTAAAGAAGAATGGTGGCAAGTTTTCCATTCTGCTTAGTACAAGTAAACGCCTATCATCTTATAAAACTATAGCGCAACAGGACAGTGTCCCAATTTTTTTGGCAAAGGGTAGTTGCACCAAATATTGATTTGATTTAGGTTTTAACAGGTTAAAACTCCATATAGTACGTCTTAGTTATTAGAACCATTTTATTTAGTCATTTTTTGCAAGCATATTTGCCTAATGAAATTGCTTTAAATGTGCCTAAGACTTTTGCACAGTATTGTGTATAATTCAAAACTTCATAGGTTAAACATTATTGAGCCTTATAATGCCTCAAGTGTGCTTGTCACAAGTATAGAGTCAGCCGAATCGGACAATGTTCCAGATATGCAGTATCCAGATATCTACAATTACCTGATCAACTTTCCTTGTCCTACCCCAGAGTCTCTCTCAAAGCCTACAAGAGCTTGGGAAGGGAAACAAACAGATGCGATCTGGCTTTGTGATGTAGTAAATAAGCCTGCATCCACAGAAAGTGTTTTTTGCGCAAGCAGCACCAATTTTTCATGCAAATACTATGAAGTTAAGCATTGACAGCGCTCTATGTCCGCGGTGCACAAAAAGTCCTCAGTACACAGCTTTTTCGCACGGCGGTCTCAGCTGGAAATGGTCCAAGTTTTGGAACACCGCCGGGCTCATCAGTGCCACTTCTCTCTCACTGATGACTCAAAATAGAAAATTGGGATATCTACTGCAATCAGAGAAACTTTTCATGGTGCCACAGTAAGTGTTTCTAATCAATTAGCTAGCTACAGTTTAGGTTTGCTTACTGTTCTCCATTTAGGGGCACTACGTATGCTGACAAGTCAGTTAGTCAGTGTTAATGTTTACTACACCTGTAGTGCCCAACATCTGTAGCTAGGTACTCTGTAATCGCTTAGGTTCCGATTTATTTTGATCTGGATTTCTATGTTTTCCAAAGCATGGTTGCGAGCCACTTAAGCAACTTGGCAACAAAGTTCAAACCGTTGGCTTTATTCATTTTCAGTTTCGCTTTTGGGAAATGAACATTCATTAGCTTAGTTGCTAAGATTATTTGCAATTTTTTCATTGTTTTAGCTAATCTTGATATCTACAACTATGCATGATAGAAATGCTAACGCAGATTTTGTAACTTAGCAAAAATAAGTGCTGGAGAGTAGCACTCTGAAAATGAAGTCATGGGCGCTTCCAGCTGTAAAAGTGTCTCTTCATTACAGTTACATTAGCATTAACAACAGGGCAGAATAATGTAACTAGGTATTTGATGTGCTTCACGTGTACGTTAACCAGCTTGTGTCACCACATTATCGTACTTTGAATGAATGTCTAAAGGCATCATCTCATACATAAAATTATTCGCTTTTCCTAAATACAGTCGGCAAAGTTAGCCGTTTGCCGTATGCCTGTCTGTACATTTAATCAAGCACTTTCTTGCCAATATCACTGGGATTACGTGATGTCAGCCACTGCAGCTCTTTAGGAACCAGTCTACTAAATTTGGCCTTTCTATCCCCAATATTTTTGCCGAGCAAGCACTTTCTGGGAAGAAAAAAAATAAATAAGAAAACAGTAGCAACAACAACAACAATAATGATAGTAATGCAAAAGAATGAATACAATACACTGTAAACCCACATTTGGTCTCTAATTAAACTACTAAGCAGTCATTCCTTAGTCATTCATGCTTGGTTAAAAAGCAGTGCCATAAATAAATCAAATTTGTTGTATGTAATATTCAGCTGCCATAAGCAGTGCAATTGATCATGTGAAGCAGAAATAACTTAATATATTATGTTTTTCCAGGAGTTTGTCCTCTAGCATTACCCACAATACCTAGCGTGCACAAATTTACCATTTTTCTTGTTGAATAACAGCTCATTTATGTGTTTGTATAATTATTGGTTTTATTAGTTATCTTATTTGGGTGCTTTGCTTTCACAGTCCATGTTTGCTTGGGTGCGATAGGGCGCCACCGTCTAGTGGATCATGCTGCTGTTTGTAGCCCTCCTTTCTTATTTTACCATGTTTTCAGAAGATTAATAGTCAATTGTGGAGAATCATTATTAAGAGGACATCACATGCTTACCTGTGACAGTGTTTGATCTGTATAAACAATGACACCACCTAGCTCACCGCACAATTTCTGATTCTGAAGTCAAATCATTATAGCAATGTATTATGTGGTCAGACAGTACATATTTAATAGTGTTTCACTGAAAATAATTATTTGCTGCATCTTCTACTCCAGAAAATAATTTGTTTGAACTAATGATTTTGAGTATACACTACTAATATATACAGGATCTCACACGAATGGGTGTGTCATATGAAAGTTATGAAACATCTTGAGTAAATTTTGAGTTTGTTGCAACAAACCCAAAACTTAAGCAAGTATTTTCATAACATTCATATGACACGACCAAGAGTATAAGATTCTGTTTATCACATGACTGAATTCCGTAATTTAATAGAAAACAAATGTAATTTCTGTTTGCGCCCAATGCATGTTAGCATTGTGCTAACTCCATCGCTCTGCTTACATAGCCAGTCACTGAGTCACGCACATTCGCGGCTGTATTAGCAAAGGTGTGCAAATTCAGTAAACTAAGTAGCTACCTAACATTAGTTTGCTAGCTAACAAACTAATGTTACATAATGGTCATGGAAAGGTACAGCGTGCACGCTAGCTAGCTAAGCAATTTTAATTTAGTTATGAAAGTGGCACTTAGCTTGCGTGGTACAGCACTAAGCCATACGAATATAATCAACATTACACTTGGTATTCAGTTCGGCTAAATACTGAGAGCATGATGTAATGTGGAGCGATTTTTTTTATCCCACCCAATGTAATTTTTTCAAAAGTGATATTACTCTAGAATAATATCAAATGTCATGAGCTGGGTTATGGGAAAAGTATTGCAGTTATGTGGTAAAAACTTAATATGGCTAACACATGCAACTAAGGTTTTATGTGTAAACAATTTGACCTTTTTAGTTTCACCTTGTGTAAAAACTAAAATGGTTTAAGCCGGTGTGTTACTATGCAATTGTTTATTAAAGTCATTAATTAGTGTCGGGTTCCAGGACTTTGTGCTTGGACCCATATTAATAATTAGTACATTGTCTTGTCAGTCTTCCCCAAAGGCGTGGTGACACATGGCTGTCTGTGAGGAGGACAGGGAGTGTGGGGTGTGCTACCAGACCTACACCCGCTGGGTGAGAGTTCCGCGCCTGCTGCACTGCGGCCACAGTTTTTGCACCTCGTGCCTGAAGCAGATGTGCCAATCCATCAGTACCCTACTCGCCATACGCTGCCCATTCTGCCGCTGGACAACCTGCGTGGGGCCCAACCTCAGCCTGCAGGAGGGATTGTGGATCCACACCAAACTGTGGGACCAAATCTCTGAATATGAGAACGAAGACATGAATGAGGAGAAAGAAGAGGAGATGAGGGGGGCCAAGCCAGCCAGACAGACCCAACTTACACAGGAGTCAAAACGGTGACCATCTGAGATAATCCTATATGCAGCATCCTATTGTCCAGGCCATCTTAACAAATTTATGCAATATAGGTTTTTTTATATATAGTCAGCTCCATAAGCACTGGGTCAAGGAAAGTTTATTTTGTTAAGCCTATTGTTTTGACTAAGTCTCTTTTTTTCTTATTACTCACAGGCTTCCTAGACTTTCAATTAAAATCTTCAAATAAAAAAGAAAATATAATGCAACACTGCTAACTTTACAAAAAAGCATCAACTTTATTGAGAACTGACATTTTGGTCAAACAACCTTCTTCAGAGTTACTAACAGACATATTTGAGGCACAATTTACAAACTGAGCCTGCGCAGGTTCGATACTAATTGTGTGACATGAAAAGACAAGGGTTAAGAAGTATTTTTGCAAATAATAAGATTCAATTAATGAATTTAGCTCAACGGCAGAGTAAATATCATGCTATTTTTTTCTTTCATTTTAACTTCACTCTTCCTTGGATAGCAGCACCTGAAAAGAATGATAAACGGGGCGCAAATACTCCTTCTTTCTACTTAAACAGATCTTACCAGTATCTACAATCAACACAAGAAAGCTCACAAATAACTACTAGGAGAAAGTTATTTAACATATCTGACTAATCTGAAACACTTCAGAGGCCATTTTACAGAAATACTGCTATAATTTCTTTGATGAAGCTAAACTGAAAAAAATCCACAAAATGAAGGAACCCCTTGCGCTTCAGCCCCTCTGTCAGTGGAGGTCGGTGCTCGCAGAAAGGACAGTAAATCCAAATATAAAGAAGAAACTGGAGCACTCAAATCACCAGCACAAATTTATTAAGGTCAAGACTGACGTTTCAACGCACTTCTTCCTCAGAGTCAAAAAGACTTTTTGACTCTGAGGAAGACGAAAAGGCCGAAACGTCAGTCTTGGCACCTTTAATAAATTTGTGCTGGTGGATTTGAGTGCTCCAGTTTCTTTATATTTGAAAAAAATCCACACTTTGTTGCTCCATGTTCATCCATGTTGCTTTGGTCAGGGCTATGCTTTTTATGGCTTTATTCAGCAAAGGAGTGGCTGCTATGGAGTGATGTGATGAATAAATTTGACCAGCTTAACCGGTTCAGCCAAGAACATTCTGAAGAATGCGCTGCGGTCAAAACATTTACATTTTCCTTGCTGAACACACGAAGAAAAACAAGAGAGAACAAGCATGTGGAGGCAGGACTGGCTGGCGGACAGCAGCCTTTCCTGGGTTTATCTTTTAACTTAGGGGCAGTCTTAAATGGCAGGATGTAAACAGATTATGCACTGCATTATACCTTTCACCAGTCAAATCCATGAGTCATGGGAGATCGAGCATTTTTGCACTAAATTTTCTCTTTTTGTATCACTCTTTCTCTTCAGGCCTACACTTGAGTGTGTCAGACCTCAAGTAAAAGTTAACCCCTTCCTGAAGAGAATCTCCAGCTGCTTGCAGAGAAGATTCAGGCTGAGTCACCAGGTATGAGACATTAGTCAGTGCTTTAATAGCTGGCACTTATTCATTCAAATTCATTCAACCACTCAACTTCAGTCAAAATTTTTAAATATAAATAAGTATATTGGCAACAATTTATTGTTCATCCAAGTTAAAACTTTGGTCAATGCAGATAAAATGGCTACATCTCTGAGTATTAACATCATATAAAACTCAAATGTTTTACAATATGCCAATGTGCACTGACTGAATAAATTTTTACCCCAACAGAATTAGCTATCTGTGACAACAGGAGCCTAATTTCAAGGGGGCTCACAAGAAAAAAAAAACAAGAAAGACAGCAGAAGAAAATCCACCAATGTTTTATTTTTCTCGAGTGTGCTCATTTTCAGATCATACAACAAGCTTCAAAATGTGCACCAAGAATATTCACAGATTTTTAAGTCTTAAAAGGCCTTATGAAGGACTCAGATTGTGAAAAAATCTTCAATGAATGCAGAGGAAATCTGTGCATTAAAGAATGTATCTCAAAATACAAGTGCCTCATGGTCATATAAGGAAAACTGAATGAGTTACTTTTGATGAGGTAAATGGCAATATCCAGTAGAGTTTATACCCAGAAGGTTGTGACCTCTGAAAGAGGGATATTACAGAAAAGTGACCAGAGACATGCAAAGGATATGTTAACTTATTAACTTTAAACGTGATTACATATTCATCTTATGTTAATGGTAGTGATAACATCCTTAAAAATAAAGTCATAAAAACCCATGATGACTCATGACTCATAATACTATGACTTCTGATTCAGAGAACAACTTGTCCCAGCTCTTAACTAACAGCTTAATACAAATGCTATGCCACACTAGCCGAGCTAGTTTTGTGAAAACATACATTCAATTAATGGCATGAGTTAGTGCAGTGAAACTACCAGTTTATCCTGTATTGCATTCGGTGGTCCTGTGAGTTTTTACAGCTCACCTGTCAAATATTTTTGAATTCATAACCCAATTTCTATTGCCCAATATAGGGTCCTGAGCTTCTTCATACTTCATACACTTAGATATTCAGAAAAAAAGAACACATTTTACTTGATTCATTACAGCTAATTGAATAAAAACAGAAAGTCTAAAAATTGCATCCATTTTGCCTTCTCCAATAATCATGTAAATTACACATTTCAAGTGATTGCATCGTCAGGCTGTCACAGAAGAATTACTCGCAAACAACCTATTGAGTGAGACTTGCATGTGGCAGTCAAATGCTATTTTCTAAAAGATGCTCTTTCTGAACCCCCAAATACAGCAAGAGCACCTCAGAAATATGTATTGATATTTACCCAGCACCATGAGTTGCATTTTGAGACTGCATTTTGAGTGCAGTCCATGATTTCATAGATTGACCCCAAAAATGATAAAGTTATATATTTTTGTACCAGATCTGTCCAGGGCAAGTGGACTCAAGGAAAGAAGCTCTGATTCTCTGTCAGAGGCCTGGAGATATTCTGAAGGGCCCACTGCAAGATCCCATCGATGGAATTCTGCAAAATGACAGATAGATGGGCATACACACAGATAGGCACAATGCTATGACTTTCTTCATCATTGCCAGCTCTCCCTTCCCACAGCACAGTTCAGAATATCAGTAATAATAATAATCATCATCATCATCATCATCATCATCTTAAAATGATCACAACACTCTCACCAAAATGGATAAAATTCAGGCTTTTTCACTGGGTCTACATATGGTCTATGGGTAATGCAAAGTTCTGCCCACCTCCCCCATTACAGAGTCTGATTCAACTTTGTTCAACATCTGTTCTGAGACTGGGACATTCTGATCTGGTGGGGCATCGTACAGCGAGACCTGTCGACACAAACAGACATAAGCAGAGCACACAGAATTTGCTGCAATTTATTATTTTTAGGTTGGACTGCATACTTCATGTTATCGTGCTCTTGTACTCCATGTTACCAACCACTTTTTTTGTACAGGCACCTCTTGACTAGTTGATGAAAGAGAAAAAAAAAATGCTCTTTAGACCAAACCTTTTCTGAATGTTTTCAGATCTTAATCACAGTATGAAGACAACAACTAAACTGAAAATTGTAATTGTTTCATTGCAGTCCCTCCCCCTTCTGCTGTCTTCGCCTCCACTTCAGCGAGCCACACCTGTTGCTCGTTGAAGTAGAGGTGAGGTTAAAGTATTTAAGAAGCTGCATTGCCAATTGGCATTGCAGCTGCATTCTGGTTTTATCCCTGCTGTGTGGTGCTGCTGCTCCCCTGTTGTTTTTTTAAAGTATTTTTATTAAATCTTTGCTATTTTTATATCAGCCTGTGCTAGTGGGTCCCTTTCTCTCCTTTTGGGTACATGGTCCCAGTGCCCGCCGGATTGCAGGTTGTATCCGGCGGGACCCAACCATGACAAAAATAGACAAGGAACATTCGTCTAACCCGTTTTCACTAATTTTTCTTAAGTATTTAACAATTAAAATATATTTTTGAGGGCTCATTTATACTATATTTAGTCAGCTCTTAAGTCTTTTGCACAAATGAGCAGATTGTAGATGTGAGCATCGATGGAACTGCTCAACTGATACACTCAATTGCAGTATCCTAGCAACTTGGGGTGGACACAATGTATAATGCATGTTCATGAGGAAGCGGTGCCTGAAGTTTTTATAGTATGGATGGGTTAATTCCCACCACTGTTGCCCAGGAGTTCTATGAATTTGCTGCTCAATCAAGCCTGATCTGCAAACACCCCTACAAATTTTCCAGTAGCATCCATCCAGCAGTTGATAAAAAATATCTCTCATGACAAAAAATTTTGGTTGCTGTCGTAGTAGCAAGCTAAAGCCATAATAGCCCAAAGGTACCCCAATTTAGAAGTGAAAGACATCAGCTTTTGGAAGCAAAAATTCAACATGGTATTGATACTACGTCATTCTACTGCCTTTTATTTCCACCAGATACTAAATAAACATATTACCCAATCACTGCTTTACACATAGATACGTCTCTCTCAGGATTCAGCGGTCAGTTATCTCCTCAAACAATCTCTCCTGGAAGTACTGTCTAATCAGAGCATGCTGACATTGTACTGTGTAAAAGCACAGCTGTGGTTTATGTCCACATTACACTTTCACGCTACATATCTATTGACTGACAAGTGTTTTGTCCTAGAAAGCACAAGATGAACTTTCCAATGGTGATAGAACAAAATTATTTGGGCCTTCAGGAAAAGTATGAGAAACTTTTTCGTAACAGCAAGTTAGGTTGCGTCTTCTCAACTTTGCATGTTTGAATTATGTGAGTACAATTAAGCACACCATCTGAGAGTGTTCACATCATTTTTATGAGATGGAAAAGCTATATACTCATCTTGCAGACGTGGACATCAGAAGTGAGTCCACCATGTACAGGACTGGAGGTTTTCTGAGCCTAACAGTATTGATTCTCTGGGGGAAGAAGCCTTATATTATCACAAGGAGTCTTTCTCCTCGATATGTAAGTTTTGTTGTTAGGAATATTTTTGTTATTTTGCTAGCTATGTAGTTTTTCCATTTCCCACCATGGCCATGATACTGTAGTAGCAAGTTAGTCACATTGGCTATCACTAACCGCTAGCCTTTATACAAGCTAATTCATACAAGCATTTTGTCCACTTGTGTGCCAAGTGAATCCAAGCAGGTCAGCTAAATGGGGCGGATTCATGGGTGTGAGGTCCTTTATGGTCCGGGAAAAGTGAAAAGGCCACTGAAGGAAAATGGTCCTGTGTGCTTCGCTGCAGCAGGAAGAAGCTGAACAAGACGTTGCACAAGGGTCGTTCTTGTGACGTCCCTCTCTGCATTCTGGCAAATTGCATCTGTTTTACTGAGTGGTATGACGTACAGGGGAGTGGCGCACTGCAGGACTGAGACTGCAGCCCAGTGTTTCTTGTAAATTGTTTTCCCTATTTTTCTTCATTTTGCATGCCTCCTAAAGTCCAACCCCTTGCCCACATCGTAAAATTTGGTAAAAGCGCACAGTTTCCTTATAGGGGTTAAATTCTGAAGTAACACAGGGTATTTTTTTAACAAGTATGTGTGCTGGCTGATGGGACTCTGGTAAAAAAAAAAAACTGACGAATTTCAAAACTTTGTACTTCAGAAAAAAACTCTTCTTGGATTTGGAGAGGTTTTTGGAGACTTGGGGCCCTATCTTACGCCAGAGTCCCTAAACCCGTTATTTGGGGATTTAGCATTGCGTAAGAGGCGTTCCCCCGCGAAAGTTGCTATCTTGCCCACTTGCCTATATCCCTAAAACACCAGCGCTACCCGTTATATTATGCATAGGCGTGGTTTGGGCGTTACGCCAGTCAAACCAATCAGTGTGCCAGGTGCCATTGCCCTGAGGAGCAGGCTGCGCTATCCCAAATCCTCAAAACGAAATATGTGATGGAGAGAGAAAGGTCGCCACGTTTCTCCGTTGACGAAGTTAAATTGCTCGAGCATGAGGTCAAATCCAGACAGGGGAGGGTATGTTTTTGTTAAGTTAATCATGAATTGTATTATTATTATTATTATTATTATTATTTGACATTGACATATTGTTTAATGTTTGTTATGTAATTAAAAAAAACATCAAGCCTACCCCTTTTGTGATGGGAACTTCAAAAAAAAGAAAAAGAAAAAAATGCGTTTCGCCATGATTGGGTCATGCCTCCAATTGAGCTGAGTGGGTGTTGGAATGACCCACTAGCATAGAAAAATAGTGCCACAGTAACCCTAACAGCAACGGGCAAGGCATACGGACGTATACAACGGTGTATACATCATCCGCAACCAGGTGACATAATTCCGTCACTGCCTGACGGGAGAGGCGCAATTTTGTCACGCATTCTCGTTCTGTGGGAAATAATACTCAGGGCCGGCGCTAGACCTGAAAGTTTGGGAGAAAATATCCATCCCTTTATTGACTACAATTAGTCCTGGCTAATTCCATTTGGTTTTCCCTTATTAACACGTTTTCCAATTCAAGAATAATCTTGTGGCAATTGAAGACACGGCTTCTCTCCCCCGTGCGATCTAACAACGAGAAAATAATGGGCTACATTCAGCACAGACAATATTCTTATTCGACACAGGTCTATGCTCTGGCACTCAGCAACGGTAATTTTTTTTTTTTTTCCAGCGAGAGCGGAATTTCAGAACTCTTTTGCGAATGAAGGTAATTTCAAGTTTTTGCAGCACGGTCACGCAACTTACTGTAAAAAAAAAAAAAAAAAAAAATAAAAATAGACAGCTGTCCGACTGGAAAATGTAAACGGACTAAACCACGTACTTGTCACCAGAATTACCTTCATTAGCTGAAGAGTTCTGAAATGCCGCTCTCGCTGGGAAAAAAAAAAATTACGCCGCTGAGTGCCAGTGCATAGACCTAATTATAATTAATTATTTTTCTGAACTGAATGTAGCCCATTTGTCGCTGTTCGATGGCATAGGGGGAGAGAAGCCGTGTCTTCATTTGCCAAAGGGGTAGCGGGTGGTTTGACGACCCGCTATACGCTTTCCCTAACCTGTGTGGTCAAGATAGCAATTGTAGGGAAAGCGCAAAAACACGCCCACGGGCACACCTCCAGGCGCAAATAAAGGATTGGGCATAATGTATAGCGGGAAGTGTGGCCGCAAGATACCGTTTAGGGATAGTGGAAGCTGCTAAATGCGTAATTCACGGGTAGCGGGTAGTGGCAACGGGTAGGGCAGTGTGAAAGATAGAGCCCTTGATGTTCATCCCCGTCTAAATTGATAGAGCCATTCAAATTCCCACTTGAAAATCATTCATTCATACTGGGCTTCATGAGTCAAAACTGTTGATTTATGGTAAAAATATGATTATTTCTGATTTGCACTATTTGCACAGCCACTTGGAAAGCTACTTGGATAGCTATCTTATTTGGCTCATGGACAAGGGGTAATTTTGAGTACCACACTCAGATGCAACAAACTTGTGAGCAAGGAGTTCACAACCCCAGAAATGTACTGTATTACCTCAATTCCCAGTATTCTTTTATCTACAACTTCAATGTTGAATTTTCAGGAAGATTTTTTTTTTTTTTTTTTTGCATTTGCATTTGCGGCCCGTACTCTGCAGTAACATATACTAAAATAAGATGATATTCTTAATGCTACAAGTTTCTTGTTTTTTCATTGAAGTTGTTTTTACACTCTCTGTGACACAAAAATTTTGACTTCAGCCTTAAATAGGTGAATGCATAAAATCGCCAGGTTTGGCTTCCGCGCATAGGAGTTAATTAGGCAGCTGAAGCTAACAGTACAATATTTTTGGTTAGATCATAAAATTTTGCTAACTTCATTAACATATTCATGAAAATATTCAACAACCCCAATTCCTAAATAGTTGGGACAAAGCGTAAATTGTGAATTAAATCAAAACGCCATGACTTTCAAATCACACCAGCCAGTATTTTATTCCCAATAGAACAGAGATAACATAGCAAATGTTGAAACTGAGAAATTTTACAATTTCATCCGCAGAATGAGCTCATTTCAAATTTGATGGCTGCTACAGGTCTCAAAAAAGTTGGGACAGGGGCCTGTTTACCATGGTGTAGCATCCCTTCTTCTTTTTAACACAGAGTGGAGGCGTCTGGGCATTGAGGAGACAAGTTTCTTGAGTTTAGCCATTGGAATTTGATCCCACTCTTGTTTAATACAGGCTTCCAGCTGCTGGAGAGTTTTGGGTCTCCTTTGACGGACTTTTCGTTTAATTATGCGCCAAATGTTCTCAGTCAGTGAAAGATCAGGACTGCAGGCAGGCCAGTTCAGCACACGGACTCTTCTACTATGAAGTTATGCTGTGTAATAGCTGCAGTATGTGGTTTTGCATTTTCCTGCTGAAATACACAAGGCCTTCCCTGGAATAGATGTCGTCTGGAGGGGAGCATATGTTGCTCGAAAGCCTAATGATAAAACCTCGTATCTTCAAAATAATAAACTTTACAGGAAAGCACAAAAAATGTTTAATTTTCCATGTAAGAATGCAGCTGAGCTGTGTTCGGGTAGGATGACTATTTTTCTTCCAAGAATGTATTTTGCAATGTTTATGTTATTATCGCGGACATACGAGTTTTTGTTTCTTCAAATTTGGAGATAGGAGGTTTTATCAGCAGGCCGAAGATATACCTTTCAGCATTCGTGGTGCTTTTTAAAACATGCAAGTGTCCCCCACCATATGCACTAATGCATCCCCATACCATCAAAGATGCTGACTCTTGAACTGAACGCTGATAACGGGAGGGATGGTCTTTCTCCTCTTTAGCCTGGAGGACACAACGCCCATGATTTCCAACAAGAATGTCAAATTTGGACTCGTCTGACCACAAGACACTTTGCCACTTTGCTACAGTCCATTTTAAATGAGCCTTGGCCCACAGAACACGGCGGTGCTTCTGGATCATGCTCAACAATGGCTTCCTTTTTGCATGATAGAGTTTTACGTGGCATCTGTGGATGGCACGGCGGACTGTGTTTACAGACAGTGGTTTCTTGAAGTATTCCTGGGCCCATTCAGTAATTTCAAAGACAGAATCATGCCGGTGAGTGATGCAGTGGCATCTGAGGGCCCGAAGATCACAGGCATCCAGTAAAGGCCTTCGGCCTTGTCCCTTACGCACAGAGATTTTTCCAGTTTCTCTGAATCTTTTGATGATGTTATGCACTGTTGATGATAAGACCTTCAAAGCCTTTGCAATTTGACGTGAAGAACATTGTTTTTAAAGTATTTCACAATTTTTTTTTATGCAAGCCTTCACAGGTTGGAGAGCCTCTGGCCATCTTTACTTCTGAGAGACTCAGCCTCTCTAAGACATCCCTTTTATAGCCAATCATTTTACACACCTGCCAGTTAACTTAATTACTTGCTAAATGTTCTTTCAGCTGATTCTCATATATTAATTGCTTTTTCAGCCCTTTTTTGCCTGTGTCCCAACTTTTTTGAGACCTGTTGCAGCCAAAAAATTTGAAATAAGCTCATTTTGTGGATAAAAATGTAAAATGTCTCAGTTTTAACATTTGAATTGTTAGCTGTGTTCTATTGTAAATAACATATTAGCTCATGTGATCTTAAAGTCATTGCATTTTGATTTTATTCACAATTTGCACTTCGTCCCAACTATTTTGGAATTGGGGTTATATTATTCTCTTGACCTAAACATGGAGGAAATTCAAGGAAAAGATTTGTTTGTTCTCACACTCCAAATAAAAGAATATTATTTTAAATAATGGTCTCCTGACTGAACTAATCTTAATCGGGATGTCCTTTGCGGCGAGCCACACCTTCTGCCCCACATAGCTGACAGTTGCTGGCCTGTGATGGTGGTTCCCCTGCTTCTCGAAGGTGAATATATGTCTGAGTAGTAAAGCACAGGCTGTTCTCTAACCCTGGTGGGTGCGGCAAACCAGGTTCAGAGCAGAGCGTACTGCCACATCACTGTCCTTAGACTTGAATAATGGCGGTTGATAACCCAGACAACAATTAAAAAGGAGACATGCCTAATCCAGGCACTGGTAATGAATAGTAAGCCAACTCCATCCAAGTCAACAGACGAGACCACTTGTTGGGGTTATCGTCAGACAGGAAGACCGTCAGACTTTTGCCCAGTTCTTGGTTCAGCCTCTCCACCAGGCTGTCAGTTTCTGGGTGGAACCCTGATGAGATGCATGGGGTAGTACCCATCTGGGTAGAAAAGGCCTTTCAGAAATGGCAGGAGAACTGGGGACTGTATCTAAGACTGCCTCCTGAGGCACACCGTGAAAGCAGACAACATGTTGAAGAAGTAGTTCGGCAGTCTCCTTGGCAGTGGGCAGCTTGGCTAATGGCATGAAGTGGGCTGCTTTTGAGAAATGGTAAGAATGTCCATATTCGCTTCGGATGGAGGGAGCCCCATGACAGAATCCATGGCGATGCATGCCCATAGTTGGTTGGCAACTCCCAGGGGCTGCAGCAGTCTGCACGGTCATTGGTTATGTGAGTTGGAGTGGGATCACTCTGTACAGGGTGCCAAAAATGACCGGGTATCCTAGTAGATGATGCACCACCATAAGCGCTATCGCACCAGGGCGAGAGTGTGGGAGAGTCCGGGATGGCATGTCAGCTGAGAGGCATAGCCTCATGCTAGGTCCCTGCCTCTCGTCTTCTTGTATACTCTCTTGGGGGGAGTGTCCGGTGGAGAGGAACAGGAATGTAACACCTCTACGACCTCACTCTTAACCTGCTCCTTAGTGACAGCCAGAAGATAGTAACCTGGGAGAAAGGTATCAATAGGGTCTTTGGACATGGAAGGATATAGTCATAATAAGAAGTCAGGCTTACTATCTTTTGCTCTGAGCTGCTGCATTAAGATGAAATTGAACCTTGCAAAAAGGAGCCTCTTAGCTGTGGAGAGGTATTCCAGGTTGCAGTGGTCAATTCAGATGAGATAGAGTAGCCGGGATCCCACTAGCCAGTGGTCAATCCAGATGAGGTAGAGTAGCCGGGATCCCACTAGCCAGTGCCTTCTTTCCTCAAAGGCCAGTTTCACTGCCATCAACTCCCAGTCACCGATGGCATAGTTATTCTCTACAGGAGACGTGACATGATACATAGGCACAAGAAATGATACATAGGCACAAGGATGTAATTTATCATTGCCAGCTCACTGCAAGAGGACAGCTCAAGCACCCATGTTGGAGGCAGTGACCTCCATGATGATCTGGCATTGGGGATCCAGAAGCTTGAGGACTGGAGCAGTGGTAAACAGACTTGTAAAAAGGTTAATGGTGGTTGCCTGAGGGGTCCTGGTAATGGGAACCTAGGTGGATGTCATCTTGGTTAGGGGGAGATGCAACAGTGGAGTACCCTCGAATGAATTGCCAGTTGAAGTTGGCAAGCCCGAGAAACCCTTGCAGCTCCTTGCGATGTTTTGGGTCCAGCCAATCCCGCACAGCCTGTATCCACTGGCGATCCATCTCCAGCACACCCTGAGTCACTACAAACCCCAAGATGGGGATGGTGGTGCACACCTCTACAGCTTTAGATAAAACTGGTTCTCTCGGAGCCTTTGAATGACCAAGCGGACATGACGAGTATGATCCTCCACTGTTACAAAGAAGATCAGAATATTGTTCCGGTAGACATAGACAAACCGAGAGTCTCATACGTCATCATTTATGAGGTTCTGGGACACAGCGGGGATGTCAGCAAGCCCAAAAGACATCATCAGTTATTCAAAATCGCCCGGGGGGTGTTAAACGCTGTCTACAGTGTTTGCACCAAATGGTAAGTGTTGTGCGAATTCAGCGTGGTAAAGAAGCAGCAGCCCTGGAGATAGGAGATTGCTGAGTCCACCAAGGGCAAAGGATAACGGTTCTCTATTGTAATTGCTTTTAGTCCCCCTTTAGATAGGTGATGTAGGAATATAGCGCCCTTCTTTCTTGGCCACAAAGAAGAGACCAACTCTGGTTGTCAACAAAGAAGCTCAAATTATTCAAGAAGGCCGGGACTGATGTATATACTGCTACATAGCTTGTAACTCCTGGTTGATCATGGAGTATAGACAAGCCTTGGGGGGGGGTCAATGTTCAAGGCAGTAAGTCATCTGCACAATCATAAAGTCTACGAGGTGGAAGTGACATCGCTAAGGCTTTGCTGAATGCCATGTGAAGGTTGTGATGGACGGGGGAACACCCTTCAAGTCCAGCGACTTCTCCTGATAGTCAGAGGAAAGAGATGCAGTAGGGCTGGAAGCTGCACAAAGACAGGACTGTGATCAGGACAAACTCCACTCCAATATTGATCCCGAATGCCAGTCTACACAAGGGTTGTGATGTTCAAGCCAGGGCCTCGACAATACCACTTGGGCATAAAGTGACTCCATGATGAGAAATGGCAGCTCTTCAATATGGTTACTGGAGGTCAGCATGGGCACCAGTTGAGTTGCCTCAGTGATTTCAGGAAGGGCATTCTCTGTAAGACCATGGGACTAGAGAGGAGCTGGCAGAAGCACAGTAGAGACCCTCAGATGGCGAACGAGACCAGGATGGATAAAGTTTCTGTCAGCGCCAGCGTCAATTAAAGCCTGGGTGGTAAATGGGTGGCTATGCAAGGTCAGGTAAACAGGAAGGAGTGGATGGGGTGATGAGACCGTAGCATCTGACAGTACCTCTAGATCAGACTTCACTTGCTGGCGCTGAAGTGGGCATTCAGCAATGGCATAGGTGGTACTTCCACAATGCAGGCAGAGATTCAACCTTATCCGGTGCAGCCGTTCTTCAGCGGGCAGCTTGTGAAGCCAGGCCCTGTTAACAGCCCTGGGTACCAGAGGAGCCAGGAAGAAATCAGCCCTGGGTTGAGCATCCTGGGATGCAGGCAGGGGAGACACCTGTAACCTGGCAGTTCTTCCATTCCTCTTGCAGGATGGCACTGGCTGCTTGTGCGGCAGTGGCGGAGTCCCGTGAAATTTCTGTTACAACTACAAGTTGACTGGAGAGGGCTCCAATAGATGGGCAACGGTGTGTGACCAATCCACATGCTCTGTTACCTCAGGGCATCAACCAGGCTTTACATCTCTGCTGATTCTATCTTGTGGCTTGATTGTACTGTTATATTCCAGGCCAGGAATCATGTGCAGAGGCAGAGTACAATCCAATGGGTTAGTTTATTGACAGTAGTATGGTAATATTTAGGGACAGAACCCAAGAGGAAGAAAACACAGATCAGCACAGATGTAATAGGTGAAGCTGGGCTACCAATCACTAGCCAGTGGCTTCCGGGATACAGCCAAGTGGAAAGCAAACTTCATCAGAGCTGAACTGTCCCACAAGAGGATGAAGTAGCTTGAAAGGAACTTGATTCCAATCCTGATGACCGTAGAAAGCTTAGGAGCTTGTTCCGAACATACTGGACAGAAGAGACTTGGAAAGATTAACAAGAACATGATCCCAATCCTGGCTCTTGATTAGGCTCGAGAGCTTGCTTCTATTAATCTGAGCAGAGGAACCGACTTGAACTGGGTTAACCTGAATGTGGTCCTAATCCTGGACTCAGAGTGGACTTGGAAGTTCACTGTGTAAACAGGAAAGCTTCTGTGAATTGCTGTCATTAAAGATTTCATTGCACTTAATGAAAACAAGGAGTCTCTACAAGAAGTACTGACCGGCTCTAAGCACAAATAGCAAATTACAATCCTTCGACTTGCAACTCAAAGCAGAGGGTTTAATACACATGACAAACCCATTGTAATGGTGCGTTCAGGAACCACAGGCGAGTACCAAAATTCCAAAAAAATGTAAGCCTTTATTACAAAAAGGGTCAAACCAGAAAACACAGGAATTGTCAAGCCACAGTCAAAATCCAAAAACGAAGTCAATAAACAGGCAGGGGTCGAAACCAGTGAAGCAGATGTGTAACGGTACATGAAACAGTAATCCAAAAATTGTAGTCAAAAATCCAGAAGGGTAGATCATGCACAGGGCGTCAATAACAAGAATCGTGGTCATACAGAAAAAGGGGCAAAATCCAGAAAGTAGCAAACCAGAACAAGAAGGGGCAAGGCAATATCAAGGTCGTACAAAAAGTGTTGTAGTTAGAAGCAATAATAAAAAGGTATACGAGGCTCTCTGCACTAGTGAAAATTGATCAACGTTCTGACAAGGTAAAGCCTGCAGTGAAGACCTTAAATACACAAGAGGAAAGTCACATGCTATGCAGGGCCAGGTGAATTGGATAAGAACTAATTACAAAGGGAAATACACATGGGGAAGTCCTTAACACAATATTTGGCAAGCGCCAAGAAATGGACAGGATACACATAGACAACCTATGACAGATAAACGTCTCCGATCAAGGAGTTCTACGTGCACAGATCAAGGAGTGCAGGATAGCAATTAAGCACGTGCAAAAGATTTCACGGAAGCACAGGAGTAAAGCAAGGGGCGGAGACTAGAACAGGGCAAGTGCTGAGATTGCGTTAGTAGTAATTAGTAGCGGTGCAACTTTACAAATTAACCCAAGCGCTTGTTAGTTAGTTGGTAGTATGTACATGGGTTAGATAGGTTAGTAAGTATAATACAACATATAAATGTTAGTATTATTAGTAATCAAGGAAAGCAGAGCGAAGGAAGTAAATGAGAATTGAAGTAATGATGTCAAACACCAGAAACCACTGAAATCCCCCAAAGCATGTGGGCACGCAGACTGGGAGGACAGAATGTACCATACTGATCACTAGACAGGGGTGACAATAGTGCAATGAATACAGAAATGGCATGAACAGAAAAACCAGGACGTACAATAAACAAAATCAATAAATAAAAGACATGGCCAAAACCCAGAATCATGACACCCATAAGGAAATAACCACGAAACGAGACAGCCAGGGAGGAGAAAACACACAAGACGTAAACCAATCAAAGGACACATACTTCTAATAGACACGCTAGTTTCTGAGTAGGAAGGAAACAAAAGGCATTCACACGAGGGTTGTGACAGAAAAATCTGTTAGTAGTTCTGGACTTGCTCTTTTGAGATTTAACTGTCATCTCTCTGACATATCTCAGTTTGTCAGGGTAAATAACAAGTCATCACAGTATTGCAGGGTAAACTTTGGAATACCTCAAAGATCTGCTCTGGGCTTTTTGCTCCTTTCTCTACACCTGCTTTCCCTTGGAGACATCATAAGTAGACATGGTGACCATAGCTATGTAGATGATACATATCTATATGTCTTCTAAGCCAGGTTAAATGATTAGCTAACAAGATCAGAGAAGCATCTTAAAGCTGTTCAAGCTTAGATGACACAAATTTTTTTCTGATTATTCACTAATTAGACTACAGTATTGGTAATATGTCCCAAACCACTTGGAGACAAATCTCTTAAGCTTTCTCTCAAGTTAGATGACCTCTCTGTTTCAGCCAAAGCTCTTATTAAAAACCTTGACATCATTCTTGATTTGGAACTCTCTTTCGAAGCTCATATTAACAACATCATAAAAGTAGCATTTTTCCATATTAGAAGCAAATCTTTAGCCTTATAGCATAATTGCTGATCTCATTTTTTTTTTTTTGAGGTTTTTAAATTTTTTTTAAAATTCATTATTTTTTGTTGCTGAAGAGAACGGATTTTAGTTCTTTTTTTTTAGTTTTTTAATGTTTTGAGAAAAAAAGGAAAACAATTTTTCGCCAACACAAAATAACAGGCTGCCGATATCTCGATTTGGCAAAAATATGACTAAGGCAATTACGCTATGAAGCTAACCGCACAAAAAGAAAATGTCTCTTCGGTACGCTGAAAAAATGGTTCAAGCATTTGTGACCTCTTGGCTGGACTATTATAACGTTTTATAATCTAGTTGCTGTTACTCTGTCTTGGAACGCCTCCAATTTGCGCAGATTGCTGCCGCTGGAGTTCTGACGAGAACCCGAAATGTGAACACAATAGCCCTGCACTCAAAAATTTTTCATTGGCTGCCTGTCAAATTAAGAATTGAACATAAAATTCTATAGCTAATTTACAAAGTTTTCCGTCATTTACTATAGATAGATTTTATGGATAGAAATTATCGGTGTTACAGCTGGAGTCTTCTCTCTGTCTTATGCGTCAGTTATATAAAATATCGTCGTCACTCATTTCTTTTTTTGAAATGTAGGCCTACATTTTACTGGCGACGTGGTACCAGAATTTGGAAAATGCGAAACGTGCATGTATGTTACCCTTTGCCCACCGTCGTCTTCGTGGTCTCGCGGTTGTGTTTTTCTGTATGTCTATCTGATTTTTTCTACGTCAGCTAAAGTTACATAATGTAATAAAAAATATCACCCAACGATGAAAGATTTATAGCAAGATTTTAAGGGTGTCGAGAACAATAAATTTGCCATTATGACTGAAAATGATCAGCTATAGGGGAGACCAGGTCTAGTTGTTACACTTTTTCTTTTAACGGCTGTAGAATTGACAGTTTCAGGTTTTTGTTACCAATATGCCCTGTAAAGATAGAAAGTTTATTAGACTACATGACTGATTTGCAGCAACCCCTATATTCTGCGTATGCGTGATGCTGGTGAGGAAAAAATAGACCCCCGTCACCTGTAACAAACTACCCCATATGGGGTAGTTTGTTACAGAAGGGGTAGTTTTCTACAGGTTGTGGGGCATTTTGTCATCTGCTTGTCTAGATCTGGACTTGTTGTCGGCAGCTCCCACAGAGCGGCGGTTTCATGTGTTGTGACTTCAATCTGAAAAAAATACTGTACAATAAATTAGAACAATATATCATATGACAAATGGTAGCCTACAAAATCTGCGACAATCAATGGAACAAAATCTGAATATCATTGCAGAACTCATTGTGTACGTAGTGGGCTGTAAGTGTGGCATTTTTTTTTTTTTTTTGGCTTGCACGTTCACAGGTTTAAAAAGAAAGAATTAATATTGTGGATAATTTTGCAATTTGATATGAGCGGGACTGTTATCCTAGTTCTTATACTCACAGAATAGTAGAATTAAAGTTGGGCTGTCGCGCAGATGATGTGATACAATGTGTAAACAATAATTTTAATTCATTTAATTTAATTTATTTACAATCATTTGCATACAAATTGCCTAGTGGTCACATCATGATTTGGAATTCTAAAATGCTTTTTTATATAAGAAGGAAAAAGTGGCATACTGACACCACACGGAAGCGATGTTCATTCCAGTAAAGTATTCACACAGCAACATTTGAATGTCTTGGCTGACTGAACGTACCCCGGTACCATTGAATCACAATTTATCTCCGGTCTTGAGTGTGGAATGTGTTAAAGCATCTTATCAAACTCGATGAAAAGTGTAAGCATATAGCAGAAGATTGACGATCGGTAAAGATATAATCTCGAAACTGGAGATTTGGTAGGATTTTTTAGTCGACGTGAAAACTGTTGTTTAATAGGCATGCACCTTACAAAATACTTCTAAATTCTGCAGGAATTTGCGGGGAATAATTGCGGGGAATTTTTTTCTCGTAAGAAGGAAATATTTACGCATGTTGGTGTAAATTTTGCGAAGTGGAGAGCAGATTCATTTTGTAACACGAGAGTGGGTACCTGCATTTGTTTTTCAACGCAAAATGAACGCATGCTTATTCATTTTTGAACACTCTGCCGTTCGTTTTTTAGCTGAACACGAACGGAACGCCTGTTCAAATTTGAATGTGTTCAGTATATTGACAAGCTCCCTTAGTCACTGGAAAGGCCCACACAGCACCTTTGACGAGTTTCAAGTAAATCCATGTGGAGCCAGTGGCAACGAGCATGCATTAACGGTGCAAGTGGGGCTGGCTACTTCATTAGTCACCAGAGAAATCCTCATGGTATTGGTGGCTAGTGTCACGTAAATCCATTTGGTAGTGGTGGCACTGAACATGCTTTAATGGCGCAGGTGGGGCTAGCTAAAGCCTTAGTCACCAAGGAGGTCCACATGGAATTGGTGGCTCGTGTTAAGTTCGCAGTGCTGGCCTTTTGTGCGGGGTCAACAAGAGGCACATCAGTCATATAGCCAGGTGTAAGTGCAGGGCTTGTGAGATATAATGAGTGGATGAAGGAGGATCGACTGTTTCTGGACTGCATGATTATGGCTAGTTGCTTCAGGGTAATAAATTTAAAGTGTAACTTGAAACCTAACACAGGACAGCATTTTGCATAGAGTGCTGCTGAGTATCTCCTGCCTAACCCCCCTCTTTATGTCTTCTTCCGAGTTTGCTGTTTTGGAGATTAGGCCAGGCACTGCCCTTTTTTGCTCTGTAAAGTTTCTTTGTGACAGTCCTTTTATGAAAAGCGCTATAAAAATAAAATTGAATTGTTAACATTTGGTTTTGCATCAGCCCTTTAACACTTTGCAGGCCGAAAAGTTATCATTGAGACAAGTTATAGCTTTATTATAATGCAGCCCGCTCACTAACCTTGCTATCTAATGTTGAATGATATCATGTAGTAACCTAATGATAATATTCAAATTAGTGTCACTAATATTGATTTTTACTTTGTGCCCATGTAGGATATTCTAAAGAATCAGCTAGTTGGCTGTCAATCCAGTTGTGCTGTCAAACTTAACCCTACAAACCATTACTTAAGCCTTTCACTGATTGATTTTCTTTAAGCTATACAGTACCACTCGGTGATTTTCTTTAATGAATAAACTAAAAATTTACAATAATGTAAGAACAATTCCTCTTAAAATCAAGGAACACCTGTTTTGAGTTAACTTTTTATTAACCATATCTGTGGTTACAATGAAGACTTAAGTGTATGGATAATGTTGCCCTACAGGTAAGCTAATGGCAACAGAAATGTCTTTTGAACACAAGTAGGCTTAAATATTTTCAATTAAATAGCTACCGTTGCCTCACATAAAGCCAACAGATTTGATTTCCTTCAGATTAGAAACTTGTCAAGACGTAAACAAAACATGAATTTGAATGTGAAAAATTGGAAATGCTGCCATGTATATGAACGAAACAGTAACATATCTGACCTAAAATAGGACAAGCTTTAGGGAACATTATCTAAAAAATTAATGTGATATCTTAGCCAGTGATTTCAGGGGGGTAGCTTCCTGGCTGTCCTTTGCTGCAGAGAAAGAACAAACTATTGCCCAGGCAAGTAAAAAAAAAAAAAATTTTAAAAAGCAACATGTCTCTCCACTTCTCTACAGCTCTCTAGCAAGCCAGCCTTGTTAGAGTCCAATTTACATTGACAGGCACAAATGTCCTGCAGCAAGGATCCTTGCCATAGCCCAGCTTTCCATTTTTTTTTATAAATGGCACCCAATAACTGGTAGCATAGACAACGCTTATTTGTGTTCATTAACTTACACAGCCATTAGACAGGTTGTTTACTGTTGAGTTTTGTGCCTGAGCAACTTCAGTTTTTATGGGAATTCTCGCAATATATCACTCATTGAGCATATTCTGTCATGAGCTGGCTAGAAGGGGAGCCAATCACAGGATCAAAGAAGAGCACAAGGGCACATTTATAACTATAGCTGCTGCGCAGCAATGGTCGGGGCCGGGCAATTTTAGGCAAAATTAGGCAATTCTGAGCAACAAGCAGAGTGTAGGAAGATGAAAAAAAGGTGGCATTCTAATGTGCATTTTACATCAGTTGAGGCTTGAACTCACAATTTCTGGCACAAGAGACTATGCTCTATCTCACTGAGCTAATTGGCAAATGGAAATGTCACATGTAGCTCCACAAATTGATTAAGCCAGTCGCCTGTGTGCAAGACAGCAGCTGTTAATGTGTAAAGGCAGATTTCAAACGGCTGTCAAAAATTCAGTTATTAAGACAAAAATCCGAAAATACACAAATTGTATCTAGACAGCATGGAGATGTTGGTAATTTGTTTTAACAATGATTTATTGGCTCCATAAGTGAAAAACTGATGTTTAAAAATGCCATTTTTGCACTGACTCGTTCGCATGAGAGCGAAATTCAAAATGCTGTAAAAAATTCAGTTTTTGAGATGAAATTCTGATATTTTCCAAACATCAGCTACCATGACTCCCAAATTTTGTCTTTTTTTTAATGAACATTGAAAATGTATTTAGCAAGAATTTGCAAGTATATGTTTACAATACCGTTTACAGTTAAACATTTTGATGCACTGTAGGCTCAATATTCGATAAATCAAAAAAATTTGTGTAGATCGTTTGTGTAGGACAGTCTGAAGATGCTCGGTAGCAAGTTTGGTGTCAATTGAGCAAAAATTGTGGGAGGAGATAGGTTTGATAAGTTTTACAGTTTTTGGAAAAAAAAAAAGTGTTATGGACTTCATAATTTGCAATAGGTTTAAATGTGCAAAAGTTGCTTCAGTATTAGGGCTACATTTTGGTGAAAGTTGCAAATCTGTAGCACATATGGTTGATTTGTTGTGAATTTTCAAAATTTTGAAATTTAGAGGCTTGCTGTAGCACCACCATCAGGACTATTAGCCTGTTTTTGCAGCTGAGGCAATCTGGCATGGGACTGGACCTTTGTGCAAAGTTTGGTGATTTTTCATGCATGGGAAGTAGGATTTCCTTGGAAGAAGAAGAAGAAGAACATGCAGAATAACAATAGGGTCCTGGCAGCTTAGGCCGGTCCCTAATCATAATTAAGACGATGAGGAGAAATGGAAGAAGGCTTGGAGAACCTTTTGTACCTAATAATTTGCTCACTAATAATTCAGAAGAGACAAGGGAAGAAAATTAGAATTTAGGGTAAGAGGTTACAGTAACCTCTTCTAAGTAAGCCTTTAGGGTAAGATGATTCAGCTCCAATTGAGACAAAACCCGCAACTTATACACGCAGGACAATTAGACAGAAGGAAGCGGCCACAGTTGATCACAGTACGGGAATAGCGGAATTAACGAGACAATCACACAGACTGCTGGAACAAAAGGAGAACTAATTCGGAAGATACGAGGGTTCTAACAGACTAACTTGAGCATTGAAATCAATTAAGATGAGTTGTTTCTTTTCCAAAGGGACAGCTGCAGTTAAAGCATGAAGTGAATGGAACAGGATGTAATACCTTGGTTTAGGTCAAAATTAGTTTTATTCAGGCTAAAAAATCCAGTGGTGTATTTTTTTTTCCAGGGAAGAGGAATTTTTACGTTTAAATCATACCTATGGCAGTATATAAAGGATCTATTACATTATATGCTGTGCACACAGAATTGGCAGAGGAAATGCAGTAAGGAAACTCTTGATGTGCAGTCATATATGCACACATTTTTATAATCAACCAACAACATATACATGACTTATTTCCTCATTCTGTCCAATTGCATGCATATAGCATTATGGAGTGCCTTCCATAAGGGGATATATTATGAAAAACTCACCTTTTAGTGCTCGTGCACAGACATTTTTGTATCAGGAGTGCCTCCTACCCACAAACTGTGATATAAAACAGCCCAGTCATTTTTTTGTGGGTTGCCTTTTTCTTAAGATATGGCATCTGGAATCCCATTCAGATTTGGCTCCCCTTCCTAAATCCCATGCCGACTCCTGAGAATTGTACTGCCCATCATCTGAATATCTCCACCTACTGCTTATTGTTTTGGCAATAATCTAGCTTCAATCTGCAAAAACCTATATGTGTGTGCTTTCCACTTCTTGTCAGACTGCTTTGTGTCAGACTACTAATATGGGTCAAAGCAACTCAGGACTTACAACAAAATTCATTTTAAAGGGGACCTATTATGCTTTTCGGAAGATACAAAGAAGTGGTGGCCTGGATTTTTTTTCAAGGAGAATCTGCAGCTAGCTAGCTAGCTCCACCTCCCTCTTGGTTGACTGCTTTTCAGCTAGTCTTTGGTCTTTTTCTCCGGTAGTATAACAGTTATGCAGTAGTTGAAAATGGAGTAACTGAAAGTGTCGACGAAGAGATTCGGAAGTTTCTGAATTTTGACTGTCCGGGTCCGCCATACAGAGATCTGCATGTACTCTCAGAGCACTTCATTTACTGATAGCTGAAAGAGTATTCTGAGATTTTAACCAAATAAAACACAAAAAAGTAACCAATTGCAGCTTTAACCTCTTCCAGGAACCTGATGCAGACAATATTGGACTCTTGACCAGGAGATAAAGCATGCACAGAGGAGGGAGGCTGAACAGCGTGTGGACGACAAGTGATTGACACTGCATTAGGAACTCCTCATGGCTCTGATTAGTCAATTTTGCTTGGGTATGGAGGATTCTTGCCAATGCCATTAGAAGCACTGAGAGGAGCCAAACACATCTGATTTTTTTTTTTTTTTTTTTTTTTTTTTTTACATATCACTTGTCTCGTGCACTGCTGTCAGTATAGAGAGACAGTTTCAGCAAATACGAAAACCTTATTTTTATAAAGGTTACCTACTACAGCTTTAACCCCTCAAACTCTAAATTATCACTTAAGTTTTCCCTTGAGTAGATACAAAGTCTTCAAAAGTAATTTTTTCATATTGTAGCACAGTGTCACATACATATGATGCATCTGTTGGTTGCTTCACCGAAGCTACATCACATTTCTGTTAAGAGAAATATCGAAACTCAGAAAGCTATGTTTTACGGCCACAGCATCACATGGAAAGTATTTAGATATTGTGATTTTATGCGCATTTCCCTGTAACTCAGCAGGACATATTTGGTATCCTTAGAGACCTTCAGATCTCAACAAAAATTTAAAACAGGCCTGAAGTTTTACAGGTTTGAATACAGCAGCTGCATTTGATGGAACCATATATGGGTCCTTAACCCTTATATGAGTACCGGCCTCAGGGCCTGCTGCTGGGCATAATTGCGTTTTTATGCTGCGAAATATTGTGCTGTGTTGGAGAATGTTTGAAAGTTTGAGGACTCGGCATGCTTGCAGCGTAAGCTGTTTTATGATGCAAACACAATCGCAAAAATAGTATCTAAAATTGTTCCCAACAACCCTCAGCCTGACTATGCAGTCCCATAGGTTCAGTTGTATAGCGCTGGTACAATTTACTAAAATATGTTGAAATCAATGTTCTTACAAGATTAAAACTTATTATAGTTTTTAAATCAGCAAAACAAGCAAGCATGGACAAATGTCACTAAATTGATTTTGCTATAGAGGTAGTAGCTGCGCCTCTTCATAAAATTCACTATAATTAGTAGGGGGTGGATGAGCATTTCTATGATGCATCGCGATGCTTTGTTGAACAATTCAGCATCGATGTAGGAAAGTCTGTAATTGATTATCAAAGCAATTTTCAATGAACTGCCACTCCTGGAGTTTGGGGAATTTGGAGTTTTGCATTATAATGGAACCCACCTACGTTCACGCAAAGACATGCCCCTCTGGAGCATTCAAGTGTTACGATTGGCCTGTCAACCTAGCGCCAGTAAGGTTAGCCAGCCATTCAGCTCAAGGATTGGAATCCTACTGCTTGAACAGCAGAGAGAGAATATATAATTTGCCTCCTGTCAAAAAAAATGATTGATGGCTTTTTAATGAGTTGATGAGTTCAAATGAGTTCATTTTTAATGAGGTTATTATAGTTTATTCTGTATTACCCCCTTCTCCTCATCCTCCTCCCCCCTTCTCCCTTCTCTCACTCTCTCCTGGCTGTGTGTGAGTGATTCAGCACTGTTCCCAAGCCCCCCTTCCCTCTCACCCTCCCCTTTTTGCTGTGGTGTGGGACAGTGATGTAATTTTATACATTTTAGTGTGTTTTATGTTTTTTTTTGGGGATAACCCTTTTAAAGCATTTATTTAATTGTGTCATTGTTAGTGCTTTTTAAACATGTATTGTTTGAGTGGTTGGGGAAGTGAAAGTGATAAGTGGTAAAACTTTATTTCAAGCATTTTGTTGGTCGTGGGGTAACGAAAGAGAGTTTAAATTCGGAGAGTGTTTTAAAGTTGTTGGCGACATGTAGGTAAAATAGTGTTTTAAAACGAAAAAATGAAAGCAAGAAGTGTTAAAACTGGATAATAATGCAATGGTGAAAGCATGCTGAAAATAGCAGTGCATGCAGTGAATAAGTGTGCAGAAAGGAAAAGGAAAGAAAGAAAGATAAAATTATTTACTGGTAAAGTCTTTCGGCGAGATGTGAGTGGAAAGACGAAAGTTCGATGCACAGCTGGCGAATGCTAACATTTGAATGCCCCGGAGGGGCGTGTCTTTTCTGCAGAACTTGTGCACCGTGTTTACAATCCAGATCGCGCGAAAACGGAGGGGCGGGTGCAAGAGAGAAAGAGGTACAACCACCGCCGGCTTTTTAAAAAGCTGATGTTTGGGAGCACTTTGGATTTTGCGAAATTGATGGAAAAAAAAAGAAAAAAAGAGCTGGACAAGACTTATGCAATTTGCAAGACGTGCAATGCAAAGATCAAGTACGGAGGCAACATTACAAATATGAGAAATCATCTTGCCCATTGCCACTCTGAGCTAACTTTTGCAGGGACAAAAAAAAAAAAAAAAAAAACAGTTTTTGTATCCAACCAGAAAACTCCTGAACGGACACTAGTATCAAAGCTGGCACCTAACTCTGACAGGGTCAAAAAGATTACAAAGGCTGTCGCAATTTTTATTGCTAAAGGTCTGTGCCCTTACTCTGTCGTGCAAAGCGAAAGCTTTCCTTTTCTCCTGCATACCATGGACCCGAGGTACAACGTCCCGTCTAGGCGATTCTACACAGACACGGCCATACCAACGCTTTACCGCAACGCCAAATCTCAGGTAATGCAGTAATTGAGAAGTGCGAGTGAGGAAGGAGAGCTGTTGGCCTCATGTTTACTGAGTGTGAGCAATGCGCATTACATAATACAAATGCTAAATAAATATTTTTTCAATGTAAATCTGTTTTATTTTGATGTATGAAAATGTAATGCACTAGGAGGTTTATTTTTGTTAACTATTGTTGCGCACCATCTTATCAGGTGGATTGGAAAATGAACATGAACAGCTGCCCCTTTACAAATAAATAAAATATTAAGTGTTTTGTTACAAACATGCATAAATAAAAGGGTTTTAATTTCACCTGATAGTTTGTACAGATTGAGAAAAAATAAACCATGTACAGAAATCTGAAATTGAGATGCATCGAGAATCATTCAATAATCGAATTGTGACCCTCTGAATCGTAATCGAATCTAATCTTGACGTGACTGACGATTCCCACCCATAATAATTTGCCTTTCTACTCATGATGCAGTGCCGTAGATTGTATTGTAGCCCATTAGGAATGAAACAAGTGCACCGTCTGGCTATTATACTCAGCAACAAAAGTTCCTGTGACACTAATTTTCACGAGTTGTTCAGCAGAAAAAAAAAATGTCTGGTGTTTAAATCTGTTATGAAAGTATGAAAATAAATCACACAAACACACCCGCTGCGGAAAAGCATGCCTTGAATACAAAAGGTGACTTTTATGCAAACATCATGCATTTGATGACCTAAATTTGAGTATAAAAGCACTTGTTGTTGCAGGGATTCGATATGCATTGTTCCTGCTAGTGTTGACAACTGCCATATGGCAAAACAACACGTTTCCACCCTTACTCGAAGTTTGAAGATGCCAAACCTATCTGAAAATGAACGTCTCAGAGCCATTGGTATGCTTGAAGCTGGATCATCTTAACGGGATGTCAGAAGACAATTCAACGTCCATAGAAACTCCATTTGGACTTTATGGCAGCGTTGGCAACAAACAAATGCTGTCAGAGACCGTTCTCAATGTGGAAGGCCATCCGTTACTAGCATCAGACAGGATCGTTGGATTCAAACCACACACCTGCAAAATCGGTTCCAACCTGCAACAGTCACTGCCAGCACCATCCCAGGACTTTGGCGAATATCGGCACAGACTGTACGTCACTGCCTCAAACGTTTCGGGATTGTCGCCAGAAGATCCACTACACGTCCGATTTTGACCCACAATCACTGACGATTATGTCTAAAGTGGTTCAGGCAGCGTATACGTTGGTTAGCAATTCAGTGGAGACAGGTGCTGTTCACTGACGAGTCTCATTTCAACCTCAGCCACAATGATGGACGCAGACGTGTTTACCGACGTCAAGGTGAACGTTACGCTGAACACTGTGTCATGGAGCAAGACCATTTCGGAGGTGGAAGTGTTATGGTATGGGGTGGGATCACAGCCAGACAGAGAACCCCTTCGTTACTGATTGATGGCAACCTCACTGGTCAGCGTTACTGTGGCGAGATCATCCATCCCGTCGTTCTGCCATTTTTGCGTCAACATGGCCCTGGTGTTCTCTTTCAACATGACAACGCCTGACCGCATGTGGCTCGAGTTGTGCAACAAACACTTCAACAAAACAAAGTGAATGTGATCCCTTGCCTGCTTGCTCTCCAGGTCTCTCTCCAATCGAGCACATATGGGATGAGATGGAACGACGTCTCCGAAGTTTACCACGTGCCCCAGAGGCACTCCAGGAACTTAGTGACAGGCTCCTACAGATATGGAATGGTATCCCACAGGACTTTGTGAGATGTCTGATTCATTCCATGCGCAGAAGATGTGTTGCTTGCATCAAAGCCAGACACATGCGTTACTGATGTGGGAATTGTAATTTACACTTGTCCATATTTCCCATGTCATGACGTCATAACTGTAACCGATATGGCTTATTAAACCTGTGAACTTGTAACAAGAGTCTGTTTTCTATTGGAACCGCAAATTATTCACAGGAACTTTTGTTGCTTAGTATATTTGCTGATTTAACAGAACAGTAAGTGTTTTAGCCTATCAGCCCTCACTCCAATATAACAGGAAAATCTAATTCTTTCAGTTTACAAACCAAAAGATGGTTGCGAATGGTAGCCAGGGGATTAATTTTTATGAGGAGGAATTGTTTCAAGGATTTCTGATGAGGGGGGATTTTGTCTACGAAGCAAAGGAGTTTTGGTAGCGACTTTATTATGCATATACGACCGCATGCCAATGCAGGGAGTTGGATAGGTAAATTGGAGTGAGAATTTGGCTACATTTGGGCAAAACGACCTGAAACCGAATGCGACGGTGAGTAGGAATGCAGGCAAATTTGGACTCTCTAAAATTGTTTGTGGGAGCACGCACAAATACAATCACAAAAAAATCCAAAAAATATTGATTTTTGGATACAGAACCATAATATTTGAACCTGCAGCTGTTCAGGCATCTGGCATCTGGCATCTGTAGCACTTTTTCAGGGCTGATGAGGCTTGGTCACAGTGCTTTAGGGGCAAAAGAAAGCAAAAATCTTTCTCTGTCAGATAAAAACTTAATGTATATTTACAGTTTTGTAACTTTAATTGGGTTATATTCTCAGAAATTCTGAATATTTTAGAGCAATACTGAATGTCACCTTTCAAACAATACCTTGATTATGCCTGTAGTCAAAGTGCTTCAAGAGCAGAAAGCATTTGCATATAAATTACATCACCATAATCCATTCTAGAGAGAATAGTTGCATGAACAATCTGCCTTTTGCAAATCCTCGGAAGGCAGTGATACAATGCAAAATGTAACAATAACGCAAAATGTAACTATCAAAAATTTGTTACATTTTGCGTTTGTAGTCACAACTACAACCTGAAAATTTGGGTCAGATTCTGGGGAATCTGTGGGCCGCAATGTTCAGTCAGATCCTGAGGAATCTGAGAATGGCAAGGTTGATTCAAAGGGTGATGAATCTGAGGAGGGAAATTTAGAGTTATCCACTGAAGAATCTGATGATTTGGGTGCTGGTGAATCTGAGGGCAAAAATTTCGAGCCACAGAGGGAATAACTGCCCAGGGAAATCCTCAGACAAATAATTTTGTATGCTTTGAGGGACGATCCAAGCTCTCGCTTCATACTACAACAGGTTAGCACAACAGGTTAGCACAGCTCAGTTGTAGACGAGGTCTGACGGCCCACTATGCACATAAGCCCACGTGTCATTTTGCGAGTGCCATCTCCTATAAGCATCAGGCGCTTGTAAATAGTGGCAGGGTGAGGAAGTGGCCTCGCTATGGAACTTAAGCGCATTGTGAACAACAGAAGATGGTGGGATGATGCATGGATCTTCCTTCAAGAAACAAGTTTCAGGAATTTTGAATTAATGGGGGTGTGGTACAGAAGGCAGTAGATAATCCTGTTTGATAATATTTTAGTCTCAGTTCTAGACAGAGATTCAGAGTCTTAGTTTCACATTGCAAATCGATATTCTACCCCATTATGTTAACTTTTGTTTTTCTTTAAGTGAGTCATGTTACAGATTTATTTTTAAAGGATTACAGTGTCAAAAATATTGTGAAAGAAAAGCACTAAGTAACGTACCAGTATATTACCTGAATATCAAATTCAGAGGAATTTTTGGGTAACTTCCCTTAAAGAAAAGTAATGTTCGGATTTCTTTTTGGGTTGGGTTGATAAATAGGAAAAACAGAGTTCTTCAAAGATTTGCAAAAAGAAATGTTTTAATTTTCCAAATCGGTTTCATCACATTGTGATCGCCAGGGGTTTATACATTGTGGCATTGTTAATGTTTTTTACAACTGATAATAATATACCTTTAACGGGGAAATCATTGTGGTTCTCACAAAATGTATGCCTTATCTCATCCAATTTAGTTTGCCCATTCAAAAAGAAAAAAAAAAAACACCATCACATGGTCGAATGCCTTGACGTGGCGTGATGTTTTGATTGTTACATTCTACGATGCATTTCAACGCAAAATGTAACAATGATACAATTTTGCATTGTATCAAGGCAGGCTTTATTCCCATTAAGCATAGCCAATTTAACTTTCAAATTCTTAGTTAGCTCATGAACTTGCTTCCTAATTTAAGTTTCTCATCAACCCAAATGCCCAGGTATTTGCAGCAAGGAATTCTTTCAATTTATATTCCACTTGTTGTAGTAATGCTACCATTATAAAGCCTAGCGGCAGCTTTCTGAGAGAATAGCATGCATTTAGTCTTCTCAGAGTTTAATAATAGTTTAAGTCTAAAAGAGCCTGTTGGAAGATTTGAAAATCTGACTGCAAATTTTGAAGAGCTAGGTCAGCAGAAGGAGCAGCTGAGTAGATGACTATATCAGCAGCATAAAGATGGATTGTACTATTGATAAGATTTGCACGAAAATCATTAATAAAAAGTGTAAATAGCAAAGGACCCAAAATAGAACCTTGTGGAACCCCCTTGCTAAGATAAATAAAGTTTGATTGAAAGCCATCAGCCACAATCGCTTGACACCTACCAGTAAAATAATTTTTAAAGCAATTCAGAGATTTAATATCAAACCCAATGGCATTTAGCCGCTTTATGAGTACAGAATGGTCGACTGTGTCAAATGTCTTTGATAAGTCGATAAAAAGGGTAGCACAATCCTGCTTATTGTCCAAGGCAGATACAGCATTATTTAATTCCTTAGCTGCAGCTGACTCAGTGCTATGACCTGGTCTGAAGCCTGACTGAAGCACATTTAGGATAGCATGGTCAGATAGAAATGATCTAATTTGATTATTGACCAGCCTCTCTAAGACCTTAGCTAAGCAAGGCAGCTTTGAAATAGGCGATAGTTATTCAGGTGATCTGAAGAGCCACTTTTATGCAAGGGAAGAACAAAGGGTGTTTTCCACAAAGAAGGAATCGAACCTGTCAATGGGGTTAAATTAAAAATGTGTATCAATATTAACGATTCAGGGTGAAGCCAGCAAAAAAGATGTGGGTTTAATTTATCTGCCCCAGTGGATTGCTTAGGGTCAATGCTACGAAGTGCTTCAAGCACTTCCCCTTCACAAAAAAGACGGAAGGAAAAACTATAGGAGTTATGAGGTACAGGCACAGAAGGCGTGTTATCACAGCAAGGAACAGCTGGCAATAACCCTAAATTTTCAAAGAGATGGCTCGCATCAACAAAGTGCTCATTGAAAATATCACAAAGCTTCCCCTTATCTGAAATAATAACAGAATCCTTGGTAATCCTACTGGGTAAAGCCGAGGAGGGGGACTGAGACAAAGACTTATAAGTTTTCCAAAATTTCACAGGATTGCTGCCGGAAGACTGATAAGTTCGAGAAATAATATGAAGATTTGGCTTTCCGAATAGCTGTAAGGCTTCTATTAGGAGGGTAACGAAAATGCTGTCAGTCAGAATGCAGCCCAGAAAGATGTGCTTTTTCCCATGCAAAATCTCGAGCCTTTAAGAAAACCTGGGAATCACTCTGTTCTTAATTCTCAACTTTTAAAAAAATAGTAATTTTTCATTACTATTATTCCTGACACAAGTTACAGGACAGTGGTCACTAAAATCCAGAGGGAAAACGCCATTGGCTTTAAAATTATGTGACCTGTTAGATAAAATAAGATCTAAAAGGGTAGCTCTAAAAGGATCCTTAGGGTCAGGCCTTGTAGGACACGAGATTAGCTGAGACAAATTCAAATTAATGCACACATCTTTCAAGCTATTTGAAGCATCCGAGAGCCAGTCGATATTCAAATCACCAAGTAAAATGAGTTCAGTGTTTTCATGAGCAGACACCAAGTTCGCAAAATTTTCGATTGCATTGGACTAAGCAGATGGTGGACGATAAACCCCAATTACAGTCAGCCTACTACAGTTTACACTGTTTCCTAAACAGACACTCAATGCTAAAAATTCAAAGCATTTGTACGATAAGAGTTTAAAGCAGAAACAGTAAAACATTCCTCAACATAAATGGCCACACCTCCTCCCCATGAAGGTCTGATTCTATCAGACCGAAAAACATTGTATCCCTCAAGGGAAATCACATCATCTTTAACCTTGCTGGACAGCCAAGACTCGGTGAACACAAAAATAGCAGCTTTCGTCTGGAGAGCCCAAACTTTAATAAAGTCTACTTTTGAGGGGAGCCTACGTACATTTATACGAATAATTCCCAAGCCTTTCTGTTTAACAAAATCATTCTGCGACTCCAAGCACAAACTAGGG
The DNA here is from genome assembly GCA_029692085.1 of Gymnothorax javanicus. NCBI lineage: Eukaryota > Metazoa > Chordata > Actinopteri > Anguilliformes > Muraenidae > Gymnothorax > Gymnothorax javanicus. Next base: position 52,979,400 of record CM056198.1, on the reverse strand, counting down.
GGCTTTATAGAAGCCTAATTATTTTGAATGGGGTTTGACTCCTTAACCATAATCTCACTAACCGCTGTGTTATGAAAAGGAACAGACAAATTAAAATTAAAAGGAACAGGTGTAAAATAATCACAGCTGTGTTTATAAAAACTCCGCACCAGACTCACCTGAAGTTACCTATTTTGAGTGAGGAGAGATTGCATAGCTAATTCAGTGTTACTTGATAAAAGACAAGCGCTAGTCTTAATAAGATGATGGCCATACGACCGAAAAGGTATTTCATCTCCCAAAAACTTGCGAAGTTATCAGCAAAAGGGATATTCAGTATGTTACAATATCCTTTTAGCCAGATATGCAGCTGTTGGAAAGTTCTCCAAAACAAGTTGATGGTATGGGACCGGAGACTACACACTGCTTGCCAGTTTCCAGGAGAGTGTTAATAAGATCTTTAAAGTCTGACTGCAAGTTGATGGAGCTTTCCAATGAGATATTAGTAGATCCGAAATGGACTACCTTAGCATCAGCTGAAGGATGGTTGTGCATGATGGAAGGCAAACTTGCCCATATATCCGCAACCCGTGCTCCAGCATAGCAAAAAGGCTCAGCTCTAGGAAGGCGAAGGTGCCTAATCATTGAGGAGCCGATCACCAGCAAGGACAGATCAGCCTGACGTGAGGATCGGCATGGCATCTCTCAAGCAATCCGAGGCAGTGGGCCAGCACCGGGAGGCCCAGGTAGCAGCCGGCTCCGGGAGGAGGCAAGCCGTGGCTCACCACGAGAAGGCCAAGAAGCCCTAGATGGGGTGTCGCGCCTAGAGGACATGGCAGCTGGCGAGGCAAACGGGGGATCTTGGCCTGGCATCAGCTGAGCAATCTGAAGCGGAGAGCAGACCACGTCAGGCCCCGCCACTGGGATAGTGATCCTTCCAGACGGAGACGCCAGCGTCGAAATCTCCGAGCACGCTGTAGTGGCATCCATCGCCCCTGAGGTAGATATTTCCTCTAGGACGCTGTATTTGTTTTCCAGCCTCAGAACGGGCTCTCGCCCCGGGTGACGGGAAGAACATCGTCTATTTTGCCCTGTTACAGGAATCCAAGGCTCCATAACAACAGGAGTGGAACAAGTCATGGACTTGGGCCTGGCTCCCAACTCACTGCACAGAGGGCCGGTGTGGGAGTTCTCAGCCATAACACCAGCACATTGGGAGACCATGAGAGTCTCCAGTAAGTCATCGTCTTCTTTGATTTGATAAAGTGTTTTAATTCTTCCTTCCAACTTGGCGATTTCCCAGCTCAGTGCCACATAGCGAGAGCACTCAGCCATAGGGGTTGATGCTGCCAGTTTCGCCGATAAAATAATAATAATAAATAAATAATAATAACGTAAAAAAGACGATAAAAGGTAAAATAAAATAAAATGAAATAAAATTCGATCCAATAAGAAATATACTTTTAAAATATGAATTAAAGGTACATTGTGAAGGAATTACTCCCATCAAGCGGTGAAATTGTGTTTTGCATTCAAACGAATAGTGCTCTCTAGCGCCTCGCTTTTTTAAAGGCGTGTTGCAACTACGGTAGCCGTTATGTACCAAGAAGCTATGACATCATGTCATCCAATACCACTTCACAATACCATGCCGAACTGCAGTCTACGGTGGAGTGTTTGTTTTTAGGCAGATGCTACGGGTATGACAGTTTCCAATACATTTCAATGTAGAGACTGCGGCAGTCCCCATTTCAAACCCTGCCCTAACCTAACCCTAACCCTGACCCCTAACCTAACCCTTCCCCTAACCATAATCCCTAATCCTTAATCCTAATCCTAATCCTGCCGTACCAACAAAAACTGCCGTATCTGTAGACAGTGTGTTGTTTTTAATACAAACTCTCAGACCGCTTTCGCACAAGGTACAGTTGTTCGGTACCGTGCCACAGTGCGATTGTCCCCGCTCCACGCTGGTCAGCTTACTGACTGGTAATATCGTACCATACCTGAGTATGACAAAATTCCAATACAGCGCCTTGCAGTATGCACCTTGGTAGTTTAAAATGGGGAAATATACAGAAAGAAGGAGTAGTTAACTCTTGTGTAGAAAGAATTCCGTATCTAATCTCTGCTTTTTTCTGGCTTTTTATTTGCCAGTACGATTTTCAAAGGAGGCGCCAATATGTTTTGGCAGATTTTATTATTGAGAAGGGGCTTTAGAATATTGATATCGCGAATGCAGTGTTTCCCACAGAATTTTTGGAGACTATGGGGGCACATGTTTGGTGGCAGACCGATATCTGGGGGGGCGGTTGTCATTTTGTTGAGCGGGGGCTGGATTCTCATTTTGTTGAGCAGGGTGGTTGGGGGGATTATTCTCCATTTGTTGACCGGGAGGTAGGTGGGGGGGGTTGAATTGCGTAAATTCCGCGTCTTCCAGCACCTTTCCTATTTTTCAGGGGTTTTTTTTTTTCAAACGTTCGCATGTTGGATCAACATGCGGCAATTGCGCATATTGAGACTATGGCGGGGGAAATTAGACTATGGCGGGCCGCCATAGTCTCGTCGATATATAGTAAACACTGGATTGCGTGCTGCGCGTGCCCTAGCAACCCAGTGTGTCATCAGTAACATGGATTACCACATATAGCAGCACAAGAAATTAAACGCAAGATTTTCTTGACTGAATTTCAGTGGCTAAATCATCAAAATTGCTCCCTACAACTGTCAAACGCGAGTCTGTCATCTTGGATTTGCCTGGAGACGCCTGTCAAACAATAATATTACAACTTGATGGCAGGCGTGAGACCATAATTTTCCACCGTTGTCTATTTTCCGAAGAAACGTACTGATGGAGGTAGTGGGCATGATGAAATGCAACCCTTATTCCATCAAACATACCCTATGCTGCTATTCAACAACGACGCTGTTTACCTATACATTTTCTCCTGTCATGCTGCCTACATAATGAATTACACAACCAAGCAATGATGAAAGCTTGTAATTTAGACAGTAACATTTACTTACCGGTAGAGAGTAAAGCAGGCAACTTCAGCGCCCCTTTGAAAGTATTTCCTCTTCATTTGCTCTTTCCACCTGGGAAAAGCTACCCCGATGTTTACCCTTGTTTTATTTTTTTTAATTCGCCAGTCATGTTGCCTTTTTAATTCCCTGTTCCACTTTTTGACTACGAGGATTCCTTCTCCTGTGGCTCGGCATAAGTATGATCCTCCATTATGAACTAAAGTGAAGTGCAGGCTTTCAAATTTCCCGGGGCAGTGACAAGTGCCTCTCGCTGATCTCCTTCTCCGTTTCAGTCAGGCTGGCTCCAAACGAAAACGCGTTGTGGCTAATTAGCTAGTACCAGGTAGTGCTTTATGTCCCTCTCGGCGATAGTAGTTTTTCAAAATGGCGGAAAGACATGGACGCATCCTTGGACTTACCCGTGCAATATAAATATAGATAAGAAATTCTTCGCTTACGAGGATAAGTCAGATTATTGGCAGAAGGAATATTACACCAATAATAACATATAAATGAATGAAGGCATTGATTTTAGCTAATAAATTACTTAACTCCTTCAACCCCACAGCCCTCTACAGAGGGCTGACCAACATATTCCCTTCAACCCCAAATTCCTGTAGGGAAAATTCAAACAATCTGACTAATTGATTGGAACATATCAGGTTACATTTAATGGGATTCCAGAGATAACAGTAAGATACAATGTCCAGATAATGACCAGCCCTCTACAGAGGGCTGTGGGGTTGAAGGGTATAGTGATGCTAGAATATCTGGGGTTGAAAGAGTAAGAGTAAGTAACAATTTTAAAATAAGAGCAGGTCCTTCAGCGTGTGAAGGGCATAGACTGTACAAAAAGATGGACGCAGCACTCTGGTCTGAAAAAAGACGCCCATGTGGAAGTACCGTAAAATGGCATTCTATTTAATGGCCAGCAGATGGCGACATCGGTGGTTGCAGAAAGAAGTTCAATGCTATAGAAGTCTATGAGAAAATGACCCTACTTTCCAACGTGATTTTTCATTTAAATAATGATTTTTCACAGTATTTTATGGTAGCTATAGCAAGTTTCAAGTCTCCTTCGATATATCATGATGTTCATTTTTGTAAATTATGGTCCCAAGTAGGCTAGAATAAAGGATAAAGCCAGAATATGCTTGAGAGGCGTGGCTATCCTTTGGTCCTCGTCCGATACGGTCAGATCTACCTCTCAAGTCCCTCCCTGGATCTTGATTCTCGCTCTTGTCCAATAGAAATCACATCCGGTTTCAAAATGACAACATGGCGCAATTCAAATTGCCAAAATCAAGGCTTCCTTTATGGTATGCTGAAACCAATGGGTGACGTCACGGTTGCTTCGTCCATCTTTTTATACAGTCTATGGTGAAGGGTACCAGTTCAGGGGAAATGGCCAGTAATTCTACTGACTGATCCTCAAACCTCAACGAATCATTTAGTTGCTAATTAGGAAAATTAACCTATTATCACAAGAAAATGAGCACGTTATCTTGAGAAATCACCTAATTAACCCATGATCGTGAGATGGCAGCTGTTGTTCAGTTGTATGAACCGATATTAAATTTTTTCACATTGGTAGGTCCTGGGGTTCATTTTAAAATCAACTGAGTGACCAAGCCATTCTGGCTAAAATCTCAGCAGCACCAAGGAAAGCTAAATTGAAGGAAAGAAATTGTAATTCCACTGCATAATACTCTTAAGCAAGACTAAAAATTAGCCATAAAATTTTTGATTGCTGAACTACAATTTTTCAAAAGCATTTGAGTTGCCAAGTGTAGTCTGTTGAGAAAAGTGGATGCAAGTAGGAGAAGAGAGAACTTTAGCCTAAAGGATCTGAAATGAAATTAACTCACATTCCCACAGCCCCTGAGACACTCCCTAGGTAGTCATAAAGCAGGCCCAAACTAGGCAGCATTCTCCAAAAGTTCACTGTGGGATGTTATTGCAGAGAACAAATATTAAAGTTTTTGAACCATAAAATGCAAAGTACAAACTGTGAGTAACATCCTCTGCTTCATCTTTGATCTCATGCCATTATCTGATGTTTTTCGTCATGTTCAAAGCAGAGAAAAGCACTCAGTATTTAAAGTGAGCAAGGGCAGAGGTGATTGGCAGAGTGTGTCCAACTGGCAGATACTGTACCCGCATGCTTTCCGACTCAGTCACAGGATCTTCACACTTGCTGGTACTAATCCATATCCTACAGCAGGATCTACACTTAGACTTCCCACTGTAAAAAAATGGAGGGACACCAGTACAGTACGTTGCTAGTTTTGCTTCATCCACCATATTGTAATGTGAAACAGTTCTTAAAATACACTATACTCTGAATCAGTTCTTAATGCAGCTGATTGATCAGTTTCCTTACAATTTTGTTGAAACTGGTTCAATATATCAATGAAACGAGAGCCATCAGGAGATGGCATTTCCCCCCGGCCACACGTCATCAACTTCGGATTAGCAAAAGGCACCACATCAGGTCATGATTAATGTGCATACCAAGTTTTGTGGAAATATATTGAACAGTTTTCAAGTTATGCTCCAGAAACGAAATGTTCATAGACAGACGAACGGACGACCGAAAATTACTTTGACTTGTTTCTGTGAAAATGTTGCTGACCAAAAAAAAGGACCAAGGGTCCTGCGCTCCAACAGCCAAAGATAGAGAACTTCTGAAAATTTTTGCAACAAATTGGCATTTTCTAGGTCAAAAGTCATGGTACTAACTATGTGTAAACATTTCCAGGGGATAATTTACAGGGAATTATAAGACAATGCCACCATTTTCCAATTCAAATTATGAACATGATAAAGAAGATTACAACAAGAAAAATGATGAAAAATTAATTAAAAAAATGCAAAAAGCAACATTTTTAAATTTGTTTAACGAACTTGGTAGACCTGTTTCTTGGATGATCCATAACAAATATCAAGCCATTCTGGCTGACAGTTTTGGAGAAGAAGATTTTTGAAGCTTTCCACTGAGTGACCTCGGGTTTGACATTTCAAGGTCACACAAGGTCAAAGGTCATGATACCAAATAGCAATTATATCAATATCTATATTTGTCTCCATGTAATAGCCAATTGAAAAATGGCCAATATTGAGTATTTGAGAGAATTCAAAATGTCAAAAAGTAAAAAAAAAAAAAAAAATCAAAAATCTATATTTTCAAATTCTTTGAACGAAGTTGATTGACCTTGTCACAAGGGAAATATGAAGTCATGATGGCAGACTGTTTAGGAGAAGAAGCTTATGAAAATTTGCATTTTGTGACCTTGGGTTTGACATTTCAAGGTCACTCAAGGTCAAAATTCATGATACCAAATGAAAGCCCTTATGTGGCTTCCTGTTTGTTGTCAATACTACTTTTGTAAATACCCTCAATTGTTTTCATGTTATAGCCAGTTGAAATATGCCCAGTATTGAGTATATGGGAGAATTCAAAATTTCAAAAATTCATAAAATGTCAAAAATCTAAATTCAGAATTATTTGGATAAATTGGTAGATCTTATCACAAGGATGATCCATCATAAAATATCAAGCTGTTCTGGCAGACAGTTTTGGAGAAGAAGATTTTACAAAAATTGTAAGTGATATTGGGTTTGACTTTTCAAGGTCACTCAAGGTCAAAGGTCATAATACCAAATGAAAGGCCTTATATGACTTCCTATCTGTTGTCAATACTATTTAAATCAATATCTCCAATAGTTAACATGTCATAGCCCATTGAAATATGCCCAACACCGAGTGTATGGGAGAATTTACAATTACAAAAATTCATTAAAAATTCAAAAATCAATATTTTCAGATTCTTTGAATCTGGGTGAATCTTGTCACAAGGATGCTCCAAAACAAATATCAAGCCATTTTGGCAGATGATTTTGAAGAGGAAGAGTCTTGAAAAATTTCAAAAGTCGATGACGCCACTGACAACGACGCTGACAATGGCTGGAAGCTCCATGATTCCAATAGTCCATCAGCCCTTCGGTCACGATTAGACTAACAACAAATGAGTAAACTGAAATAAATATATGGTGTAACTTGGCCGTGGTATTTCGTGGAACACTTTGTAGTAGTGAAATGGCATACTTGAAACATCTGACCTGGGGAAGTAGCAGTGAAGGTGGAAGACCTGTAGACACTGAGAACAGGTGGTCAGCTCTCCCTCCTGCTGACATACACCACACTTCTGGCCCACCATAGTACAATCATAGCCAGGGACCTGGTGTCGAAGACACACACACACACACACACACACACACACCCTCAAAAACACATACACTGTTAACAACTTCTTACAACACAGAAAACGTAAAGCCCTTACTTCCTAAAATGGGCAAGTTTTATCACAAATTATCATAAACAAAATGCCTTTTAAAAGTCACTAAAAATATTAAGATAGCGAAGTCACAAATCATTGTGAGCAGAAAGAAATATTTTTACACACACTTTTTGGGTATAAGCGCTTATCTATATATTACTGAGTTGGCGATTTGCGTAATTTCACACATTTCCTCAGAAACTACCGTGAATAATGAGTCTGTTTTCTGCATACTGGTTTTACTGTGTGACAAAGACAATGTGGCAGGTTTTGAACTTAGTTATGAAATGAAAACTGCATTTTTGAAGCTGTTTTTGCAAGTAAAACCGGCTAATTCAATCAGCTGTTATCGTGTTAAAAAAAACCCAGGCTGACTACATTGCATCGAAAAACAATGCCCGCGCATATAGCTTGTGCATAGCATGGGCATCGGCTAGTCTTCAATAATTCAAAGATATACTAGCACATCATGCGAGAACTGATAAAACTTGTTCCTCTGCATTCAGTGCACATAACTGACTAAAAAGAGAAATGTTAGCACAGTATAATCTACCTGTAGGCTGAAGGCAAATGTGCATTGTGCCAAGCAGTGGGCTGTAGTAGATCCTGTTTCCTGTAATTATCACAATATTCACTTGAAAAGTAATTAGTGGTTTGTTAAAAATATTTTTATATCGTATAAATCAGGATTCATTGTGTTCATTCATCCTTTCTAGCCTAAAGACGTCCAAAAACGCTATTAGAGTAGGACAACAACTATAAATCCAACAAGTATGTTAAACTGAAATGAATGATCTGTAACCTTTTATGAAAAGGGACTTCGTAATGTTGTGTTTAGGACACATTACTACTTCATCAGCTACAATGCTGCAAGACCTGTGCTGTCATCTGGGCAGTCGAAGCCTGACTACTCTTGGTGGTGGTGACGCTAGGGAGGTAGGTGGAAGGGAGGGAGGAGAAGGAGAAAGTGACTGAGGAGCTGGAGCTGCTGTCTGTTTGCTAAGCAGTCAGGAAGAGATGCCAATAAGGAGGTGTAGAATAAGCCAGAGATTATTGTTGTAAAACAGAAAACAAGAGGCTATGTAAGCCAGTACGCAGTTCAGCAGGACACTAAGGCCCGGTCCTAAACAGCTCACTTGGTTCCATTTTCTCAATTACATTGAGTGCTCTGGATGTTGTTTATTATGTGCACACTTAAATACCCAAGTAATACACACTCTTCCGTTGAGTCCCGAGTGTGGCTATGCTCTAATCTACAGCATGTACAGTACACCTTTCGATCATCTTGTAAGACTGATGTGTTGTCAGATGTTCACCCAATGAATAAAAAGCACCCACCTCTTTATTGATGATCTTTCTGTAAAATACTAGGCACAAAGACAGCACCACCACTTCAACTTTGAGTATGGTTCATGTCTGTAAAAGTGTTCTCCCAAAATAACACACCAAATCACAATAATATGTGCATAATCCCAGTATTTTTTTTTTTAAAGATTATTTTTTTGTGATTTTTTTCCTTTATTTGACAGTTCTATGGTGGAGATGGACAGGAAGGTTGGGGAGAAGAATGGGGAGGACATGCGGCAAATGACCCCAGCCGGAATCGAACCCAGGTCGCCGCGAGAAGGACATAACCTTTATGGTGTGCGTGCTTGGACCGATGAGCCACCGGGGGCGCCCCATATCCCAGTATTTTAAGAAAGTCAGCTTTCCATTGCTAGGAGGTGATGGGCTGATTCTCAATGTTAGTACTTCTGCAGACTTGCAATCTGGTGAGACCTTGTGGCATCATATTTACCAGCCCAAGTCCGGTTACAATGTCAAGTAAACGCAAGATTGCTTGAAGAACAAGACAGTGGTCTTTTGTCAGCAGGAATGGGCCTCGTATCTTACAATTCATCAGACAAATGGGGACAAGATAAGTAAAGAACTATTACGTTTTTAATTTCAACATTTCAAAAATAAAAATAGTGCCATGGGCACTGTAGCTCACTTGGTTTATTTCAGGCTATAGTGTTATGTAAGCTCACAAGTGGTAGTGTTTTTTATGTTTGGGTCCAACATTGGGATTATGATGACACTTTTAGTAATTTGTGTAGGGAAAAAATAATTGCAAGCGGTAACTACGGGGTCCAAGAAACATGAGGCAATCATCAGTTATGAAACAGTGAGGACACAAATTGTAGAAGTTTTTCAAACAATTTCGAGCTCATGACACATAACTGTGCATGGTATACTTTGCTCTGCAAATTTCACATTAAAGGAGGAGACTGCACCTCGGCAAAGTATATTTCAGCGGAAAGTAGAATTCTTGAAGTGTCTAAAATGCATAGTTTTATAAATTTTAATTTGGTAATGATCCAGTGCAACGCATTTTTAAACCGGCAAGTCTTCAAATCGGCGTCAATATCAGGGGGCAGACATTTTTACTTGGGGAATCTAAGGCTGCGTTCAGAATGCACACTTGTCCGCTCGCTCACTCACTGTCTATATTGTTTTCAATGTAGAACATTCACTACATAGTGCCCTATCTAGTGGGTGAGTGCGCATTTCGAACGCATTATCTAATCAAACGCCAGTGCCGTGGTGCTGGTGGCGTCAGTTATTCTCTTTTGTGATGTCAGCTGTTCTCTTTCCTTTCATCCGGGCCATGGAGTTGGTCAGAGGGCCTTCAGTAAGCTCTCCCTTTACAGCTTGACTGCCCGCAAGCTGTTTTCATTTAAGCTGGCCTGATTAACAATCAAACAATTTATCGACTGAGCAACCAAGACCAATATATGACCTATAATTAGAAATGATGATGAAAAGGTGAATTCCCATTGCCTACATTTATATCATTGATATGGCATTGTAAATCCAAAACGTTTGCTGACTTTGCAGCATTTGTTTTTGCCGTTCTTAGGATTGTCACACTGCTGTGCAACTTGCCTTACAGCGCCCTTTAGCCGTGACAACATTCAGAATAAAGAACGGATTCTCGCAGCCTCGCAAACTAATTTACGCAAATCTGTGCTGCTTAGAGCAACACAAGCGCTGAAATTATAAAGACATATTGATATTTTACGTCGTCATTTATGCGCAGAAGAGGACTCCTCATAATTCTGTGGTGCAATGTGTAATAATGCTATCAAAAGTAAATTAGACTGTTGTCAGTTTTTACCAATTAGACTGAGCAACTGTGGCTAATCGGGAGATGTAAACTGCAAGAGGTTTAGGTTATTAAGCACTTTTTAAAGGTGAGGTTTTCAAAGATAAAATTCAAAATCGGAAGATTCCCCAAGTAAAAATGTCTGCCCTCTGATATTGAAGCCAATCTGAAGACTCACTGGTTTAAAAATGAGTTGCACAGGATTATAATCAAACTAAGCGTTTTAGACACTTCAAGAATTTTACTTTCTGCTGAAATATACTTTGCCGAAGTGCGGTCTCCTCCTTTTGTTAGTCACTGCCACGTCTCTGAAATAGCAGCTGTTACCTGATTGACAAATAGCAGCCAGATATTCAATGGTTTACTGGCCAATACCCGCGCTATGCTCGGGCTATGTGCGCGGGCATTATTTTTCGATGCAGTGTAGGCAGCCTGGGTTTTTTTAACATGATAACAGCTGATTGAATTAGCTGGTTTTACTTCCAAAATCGGCTTCAAAATGCAGTTTTCACTTCATAACTACGTTCGAAACCTGGCGCATCGTCTTTGTCACACAGTAAAACCGGTGTATGCGGAAAACAGACTCATTATTTACGGTGGTTTCAGAGGAGATGTGTGAAATTACGCAAATCGCCAACTCAGTAATAATATATAGATTTTGTTTATTGGAAAGACTTTTTGATCCTCATCCAGAGATGCAATATGCAAAATTAGAACTATTGAGTCAAATGGTTGAAAACAAATACGAAATTTTGCATTGCGTGTCTTACTACAGTGCCACAGTGATTTGCATTAAGACTAGCCTTTTATGCATCCAGAACAATAGTATAAAGTTTCTTGATTGATGACAGTTAAAGGGAGTATACAGGCTAATGAAATTTAATTGGCTGATGTCAGCCATCTTGTTTGAACTACACTTTGTTCTTCCAGGTTTCCTTTGCAACCATCACCATTATGAAGCATGCAAAATTTGAAGTTGCTCACACAATAGTTTAAGAGTTAAGACCATTTGTTTGCTATAGCGCCACCTACAGATGGATTCAAACCAAATTCAGTATGAAAAAGTTGCATGGCCTGTAGATGTGTGATCCCAAGTTTGGTAATGATTGGACATTTGCATACAGGAGTTACAGATCTTTATATCAATATAGGCCACGCCCTTAAATTTTGTGTGAATTGATCTCACCGCTTAGGAGGAGAAAAAAATGAAAGTTTTCACAAACAATTCAAAATGGCAGAAAGTTTGCAAATACAAAAATGGGTGTGGCTTACATGGATTGATTGGTCTTCACCCACAGAATCTAACAAAAAAGAATTTTGTTTCTAAAACCTATGGTTTAGAAGTTATTGCCCAAGACATATTGTACCTCTCCTTAGCACCGCCATATGGCCAATCAATTTTAATAAAAATGGCTCTTTTACACATCTTTAATGAGAATATAAAGTTTGATGATGACAGGTGACAGCTACAGTGAGTGTAAGGGCAACTGAAAATTGATTGGCTGATGTTGGCCATGTCCCTTCAGTGGTTTGGCAGAAGAAGATCAAAGTTAACACAAATGCCGACAATTTGATTGGCTGATGTTGGCCATGTTGTTTCATTTATCAATTTTTTCCTAGAGATTTTCATAACAACCTTGACTTACACGAAGCATGCAAGATTTCGCGCTGATCGGACAAATGGTTTTGGAGTTATGACCATTTGCTTGCCATAGTGCCACCTATGGACAAATTGGCGCCAAATTTGGTATGTTTGAGAGACTAGCCTGTGGATGACAGATCTCAAATTTGGTGAGGATTGGTTGTTGCATTCAGGATTTACAGCTTATTATATCCATACTGTGATGGTCGGATTTATGAGACGCCAAATGCTGTTGCCGGAACGAAATGAAGGATGACAAAATAAGAGACAAACACTGACAGAAATCAGAGAGGGAGACTCGCGCTTCCAAAGGACCTAGATCCAGTCTGTGAAACAATAAGGAAGCAAAGCGAGTTCGACAGAACGAATTGAAAGGGAAAAAATCTCGGAAACCGAGATCAAAAGAATTAGCACTAGATGGTGCCCAGAAAGAGGAAAAACAGAAAGATTCCCTTGCTATCTAGCACTTTCCTCTTTTGCAGCTAAACCTCAACAACTTTCTCACTAGAGACCTTACCGGCTAAAGGGCAAACAAAACACTGACACTCTAGCAAGGGCAGCGAGGTGGAACTTGGGCTTAAATCAAATCCGGGCGACGCCCCCAATTAATGCCAGCTGGCCCAAGAATCCGATTGTGGGCAAACCGATATCGTCCCGGACGAGAGCAGCCAAGAAAGCTCTCAAAGCCACCACCAGCCTCCAAAACCATGACACATAGAGGGCACGCCCTCAAAATTCATTGGCTTATTTTGACTACATCCTTTCTCTAGGCAAAATTCTTCAAGCTGGGATTTTAGATCTTGATCTGAAGATGCTGTCTACCAAATTTTGTGCAAATTGATTGCAATGTCTTAGAGGAGATAGAAATTCAAGTTTTTACAAACAAGTCAGAATGGCAGAAAATTTGCAAATACGCAAATGGGTGGGGTTTATATAAATTGATTCATCTTCACCCGCAGAATCTTTCAAAAAAAATTTTGTTTCTACGAGTTATGTTTCAGAAGATCTAGCCTGAAACGCATTATACATAGCGGCATCTATCAACAGATTTGCAGCAATCAAACAATTTATCTGTGCATCCATATGGACCTCCTCACCAAATTTCATTGATCCCTTCAGTGGTTTAGGAGAAGAAGATCAAAGTAAATGCAAATGCCAACGCCTACTCGTGATTGCATAAGGTCCCGTTGGTCCGTTGGACCAAGTGAGCTAAAAATGGCCAAAATCTGTCAGCAAGGCCGCATTATCCATTCATTGACCGGTGTGCATTCATATGGATATCATGCCCCTATGTACGCACACCGGTTATTATGTGAACATTATGTGGTCTTTTTTTTAAATCAATGGCGATGCATATGCATATTATGAACAAATTCAAACTGTTGACATAAAGAGAATATCTAAAAAAAGGGTCACACATTAGATGAAGTGTTGCTCATAAAGGCTTTATACAGCCTTCATAAATGAGACATGTCTTCATAAATCATACATAAGCAAATGTCATGCTTTGTTAAGGTTGAAATACATCCTTATTCAGCATGTGACAATGTCACCCTTTATGGCATTTAGCCACTAGCTAAGTGTCACTGTCAGTTATATCAAATCTGGCATGAGCACTGATCTCCAATCAGTTGCTGATTACAACGACGCGCCCTCGTTCTGACATCATGTGCTACAACAGAGTGTTTGGTATTAGTGAAATTTAAGAAAAATAGGAGCAAGGGTCTTGTAGCTTACCGGTAAGCAATCTTATAGTGATGATTGAAGTTATGAAAATTTCATGTGAAGTTTGACCTTCGAATCATTCAAGGTCAATGACAAGGTCACTAATTAAAAGTTCATACATTTATAATACCTCCTGTAATACAATCCTAATCTCTGAAGCAGTTTTGGTGATACAAGTCATTGAAAATTCAATATATCAATTATGAACTTTACAGGTCACAGAAAGTCAAGTTGAGGTCATATATGACTAAGTGTCTCTATACAAACCTTGGCTCCATCTGTGACCATTTTGGTGACAAGTGATTGTAATTTCACTTGAGTTTGACCCACAAAAGGTCACTGACAGTCAAGTCGAGTGTCACCAAATGAAAGTTCGTGTGTCTTCCTAGATGTCTGTAACAAACCTAGGCTCCATCTGAGACCATTTTAGTGATACAAGTCATTGAATTTTCACAAGGTCACATCTGACCTTCGAAGGTCAATACGAAGGTCTGTAATGGCCGGTTGAATTCGGAGGCCAGATGCAGCGACAAGAGGGAAACGAGCAGCACGGAAACAATACAAACACAGAATGCAGACCACCAGAAAGAGCTCATGCTTCCAAAGGATGTATAATAGTCCGAAACACAGAAGCAAAGCAAGATAGAAAAGAGGGAGAAGAACTCCATTAAAACAACAAGATAGAAAGTCAAACAAATCCTGACTACAGATATCTTCAGCTATAGTGCGTAGCTACAGACACTCTAGCAAAGAGGCGTGGTGAACATCTGGCTTAGAGTCTGGGGAAGCGCCGCCCCAGTTCAGCCAGCTGGGTAAAGAATCTGATTGAACAGGAATTCAATATCGTCCCAGGACGAGATCCACAAAGAAAAGTCCAAAACACGCACAAACATCCAGAACCATGACAGGGTCCCCAAATGAAAGTTCATATATGACTACCTATGTCTTATACAAACCTAGGCTCCATCTGTGACCATTTTGGCAAAACAAGTCATTGTACTTTGTCAAGTTTTACCTTCAAAGGTCAAACATGTGAGGTATCGTTCAGGAACCAGTCGCGAGAACCAGGAAATGCAATGGATGTGATTTTATTGGAAAAGGGGGCGAACCCCCACAGAACAGAAGGCAACAGTTTAAAGTCCTCAATCCAAAAATCACAATCCAGAAGGGCATAATCCGAGTCAAAAACCAGGGCAGCAATCACAGTACTCGTAGTCAGACAAAAAGGGTTTGATTCACAGAAGCAGACAACAATTCCAAATCAGAGCCAAAAATCGAAAGTTGGACAGTCCACTCAGAAAAGCAACACTATGAGTGCAAGGTGAAAACAAGAACAGCACAGGTAAACTAGGGAAACATTCTGACAGGGAACTGCTGTGAAAATACTGCTTAAATACACACAAGGGAAGTCACATGCTATGATTAGGATCAGGTGAAGAGGATCAGACTAATTACGTGGGAACAAACATGAGGGAGAACCTAACCACATGAAATTGGCAAAAGCCAAAACGCGGACAGGGATCACGAGACAACCTATGACAAAACATACAGCTCCGGTTAGGGAGTTCTAACGTGCACAGATAAAGAGAGGCAGGACAGAGTTGAGCAGGTGCGGAGGATCCGCTGAATTGCAGCAAAGACTAAGTGAAGGCAAGAGGCGGAGACTAGAACAGGGCGAGTACTGAGAGCTTGTTAATCAATTAGTAAAGTGCAGCTATACAATCCCTGGTGCTCGCTAGTAAGTTAGTATTATATACAATGTTAGTCTTGGTTAGTATCTTTAACAAAACAACAAACTGTTAGTACTGGTTAGTAAAATAGAAAAGCAAGGCGAAGGAAGCAAACGAGACTAGAAGGAATGGTTGGAAACCCAGAAACCATGAAATCACCTAAGCATGTGACACGCAGGACTTGGGGAGAAGCTGTAGCACAACACAAGACCAGACAGGGGAGACAAAGTGCAATGCAGGGCATGAACAAAGACATGGACCGGAATCTAACAGAAATATGGATAATGGCAGGGAATTACAAAACATGGCAATAACAAAAACATGGCAATAACTAGAATAAACAGAACATGAGCAAAAACAGAACAGAGCATGGTAGAAACCTAACAGGTCATGGCAGAAACAGAACAGACATGGCAGAATCATAACAAAACAGTGAAGTTGAATGTCACCAAATGAAAGTTCATGTGTGACTTGCTTTAAGTCTGTGTTACAAGCTTAGGCTCTATCTGTGACCTTAATAGTGATAGATGTCATTGAGTTTTCACTCGGTCAGGTTTGACCTTTGAAGGTCAATGTGAAGGTCACCAAAGGAAAGTATATGACTTCCTATATGTCTCCAATACAAACCTACACTCTATTTATAACAATTTTGCTGATACAAGTTATTGAAATTTTATTACAAAGTTTGTGTTAATCTGACCCTGTCTGTCAGAGATTGAAAATGAAGCAAGCAAAATTAATAATAATTTCTTCACTGTATCTGATTTCAAGCACACAGCATGTGATAAATATAAAAGGCTCGGCCGCTTTCAATTCAACAACTAGTGTGTAGAGTAGGGTGTTTGCAGAAGTGTGGCTCATTTGGTCCCCTCAAGAGGAAACAAGACTGTTTACACAGCTGATATGCAGGGATGATAAGGGACTATTATTTGGTCATTATGCCCTGTTGCCCTGTTTCTGCAAGTTTCTGACAAATACCTCAGGTATGGAGTTTCTTTCCCATCTTTACTCAAGAGTTTGGTATTTCAACTTGAGAGCAGACATATTGATTTCATGCATAGATTTTGTAAAGTTTTCTACCAGAATTCTTACCACTGTTTATCACTGTTGAACTTGCTATTTGTGGGAATTTTACTGTAGCAGTTAGTGCTAGGGAGATTTTTATCAGTTCATAGGTTACCATGAATCAAGCAACCAAAAGAAGGTGCACTTGATGGCTTTAAAGCAGCTGATAAAAGAGATGTTACACGTAGCAGGTGAAGACTGCCAGGATGCCTGTAAGCAAACTGCATGCCCAAAGCTAAAATTGTATTTATACTAAAATGGAGCTTATACTTTCTCAAACCTTTTCTTGTAATAGGAAAATATTGTTTAAAAGTTTACAGAAAACCCAAATGTCTGATCTCTTAACAGGACGTAAGACCTCATAGTGGAGCAAAATTTATTTTAACAAAATATAAACAAGCTACTACACTTCTAGAAAGTCTAGCACCGTTATGGCATTGTGTTACCAGATGAGGCCATACAAACCTGCGCAGGTAAGTAGGCTCTCTCAATCTCAGTCCGGTTGCCATGACACTGCTGACAGCGCCATGTACCACTGGAAGCAAAGAAATGAAAGTGTCACAGACATGTTTGATTGCTAGCCCTGCTCTCAGTACTGTGGCATCCTACCTGGGGATTGACGTGAGAGGAGGAACCAGACAGGAGAGGTGGAAGGCCCTCGGACAGCCATCACAGCAGATGAGCTCGCCCCCATCCTTACACACTGCACACTCATCATCATTGCGAGGGACCTGGAATCAGCCTGGGTCACAATCTCAGATGGTTCCGGTAATGTTTCAGCAGTTACACTGGCACAAATTTGTTGCACTTCAGTGGCACAGTCACACAGTTTATGCATGTGTTGAAACAACCACAGTGTTTCCCACAGGCTAGCAAGTAATGTGTGGTGGTGGCAGACCAATTTTTTTTTGAGAGATGATTTTCAATTTTTTTTTTTTTTGGGGGGGTGGTGCAAAATTTCGCATCTCCCAGTACATTTTAAAGTTTCCTGGTTTTTTGCGAACTTGCACAATTTATCAACGAGAGGCAATTCCGCATTTACTTAGAATTAACGGGAATCAACTTGTGGCTCTCCACACTGAAGCTGTGGCGCCCTGCCACAGAATGGTCTATGTGTGGGAAACCCTGCAATCAGACAAACTGCTAGGAAACCCACCAGCAGTGGTACTCATATCAGAAGCTGAAACAATTGATCATTTATTCAATAGGGGAAGACAAACAGAAATATTTCTCATGTCACTCTAAAAATAAAAGAAAGTCCTCAGAGAAGCCACCTTCTACGGAGCCCATTTGATGATGAACTAGCAGTCCGGGACTCACAAGTCACTGCAGAGGCTGACAGTATAACTGAATGCTTGTCAAGTTCCACTCACTTCATGGTTACAGTATCGCTCCATTATACAAACCCCAGTTCCAATGAAGTTGGGACGTTGTGTATAATGTAAATAAAAACAGAATGCAATGATTTGCAAATCTCATAAACCCCCATTTTATTCACAATAGAACATAGACAACATATCAGATGTTGAAAGTGAGACATTTTACCATTTCATGAAAAATATTTGCTCATTTTGAATTTGATGGCAGCAACACATCTCAAAAAAGTTGGGACAGGGCCGTGTTTACCATTGTGTAGCATCCGCTCTTCTTTTAACAACAATCTGTGAACATCTGGGAAGTGAGGAGACCAATTGCTGGAGTTTTGGAAGAGGGATGTTGTCCCACTCTTGTCTGATGTAGGATTCTAGCTGCTCAACAGTCCTGGGTCTTCAAAGCCAGATTTTTCATTTTATGATGTGCCAAATGTTTTCTATTGGTGAAAGGTCTGTACTGCAGGCAGACCATTTCAGCACCTGGACTCTTCCACAGCAAAGCCATGTTGTTGCAATGGATGCAGTATGTGGGTTAGCGTTGTCTTGCTGAAATATGCAAGGCCTTCCCTGAAAGAGACGTTGATGTAAAACCTCTATATACTTTTCAGCATTGATAATGCCTATCCAGATGTGTAAACTGCCCATGCCATAGGCACTAATGGAACCCCATACCATCAGAGATGGAAGCTTTTGAACTGAGCGCTGATAACAAGCTGGATGCTCCCTCTCCTCTCTAGCCCACACGACATGGCGTCCGTGGTTTCCTAAAAGAATTTCACATTTTGATTCATCTGACCACAGAACAGTTTTTCATTTTGCCTCAATTCGTTTTAAATGAGCTTTGGCCCAGAGAAGGCAGTGGCATTTCTGGATTGCGTTCACATACGGCTTCTCCTTTGCATGATACAGATTTAACTTGCATTTAAGGATTGCACCGCAAACTGTGTTCACAGACAATGATTTATGGAAGTGTTCCTGAGCCCATGCAGTGAATTCCAGTGCGGAATTATGCCTGTTTTTTTTTTTATTATTATTTTTTGGGGAATTTTTCCTTTATTTGATAGTTATGCAGTGTAGAGAGACAGGAAGGTTGGGGAGAAGAATGGGGGGAAGACATGCTGTCATGGTTATGGCTTTTTGTCATGTTTATGTTCAGGTTTATGTTCAAGTTCAGTGTTCATGATTTTGTCTTTTATTTATTCTTTTTGGTTATTGTAATTCTCAGGTTTTAGTTCATTCCATTTCTCAGCTCCATTGCACTTGTCTCCCCTGTCTTGTGATCTAGTTGGTTCAGTCCGTCTTCCCGGTTTGTGTGCTCACATGCTTCAGGTGATTTAAATGATTTCTGGTGTTTAATATATTCCTTCAATTCTCGTTTACTTCCTTCGCCTTACTGTTCTGATTACTAACAAGACTAACATTTGTATTTTGTATCAGTCTACTAACACAACTAATCCATGTATATATATTACTAGCTTACTAACGAGCACTCTAGTTAAATCTGTAAAGTTTGCACCGCTACTAATTAATACTAATTCCCTCTCAGCAATCGCCCTGTTCTAGTCTCCGCCTCTTGCTCAGCTTTTTACCTGTCTCCCCCTGCATTTCTCAAGTAGATCTCTCAAGACGTGCTTAATTACTTTCCTGCACTCATTATCTGTGCACTTAGAACTCCTTGACCGGAGCTGTTTAAATGTCATAGGCTGTTTGTGTGATTCCTGTCCGTGTCTTGGCTTTCGCCAATTTTCGTGGTTAGGGTTTCCCTCATGTGATTCTCCCATTGTAATTAGTCTGATCCAGCTCACCTGTTCCCTGCATAGCATGTGACTTCCCTCTCATCTATTTAAGAGTCCTCACTGCAGTTCTGACTTTGTCAGAATGTTGATCAATATCTCTTTGTGCAGAGCGCCGTGTATGCCATTGAGTATTGTTTTTCTTCGACTGGTTTGTCCGACTTCGATTCTTGCCATAGCCCTTCTTGTATTGTTTTGTCTTTTTGCATTTTGACCTACTTTTGTATGACCATGATTTCTGTGTTTGGATGCCCTGTGTATGACCCTTGGCTTTGTTCATCGACTACGACTTTTTACCTACCGTTGATGTACCTTTGCTCCTGTCTTCCTGGTTCTGACCCCTGCCTGTCTAGTCAACACTGTTTTTGGGTTCCGTATTGTGGCTTGGGAATTGTGTTTTGGCTTTGATTCAGACTTCATTTAAGGCATACGTTTTTGGATTTCCATCTCTTGCGTGTGGTTCCTGAACGCTACGTCACACATGCAGCAAATGACCCGAGCTGGAGTCGAATCCAGGTAGCTACGGGAAGGACAAAGTCTTTATGGTATGCGCGCTTAGACCGATGAGCCACCGGGGCGCCCCATGCCTGGTTTTTAATGCAATGCTGCCTGAGGGCCCGAAGATCAGGAGCATCCAATATTGACCTTCAGACTTGTCTCTTGCGCGCAGATTTCTCCAGATTCTCTGAATCTTGATATTATGTATTGTAGATGGTGAGATTCAAAATCCTCAATTTTACATTGAGGAACATTCTTCTGAAATTTTTTTTTTTTTTAACTCAGTTTTTCGCAGATTGATGAGCCTCTGCCCATCACTTCTGAGAGACTCTGCTTCTCTAAAATGCTCTTTTTATACCCAATCATGTTACTGACCTGTTGCTAATTAACCTAATTAGTTATAAAAACAGCTGGAGGAGCATTTTACTAGTACCTTTTACTTTTCCATCCTTTTGTTGCCCCTGTGCCAACTTTTGAGATGTGTTGCCAACAAATTCAAAATGAGCTAATATATTTCATGAAATGGAAAAATGTCTCACTTTCAACATCAGATATGCTATGTTCTATTGTGAATAAAATGTGGGCTTATTAGATTTGCAAATCATTGTATTCTGTTTTATTCATGTTTTACACAATGTCCAGACTTAATTGGAATTGGGTTATTTTTTCACTTAAAGTAATCATCAGCATGTAGCCTCGGTGGGGGGAAAAAAATACCCACAGCTATGCTCTTGGCTACTCAGAAGAATTCACCCCAAATTTCCTCATTGTGTGTTCTGTGCATCTTAATCTAACAAAGAAAATCCTGTTTACTATCTGAACAAATATTCCCAAGAACAATAAAGAATTCTAGGTGATATTACAACCCCAATTCCGAAATAGTTGAGACGAAGTGTAAATTGTGAATAAAATCAAAATGCAATGACTTTCAGATCACATGAGCCTATGTTATTTACAATAGAACAGATAACATTTCAAATGTTAAAACTTAGACATTTTTATCCACAAACTGAGCTTATTTCAAATTTTCTGGCTGCAACAGGTCTCAAAGTTGGGACACAGGCAAAAAGGGGTTGAAAAAGCAATTAATCTGAGAGAATCAGCTGAAAGAACATTAAGCAAGGAATTAAGTTAACTGGCATCAGGTGTGTAACATTGGCTATAAAAGGGATGTCTTAGAGGCTGAGTCTCTCAGACGTAAAGATGGCCAGACAGTTGGCTCTGCCAACCTGTGAAGGCTTGTGTTAAAAAAAGTGGAATACTGTAAAAACAATGTTCCTCAATGTCAAATTGCAAAGGCTTTGAAGGTCTCATCATTGACAGTGCACAACATCATTGAGAGAAACTGGAAAAATCTGTACATAAGGGACAAGGCTGAAGACCTTTACTAGATTCCCGTGATCTTCGGGCCCTCCGACACCACTGCATCGCTCACCGGCATGATTCTGTCATTGACATTACTAAATGGACCCAGGAAAACTTCAAGAAACCACTGTCTGTAAACACAATCTGGCGTGCCATCCACAGATGCCACTTAAAACTCTATCATGCAAAAAGGAAGCCATTGTTGAGCATGATCCAGAAGCGCCAGAAGTGTTCTGTGAGCCAAGGCTCATTTGAAATGGACTGTAGCAAACTGGAAAAGTGTCCTGTGGTAAGACGAGTCCAAATTTGACATTCTTGTTGGAAATCATGGGCGTTGTGTCCTCTGGGCTAAAGAGCAGAAAAGCGACCCCTCCTGTTATCAGCATTCAGTTCAAAAGCCAGCATCTCTGATGGTATGGGGATGCATTAGTGCATATGGTGTGGGACACTTGCATGTTTTAAAAAGCACCATGAATGCTGAAAGGAATATAAAGGTTTTAGAGCAATATATGCTCCCCTCCAGATGACATCTATTCCAGAAAAGGCCTTGTGTATTTCAGCAGGACAATGCAAAACCACAAACTGCAGCTATTACAACAGCATGGCTTCAGAGTAGAGTCAGTGTGCTGAACTGGCCTGCCTGCAGTCCTGATCTTTCACCGATTGAGAACATTTGGTGCATAATTAACCGAAAAATCCGTCAAAAGAGACCCAAAACTCTTCAGCAGCTGGAAGCCTGTATTAAACAAGAGTGGGATCATATTCCAATGGCTGAACTCAAGAAACTTCTCAATACCCAGACGCCTCCACTCTGTGTTAAAAAAGAGGGAATGCTACATTATGGTGAACAGGCCCCTGTCCCAACTTTTTTGAGACCTCTAGCAGCCAGCAAACTTGAAATGAGCACATTTTGTGAATAAAATTGTAAAATTTCTCAGCTTCAACATTTGCTATGTTATCTCTGTTCTATTGTGAATAAAATACTGGCTGCTGTGATTTGAAAGTCATTGCGTTTTAATTTTTATTCACAATTTACACTTTGTCCCAACTATTTCGGAATGGGGGATGTAATTCACCACCTTTTGTTTATTACCCTGGGAAACATATTTCTGGGGACAGTAAAAGAATGTTCAGCAAAATAATACTTCCTCACCTCAGTTATTTTGTTGCTTGCTGATGTTGCTGCCCTGTGATGATCATGCGTCTTAGCAGTCTTAGCTTTGTTTCTTCCCAACTCATCCAACTTTCCAGGGCAGTAGAATTCGCCACCCATTTTAAGACACTTCTTTGAACTACCTATGTGAAAATGGTTTTTAAAAACAGCCTTGAGTGATTGGTATGTGAGCATGAGATTTAGACAAGGTAGGAGCAGAAAAATCTTTTATTTAGTAATCAAACAAAACAGAGGATTAAATCCCTGCTAGAAAACTCAAATAAGATCTGCTAGGACACTAATATGGCTTAAGCTGCCCTTATCACGCTTCTATCTGATTATAGTTAGTTTGTTGGTGGTCATTGGTATACTAAGGTATAATGATCTGTGTTAACATACTTGATACCTCCAGCACTTATAGTCAATTTTGTTGTTCAATTTCCTGTGCAAAATTCATCTAAGAAACCCTTGAATACAATGGAATAGCAGAAGTTAAAGTGAAAGACAAAACCAACGTTAAATAAGAGAATCACCCATATAGAGTCTAAATAATATGACTATGATTTTTTTGCATTTCTCTGTTAAGATTAAAACAATGAAAATGTGACCAAACAATAAAAAACCCTGGAAGTAGCCATCTTTTCATACCTAGAAAAGGTTTAGCCAATGAGAGACCAAGGCTTTGGCAGTCAAGTAACAGTGATGTTGGTTGACCCTGGCTTAGCCAAAGTCTCTATAGGCTTAACTCAATTTGTACTAAATCCCCACTTGTTCTGAGCTGTTTTGTCGGGTTAAACTGGTTAATGTCCCACTCCCTTTCTGTGTCAGTTCTTATGCAACAGCAGATTTGTTCATGATCCAGGTTTTTCTCTCATTGTTATTTTCTTTTTTAACAAAGTATGCATGAGTAAAATGTGTCTTCTGTATTCAATATATTTAGCAGATATTTACCTTGGCACGGGCATAACCGTTGCTTGCTATAATGGGAATGTCTCACCCTTTACAGTTCTGGGATCTGGGAGGTTTGCAGCAGATTTGGTCATTACACACTGCTAGCATTTTTGCGAACTAATTTATGTTTTAGCTTACATGGTTAGCCTAGCTGGAATCATTGTCAGATTATATGCACTAGGTTACTTAACACTCAGCTAAGCTTCCTTTTAAAATGATCAAAAAATACATATTGAAACACCTATGGGGTGAAACACCTACACTCAACTTTTTCTCTCTTTCCCCCTCTCTGATATGCAGGTCTCCACCCGCATCTCCCCCTGCCTACGGGACATCCAGAGCTGGATGGACAACCATCACCTGAAGCTCAACCCTAGCAAGACGGAGATGATCTACATTCCTGCTCCATCCTCCCCCCTTCTGACCTGACCATCACCCTGGGGGAAACCACTATTTCACCCTCGCTGTGTGTGAGGAACCTTGGGGTCCTGTTCGACGACAGGCTCTCCTCTGCTGCGAACATCGCAGCAGTGACCCGGACTTGCAGGTTCTTCCTCTACAACATCCGAAGAATCCAGCCCTTCCTCACCAGCTACTCAACGCAGCTCCTGGTCCAAGCGCTGATCCTCTTCCGCCTGGACTACTGCAACTCCCTCCTCGAAGGCCTCCCAGCATCTGCAATCAGGCCCCTGCAGCTCATCCAGGACGCTGCAGCTCGCCTGGTCCACAACCTCCCAAGACACTCCCATGTCACTCCCTTGCTCACAAGGCTCCACTGGCTGCTTGTCGCAGCTCGCATCAAATTTAAGACATTGGTGCTAGCCTACAAAGGAGTCAACAGAACAGCTCCAGCATACATCCGGAGACTGTTCAGACCAAACACGCCTGCCAGAGCTCTCCGCTCTGCCACTTCTGGTCGCCTGGCTCCACCCCCTTTCTGCTCCTGCCCTTCCCGCTCAAGATTGCGGTCTGTCCTGGTTCCTCATTGGTGGAATGATCTACCTATCGAGGTCCAAACGTCAGAGTCCTTGAGCACGTTCAAGCGTAGCCTGAAAACCCACCTCCTCAGGCTCCACCTTTCCCCTACTCCACTGTCCTGAATAACTCTGACATTACATCCCCCCATTGCTTAATTGCTTATCCTTGATTTTAATTTTATTTGGTCTTTTTGTCTGTATATTTGCTGCTTGTAACAACTGAATGTGTTCTCTGTCACTCTTACTGTTAGCACTTGTACTTGTCTCCGAGGAGCTCTGCACTTCTCGACCGATCTTTTGCACTTTTTGTACGTCGCTCTGGATAAGAGCGTCTGCTAAGAACCTGTAATGTAATGTAATGTAATGTAATATTGTTGGCAAAGCACATTCCAGAAATGCTTATATGCTCAATTGCACTGCAGGGTATCATCTTACTTAAATGTTCTCTGTTAATGAAACCATTTTCCCCCTTTCTTTCATTGGCTTGTAGGTATTCATTCTAAAACCATCCATTTTTACATCAAATTTGCTTCAGTTTACATTTAATGCTGATTTTCAATGAATACTTTAGCTAATAAGCCCCGCCCCATTAAAAAGTTGATACAGTATCAGGTCTGTGTGTCATTGGGGGAAGACAGCTCAGTCAGCTAGCTTGATTTTGCCAGTACAGTATTTCTCTGCTACATACTGTACTACGCCTGTGTTGTGTTTATTTGTTCAGCTGTGATGAAGATTTATTGATCTGTTTGTAAAAATTTTGAAGCAGACAATGCCAAAATGGTACATTGTTGGTGGAAGAAGTAATAAATCAAAAGATGGTGTCAGCCTTCACGAGTTTCCCAAGGAAGAAAAAGTGTAAATTTTGGACAGCAAAAGACAAATTAACACGAGCTATGTGGGA
The DNA here is from genome assembly GCA_029692085.1 of Gymnothorax javanicus. Lineage (NCBI taxonomy): Eukaryota > Metazoa > Chordata > Actinopteri > Anguilliformes > Muraenidae > Gymnothorax > Gymnothorax javanicus. The sequence goes on along the minus strand of CM056198.1, from coordinate 52,953,736 downwards.
CGGGCTAATTGAGAACAACACTGTTTGCAGTGCTCACTTTGAAGAGAAAGCTTTCAAGTGGAGTCTGCATTCGGACTTTTGCATAACCAGGTCAGCACGACTAAAACCAGAAGCAGTCTACTCCATAATGACAGTAACTGCGTCAATGTGGGACAAAAAGAGAACAGTGGAGAGAGGAGCTACTGAAAAAAGGAATAAAATCAGGGTGAGACACCGGTTCTCTGGTTCAATGTTGATTTCTCTACAACATTACTACTACTGGTCCAATGGCATCAGACCCTGAGTGCTATGATACGCATGTTCACATTTTCAAGCCTCGCTTGTCCGTCCGAGAGTTGACAGAAGTAGTTCAAACCAGTGAAGAGGGTTGCAAGTTTTTGCAAATTTTTCGCTATATTATTAAAAAAAAATATCAAATCCACCCATCAAATGAAATTAGAATACATTTCGAACTCTCAATAATGACAATGGCATTCAAACAAATGATGTGTGATTTTGAAGTTTTTTTGGAGCTTACAGCCCAACAACTATGCCATAGCAATACTACAGGCTTGATCTAATGAAAATGTGAATGGCATCAGAACCTTGGGGTTATACCAGTCGCTTTCGAGGGTTGTTCCACTGACAGTCACCAATACTGATTCCTCCGATGATGTCACCATGATTGTATAATCACGCAACCTTCCCAGTGAAATCTTTAGGGGCGTTCCCAAAACAATTGTTTAAGTCCGGTTATTTCCTTACGGTAATTAGTCATTTTTAGGGGAAACCAATGCAAAGAGTTTCTCTTGCTGTCATAGTCTGTGAAAGAAGGAATGGGTAAGAAACAGAAATTGAAAGTTGACATTTTTTCATCAATAGTGAATAATACCCTAGTTATTGGCCAAACGCTCATTGATTCATCGAGGCATCGTGCATATGAATCCACCTATGGTGAATCGATTCAGTCTGTCCCATTCTTCCACCAACACCTGGCCAAGTTCATATAGCGTGGTTGGTGGCCTTTTGCGTCGACGCACACGTCGGCCCAAGATGTCCCAGACATTTTCAATGAGGGAAAGGACAGGGCTCATTGCTGGCCAGGGCATCCTGTGGATATAGGGCAGGGCTATTCAACATTATCCTGCAAGGGCCGGTGTGGGTGCAGGCTTTCATTCCAACTATGTCAAGAAGTCAAGAAGAACTCAGAAATGAGAGATTTATCTAAAATAAATCTGGCAGGAACCCAGGAACGCTCTTCTGGACTATATCCTTCCCAATCAACAAGGTACTGGACCCCCCTACCCCTCCGCCAACAGTTCAGGAGCTTACGGACAGTGAAGGCTTCGCCACCGTCAATGATGCGCAGTGGAGGCAGGGGATCGGGATCTGGGTGGAGGGGGTGGGTGACGGAGGGCCGGACTCGAGACACGTGGAAGACTGGGTGGATGCGGCGCATGGTGTGAGGGAGCTTGAGACAAACGGCAGTGGGACTGATGATTTTGTCAATGGGGACGGGACCGAGGAATCTGGGGGCAAGCTTGCGGGACTCAACCCTGAGAGGAATGTCCTGGGCAGAGAGCCAGACCTTCTGGCCGACGCGGTAGGTGGGGGCCGGCTTGCGTCGCCTGTCCACCGCGTCCTTCATCTGTTTCCTGGACGGAAACAACACGGATGAGGGCGCGGTAGGCGGCGTGCCAGGTGTTACGGCAGCGCTTGACGAAGACCTCAGCAGATGGAACCCCCACCTCCACCTCCTGTGAGGGGAACAGGGGAGGCTGGTAGCCCAGGCAGCACTCAAAAGGGGTGAGACCAGAGGCTGCAGATGCGTGCGAGTTAAAGGCGTACTCGACCCACAGGAGATGGGCCTACCAGGAGGTGGGTTTCTTGGCGCACACGCACCGCAGCATGGTCTCCAAGGTTTGGTCGGCCCGCTCGGTCTGACCGTTGGTCTGGGGATGGAAACTGGAACTGAGCGAACAGGAAGGTCCTAGGAGGGACAGGAAAGCTTTCCAGAAGCGAGAGGTGAACTGAGGGCCACGGTCTGAAACAATGTCAACAGGGATACCATGGGGACAGACAACGTGCTGAATTAGGAGATCGGCAGTGGACTTAGCTGAGGGGAGCTTGGGGAGTGCAACAAAATGGGCAGCTTTGGAAAACTGGTCCACTATGGTGAGGATGGTGGTATTGCCCTGGGAGGGGGGCAGACCAGTGACAAAGTCCAGGGCAATGTGGGAGCAGGGGCGACTGGGGATAGGGAGTGTCTGAAGGAGACCAGAGGGGAGGTGTGCGCGGGGTTTTAGCAGTGGCACAGACCGAGCCGGCACTCACAAAACCCTCGATGTCCTTGAGTAGGTCCGGCCACCAGAAGCGACGACGAATGAAGGCGGTGGTGCTTCTGGCCCCTGGATAGCCTGAGAATAGGGAACCATGTCCCCTCTGGAGCACTTTGGAGCGGAGGGCCTAGGGAACAAACAGGCAGCTACTAGGACAAGCACTAGGCGCGGCCTGCCCGCTCAGTGCTGCCCAGACTCTTTCCTCAATGGGGAGCTGGATAGCATTGAGGAAACGGTCTGGAGGGAGGATGGTCTCGGGAGGGTTCTCAGGAGCGGTACATGTCTCGAACCTCCAGGAAAGGGCATCGGCCTTGGCATTCGGGACCCAGGCCGGTAAGCTAAGGAAAAATTGAAAAGCTAAAAAAATAAGGCCCACCGAGCCTGGCGGGGATTAAGTCTCCTGGCCGTCTTCAGGTACTCCAGGTTTTTGTGGTCTGTCCACACCAGCAATGGCGTAGTGGCTCCCTCCAGCCAGTGGTGCCACTCCTCCAGAGCCAACTGGACTGCCAGCAACTCCCGGTTACTGACGTCATAGTTGGCCTCAGTGGGCGTGAGGCGGTGCGAAAAGAAGGCACAGGGGTGGACCTTCCCGTCCTTGGCAGATCTTTGGGAAAGCACCGCTCCCACACCCACGTTGGAGGCATCCACCTCCACGATGAACTGCAACGCCGGGTCCGGGGTCGTCAGGATGGGCGCAGATGTAAATCGCCCTTTGAGCTGCAGGAAGGTCAGGACTGCCTGGGGATTCCAAAGGAATGGCTGCTTGGTGGAAGTGAGCGTAGTCAGGGGAGCAGCCACCGAGCTGTACCCTCGAATAAAACGCCGATAGAAATTGGCGAAGCCCAAGAATCCTCAGAGGGCCTTGCGGTTTTTGGGTTGGGGCCACTCCAGGACGGACCGGACCTTGGCAGGATCCATCTTCAGTGACCCGGGAGAGATGATGTAGCTGAGAAATGTCGTGGAGCTGGTGTTAAACTCGCACTTCTCGGCCTTCACGAAAAGGCGGTTTTCCAACAGACATTTCAGGACTTGGCGCACATGCCGGGTGTGCTCCTCCTGAGTGCGTGAGAAAATGAGGATGTCGTCTCGGTAGACGTAGACGAACCTGCCGATCATGTCCCCCAGGACGTCATTCACCAGTGGCTGGAACACTGCCGGCGCGTTGGTGAGGCCGAGAGGAACCACCAGGTATTCCCAGTGACTGCTGGGGGTGTTAAAAGCGGTCTTCCATTCATCCCCCTCATGTATCCTCACCAGGTGGTAAGCGTTCCGCTGGTCCAGCTTGGAGAACACCTGAGCCCCCTGGATGATGTCGAAGGCGGAGGACATGAGCGGCAGGGGATAACAGTTCCTGACCGTTATTTTGTTCAGCCCTCTGTAATCAATACAGGGCCGGAGCGACCCATCCTTCTTAGCCACAAAGAAGAATCCAGCACCTGCTGGTGACGTGGAGGGCCGAATTATCCTAGCCGCGAGAGAGTCCTGGAGGTACTTCTCCATAGCGACCCTCTCGACAGAGAGAAGACCTGCCCCCGGGGAGGCACTGCTCCCAGCAGGAGGTCGATCTCGGAATCATAGGGCCGGTGAGGTGGCAGAGACACTGCCCTAGACTTGCTGAATACCGCACACAGGTCATGGTATTCAGCGGGAACTCGGGAGAGATCAGGCGCTGGCTCAGAAGGAACCTGAGACCCGGGCACAGGTGAGGCTGCGTGGCGAAGGCAGCGGGTAGCACAGGAGGACTTCCACTCCCGAACCTCGTGGGTGGACCAGTCCAGGACCGGGCCGTGCTTGCGGAGCCAGGGATGTCCCAGAACCACCAGGGATCTGGGGGACTGAATTATAAGGAAGGAGAGGGTCTCCCGGTGGTTTCCTGAGACCAGAAGCTGGACAGGAGCCGTTTGCTGTTGGATTTGGGCCAATCTTTGGCCTCTGAGGCCAAAGATGGTAAGAGGCCGCACAAGGTGGGAGAGAGGAACACCTCAGGAGGCAGCGGCTTCGGCGTCCAGAAAGTTCCCCTCTGCTCCTGAATCCACTAAGGCGGAGGTGCGGCGACTCCGGTTGCCCCAGGAGATGGTCACCAGAATGCAGGTCCGGCAGCTGGAGGAGGCTTCGGTACTGGAAGTGCCCACTAGAGTTCCTCTGATGACTAGGGGGCATTGGCTCTTCTCCGGGCAGTTGGCAACGAAGTGCCCCTGCTTACTGCAGTAGAGGCAAGCCCTGGATTGCATGCGGCGATCCCCCTCCTCCTTAGTGAGGCGGCTGCGCATCACCTGCATGGGCTCCAGCTCGGATGGGTGAACTCGGGCAGATGTTTGACTGGGAGGAACTGGTGACGGAGGTCAGGTGACAGGAGCGTTGGAGGAGTTGGAGGAAGCTGGCCAATGTCGCCCCAGGCGAGTGGCAGTCTCCTCCAGGTGGTTGTCAATCCAGATGGCAAGATCCGCAACAGCCTCGCGAGTCTTAGGTAGCTTGTGGAAAATGAGGTGGTCCTTGATGCGATCTGCCAACCCTTCCACAAATACGTCACAGAGCACTTCAGGATTCCTCTGGGAACTGGCAGCGAGGGTCTGGAACTCGATGGCGTATTCTGCCACCGAGCAGCTCCCCTGCCAGATCCGGGTCAGCTCCCTTCCGGCGGCCGTACCGCGCCTAGTGCGGTCGAATAGCTGCTCCATCTTGGAGGACAGGGCACAGAAGGAGGCAATGCAAGGTAGGCGGGCTGTCCAGGCGGCGGTTCCCCAGTGGAGGGCTGGACCGGTCAGGTGGGATATCACAAAGGCCACCTTGGCAGGCTCTGTGGCGTAGGTGCTGGGCTGTAGAGCGAAGTGCATCTTGCACGTGGTCAGAAACGGCCTGCAAGACCCAGGGTTGCCGTTGTAGCGCTCGGGAGGTGGTAGCTGTGGCTCTGGTCCTAGACCAGGAGGCGGTGATGCAGCAGCTCCAGCGGGAGGGTAAGGTAGCCCCATGCTCCCAGTAGCGGTGGTTTGCTGCGCCGCCAGGGCAGCAGTCAGGTGTTGGATCTGCTGCTGCTGGCGCTGGAGCTTGGCATCGCGGGGATTCATCCTGCTGGTGTCCATGAGACGGAACTTCTGTCAAGAAGTGGTCGGGGGGACACCAGATGCAGAAACAATGAGTTTACTGAAACAACACCAAACACTTAAGGAAAAAGGTAGGCAAGCAGGCCAGAAATAAAACACCATGTCAATGCACTGAACAACAGGGGAAAACTAAGGTACACTGCTCAAGGCAGGGGGAAACAGAAGTACCCACTCAATGAGTGGCAAAAACAAATCTAAACTAGAAAACAAAAACTTTCCCTAATTAACTGACGGAACACTGGGAGACTTAGACAAAGGGGAGACAAGACGTGGGCGCAGCAAAAACACAAGACTCGGGAATGGCTCAAAGGAAATACTCGGGAAGGCAGAGAAGCTGAGATTTCACAATGTAGCGCAAAGCCGACAAAGTTCCATCTGAAGATGTCTTCACTCCTGCCCACAGATATACACACAGAAGGAGGCGGGGACTCGGAAGGCAATCTCAGAAGGGAACAGAAACACTTGGAATTAATAAACAAATTCACGAGAACCGGGTTAACAATAATGACTCGAGACAAAACGCTGAGACAATCAATCAAACTAGATGGTTTAGATCAAGGTAATCTAAACATGACGAGTATAAAACACCACGAGAGAAGCAAAGGAAAGCATAGCTTAAACGTAGTTAAACAGGGAAAGCTTAGGAAGAAATTACAAAATATAGAAATGCTCGCACACACTAATTAGTTAATTAAGTGATAAATATATACAATCACCCTCAAATAAGTGCTGGTTAGTATGGGTTAGTAACAAACCTATCAGAGAACACATTCACTCAGAGTTTAGCGAGACCCAGAATTAAGCACAGGTGGAAGTAATGAATGAAATACCACAAGCCGATTCCGAATGCGGAAACGTGATTGGACAACGAGACGCAGGCATGCTTAAGGCTGTCAATCGACATCAAGGGAGTTTGGGCAAGAGTGAATCAATCCTCAGATGGCAGAATGAAAGCTGAAAAAAATAAACCAAGAGTAAGGCACGGGAGAAAAGGCACAAGCAGAAAAATAAAAGTAATAAGCACAATGACAAAACAGCACACGAGGCAGAACCATAACAAACTAAGAACTTACACACCTGATACTACTAATCAAGCTCATTAGCAAAGACTCTTGGGGTTGATTAGTGGTGTCAGGTGTGTAACTGCTTGGTTGGAATGAAAGCCTGCACCCACACTGGCCCTTTTTGGACACGGTTGAATAGCCCTGATATAGGGTATCAGTATGTTGTCCCGATAGTATTAGTCACTGACTCTTCCTTGCACGATATGAAGTGGGGTTCAGTTAGTCATAGAGATCCCACCCCACACCATAATATACCCACCACCAAATCTGTCATGCTGCCTCAAGTTAACATTGGCATGGCGTTCATTATGACGTCGCCAGATGTGACCATGCCTATCAAGGAAGTCTAAAGTGTACTTGGACTCATCTTAGAATATTACACATGACCACTGATGATTTCCCCAGTTCCTGTGTTGTTTACACTGTTATGTTCTGTAATGCTGTTATGCTAGAGTGCCGCTAGGAGGCACCATTGGATAATGCATAGCTATGTATGTGCATGCAAAAGAAGAGAAGAAGTATGTAGAGACGTTGATGTATGTAGGTAACATTACTACTGAGCACGTTCTGAATTAAATATATTAGTTTGCCGTTATTCTCCACAACACCACAACTGGTGACGAGGATTTCAACTACTTCGACAAGATGTCTGTGCAAGTTCCTGCGCCTGCAATGTTTTTCCCCTGCCGTTCGACATGTGGCTTTGTATCTTCAACAACTACTTGGTAGTGATAAACGCAACCGGAATTCTTGGCCAGCAGCCCGCAAGAGAGCTACTTTACTTCATTGCCTTGGTGCTGAGGAAAGAGGATTTTCCTACTCACTGCCCGATACAGATACAACTTTTGAAGATGCTGTGACAGCGCTAGAGAAACACTTCTTGCCTAAAGTCAACATCATAGTAGAGCAACATACTTACCGACAACGATCGTAACTACCACACGAGACGGTAGCTCAGTACAAAGCTGCTCTCCGCCAAGCTTTTTGTTAAATGTGATTTCGATGCAAATACAGACGAGATGATTCGAGACCAGTTGTTGGAACACTTGCAAAATGACAAAATAAGAGAGAGACTGTTATTAGAGCCTGATTTAACTTTAGAGAAGGCTACTACATTGGCAATACAGATGGAAGCTGCTGCAGAGCAGGCTAACAAAATTAAAACAGATGGCGCTGCAGTGCAGGCTATACAATCCAAGCCTCGCAATGTGAAATACAAAAAGAACTCTTGCCCCGCTAATTCGCCTACGGCTACTGCTGCCACTGCAACTCCCTCTGCTTTCCAAAAAATAATGGCAACAATTCTACAAGGCGAACCTGGCGTACAAAACTACATAGATGATCTGATCATTTATGTTGCCACACCTGCTGATCATGACCGTAGCCTCAGAACTGTCCTGCTGAAACTAAAAGACGCCAGACAACATTGCGCTTCCTTAGTCATGTCATCACTGCTGAGGGGATCCTGCCTGACCAAGAACACATTGATGCAATCCTGAATGCCCCGCCCCCATCCGACGCAGCCACCCTGAGGTCTTTCTTAGGCCTTGTGTCCTGGTACTCTAAATTGTATCGGGCCTTGCTACAGTGGTTGCCCCGATGCGGGAGTGTGCCAAAGAGTCTGACTCATTTACATGGACTGAAGCTGCTCAAAGCAGTTTTGAGGAGGCCCTGGTAGCTAGTCCGGCCTTTGCCCTTTAGGACCCCACACTCCGCTCAGTCGTCTCCACAGATGCGAGTGTCTATGGACTAGGTGCTGTGTTTGCCCAAATACAGCCTGACGGCACAGAGAAACCAGTGGCTTTCGCTTCCCGCACACTAACTACAACAGAGCGCAAGTACTCAATAGTTGAAAAGGAGGCATTGGCATGTGTGTGGTCTACAGAAAAATGACGGACATACTTATGAGGCCATCGTTTTACCTTGCGCACGGACCACCAGGCACTTACCACTTTGCTTACCACCAAGGGGATAGGCAGAGCTGGGATGCGTGTGGTTCGCTGGTCCGCATGCCTACTCCGCTTTGATTACGACATGGTGTACCCCTCGGGGTCTCAAAACTACATTGCTGACTGCCTTTCTCGCCTTCCTACTGCCTGCTGATCCATCTGCTGATGTGGAGCCTGAAATTGTGGCTCTGATCTCCTCCACACTGCGCGCTCTTCCAGTGGCTGATTTCGAAGCCGCTTGCTCTTCATGCCCTGAAATGACAGCTCTGCGTGAACAGATTCACTGTGGCTGGCCTCCCTCCATCAGAACGGTGAACCAGGGCATGAACCCCTACTACAAGGTGAGAGATGAGCTCTCAGTTAAAGACAATTTCATTTTCAGAGCCTCGAGACTCCTTATGCCATCCTCTGTGCGCCAGACCTCGTTGGCCTTGGCTCTTGAGAGTCACCAGGGTGTTGTATGTACAAAACAGCGCCTGCAAGATCTATACTGGTGGCTAAAAATGGACTCAGAGGTTCAGACCTGCATAGTCTCCTGTGTTGCCTGCCAGTCAAATGATAAAACAGCCTCCACTTACCCTGCTCCTCTGCAACCTGTCCGGCTCCCCGAGGGCCCGTGGCAGACACTGGGCCTTGATATTGTCGGGCCATTTGAAACGGCTCCCCCTGCCTGCCATTCGCAATAACATTAATGGACTACTACACTGTGGCCTGAGCTTGCCTTCTCCCAGAGTGCCACAACAGCAGATGTCGTAAAGTTCCTGATGTCCACTTTCAGCCACCATGGCAACCCAGAATGCATCGTCACTGACAATGGACCTCAGTTTACCTCAGCTGAGTTTTCTGAGTTCATGGATTCATGGACATCTGTGTACTACCCTGCAGCTAATGGCGCTATTAAAAGATTCCATCGTTCCCTGAGAGGCTGCCTACAGACAGCCATCCTGCAGTCACAGCCATGGAAAGAGGCTGTGCTATCCTGGCTCCAGGTGTACCGAGCGACACCGCATGCCACCACCTCTGCTTCACCCCATGAACTGCTCTATCGCCAAAAAATCGACTAAACTGGATATTCTACCTCCACCTCCCACTGTGACGCCTTCACCTGCAAAAGTACGCAACACAGTAGAGAGCAATCAGGACAAGATGAAACGCTAAACTGATTCAAAGCGTGGCGCACGTGATCCTCCATTTCAGGAGGGAGAGAGAGTGAGGATAAGGATTCCTTGCCCAACACCTAAAGCTCACCCGAGATTCTCCCCACCAGTACAAATGGAAAAGCAAGTGGGTCCAAACACCTTCCAACTCAGTGATGGGAAAAAGTGGAATGCAACTCACCTGGCCCGCATTCCACTTGGAAGTGATGATGGACACACAAACTCTCTACCGCACTTCCAGACCTCCACGCACAGTTCTCCGACCCCTACACGCCCCAGAGTCAAGTGGCAGCAGGACTATGTTGTTTATTGCCATGTTTTCATGGGAGTCCTCCCTATTACTCTATCTGGCTACTGTGGGTGTATGTTTTTGTTAAGTGATAATGCCACCTATCTATTGCAATTGCCATTGATGGAATCCAATCCCATGTGTTACAGGTTCATACATTTATACTGGACATCTGTAATTACAGTAGACTAGGCTTTGTGCCATTGATTTCTAGCATTAATGACTTGTCACCTCTTTTAGAATTTTCTCCCTTGAGGGATCAGATGTACTACTTTTTATTAATACTGAAGCCAAAGTAGTCTTCCACAGAGAGAGGAGATGTTATGCTCTGTAATGCTGTTATGCTAGAGTGCCGCTAGGAGGCACCATTGGATAATGCATAGCTATTTATGTACATGCAAAGAAGAGAAGAAGTATGTAGAAACGTTGATGCATGTAGGTTACTTTACTACTGAGCACGTTCTGACTAAAGCTCCTAAAATATACTAGTTTGTCGTTATTCTCCACAACACAGGTTTGCAGCAATCTGATTTGTTGTGTGACTGTGATTTCTCAGAGCCTGGATATGAATCAACCTGTCCTGGGCTCTTCTTGTTGACCATGGACACCCTGAACGGCGTTGATCATCAACATTATGGGTTTGCTGATACCTGCTCCATAATCTGCTAATCACAGACTGGGAAACATTGAAGAAACTGGCAACCTCAGACTGACAGCTGCCAGTTTCAAGCATACCAAGTGCTCTTAAACGTTCAGCACATCGGAGTCGTCACATTGCAAAAAAAACAATCAAAGGATGTCTCATATAGACAAAATCAACAAAGGATTACAGTCAGAAGCTATCAGAATGAAACAAGTCTTGATCACAAGGGAGTGGATGATTTTTCTCTAAAGTGTCAAATTCGAATATGCACCCCCGCCACGTGTTTGGTGTTTCCACGTGCTGCATGTGCATGCCATTAGCTGCGTTTTGGTGCTCTGTTTTAGTGCAGTTCATGTTATCTTCATTGCATTCAGTTATTGTATCCAAAACACAATCATTATTTTGTTATTGACCTTGAAATACCCCCTACTTTTTTGTGTATATATGTATTTTTTTAAACGAGGACAGTTAAATGGGTATATTAAGTTTGCAGCTGGGCAGCTGTTGCCAAAGATGTGCAGCACTTGTGGTTTGCTTCTCATTGACCTTTTCGCCCATTAAGTCCCAAAAAAACTTGACTTTAATTCAGTTAAATGGGAGGACCCTGTTCGTTCGTTTACTCTACAAACCATGACTTCTCCAAGAATTCCGAAATTTTGGACACTATTCAAACAGGTACATTATTTTGTTTTAACTTCTGACTGTTTACCTCCTACCAGATTCCATTTGATTATATAGATAAGTTAAGCCATTAAAATTTCTCTTAAATCAGAGTACTGTGACAAAGTGTGTCCAAACTTTTGATTGGTACTGTACATGGATTCATCGATATATTATTACAAACATACAATCACATGCAAGAAAGCAGGCACAAGCATTAAAGCGGACCTTTAAAATAACACAGAGTTATAAAGTTGATACTTCAAGCTTAGGCTTACCGGACTCAAAGACCTGTTTGATGAGAATCTCCTCCACTGCCCCACAACCTCCCGGCACCTCCCCGGATGAAAGAGTCACAGCTCTCTGAACTGAGGTAGCCACTGCTTGGATACCTATAAGAGCCTATACTTAATTCCTAAATCCAATTAAATTTAAGAGATTTAAACATGCAAACTAACTACAATAGAAATGTTAAATCACTATAGGGTGACATGATGCTTCTGTCTTCAGGAAAGGCTGTTTAAAACACCAAACTCATCTGTTATGTCTTTTTTTAACTGAGAAATTATCTTAACCTGGTAATAGCTCTATTTATAACAATTTTAGCTGATATTCACCAGCTGTTATCCAGCTGAACATACTACATGTTCAGCAAGTTTAGCCTTCATCTTATTAAATCAGCCTGACCGGGTTTGACCTAAGGGAGCTATAACCAAATATAAAAAAATGAATACAGTTAATATGAACTAAGAATTCCAGTGGGTTTAAGCTGTGCTATGCATGTCACTACCACTATCCTTGCTGGGCGCGCATTGCTAACCGGTCTATATAAAATGTTGCCTTGCAGGAAAGCTTTGCGCTGCCAGCTGCCCATTTCAAGCCCAGCATCTGGCCGAGGGCACTACTTCTTTTGATCCCTTTTGAATGAATCAAGCATTCTCAGATTGTATCCTCAACCCCACAGGGTGTTTTTTTTTTTTACCTTTACAATACCACAATAATTAATTCCTGACAGAGGCAATACTACGTGCTTGCTGGCTTACCATTGCCTGATGGCAAGCGGGACATTTCAGCAGTTTCTGCCTTCCTCATTGACCTCACTTCAGTCTCTGTAATATCATGAAAGCATTGTTTATTAGGGCTTTCCTTTTATATGTGATTTTATATTAAGTCATCTGGACTGGTGTACTGCTCTCTACTCTGGTGAACTGAAGTGGACTACTGAGCAAATATACATTTTTGGGAATTGTGGATTCTCATTATAAGTTCACTACTAAGCATTACACCCGTGCTATCAAGATTAGTTTGGTTCCCTGGGTTGTCTCAAGATCACAAGGACAAAAATACATACAGTACAATGATAAAGTACTCGCCCTCTCCCAATTCCCTGTAGTTTAGTATATTTTGCACACTAAATACATACAACATTTAATCTGAGACACGGAGAACATTAAAGTGTAATGAAACCCCTAAACCACTTCTTTCACCGCAAAACCAATGTATTTGGGTATTCAGTTGTGCTGTTGACTGATTCAGGTTTAACTCCTAACAATTTAGTGTTTTAATTTGGCAGTTTTGTTATAAGTATTCATAGTGCTTGCCCTCTACAGGTTTAAACCCGGTTTTTACCCCGCCCCGCCCGAAGGGGGAGGCCAAGGGGTATTGTTTTTGGTTCGGTTTGTTTGTGTGTTTGTTACTTGCCGGAATCTCGGATTCCGCAAGTATATTACTGTTTGTTTGTTTGTTTGTTTGTGGGTTTGTTTGTTTGTTTGTTTGCACTGTGGCGTCCACAGTTTCAGCTCAATTTAGCTCATATTTCATGATCAACATAGGACAGGCACTGGGCAGGCAGTGCACTATTTTGGTGAATCTAGGTCAAAGGTCAAGGTCACACAAAAGGTCGAAACACATAAGAAGCCATATCTTCAGTTCTACTTGTCGTAAAGACTTCAAACCAAGTGTATATTGTTCAAAAACAAAAGGTCTATCTTACTTGACCTAGGAATCTAGGTCAAAGGTCAAGGTCACAGAAAAAGTTCAAAAAGACATAAGAAGCCATATCTTTGGTTCTAATCGTCGTACAGACTTCAAACCAAGTGCATATTGTTGATAAACGAAACATCTATCTTACTTGACCTCGGTACTGCACTATTTTGGTGAATCTAGATCAAAGGTCAAGGTCAAGGTCACACAAAAGGTCACAAACACATAAGAAGCCATATCTTTGGTTCTAATCGTCGTAGAGACTTCAAAACAAGTGCATATTGTTCATAAACGAAATGTCTATATTACTTGACCTAGGAATCTAGGTTGTCAAGGTCAAGGTCACACAAAAGGTCGAAACACATAAGAAGCCATATCTTCAGTTCTACTTGTCGTAAAGACTTCAAACCAAGTGTGTATTGTTCAAAAACAAAAGGTCTATCTTACTTGACCTTGGAATCTAGGTCAAAGGTCAAGGTCACAGAAAAAGTTCAAAAAGACATAAGAAGCCATATCTTTGGTTCTAATCGTCGTACAGACTTCAAACCAAGTGCATATTGTTGATAAACGAAACATCTATCTTACTTGACCTCGGTACTGCACTATTTTGGTGAATCTAGATCAAAGGTCAAGGTCAAGGTCACACAAAAGGTCACAAACACATAAGAAGCCATATCTTTGGTTCTAATCGTCGTAGAGACTTCAAAACAAGTGCATATTGTTCATAAACGAAAGGTCTATATTACTTGACCTAGGAATCTAGGTTGTCAAGGTCAAGGTCACACAAAAGGTCAAAAAGACATTAGAAGCCATATCTTCGGTTCTAATCGTCGTAGAGACTTCAAAACAAGTGCATATTGTTCATAAACGAAAGGTCTATATTACTTGACCTAGGAATCTAGGTTGTCAAGGTCAAGGTCACACAAAAGGTCAAAAACACGTAAGAAGCCATATCTTCGGTTCTAATCGTCGTAGAGACTTCAAAACAAGTGCATATTGTTCATAAACGAAAGGTCTATGCTACTTGACCTAGGTACTGCACTATTGTGGTGAATCTACATCAAAGGTCAAGGTCACACAAAATGTCAAAAACACATAAGTGGCCATAGCTTCGCTTTTAATTGGTGTACGCACTTCAAACCAAGTGCATAATTTGTTGATAAACTCAAGGCCTGTGTTACCTGACCTAAGCACTGCACTATTTTGTTAAATCTAGGTCAAAGGTCAAGGTCACCTAAGCAGTGCTCTATTTTGGTTTATTTTTTGGTCTGTCTGTCTGTCTGTCTGTCTGTTTGTGTGCACTCTACAGGCCACAATTTTCACATTATCTTCACCAAACTTGGTGACAACATTGACTAGCCTTGTGGCTAGAGACCAGTTTCTTTTCGAGGTCAAAGGTCAAAGGTCAAGGTCAAGCTCACCAGAAAGGTCCAAAACACATTTTGGTTCATAAGTTCGCTCCTATTACAGCTAGAGACTTGGAACCAACTCCATTCCGTTCATTCTGTTTCAGAGATCTGTGCATGATTCCGGCAAGTCGTCATTCTATGAATGACCTTTCATTTATTTGTTTGTTTGTTAACACTTTAGCAGCAAAACTAATGGCCAGATTCACCCCAAATTGGGTTTAGGGATTGCCAATGACCCCGAATAGATGACTATTGAATTTAGGAAAAGTAGGTCAAAGTATGTGCGAGGGACAGGGTTTGTTGTGCCTGGCACCACTTGTTATAATTGAATTTTGCTAATCTGGTCCCAGATGACGTAGGTGTTGCCAGCTTTCCTCATTAAATAGCACCCCCTCCACCCCATTCCTGCCCATGGAGTGTATATAGGAGGTAGCGAGGCTGTCACCGCTTCCCTCTATAAGCGAAGTCGCAGAAACCAATATGGTATCCAGTGTATCGCACCTATCCAATTTCCCATAGAGTGTAATGGAGAAATCTGTGCCCGTTTCCACTAAACTACTTGGTCTGGTGCCATATTATCAACACAGATATAACTGAAATACAAATATGAATAAGAATTGATAGGTTATTTTACGTGACACTTTTCAAGAATAAAGTTATTAGAGCATGTTGTTTCATTCGTTGCAGTCAATGTTTGACCGCCGTTTTGGTTGTACTGAGTAGTGATGAGTGGCCTATAAAGACCATCATGAAAGTGTTTCTTGTCTAAAAGACTCATACATAGAATGCGATCGTGATATTACGTAAAGTAGCTGAGAGAACAGCGATCGTGTCTTCCAATCATCCGTCTGTTTTCTAGCTCGCAAACGTTATTTTATGTTTTTGGCTGCAGGTATTAAGTTGATAAATTTTGATTCCATTAAGGTTTTTTTGAATTATTGTGTGGAATATACCGTTGAACTTAGCTATGCTTGCCATCAGGTGTTGAACGAGTCAGCTAATATTACTTTTACTATAATTATTATCTGTAACTAATATTACTCATCGGTTAATGTTCGTGATAAGAATGTCATTGTTTGCTGCGTATTATCGCACTACTCTGTTATGGTTCTGTGTTTTTGCCATGTCTTTTCTTTATTCATTTTGCTTATTATACATCCCGGTTTTTCTGTTCATGCCATTTCTTTTCTTTTTTTCAAGATTATTTTTTGGGAATATTTTCCTTTATTTGATAGTGATACAGTGTAGAGAGACAGGAAAGTTTTTTTTGGGGAGAAGAATAGGGGATGACATGCAACAAATGACCCGAGCCGGAATCGAACCCAGGTCGCTGCGAGAAGGACACAGCCTTTTATGGTACGCGCGCTTAGACCAATGAGCCACCGGGGCGCCCCAGTTCATGCCATTTCTGTATTCATAGCACTTATCACCCCTGTCTTGTGATCAGTTTGGTTCAGTCCGTTCTCCCAGTCTGTGTGCTTACATGCTTCAGGTGATTTCAGTGGTTTCTGGTGTTTCATATTATTACTTCAATTCTCGTTTACTTCCTTCGCCATACTTTCCTTGATTACTAATAGTACTAACATTTATATTTTGTATCATAGTTTACAAAGCTATCTAATCCATGTACATATTACTAACTAACTAACGAGCACTTGGGTTAATTTGTAAAGTTGCACTGCTACTGATTACTACTAATGCAATCTCAGCTCTCGCCCTGTTCTAGTCTCAGCCCCTTGCTTTACTTTCCCTGCATCTTCCTGTGTTTCCGTGAGATCTCTCGCACGTGCTTAATTGCTATCCTGCACTCCTTGTCTGTGCACGTAGAACTCCTTGACCGGAGCTGTTTATCTGTCATAGGTTGTCTTCGTGGATCCTGTCCATGTCTTAGCGATTGCAAATTATTTGTGGTTTAGGACCTCCCCGTGTGTGCTTCCCTTTGTAACTAGTTCTTATCCAATTCACCTGGCCCTGCATAGCATGTGACTTCCCTCTTGTGTATTTAAGGTCTTCACTGCAGTTTGTTCCCTGTCAGAACGTTGATCAATTTTCACTTTTGCAGAGCTCCTTGTATGCCTTTTGATTATTGCTTCTCCTACTACATTTTTTGTATGACCTTGAGATTGCCTTGCCCTTGCTGTTCTTGTTTGTTCCTGTTTGGATTTAGACCCATTTTCTGTATGACCACGATTCCTATTTTTGATGCCCTGTGTATGACCTACCCTTCTGGATTCTGACTACAATTTTGGATTACTGTTTTATGTACCGTTGCACATCTGCTTCTCTGGTGCTGGCCCCTGCCTGTTATTTTGACTTTGCTTTTTGGATTCTGATTTTGCTTGGCAATTCCTGTGTCTTCTGGTCTCGACCCATTTTTGCAATAAAGGCTTACGATTTTTGGAATTTTGGTTCTCGTGTGTAGTTCCTGAACGCAGCGTCACATGCTCATTTTGACAGTGCTTTAAAGTTCACCAACTTTCAAACATTATTATTTACCAATATGTTGAATATATACCTAAAGATATAAACGATGATTAGATGCTGAACTAGCGAGGCTGTGTAGCCAGCCGGCAAACGTTAATGTTCATTTTGCATTGAGCTACATAGCTAGACGTACGAGATCTGATTTCAGCTTAAATTGGTCAAAGCACAAATGGGACTCTCCAGCTTGCTATCATGAACGGCTTCCTACAGCCCTTGCTAGCCTGATACACATATTCACCATAGCCATAGCATGTAGCAAACTAATGACATCACCATCCCAACATTTAACTTGACCTCAACCCAATACATTGTCTTTGGTTAAAGTGGCGGGTAGATTTAAATCATGAATGTGAGGTTGAGAGAATAAGCAAAATTACTTTCAACCATAATCTGCGTAATAATGTGTGCGAAAACATTTTTCCATAGCACAATAATTGAGGTCAATTTTGATATGAAATATGTATTTTCATTTTAAGAAATATTCTCATGTTCAGATACACCATCTGAGGGTATGATCTGGTACGATGCACAAATGAAAAGGCGAAAAGTATTTCTCACCCTGATCTTAGCTACGACTGCTACCAACTATGCGAATAATGTGCCTGTATCATGTGCAGCATGTGAAATAATGCGGTATATGTGATAATCCTCCCAAGGTGGAGTCCCAGTAAGGACGTTTTCTGGCCCAAACCACCGAATTCGAAATAATTTTCAGCATTGATTAAGCACCCCATGGGGTTCATAAATCAACCAGAGAAACCTGTGATATCAATTTTCTTTATGACAAAAAATTATATTTTTAACATTTTTTAATTTTTGGGAGGGGCCACCCATTCTGGGGCCCCACGAAGTGTCATCAATGATTATAATCATGTGCTTATCAATGCATATTGTAGCTGATATATTTTGCAAATGAATGAAAAAAGAATTTGTTGAAATTGATGTCATACTGCCGAGATAGGAGGATATTTGTTCAAAAAATATGTTCTAAACTGGAGATTTCCAACGGCCACGTGTCTAAACGAAGGTACATTTGACAAAGTTCCCGGCCATGACACACTAAAGGAATTCACCGAAATTTGCCCTAGGGTATGGCCAGCATTCACTGAAAAAACCAGGATGTGTCGACACCGGTAACATCTACATCCGAACACTTGCATCAACCGACCGCTGTAAACCCTAAAATGGGGTGTGTTGATACGAAATGGATTGTGTGAGTATGGCTCTCACTTAATTCTTCTAGCTTAAGTTTTTTCTGTGATATAATTATTAACTATGACCCTTATGATGTTAATGCTTAAAATAATTGCCTATTCTTAGACCTTCAAACTGAAGGAGCCTCAAGACCACGACAAGGTGATAGGTCCCCTTGAAGACAAAGTTGAAGACAAATCTTTCTTGGGATCAGATAAGCGCTATGACTAGTCTGGATAAGAAGCAGGTCTCAGAGTCATTCCATGCTGTGACTGAAGCAGTGGAGGAGACCATTATTCCTCATCATCTTGGTCCTGCTCATACATCAAGAGATGATGCTACATCACACAACACGCCTTTCACAAAAACATTCTTCGGTGAAGTAGTCACTGTTATTATGGATGGGACGTATTTGTATATAAATAAGAGTGAAGACCATGAACTTCAGAGAAAGTCCTATTCCGGACACAAAAAACAAAATTATTTGAAGTTCATGAGTGTCTTGCTCCGTGATGGCTATGTCTTGGATTCAGTTAGTCCGTATTATGGAAGTGAAAATGATGCCAGCATATCAAAGCACATTTTTGACACACTGGACCATCTGAAATCCTGGATGGAGGAGCACGACAATGTGATTGTCGACAGAGGCTTCAGGGATATCATGTCTGTTCTTGAGTCCCCTGGTTATGATGCACATATGCCATCTGTGCTAAGTGGCAACTCACAGCATGACACTGAGCAGGCTAATGCTGATTGCCTCTGCACAAAAACCAGATGGGTGGGGAGAGCTACCACGGGCGGCTATAGCAATGGATATTTTTCAAAGAGCGGTTAACCTCAAATCATTTTATTCCAGTAATTGGAACGTTAGTCCGAGGAACAACTGCTTGCAGTTAAAGTAACTGAAGACAGTTACATGTGGGGTATACCAGCTCAAGCAGGCACCAGGTTATGTCTCCGAACATCTCACCCCTGATGGAGACTTTGAGGTGTGGGTGTGCCTGTATACACCAAACCTTATCAGAGGTCAGATTCACTCCAGACATCGGTCTCAGACTAAATATAATGTCTGGATTGAATACGACTCCTCTGATGAAGATGATCCACACAAGGATTATTATTGTGTTTGTCCAACAGGTAAGCGAACTATTGGAATGTGTGCCCATGTGGCCAGCATCCTGTATTGTCTTGGATACCTCTACCACCAGTCACAAACAAAGATGCAGCCACAAACAGCCAAATTCAAATCTGTGATAAATTGTAAATAGATTATATAATTTGTGCGAAATCTAGTCAAATGTGTATCAAATATATCATATGTTAAATAGGCATGACAGCATGGTAGTTATTCCTCAAGGAGACCCATTACCTTGTCATGGTCTTGAGGCTCCTTCAGTTTGAAGGTCTAAGAATAAGCAATAATTTTAAGCATAAACATCGTAAGGGTCATAGATAAAAACTATATTACAGAAAAAACTTAAACTAGAAGAATTAAGTGAGAGCAATACTTACACAATCCATTTCGCATCAACACACCCCATTTTAGGGTTTACAACGGTCAGTTGATACAAGTGTTCAGATGAAGATGATACCGTTGTCGAAACATCCTGGTTTTTTCATTGAATGTTGATCATACTCTAGGGCAATTTCCAACAAATTCGCTTAGTTTGTCATGGCTGGGAACTTTGTCAAATGTACCATCGTTTACACACGTGGCCATTGGAAATCTCCATTTCAGAACATATTTCTTTAAACAAATATCTTCCTATCTTGGCAGTATGACATCAATTTCAACGAATTCTTTTTTTATTCATTAGGAAAATATATCAGCTACAATATGCATTGATAAGCACTGATTATAATCATTGGTGACACTTTGTGGGGCCCCAGAATGGGTGGCCCCTCTCAAAAACTAAAAAATGTTAAAAATATCATTTTCTGTCATAAAGAAAATTGAAATCACAGGTTTCTCTGGTGGATTCATGAACCCCATGGGGTGGTTTATCAATGCTGAAAATTATTTTGAAATTGGTTGTTTGGGCCAGAAAATGGGACACCACCTTATCAAATTGTTTATCCATGACATACATATCATTCCTCCCCCAAGAATTTAAATATGCAAGTTTGCATTTTATGATACAGCCTAATACAACATTCCTGTTAATATTTTATATTGTTTGTTTTATGTATCATATTCAGATCATTTATAGAGAACTGCTACTTCCTCTGTTATTTTGGATAGGGTTTGGTACCTCAGAGCCGATAGCCATATAGGACAGTGTACCATCCATTGGTCACATACAGCACAAATCAGCTAAATGCAGAGGCCCATCCTTGGTTGCCTAACTGAATGGGAACATGTAAAAAAACTCCCTTTTTCAGTTCTTGTGCACATATATTTTGGTATTCGGAATGTTTACCAACCCATTAACTGTGAAGTAAAACAACCCAGTCTTTTTTTTTTGTGGAATGCCTTTTTTATATTATACAACATGGCATTGGCATGACACTCAGATTTTGCTTCCCTTCCTACGTAACATGCAGGCTTGAGGGAATCATTGCGTCCCTCATCTGAACATCTCCAACCACGGCAAAGATCAAAGCACAGAAAAAGCTTGGTGGTTTGCTGCCAAAACCAGCACAGATTACAGAAGAGAAGAGCAAAATGGATATAATTTTTTTAATGGCAACATCCCAAAAACCTATATGTGTGTGCTCTCCACTTTTTTTCTGACTGCTTTATACCACTACCCTGGGTCAGGACAAAGCAGGACTGATTACAACGTTTATACTAAAGTGGAGCTTTTTACTGCATCTCGTTTCTCCTCGTTTCTTTTCCGGTTGTTTCGCTTCAGTTTGTTTCTCTTCTGGTTTGCAACCTTTTCTTCTTCTGCTGCTGCTCTATACATGATACCAGTGCCCTGTACCGCTATCTTGTGGCAAAACTGACCTACTTTAATGGAGTTTACTCGCTCCAAGCCAGTTGATGTAAACGCAGGTAATTCAAATGATCTCTTAAGCGAATTTCCGAAATTCGCTTAGAATTCGCTTGACGTGAGATGGATACTCGACTATTTACTTTGTCTTGCCTTTGAATTGTTCATTATCTATCAGATGGCTATCATTGGTGGCAAGGTGTCTGGACTAATGAGCAGCCCATTAGTAGAGATCACTCTCAATATGATTAGAGACTATTTGCCTCCTTTCATGTAACTTTATGTTTGCAATATGGCCAAATAAGCACTACATGGCTACAGAAATGTAACTGAACATATCATTCAACGCTGTTTCTGATGTACAACGTAATATGTTTAAGATTTTAAGTAATCTTGCATGAAAAGCACCTAATTTGAAAGATTAATAGCTTTTTAAAATTATTTAAGAGCCAAATAGGTCAGAGCAAAAACCAGCATACGCAGGGGGCCTCCAGGACCTAGTTTGAGAACCACTAAAGTATATCACTTCATTTTCCGATGCAAAGTAAGATGCCGCCCCCTTGTGGACCGCTGACCTGGACTGTTGGCTCTTTTGGAAAGAGACTGGGGATGCTGTTCCCTCGCATCTTCCTGGGGGCTCCTTTTCCGGCTGTGTTGGGCTCTTGGCTGAAGGGGCATCCTATTGCCACTGAATGACTTCTTACTCCTCTTCTGCCCACCCAGACCCCCATCTAATTCACAAGCAAAAAGACAGTTCAATATCATCTCCTCTGCACCATGCTGACATAACTCCACACTCCTCTCTGTCCCAGTGCTAGTCACCTTGATGGAGGCTGGCAAACACTGCCTTCAGTTTGGGGTACCGTTCCCGGTTATACTCTTTGGAAAGATTATTCCAGAAGGCCTGAATGATACAAGGTTCTCTGTCCAGGAGCCAAGTGAGCAGGGAGTAGCTGGCTTTGTGAATCCCTTCCAGTCTGGTCCTCTCTAGAGTTTCCTGCGGCAGAGAGGAATAGAAGTAAAAATATTATTGTCAGTAATAACATCAGCAATAGTATCCATCATAATATAGACAGAATTGCAAACAGTCATGGGCAATTAGAGAATATGAAAGTAAATTGTTAAAAGACCTTACTCCAGTGTGTTTTGCAATACTGTTTGTCCTCATCTCTCTCAACCTCCTGCTGATTTGCTATTCCCAGCAATCTCTATAGATTTCCTCTATCTACTGATGTGCAGCCACCATGCCCATTTAGGGTTGGCAGGTACACTTAATCTTATTTTTGGTTTAGGAACTGTACTAAAGGCAAACGTATGCACACAGCTACAGTTGTCTTAGCTGATTACTATAGAAGCCAAAAAGGGTTAAAGAAAATTTTACCCTCAAAGAAGGTAAAGGACAATTATGGGAAAAAAATGGCGAATTTTTTTGTATGTACCCAAAATAGAATCTTGCAGGTAAAAATTTTTAACATCTAGTTTTATTTATTGTTCGCTTGGACAAATAGACAACACTACATTTGAGCAAAGGTGAAGCATTTCAAATTTATTAAAATAAATCATAAGGATCCACCAATTTGCAATCGTTCCTGTAATGCTGCTGGTTAGAAAATTGAGATTCAGGGAAATGTTTGCCATTCCAAGTCAAAATTTAAAGATAAATTTAAAAACATACCAAGTAAATATTCATACCTTGAGTTTTAACTTGGAATGCAATCAATTGAAAGCATTGAATATAAACAGAGAAATGAAAGTTCAAAGAAGTCACTATGGTTTATTTTAACATAACACAACATGAGTAGCAAGAACAGGCCATTCAGCCCAACTAGGCTCGCCAGTTTCTTTTTACTATTGTGAATATATCACTTCAGATACTCAATGACTCAATGGTATCTAGCTTTAAGCCAAGCCTGCTCTTGAAAACTCCCAAGGTTTCTGCCTCGACAATATGGTCAGGCAAGCTATTCCACATCGAAATTACTCTTTGGGTGAAAAAATATTTCCTAATATCAGTGCTAAATTTACCCTTGGTCAACTTCCATTTGTGACTACGAGTTCTACTAACAAAACTTGGCTGAAGGAATCCAACATAATTCACTTTGTTAATCCCTTTAACATATTTAAAGACCTTTACCAGATCACCCCTCAGTCTCCTTTGCCGAATACGAAAGAGATTAAGGATCTTCAGCCTCTTCTCATAGCTTTCATCTTTTATACCTGGAATTAGCTTAGTGGCCCTTCTCTGAACTTTTTCTAGAGCCTCGATATCTTTCTTTCTTTTTTCTTTTATTTTTTCTTAAATTTGGCATCTCCAATCCCACCCGAATTTGGAATGCCCAATTGGGGAACTATGAACAAGACTTGCGCATATGCGACCCCTTGCTGCCAATTCAGGAGAGTGAAGACAGTTCGCGGCTTTACTCCTAAGCACGCGCCTGTCAGCCTACTGCTTCTTATACACTCATTGATTGATCCTCGCAAGTTCAGAACAAGGGCGGAGGATACCTGAACATGAACAGGCTTAGAATCTTCCTGACGAGCGCCCGGCTGGCCAACAGGAGGCCCTTAAGCAACCATTTAATATTACCCTTCCCAGCAAAGCCTTCCCAATTTGCATCCCTGTAGTGCAATGGCCAATTGTGCGCTACTCTGAAAAAGCTGCTGACCACTGCCGGTTGGTATGACCAGGGCTCGAACCCGCGCCGTGACAGTCACCTCTGCTTCGCAATGCGGTGCCTTAACCGAGTGAGCTATCCGGCAGCCCTCTATATCTTTCTTAAAGTACGGTCTCTAAAACAGTACACAATACTCCAGATGTGGTCTGACAAATGTGTTGTACAACAGAAGTATCACCTCCTTGGATTTTTACTCAATACTTTTGGTAATGTATCCCAGCATCTGATTGGCTTTTTTAACTGCTACGGCACAATGGCTAGAACCTGTGAGGGTTTAGTCAAAAATCACTCCCAGATCTTTTTCATGTGGAGCACATTACAGTTTTAAACCTCCCATGAAGTAGTCCTGTCTTATGTTTTTATTACCTACATGTACAACTTTACATTTCGCTACATTAAATTTCATTTGCCACATTTCTGCCCAATTCTGGATTCTATCCAAATTATCCCAAATCACTTTATTGGACTCTAAACTATTTGCCAAACCTCCCAATTTAGTATCATCTGCAAATTTAACTAATTTGCTCTCAATATTCCTATTAAGGTCATTAATGTAGATGAGGAACAGCAGGGGTCCCAACACCGATCTCTGAGGGACGCCACTCCCCACCATACCTAGCTCAGATGAGATTCCACTGACCACCACTCTATGTGTTCTGTGACCAGTTTTGAATCCACTCTAGAATACCTCCAGTACCTCCAATGGAACTCATTTTAAAAATTATTCTCTTATGTGGTACTGTATCAAATGCTTTCTGAAAATCCAAGTATATGATGTCATAAGCCCTGCTCTGATCATTAGTCTTGGTGGCCTCTTCAAAAAATTCCAGAGGGTTTGTCAGGCATGACCTTCTGTTACTGAAACCATGTTGGCTATCCCTCAAGATATTAGTACATTCAAGAAATAATTCCAGCTCGTCTTTTATGGTAGATTCCAGTATTTTGCATGCAATGCAAGTTAAACTGACTGGCCTTTAATTTCCTGGCTCGGTACGATCCCGTTTCCTATATATTGGTATTATATTGCCCTGCTTCCAATCATTTGGTATTTTTCCAGTCTCTAAAGACCATCTGAAGATAGCTGAGAGTGGTTCAGAGATGATCTCACTAACTTTCTGGAGCACTCTATGATATAAGCCATCAGGACCTGCCGCCTTATCTGCCTTTAGTTTATGCAACTTGTCTAATACTTCATTATCCCGACCCTTAAATTCCACTAAATAATCTTGAGCATTGGACATACCCTCTGGCCGAATAAAAACCTGCTCCGTGGTAAAATTCTCAACAAAGTAACTGTTTAAGATTTCCACAATATCCTTGTTTTCATATAGCAGCGATCCATATTTATACTTTATGCACTTCACCTCCTCTTCGACTTTCCTTTTTCTGCTACAGTACTGAAAGAAGCACCTAGGATTCGTTTTTGCCCCTTCTGCAATTTATCTTTCATACAGTCCTCTAGCATCCCTCAGCTCTTTTTTGACCACAGCCCGCATTTTACAGTTTTCAACCTTAGTATTCTCATTGCTATCCTTTATGTACATCTTGTAAAGATTCCTCTTTTCCCTCCAACTCCAAGGAAAAGCTGTGGTCACTCACGGAGGATTATGCTTTTTCAGCTTACTTTTGGACACCTTTGGAATGAATCTGCATTATGAATCAAGTAAAACGCCCTTCAATCTTTCCCACGTCTCATTTACAGACTCAGAGTCCAGAAGTGTCTCCAATTTTATTTTGCTTAGATATGAGTGCATCCTGTCAAAGTTTGCTCACCTAAAATTGAAAATTTTGGTTTTCAAAGACACTTTTTTAACTTCCCATGAAACATCAAAATTAACAGAGAGTGATCACTAGTCCCAAGCGGCTCGAGTAACTCAACATTGCTAATTCTATCAGGGTCATTACAGAGCACTAAATCTGAAATTGCCTTCTCTCTCGTGGGTTTATTAACATACTGCACCTAAGAATTGTCATTTATAACATCTAGAAATTCTTCCTCCCCTTTACCCTGTCCTTTCACCATTTCCCAATCGATACCAGGATAATTGAAGTCTCCCATAATAATAGTCCCTCCTCCTCTACAAGCTTGCCTAATCCTCTTAAAGAGCATTTCATTAACAATACTGTCCAAAGCTGGCAGTCGATAGCATACTCCTATGTTTAAACCTGTCTCGCGGTTTTATTTATTTATTTGTTTGTTTATTTAACCCTTATTTAACCAGGGAAGTCCCGTTGAGATTGAAATCTCTTTTTCAAGGGAGCCCTGGAGGTTGAGGGCAATTTTCACAGCCAATTAGATCAGGGGATGATTAGGTGGCAGGTCGAAAGAGCCAGGTAGGGATTTAGCCATGACACCAGGAAACTCCCTACTCTTATCGAAGAGTGTCATAGGATCTTTAATGACCACAGTGAGTCAGGACCTCGGTTTAACGTCTCATCCGAAAGACGGCATCTCCTTCAGTACAGTGTTCCCGTCACTGCACTGGGGCATTGGGGATTATTCCACCAGAGAGAAGATCGCAACCAACTGGCCCACCAACACCTCTTCCAGCAGCAACTTGGTTTTCCCAGGTGGTCTCCCATCCAAGTACTAACCAAGCCCACACCTGCTTAGCTTCAGCCACGCAGCTGGAGCAGATCATGTTTGCCAAGGAGCCTGACCCAGATATCTTCACAGGGCAAGGAATGTTCAATTTCAGGAATTTCCTGCACATTTATGTTTTTGTTCACATAGAGTGCTACACCCCTTCCTCGCCTTTTACATCTATCCTTCCTAGAGAGCTTATAAACTTTTCTATTATATTCATCTCCATCCTCTTCACTAAGCCATGTCTCTGTAATCCCAACTATGTCACTAATCATAATGGCCTCAAGTTCTGGATATTTATTTTTTATGCTTCTTGTATTTAAATAAAAACATTTCAGGTTAATACGAATGCTCTTCCCCTTCGATTTCCCATGTCCCTGCTGCTCAAAGCCCCCCACTACGCTTTGTTGCTTTAAAAATATATCATCAATAGTGCAGGTAACGCTGTCAGCTTGCATCAGGGCAGTCTGCATTTCCTTATGGATAATACTCTCTAAACTCCCTGCCCCCCAAGTCCCTAGTTTAAATAACTCTGTGCTACCCTCAACATAAGCTGACCCAGTGCAAAGGTACCCCTTCGGTTCAGGTGTAGCCCATCCGGCTTGAACAGGTCACCCCTGTCCCAGAAGAAGTTCCAGTTCCCTAAAAATCTGTACCCCTCTTTCATACACCAAGTTCGTAGCCATGTGTTAAACCTCCAGATAAAATTCTGCTTCCCTCTGCTTGCACGTGGTACCGGTAGAATCCCGGAGAAAACTACCGTGGAGGATCTGCTCCTAAGCTTCTCAGCTAATTCCACAAATTTGTCTTGCAGAACCTCAAACCTACCCTTACCAATGTCATTTGTCCCAACATGGACCATGACCACTGGATCCCTCCCCGCTCTGGCCAGGAGCTTGTTTGCATGCTCCAGGAGGTCTCCTACCTGGGCACCAGGCAGGCAACACACTGTACGAGACTCCTTGTCACGCAAACAGACTAAGCTGTCTATTCCTGTAAGTATTGAGTCCCCCACTATCACTAACTCTCTTTTCTGAGGGGAAGAGGCCAACAGGGTGACCTAATGCTCATCAATCCCCCCAATCTCAGGGTCAGGGGCCATGTCGAGTTCCTGCAAGGGCCGGAATTGGTTGAACACCTCAACCACTGGAGGAGCTGTCGCTGTACGGCGTGCACGCCCTTTCCTGCACTGACGTCCTACAGTCACCCAACTTTCTCTCCCTGCCTGGTCAGGGGTCTCCGCACAACCCCGCTTTGGTATACACACCATTTCTCTAAACGACATACTACTCAGTTCCTCTAGGAACACTACTGATTGCGAACTATGTTCTGCCGCCAACTGGCCCTGACGATCAAGGATCTTGCTCTCCAGATGTTCATTTAGCTAGCACCGGTGGCAGACAAACCCACCCTGGAAATCTCTTTCCAGAAGTGCGATCATTCTGCAACCATCACATAGTTTTGGCCACATTTTGAACCCCCCACCTAATGACCTCACTGACCCTAGATAACAAAGAAAATTATTATTGCCAAGACAGAAGCTCAGGAACCACAATTTATTAACCTGAGAAGCCTTAAGCAGCAGTCACAATAGAAACCGTAGGGAACCTATGTAAAAGGATTTTAGCAGGGGCTTAGTTTCAGTTAACAAAAATGAAATACCAAATTGAGACAAACTCGATATGTAATAAGCACTCTTAATAAGCCGACTTGATTTTATTTAGTCCCAGTAATATTAATATACTAGTCTAAAAATATCATAGACCTTAGCTAAGAATCCAGATAATCACAGACTGGCTAAAACGCCCAGGAGAAACTTGGGGTGGGGGGGGGAGCACTCCAGTAAACCTGACTGTTTAAAATTCCAACCTAACTGAATGCACGACTCAAGTAACAGTTGCCCTACTATCTACATACTAAATCTCAGAACTCAAGTCAAAAATGCAAACAGCAACTATCTAGCTGGCTTGCCACAAATACAACGAAAGGTAACCGAAAAAGAGTAAAGCCCCGTTACGCTTTAATTTAAACGGACCAAATGAACAAGTCGTTTACTATGTGAGCTAACTAAACACAGTATCTCCCCCAACAAGCTGTTGCAAAGCACTCAAACAAGCAACTAAACCTCAACCGGCTGATCAAGGCACTGCAATCGGAGGAAAATACACAAATAACGTAATTTACAATGTGTTTAATCAGAAAAGCCCTTCGGTAAAAATGAGATGCGCAAAAGACTAAAACCCCGGTTAGCGTTAATTTTTAATTCAAGCTTGGCAATGTGTTTTTGCGGTAATGCGGTAGAAGAAAGACCGAAGAGGACTAAAAACCCCAGTGAATGTCAATATTTATTGGCTAGAAGACTGTATGAAAGGCAAGCGATCAAGTATGAAACCAACCCAGATTATAGTTAGATATCCAGGTAATGCGACAATATTCTTAGCGTTGAGAAGCTTGCTGAAGTTTGTTAGCTAAATCAGCTACAGAAAAACCAGGCGAGAGTAGCACAGTCCTTGAAAACAATTCCGTTTTACTTTGTATTTCATGCAATTTACTTAGTTGGCCAATTATTTAGCGATTAATTTTATTTTACTTTACTTTGCTCCCCGGAGACTGAACCCCCTCCCCCAAAAAAAATAGGACCAAGGGTCCTGTAGCTTACCGGCGAGCAGTCTTACAGCGATGATACAAGTTATGAAAATTTAATGTGAAGTTTGACATTTGAATTACTGAAAATCAATGTCAAGGACACTAAATAGAAGTTCATATACATTTATAAGACCTTTTGTAATGTAATCCTAAGCTCTGAGGCAGTTTTGGTGATACAAGTCATTGAAATATGTCAATATGTATTCAATATGTCAGTTGTGAACTTTAAAGGTCACAGAATGTCAAGTTGTGGTCAGCAAATGGACTTCATCTATGACTTTCTACAACGTAAATGCATGGGCGTCAGTTTGTTTTGAAAAGTAGTGGGGACGATAACTATCAGAATGAGTGCGTTTTGAGAAGTGGGGGGACAATGACATTAATTAATGTTTTCACTTTTGGTGAAACGCTACCATCACATGCATGAGCGTATTTCATGTTTTAAGTCAATAGTTGAGTTTGCATTTCATATCAAGCGATTTTTTGGCGAATTTTAGACAATTCGCTTCAAAAGAAATGCGAATGACCTGCGTTTCCATCAACCGGCTCGGAGCAAATAAACTCCAATGTATTAAGTCAGGTTTTCCACAAGATAGCAATAAATCACTTGTAACCTGTGTACCATAGGTCCTACAGTACAACAGTAGAAGAGGAGGTGGCAATTTGATCCAAAAAAA
Organism: Gymnothorax javanicus; assembly: GCA_029692085.1. Lineage (NCBI taxonomy): Eukaryota > Metazoa > Chordata > Actinopteri > Anguilliformes > Muraenidae > Gymnothorax > Gymnothorax javanicus. The sequence goes on along the minus strand of CM056198.1, from coordinate 52,923,964 downwards.
AAAATGCACATAAAAATAGTGCTAAGGAAACCCGACTACTGTCATGTACTGAATTAGAAGATAAACCAGTGGCGGTTCTAGAACCGGGAATTGGGGGGGGCGCAGACACATCCCTTTATGACAATTAGTCCTGGCTAGTTCTCAATCATTTTCCTTTACTGATGCGTTTTCCAATTATCGTAATTGGCAACTGAAGACATGGTTTCTCTCCATATGCGATGGAACAGCGATGAAATCATGGGCTAAATTCAGTACAGTGGCGGAACCAGAACTGAGAATTGTGACTAAACATCCGTTTAAAACAGTTATTAGACCTGACCTATTCTCAGTTATTTTCATGATTAACAAAAGGTTCACTCCAAGAACACTCCACAGTTAACAGCTGCTGCTTGTTTTCCCCGATTACTTCAGAAGACAATCATTCATCTGGATGCGTATTTGCTGTATTTAAACCAACGTTATTAAAATTTGCATACCTGTCGACTCTCAGGCTAACAGCTTGAGCAGCTCGCTGCCTATTTAACTGCCGAGTGCCACTTTTTTTTTTTTTTTTTATCAACCCACCCAATACCCAGAGTGAAAGGCGGTATTTCATTGGAACGCGGACCTGATCAATCAACGTGAAGCACTGGCCTATTAATGAGTAAATTATTTTTCTGTACTGAATTTCGCCCATGATTTCATCGCTGTTCGATCGCATATGGAGCGAAACCGTGTCTTCAGTTGCCAATTACGATAATTGGAAGATGCGTCAGTAAAGGAAAATGATTGAGAACTAGCCAGGACTAATTGTCATAAAGGGACGTGTCTGCACTCCCCCCAGTTCCCGGTTCTAGAACCGCCACTGGTAATGGGAACACATATCGGAGTTAACGAGCCCCGGGGTAGGAAAAGCTTAACGCGGGGCGGCATATCCCTGGGTTAAGCAGTTTGTAGTAGGAAAGGGGTAACAGTTACTATCAGGGTTCGAATTACACATTGGCTTTTGGAGGAGCCCCTTTTTCCGGTGGGCACCACTATTAAACCAGGTCACATGCACGTGTATAAATACAAGTGTGTAGCAGCCCAGTCATTAACAGGGTTACTGTGAAAAATATTGTACGAATACCATTGTCGCAGTTAATACCACAGGTAATATTTCATTGAGGCACAAGCGAACGTCAAATTTCTGGGAAGAAAACAAGAACGAAATTGGTCATCAGCTGGGAAGGAATTCCATATTCAACCAATATCAAATGAAATCAGTACTTTTTTGGCTCACCTTGATGTTTGGGTACCCAGAGAAGCATTTGGGAGTGTTGACTTCATCCAGTCAAGAAAATTTAGAGTTTAATTTCTAGTGCTGCTGTACGCGGTAATAGCATTTAATAGCAAGAGCCACGTTGCAGATGACATATCAGGTTGCTAGGGCATGCACAACTTTCTCCTCTACCGCGATAACTGGGTCGCTTAAAACATCCAAAAACTTGCATTTTTGTGCAGCTATGTCACTAGAGCATTATTTAACATAAAGGCAGGATATGATAGTGACTTGGAAAAAGCACATGACGAGATGGACGAAAGCTGCAATATTTGACAATATTTAAATATATTTGAAACAATGCCACCATGTCCCCCAAATGGCCCAGCTGAACACCGTTGGCATAAACCCCATAAAATGATCAATTTACTGCACAAAGAGCCTTATTTCTGCCATATATCCTATCTATAAAATCGACTCTGGACTAAAACAAAAGTCACTTATAGGCCTACTTACCTACTTAAATGGCATTTGCCAAGCTTTGCGTTGAGCAAATTCCTCGACTTGTCTTGAAATTTATACAATAGCCATGAAAGTTATCATTACTCGGGCTGGTAGGCTACGAGTCTAACACCGCATCCTGACATACAGCAATGCGAGCGAGCGAGCGAGCAAGAAAAAATGATTAGAATGCGTTATTTTCAATCAGCCTTTCCTGACATGCTGCGAGCGACGTCGCTCTGTCCAACGCTGACGCCCACCCCTGAAAAACTCGCTCGCACTGTCTCTATTTGGACGACATTTCGCGGCCTTGTCCCGCCCCTAAACACTTCCTATTGGTTGAAAAGTACACGCTGCTGCCTGTTGACAAGCTAGTTAGCAGAGAGAGGAGAGCAGCAGAACAGCAAGCATGAGCCGAATAGGGGAGGAGAAGTTAATTTTTAAAGTTGAGCAAAACCCCTTATTATATGAGCCGAGACACAAATTAAGCAAATACGGGTCCAGAATGATTGTCGTCTTACCTAATTGGGGAGAACAAGCAACACCTGTTAAGTGTGGAGTGCTCTCGGAGTGAACCTTTTGTTAATCATGAAAATGACTGAGAACAGGTCAGGACTAATAATTGTTTAAAATGGATGTTTTGTCCACCCCAATTCTTAGTTATACTGAATTTACCCCATGATTTCATCGCTGTTAGATCACATATGGAGAGAAACCGTGTCTTCAGTCGTCAATTACAATAATTGGAAAACGCTTCAATAAAGGAAAATGATTGAGATCTAGCCAGGACTATCCTAATTGTCATAAAGCGACATGTCTGTGCCCCCCCAATTCCCCGTTCTAGCGCTGGGCCTGCGATGTTGCGATGTGCATGCAGCCAGTCCTGTTTCTATGCAGGCACAATTAGTGGTCGTTTGCGGTCTCTCCTATAAAATGATATGTATGACGATTTTTTTTCATTGAATTAAAAAAAAAAACACTGCGAGATAAAGTGGGGGGGACAAAATGACTTCTGACAAAAAGTGGTGGGGACACGTCCCCCCCGTCCCCCTCTAAACTGATGCCTATGCGTAAATGTCTCTATCCAAACCTTGGTTCAATCTGTGACCATTTTGGTGATACAAGTCATTGTAATTTCACTGCCGAGTTCAACCCTCAAAGGTCACTGACAGTCAAGTTGAATGTCACCAAATGAAAGTTCATATGTGACTTCCTAGAAGTCAGTAACACAAACCTAGGCTCCATCTGTGACCATTTTAGTGATACAAGTCACTGAATTTTCACTAGGTCACATTTGACCTTTGAAGGTCAATACGAAGGTCACCAAATGAAAGTTCATACATGACTTCCTATATGTCTCTAATACAAACCTAGACTCCATCTGTGACCGTTTTGGCTATACAGGTCATTGTAATTGTATTATGTCAAGTTTGACCTTCAAATGTCACCAACAGTCAAGTTGAATGTCACCAAATGAAAGTTCATATGTGACTTCCTATGTCAGTAACACAAACCTAGGCTCCATCTGTGACCTTTTCAGTGACAGAAGTCATTGAATTTTCTCTTGGTCAAGTTTGACCTTTGAAGGTCAATATGAAGGTCACCAAATGAAAGTTCATACATGACTTCTTATACGTCTCCAATACAAACCTCAACTCAATCTGTAACGATTTTGCTGATATAAGTCATTGAAATTTCACTGTATAGTTTGGCCATTGAAAGTCACTGAAGGTCAAGTTCAAGGCCACCCGATGAAACTTCATACATGACTTTCTGTATGCCCACAATACAAACCTAACCTCTATCTCTAATCGTTTTGGTGATAGAAGTGATTGAAATTTCACTATGTGAAGTTTGACCTTTGAAGGGCACCGAAGGTCAAGTTCAAGTTCACCAAAGGAAAGTTCATGTATGACTTCATATAAATCTCCAAAACAAACGGAAACTATCTGTAACCATTTTGCTGATATAAGTCATTGAAATTTCCTTGTGAAGTTTGGGCATTCAAGGTCACTGAAGGTCAAGTTCAATGTCACCAAATTAAACTTCATACATGACTTCCTATATGCCCACAATACAAACCTAAGCTCTATCTGTAATAGTTTTGGTGATAGAAGTCTTTGAAATTTCACTTTGTGAAGTTTGACCTTTGAAGGTTGCTGAAGGTCAAGTTCAAGGCCATCAAATGAAAGTTCATACATGACTTCATAGAAGTGTTCAATGCACATATGTTCTCAATCTTCAATGTTTTCAAGCCTAGAAGCCTTTGAAAATATTAACATTTTGCTTGACCTCACGTTTGACCTTTCAAGGTCATCTGAGGACAACTTTAACACAGCCAAAATATAGGTCATATATAACTTCCTATATGTCTTTAATACAAACTTAATCTCTATCTGTAACCATTTAGCTTCCATAGGCAATTTGGCCCATTCTCCATAAGACCCAATGTTAAAGTACAGCGCCCCCACTAGACCCACTTCTGTCAATTCAATCAAAATGGCACTCGCACTGTACATAAGTGTATCAAGGTGAGTTGATTGCCAGATTTAGAAAAAAGTTATCAGACAATTTTTGAGAAATAATTTTTTGAGTCATATCTTTTAACATTGTCAATATATTCCCTGACCTCGAGTTTGACCTTTCAAAGTCATCTGTGGTTAAATTTAATATTGCCAAAATATAGGTCATATGTGACTTCTTATATGTCGATAATACAAACTTAATCTCTATCTGCAACCATTTGGCCTCCGCAGGCCATAAATTCATAAAGTACAGCGCCCCCAACAGACCCACTTCCGTCGATTCAATCAAAATGGCGCTCGCACTGTACATTGACGGTACCAAGGTAAGTTGATTGCCTGATTTAGAAAGAAATTTATCGCACAGTTTTTGAGAAATAATTTTTTAAAAATTTCTCGGTCCCATCTTTAACATTGGGGCCAAAATTTCAAGGGCCCATAAAACGGACAAAAAGATTCACTCAAAAATCTGAGAAAAATGTCTGGAGATATGGTCAAGTATATGTTATTGCAAATTTACACGAAAATTCATCAGGCCAAAAAAAAGATAAAAAATGTTCCGGACGACAGACACCACACCACGACAATAGCTTATTGGCCCATCGGCTAAGCTAAAAAACCCCGTCGCCTTTGTTTGACCAGATTAGTGACTTAATTTGGCTATTTGCTAAACAAATTGTTACAAGGGGAAAAAAGGGGGAAAATTCTCCCTGCCCCTAATGCAACAAAGGTTATACCTCAGAAGCAAATCGTCTTACCTCTTTTAATGCTTGAGCTTTTACACACAAATTATTTTCAGAAAAAACCCCGTTTAAACAAGAGTAATCTTCCGCTACAATCCCTGCATGCCTTTTTCCGTCTCAACTCAAGCAGGATGATCACTAAAAAACAGCGCTGCAGCACAGCCAAGAGGTCAGCAACAGCAGATATATTTTAACGCAATGCTGCCAACTTACCTTTTCCATAAGCCGTTTGATCAAAACGAAGTACAGCATATAAACAATGGGGAAAAAATCAAAATTATTGAACACATAAAAAATTTAAAATTGAATTGAACTCATCAACAGATAAAAAATCTGACTCGTCTCAATCACGTAACACAGAGTGTATAAAAGCACCAGTACTTTAGGCAGGCACATCAGGAATATTCACAGATGACACAATGCGCAGTAAAGATGGCAGATCAAATGTGATGAAAGAATATCGAGTAAGATGAGTTTTACTCAGTAAATGATTAAAACTGGCTGAGATGGTAGAATGACTAACTTGAGTAGCAATGCAGGCTATAAGACGCAAATGACTATTTTGACTAGACAATGCATTAGAAACAAATTTTGTGAAACGGCACAAAAGTTGAGTTTCTATAGGTTTACAGTTAGCTATGACGGGTAACAATTCGCAATGAGTTCTTAGCGGGAGATCAAATATTTTACGAATGGCCTTACGCCAGGTAACATAAAAACGTGATATATGGTTCCCAGCAATATTCCAAAGGGGGGCATCCATAAAAAAAAAGTACAATAAGCATTGAACAGTTTAAATTTAAAATCGTATGTGCAGTTACTAAAATTATATAAAATGGAATTAACATCACGTGTAAGCGTATGAGAGGCTCCCAGCATTACTCGATCGTCTACATTTGGGCCGACAGTATGGCCGAGATGTCAACCCATACTGATAGGATGAAGATCAATACCGTTAAAATTCATAACAATATTTTCTTCATTACCATAATAAAAAAATTGACATTTGAGTGGATTAAAACTAATATCGAAACCATCTGCATACTCTAACGCGACCTGGCACATTTTCTTGAGGGAGTACATGGAAGGTAAGCAACATTATCAGCATAGCCAACAGCGCCGAAATATAAATGCCCAATTCTACAGCCATATCCAGAATCTTTCAGTCTACACAGTAGTTCATCGATATAAACCCCGAATAATATTGGAGACAAAACACCGCCTTGTTTAACACCATTTGATGTAGAGAAACAATTAGATAAACGTCCGTTCCATTTAACGTTTAAATATTGATTTGTATACATGTACAACAAGCAACGAATCACCATAGGATTAACATGTTTATCAAGCAACCGATTAAAAAGCTTTACATTATTAACTTTATCAAAAGCCTGGGTGGCATCTAATAGCAATGCAAAGACATCTGAATTATGTTGACTAAAATTATTAATAGACTGTCAGAGTAAACGTACATTGTGTAGTTGAGCTCTTAGGCTTAAAACCATATTGCAGATCGGACGTTTGAAAATTACTGGCACTTTGATTTAAGATAACCCAGTCAAAAACTTTAGACAACGGACTACTCAGTGCTATTGCACGATAATTAGATGAATCATTGAATGACTTGCGCTTATTTTTAACAAGAGGTTGAATGACCGAAATATTAAAACCATCTGGTGTAAAACCATGCATGATCATACTGTTAAACAGCATTGTCAGATGCACATACAATCTATTGGGTCCACATATAAAATGATCTGTAAACAAAATACAGTGACCATCATTTTTACCACGTTTTACATTGGATACAGCTGTCACAACATCTTTGTACATTATAGTATAATGGTCATTGTCACTCGTATTATTACTGTACTTAATGCAATTATGTATACGATCCAATAATTTGCACATATCAGTTTCACTGTATGAAACAGAATTATAAAGATTATCATATTTGTCAGCAAACAACTCAGAAATATCTGTATCACCAATGGCACCATCAACCACGTTAGGAACTGTATTAAATTTACCCCTAACCTTGCTAATTTCTGTCCAAAATGACCTACCTTTATCATTCAAAAGCGCGTGAGGGCAAGTCGATTACACTTAATGGTATTTTGATTCCTTTTTACCTGTTTGACTGCATTATGATACCGGGCTCTGGCTCGCCTCATAACGTCTGCGATAGCCATGTTCCGAGGTGAACCACAGTCTCTCCACACGTTGTGCCAGAATATTGAAGCATCTCTGTATGATTTTACAATTTCCTTCCAACCTGCAATATTCTGAGGCTTTTGTTTATCAGAAAAAAACATGTATAGGGAATACACAGATCACTAGCAGTCAAACATTTATCTATAATTGAATCGTGAAATAACTGTATACTATCACAATGGTCATCTTGAGACTGACAAAACGGGTTAGAACAATACATTATATCATATGGTATTTCAATATCTTTAAGCAAACTATCCAGCATGTTCATGTATTCAGAGATGTCTTCATTTGATGCACTAGACCACTTTGGTCTTGCAATAAAATTGCGAGAATTAGACAACATATATGTGACATTAACATTCAATGATAGACTAATAGGACAATGACTAGACAGGTTGTCACCCTCATGAATACTGTTGAGTGAATTAAGTTGGCTAAATTACTGCTAACATGCGCCGTTTCGTTCACAGGGCATTTATATGTAAAATCAACATGACAAACTATATTATAATCGCAAAAATGTAAATGTTCAGTATTAACAAAATTCAGAAGATACTGAGTGAACATAGAATTAGAGCGATGAACACTAGTGTTAAAATCACCGCCGATAATTACATTTTGAATCTGATATCGGTCACATACATTCATAATATCAGTCCATACCGATATGTATTCAGACAAATTATTGGAATTATCGCACGGCATATAAACATTAAATAATATAAATTCACACGAATCAAACAGAACAGACACAGCACATACTCTTTTAGACGATATTAGAATTGGAGTAACCTAAGCCTTCAAAGTATTTTTTCCACAGGATGGACACACCACCGTACCCACGCCCTGAAGTAAAAACATTATCATCTATGGAAGAAATATCATGAGATAAAACCACAGCATCCCCACATGGGATAGCTTTTATTCTATGGAATTGAGACTCTCGGAGCCAATGCTCCTGTAACAATACAAAATCATTACATTTTAAAAGCCTGGACACATACTCCGGTTTACCTGAACCAAATCCAGTACTACTATTATATGAAACACATCGTCTCAAAGGAAACCATTTCCTTCACAAGCACACCATTATTTCTTTTTGGACTCTGTAAAAAACTCTGTAAAAAAACTCTGTAACCTCCCCACATAATATACTTTGGGGGTTATCCCTGCTGAAAAAATTCAGAGAAACCATTAGGCAACCATTAGGCATATTCTATTGGTTTCTAATGGTTCCTGGTGGTTTTGTAATGGTTACTAATGGCTACTTATGTTTTCCTAATGGTTCGGTTTGTTTTTTCTAATGGGATTCTATTATCTCCTACACAAATCTACAGGACTTTAGCTGGTTCCTACTAATGGTTCCTACAGGAGTCTAATGGTTCCTACGGGAGTCTTAATGGTTCCCACAGGAGTCTAATGGTTCCTACAGAAGTCTTAATGGTTCCTACAGGCGTTTCTATACCAGTCTAATGGTCACTATACAGTGGTCTAGTGGTCACTACAGGGGGTAGTGGTCTCTAATGGTTCCTAATGTGATGGAGGAACACAGATGTTATAGCCTTCTTTGGCGATCACATCTGTGTGATTTCTAGTGGGTCCTTGTGTAGGCTATACAGTATGTTTGTAGATTGCAGTGTTCAGTGATTTCATTTAATACATTCCAAGATCACCTTTGGCCTTTAGCGATTAAATTTGTGATTAAATCATATTTGGCCTTTTGTGATTAAATCACTGTTCATGACTCATCCATGCAAGAGGAGGGAAAAGAACACAACCTGATAGTTTGATGGCTCGTGTTCTGAAAAAAATTTAATTAAAATCACAAACTGCATGAGTTGTCATGCCCCATATGTCCTGTTCCCAATTCGGAGGGGAAAATATCCGAATACATACACAATTACACATATGTATAGACATGTCTCTGGTGCCCAGTGTTAGGACTCTGCTATAATTTTTGTTGCAGCAGTAGGTTTCTCAGTATGTTTTTCTAATAGTTTTAGATCCTAATGGGACCAGTTTTCTAATGGTTTTAGCTCCTAATGGAACCAGTAGCTTTCTAATGGTATTGCATTCTAATGGAACCAGTAGCTTTCTAATGGTATTACATTCTAATGGAACCAGTAGCTTTCTAATGGTATTACATTCTAATGGGACCAGTAGGTTCCTAATGGTTTTATATCCTAATGGGACCAGTAGGTTCCTAATGGTTTTACATCCTAATGGGACCAGTAGGTCTCTAATGGTTTTACATCCTAATGGGACCAGTAGGTTCCTAATGGTTTCTTCTAATGGTTCCTAATGGGGTTCCAATTCCCATTAGACCATTAGAAACCTAATGGTTCCTAATGGTTATTTTCTAATGGTATTCTACTGGATTTTTCAGCAGGGATCAAAGAAATATTCCAGGAATACGCAATCTTTGAATACCGCATCTCATGCATATTTAGGGCCCGAGCACCGAATGGTGTGAGAACCCTATTGCTTTTGCGCGGATTAATATTAGGGCCCGAGCACCGAACGGTGCGAGGACCCTATTGCTTTTGCTTGGATTATTATTAGGGCCCAAGCACTCACAGTGCGAAGGCCCTCTTGTATTTGCAAAGATTATTATTATTTATTAGGGCCCGAGCACTCGCAATGCGAAGGGCCTCTTGTATTTGCAAAGATTATTATTATTATTCTTCTTCTGACATTTCGACGGCCCTTTTGACCCCCTAAACGTGCCCGAAAAGTCAGCAAATTTTGCACACAAGCCAGGCCTGGCGAAAAATTTTATATTTTATGGTTTTCATCAAAAAGCGGGGCAAAATGACTCCATAGCGCCCCCTTCAAAAACCCCTCCCCATAGGCCTTTTTTGGAGTTGGTGGTTAAAAATTACTAGGCATGTAGAAGTTGTCCAGATGCACAAAACAGTCTCTTGACGTCATGGTCCAGCCCCAACAGGAAGTCGGCCATTTTGATTTGAATTTTTGATTACTGGTGATTTCCTCACCTCGTATTTTAACAAACTCCTCCTAGGAATTTCGCCCAAATGACTTCCCATTTGGTACAGATCATCTAGGGAGCATGCTGATCAAAAGTTATTAAAAGATAGTCTGTAGGTCAAACGGCGTGGCTGCTAGGGCGTGACAAACTTTGGCAACTTTTCGTGATTTCGCCATCCATTTTCCAACGCTTCTCACGCCCACATACTTTATCCAAACAGCTTCAAATTTTGTGGACATGATGATGGTTCCGCCCTGACCGCCCCCATATATAAATATTCCGCCTTACTCATAGTGCCTCCTGGTGGTAACAGGAAGTGACCTTTTTTTACTCGACCAAGTACTGATCCAACGTAGTTGACACCACCAACTTTATTCCACTTCTAAGACATGCAGAACAAGTTGATAAAGCTACATCATGAACGCTGGGAAGCTAGGCGCAATGGCATCTGTCTGCCGACGTGGCGACTATCGATCCCTCGCCATCAAATTACATTTAGCTTTTTCATGGCTTTAATGAACTCATAACCTCATGAAAATTGATATACACGTCTGGAATGGCGAGAACTTACATATGATAGGGGTGCTGCCCATTGGAGGGGCAAAATGGCTCCAAAGCACCCCCTACAAAATTTCAACAAAGCAGCCCTCGCAGCTTCTTTTACGAGGTTGCTACTATCCAATTGTTTTGAATGCACAGCTGCACCCGTCAGGATCACACCACCAACCCCAACGTGCACAAGTGTGCGAGGGCCCGTTCATCGCTGCTTGCAGCTTTAATTACGGGCCAGAGCACTCACAGTGCGAGGACCGTATTGTAACTGTAGTGATTATTATAATAATTATTCTTATTACGGGCCCGAGCACTCACGGTGCGAGGACCGTATTGTAATTGTAGTGATTATTATTATTATTATTAGGGCCCGAGCCGACTGCAAGTCGTCAGCGGAGGACCCTATTGAAATCGCACTGTTTATTAGGGTCCGAGCCGACTGCAAGTTGTCCGAGGACCCTATTGTAATCGTACTGTTTATTATTATTATTATTAGGGCCCGAGCCGACTGCAAGTCGTCCGAGGACCCTATTGAAATCATACTGTTTATTTTTATTATTAGGGCCCGAGCCGACTGCAAGTCGTCTGTGGAGGGCCCTATTGAAATCGCGCTGTTTATTATTATTAATATTATTATTATGGCCTGAGCCGACTGCAAGTCGTCCGAGGACCCTATTGAAATTGTACTGTTTATTATTATTAGGGCCCGAGACGACTGCAAGTCGTCTGCGGAGGGCCCTATTGAAATCGCGCTGTTTATTATTATTAATATTATTATTAGGGCCTGAGCCGACTGCAAGTCGTCCGAGGACCCTATTGAAATCGTACTGTTTATTTTTATTAGGGCCCGAGCCGACTGCAAGTCGTCTGCGGAGGGCCGTATTGAAATCGCGCTGTTTATTATTATTATTATTATTCTTCCAACATTTCAAAGGCTAATTTCGCCCCTTTCCCAATTGTGAAAACGTTTGTAGCTTTCCACATTCGTCCGGCCGGATCCGAAATTCGATATTTTTGGGCGCTCTCACACGTCCGACCCCAAATGCTGAAATAGCGCCCCCTAAACACGTTTCAAAATTCCCATAGGGAAATTCGGTTACTTTGTCGAAGGCAGACGAAATTCGGTAGATTTATGTATTATACCCAGACATACAAAAAACTCATTGGAGCCACGCCCTAAACCCAACAGGAAGTCGGCCATTTTGATTTGAATTTGTAAATTTGAAAACGAAATCCTCCTAAGGATTTTGCCCGATCAACTTCAAATTTGGTGGAGATCATCGAGAGACCAAGCTGATCAAAAGTTGTGCTCTGCATGTCTGTCGGTAAATGGGCGTGGCTGCTAAGGCGTGACAAAGTTTGGCGACTCGACAAAAAAATTTCTAAATGCTCTCACGCCCACATACTTGATCTTAGCAGCTTCAAACTTGCTGGACATAATGATGTCTTGGCCTTGAACGTCCCCAGATCATAAATTTTCACTTTACTGATAGCGGCCCCCGGTGGTAACAGGAAGTGTCCAGTAATTACTTTGAAAACGAACTCCTCCTAGGGATTTTGCCCGATCGACTTCAAATTCGGTCCAGATCATCTAGGGACCAAGCTGATCAAAAGTTGTGCTCTGCATGTCTGTAGGTCAAAGGGCGTGGCTGCTTGGGCGTGACAAAAATTGGTGACTCGCCAAAAAAATTTCAAAATGCTCTCACGCCAACATACTTGATCGTAGCAGCTTCAAACTTGCTGGAAATGATGATGGCTGCGCCCTGAATGTCATGATATAATAACTTCCCACTTTCCTAATAGCGCCCCCCCGGTGGTAACAGTAAGTGACCAGTTCGGTTACTTTGTCGTAAGCAGACAAAATTCGATACACATATGTATCATACCCAGACATACACAAAACTCATTGGAGCCACGCCCTGAACCCAACAGGAAGACGGCTATTTTGATTTGAATTTTTGAATTTTAAAACGAACTCCTCCTAAGGTTTTTGACCGATTGACTTCAAATTTGGTACAAATCATCTAGAGACCAAGCTGATCAAAAGTTGTGCTCTGCATGTCTGTCACTCAAAGGGCGTGGCTACTAGGGCGTGACAAAAATTGGCACTCGCCAAAACAATTTCAAAATGCTCTCATGCCAACATACTTGATCGTAGCAGCTTCAAACTTGCTGGAAATGATGATGGCTCCGCCCTGAACGTCACAATATCATAACTTCATACTTTAATAATAGCACCCCCTGGTGGTAACAGGAAGTGGGCAGTTCGGTTACTTTGTCGTAGGCAGACGAAATTCGATACACGTATGTATCATACCCAGACATACAAAAACTCATTGGAGCCACGCCCTAAACCCAACAGGAAGTCAGCCATTTTGATTTGAATTTTTCACTTTTAAAACGAACTCCTCCTAGGGTTTTCGACTGATTGACTTCAAATTTGGTACAGATCATCTAGATACCAAGCTGATGAAAAGTTGTGCTCTGCATGTCTGTAGGGCAAAGGGCATGGCTGCTAGGGCGTGACAAAGTTTGGCGACTCGCGAAAAAAATTTCAAAATGCTGTCACGCCAACATACTTGACCGTAGAAGCTTCAATCTTGCAGGAGATGATGATGGCTCCACCCTGAATGTCCAAATATATTAACCTCCCAGTTTACTAATGGCGCCCCCTGGTGGTAACAAGAAGTGACCATTTTTTACTTTAACATTTACTGATGACACATAGTTGAACCCATCAACTTCGATCCACTTCTAAAACATGCAGAACAAGTTGGTGAAGCTACATTATGAATGCTGTGAAGCTACAAGTAATGGCGTTCATGTGGCAATGCAATGAAGATGGATCCCTTGCCATGAAAATACGTTTCTGTTTTTGATGTCTTTACTGAACATGTAGCATCATAAAAATTGATACACAGGTCAAGGATGGCAAGCTGTTAAATCTGATAGGGGCCTCGCCCATGGGGGCAACAAAATGTCTCAATTGCGCCCCCTTGTGGAAACAGGAAATGCCATATTTTACATTGACAATGGCCGATTTGCACGAAACTTTGCATTTGTGCTGACGGTCTGCCCCTGAATGCACCTGCCCACATTTGGTAACCCTCAGAGCGCCCCCTGGCGGATGAACTATCAACTTCTCATAACTCCTTCCTGCTTTGTCCGATTCGCTCGAAACTTTATCACAAGTTGGTGCCTGTACTTGACCTGTCCACTGGTCGTGGGTGCACACCTCCACCCATCAGGATCTCACCACTACCCCCAACGTGCACAAGGGTGCGAGGGCCCGTTCAACGCTGCTTGCAGCTTTAATTATTATTATTATTATTATTATTATTAGTAGGGCCCGAGCCGACTGCAAGTCGTCTGCGGAGGGCCCTATTGAAATCGCGCTGTTTATTATTATTATTATTATTATTATTATTTATTATTCTTCCGACATTTCAAAGGCCAATTTCGCCCCTTTCCCAATAGTGAAAACGCTTGTAACTTACCAGATTCGTCCAGCCGGATCCGAAATTCGATATTTTTGGGCTTTCTCACACGTCCGACCCCAAATGCCGAAATAGCTCCCCCTAAACACGTTTCAAAATTCCCATAGGGAAATTCTGTTACTTTGTCGAAGGCAGACGAAATTCGGTAGACCTATGTAGCATACCCAGACATACAAAAAACTTCATTGGAGCCAAGCCCTAAACCCAACAGGAAGTCGGGCATTTTGATTTGAATTTTTGAATTTGAAAACGAACTCCTCCTAGGGACTTTGCCCGATCGACTTCAAATTTAGTGGAGATCATCTAGAGACGAAGCTGATCAAAAGTTGTGCTCTGCATGTCTGTCGGTTAATGGGCGTGGCTGCTAGGGCGTGACAAAGTTTGGTGACTCGACAAAAAAATTTCTAAATGCTCTCACGCCCACATACTTGATCTTTGCAGCTTCAAACTTGCTGGACATGATGAGGTCTCGGCCCTGAACATCCCCATATCATATTTTTACACTTACTGATAGCGTCCCCCGGTGGTAACAGGAAGTGTCCAGTAATTACTTTGAAAACGAACTCCTCCTAGGGATTTTGCCCAATCAACTTCAAATTTGGTCCAGATCATCTAGGGACCAAGCTGATCAAAAGTTGTGCTCTGCATGTCTGTAGGTGAAAGGGCGTGGCAGCTAGGGCGTGACAAAGTTCGGTGACTCACCAAAAAAATTTCAAAATGCTCTCACACCAACATGCTTGATCGGAGCAGCTTCAAACTTGCTGGAAATGACGATGACTCCGCCCTGAACGTCATAATATAATAATTTCCCACTTTACTCATAGCGCCCCCCTGTGGTGACAGGAAGTGACCAGTTCGGTTACTTTGTCATAGGCAGACGAAATTCGATACACATATGTATCATACCCAGACAGACAAAAAAATCATTGGAGCCACGCCCTAAACCAAACAGGAAGTCGGCCATTTTGATTTGAATTTTTGAATTTTAAAACGAACTCCTCCTAGGGTTTTCGACCGATTGACTTCAAATTTGGCACAGATCATCTAGAGACCAAGCTGATTGAAAGTTGTGCTCTGCATGTCTGTCGGTCAAAGGGCGTGGCTGCTAGGGCGTGACAAAAATTGGCGAGTTGCCAAAAAAATTTCAAAATGCTCTCACGCCAACATACTTGATCGTAGCAGCTTCAAACTTGCTGGAAATGATGATGGCTCCGCCCTGAATGTCATGATATCATAACCTCCAACTTTTCTAATAGCGCCATCCGGTGGTAACAGAAATTGACCAGTTCGGTTACTTTGTCATAGGCAGACAAAATTCTATTAACATGTGTATCATACCCAGACAGACAAAAAAATCATTGGAGCCACGCCCTAAACCCAACAGGAAGTCGGCCATTTTGATTTTAATTTTTTAATTTTAAAACAAACTCCTCCTAGGGTTTTCGACCGATTGACTTCAAATTTGGTACAGATCATCTAGAGACCAAACTGATCAAAAATTGTGCTCTGCATGTCTGTCAGTCAAAGGGCGTGGCTGCTAGGGCATGACATAAATTGGCGACTCACCAAAACAATTTCAAAATGCTCTCACGCCAACATACTTGATCGCAGCAGCTTCAAACTTGCTGGAAATGATGACGGCTCCGCCCTGAATGTCATGATATAATAACTTCCCACTTTTCTAATAGCGCCCCCCGGTGGTCACAGCAAGTGGCCAGTTTGGTTACTTTGTTGTAGGCAGACAAAATTCGATACACATATGTATCATACCCAGTCATACACAACACTTATTGGAGCCACGCCCTAAACCCAACAGGAAGTCAGCCAGTTTGATTTGAATTCTTGAATTTGAAAACAAACTCCTCCTAAGGTTTTCGACTGATTGACTTCAAATTTCGTACAAATCATGTAGAGATCAAGCTGATCAAAAGTTGTGCTCAACATGTCTGTCGGTCAAAGGGCGTGGCTGCTAGGGCGTGACAAAAATTGGCGACTCGCCAAAAAAAATTTCAAAATGCTCTCACACCAATATACTTGATCATAGCCGCTTCAAACTTGCTGGAAATGATGATGGCTTTGCCCTGAAAGTCAAAATATCATAACTTCCCCCTTTACTAATAGCGCCCCCTGGTGGTCAGAGGAAGTGACCATTTTTTACTTTAACATGTACTGATGACACAAAGTCGAACCCATCAACTTCATTCCACTTCTAAAAAATGCAGAACAAGTTGTTAAAGCTACATTATGAATGCTGTCAAGCTACAACTAATGGTGTTCATGGGGCAAGGCGGCGAAGATGGATCCCTTGCCATGAAAATACGATTGTGTTTTTGATGTCTTTCCTGAACTCATTTCATCATAAAAATTGATACACAGGTCAAGGATGGCAAGTTGTTAAATCTGATAGGGGCCTCGCCCATGTCGGGAGCAAAATGTCTCTATAGCGCCCCCTTGTGGAAACAGGAAATGCCATATATTACATTGACATTGGCCGATTTGCTCGAAACTTCACATTTGTGCTGATGGTCTGCCCCTGAATGCACCTGCACCAATTTGGATCATCTCAGAGTGCCCCCTGGTGGATGAACTATCAACTTTTCATAACTTTTTCCTGCTTTGTCCGATTCGCTCAAAACTTTCTCACAGGTTGGTGCCTGTACTTGACCTGTCCACTGGTCGTGAGTGCACACCTGCACCCGTCAGGATCTCACCACTACCCCCAACGTGCAAAAGGGTGCGAGGGCCCGTTCAACGCTGCTTGCAGCTTTAATTATTATTATTATTATTATTATTATTATTATTAGGGCCCGAGCCGACTGCAAGTCGTCTGCGGAGGGCCCTATTGAAATCGCGCTGTTTATTATTATTATTATTATTATTATTATTTATTATTCTTCCGACATATCAAAGGCCAATTTCGCCCCTTTCCCAATTGTGAAAACGCTTGTAACTTTCCACATTCGTCCGGCCGGATCTGAAATTCGATATTTTTGCGCGTTCTCACATGTTCGGCCCCAAATGCCAAAATAGCGCCCCCTAAACACGTTTCAAAATTCCCTAGGGAAATTCGGTTACTTTGTCGTAGGCAGATGAAATTCGGTAGACTTATGTATCATACCCAGACATACCAAAAACTTCATTGGAGCCATGCCCTATACCCAACAGGAAGTCGGCCATTTTGATTTGAATTTTTAAATTTGAAAACGAACTCCTCCAAGGGATTTTGCCCGATCGACTTCAAATTTGGTAAAGATCATCGAGAGACCAAGCTGATCAATAGTTATGCTCTGCATGTCTGTAGGTCAAAGGGCGTGGCTGCTAGGGCGTGACAAAGTTTGGCGACTCGACAAATAAATTTCAAAATGCTCTCACGCCCACATACTTGATCTTAGCAGCTTCAAACTTGTTGGACATGATGAAAACTCGGCCCTGAACGTCCCCATAGCATAAATTTTCACTTTACTAATAGCGCCCCTCAGTGGTAACAGGAAGTGTCCAGTTATTACTTTGAAAACGAACTCCTCCTAGGGATTTTGCCCGATCAACTTCAAATTTGGTCCAGATCATCTAGGGACCAAGCTGATCAAAAATTTCAAAATGTTCTGACGCCAACACACTTGATCTTAGAAGCTTCAAACTTGCTGGAAATGATGATGGCTCCGCCCTGAATGTCAGGATATCATAATTTCCCACTTTACTAATAGCGCCCCCCGGTGGTAACAGGAAGTTTGCACTGCGGTTACTTTGTCGTAGGCAGACAAAATTTGATTTACCTATGTATCATACCCAGACATACAAAAAACTCATTGGAGCCACGCCCTAAACCCAACAGGAAGTCGGCCATTTTGATTTGAATTTTTGAATTTTAAAACGAACTCCTCCTAGGGTTTTCGACCGATTGACTTGAAATTGGGTACAGATCATCTAGATACCAAGCTGATGAAAAGTTGTGCTCTGCATGTTTGTAACTCAAAGGGCGTGGCTGCCAGGGCGTGATATACATTGGTGACTCGCTAAAAAAATTTCAAAATGCGCTCATGTAAACATACATGATCGTAGCAGCTTCAAACTTGCTGGAAATGATGATGGCTCCGCCCTGAACGTCACAATATCATAACTTCCCACTTTAATAATAGCGCCCCCTGGTGGTAGCAGGAAGTGAGCAGTTCGGTTTCTTTGTCGTAGGCAGACGAAATTCGATATACCTATGTATCATACCCAGTCAAACATAAAACTCATTGAGGCCATGCCCTAAACCCAACAGGAAGTCGGCCATTTTGATTTGAATGTTTCAATTTTAAAACGAACTCCTCCTAAGGTTTTCGACCGATCGACTTCAAATTTGGTCCAGATCATCTAGAGAGCAAGCTGATCAAAAGTTGTGCTCTGCATGTCTGTTGGTCAAAGGGCGTGGCTGCAAGGGCGTGACAAAGTTTGGCGACCCGCAAAAAAAATTTCAAAATGCTCTCACGCCAACATACTTGACCGTAGAAGCTTCAAACTTGCTGGAGATGATGACGGCCCCGCCCTGAAGGTCAAAATATAATAACTTTCCACTTTTCTAACAGCGACCCCTGGTGGTAACAGGAAGTGACCATTTTTTACTTTAACATGTACTGATGACACATAGTTGAACCCATCAACTATATTCCACTTCTAAAAGATGCAGAACAAGTTGGTGAACCTACATTATGAATGCTGTGAAGCTACAAGTAATGGCGTTTGTGTGGGTACATGGCGAAGATGGATCCCTTGCCATGAAAATACGTTTGTGTTTTTGATGTCTTTACTGAACTCGTGTCATCATAAAAATTGATACACAGGTGAACGATGGCAAGTTGTTAAATCTGATTGGGGCCTCGCTCATTAGGGGAGCAAAATGTCTCTATAGCGCCCCCTTGTGTAAACAGGAAATGCCATAAATTACATTGACATTGATTTGCTCGAAACTTCGCATTTGTGCTGACAGTCTGCCCCTAAAGGCTTCCGAATTGAACTGGCTGCCTCGTGAGCGGATTGGTTGTACTCTAGCTCACGATCTGATTGGTTGTACTTGGGGGCGGTGTTTACGCAGCCTGACAGGCTGAGCAGCCTGGAAGTCAAAGTCTGAAGGCAACTTCACCCTACAGCCATTTGCGCAGGGCTAGCTCAGCCACGTGACGTCATAAGTTGTACACGGATTGTGTCTAGGTGGTTAGCTGTAGTTTACGACTCTGGTCTGGATGGAGAATATCTTAAAGAATGGACCAACAAAAATCATCGAGAGTGAACGGAAAACGATGTGTAGTGTGGGGAGGCAGTGCAACGCAGGCATATGGCCATGGAATGTTTCTGTGGCCGAAAACGAAAATATGGACAAAATAAGTGCAATATACTAGTGCCAACTTTGCTGGCCCAGGCAAGCCCGGGTCACTGAAACCTACGATATGCGGCCAACATTTCGAGTATTCATGTTTTTATATATCATTATTATTATTACTTGCGGAACCCAAATCGTTTCTCTGCACTGCCTGTTCAATAGCCAGCCAACTCGTTGTTCAGTGTGATCTAGCCAGCTAAGCAGTGAAATGATACTATTCACAGCGCTCTATTTATTTCTGTGCACTGTGTGTTTGCTAGCTTACTACCTAACAATATCAACCTGCAAAACATGGTTTACACATGTTGTGATATCATTCACGGCTCTATATAGTTGTATGCAAAAGTTTGGGCACCCCTGATCAAAATTTCTGTTACTGAGAATAGTTAAGCAAGTAGAAGATGAACTGTTCTCTGAATGGCATAAATTTAACACTACAACACTTTTTTGGACATTTTAAGCAGTATTGGTGTATTACTTTTGTTTTGTACAATTCTTGAGCAAAAAAGAAGGAAATGAGCTCCGTGCAAAAGTTTGGGCACCTCAAAAGATTTGAGCTCTCAGGTAACTTTGACTAGAGTCTCAGATCGTATTTAGCTTGTTAGGGCTATGGCTTGTTCGCAATTATCTTTAGGAAAGGCCAGGTGATGCAAATTTTGAAGTTTATAAATACCCAGACTCCTCTAACCATGGCCCAACAATCAGAAGCCATAGGGTCCTCTTTGCAGCAGTCTAGCTCTCTGAAAATGAAAATAATTAATGCCCACAAAGCAGGAGAAGGCTATAAGAAGATAGCAAACGTTTTTAAGCTGCAATTTCCTCAGTTGATAATATAATTAAGAAATGGCAGTCAACAGAAACTGTGGAGGTCAACTTGAGGTCTGGAAGACCAAGAAAACTTCCTGAGAAAACTGCTCATCAGATTACTAGAAAGGTAAATCAAAACATCCGTTTGACAACAAAAGACAATTCAGCAAGATTTTGCACACCATGGAGTCATGGTGCACTGCCCTACGGTTCAGCGACATTTGCTCAAATATGACCTTCATGGAAGAGTCATGAGAAGGAAACCTTTCCTGCATCCTTACCATGAAATTCAGCATCAGAAGGTTGATAAGGAACATCTGAACAAGACTGATGCATTTAGGAAACAAGTTCTGCGAACTGATGAAGTTAAAATAGATGTCTTTGGCTGCAATGAGCAGAGGTATGTTTGGAGAAAAAAGGATGCAGAATTTCATGAAAAGAACACCTCTCTAACTGTCAAGCATATGGTTGGATCGATCCTGCTTTGGACTTGTGTTGCAGCCAGTGGCACGGGGAACATGTCACTGGTCGAAGGAAGAACGGATTCAATTAAATTTCAGAGAATTCTGGAAGCAAACATCACACCACCTGTAAAAAAGCTGAAGATGAAAAGAGGATGGCTTCCACAACAGGACAATGATCCTAAACACACCTCAAAATCCACAACGGACTACCTCAAGAGGTGCGAGTTGAAGGTTTCACCATCGCCCTCAAGGTCTCCTACCTCAACATCATTGAAAATCTGTGGATGGACCTCAAAAGAGCAGTGCATGCAAGGCAGCCAAAGAATCTCACAGAACCCTTTGAAAAAGAATAATGGGCAAAATCCCCCAAATCAGAATTCAAAAACTCTTTGCTGGCACCAAAAAGTGTTTACAAGCTGTGATACTTGCCAAAGGGAGTGTTACTTAGCACTGACTATGCAGGGTGCCCAAACTTTTGCTTCAGACCGTTTTCCTTTTTTGCCATTTTGAAACTGTAAAAGGATGGAAATTAAAAAGTAATCTTGCTTAAAATATAAAGGAAATGTGTCCTCCTTAACTTTATGCCTTTTGGAGAGCAGTCATCTTTTACTCGCTTAGCAATTCACAGTAACAGAAATTTTGATCTGGGGTGCCCAAACTTTTGCATACGACTGTATTTCTGCGCACTGCGTGTTCGCTCACTAACTAGCTAATAATAGCAAGCTGCGAGGTACTGCTTACACGCATTGTTTCGAGAGCTCATGAAACACAGTGCACAGAAATGAATAGAGCCGCGAACATCTACTGGCTAGATCAGGGGTGAGTTCAACCACCACTAACGCTATTCTTTGCCTAATATATTATATATGGTCTTGTTAGGTAAGGTAACCAAACGTCAGGTCTACTGAACCCACTTAAGGTTGAAAAGTGAGTAGGCTGGTTATCCAACACGCAGTGCACAGAAACAATTGTAGAACCGGAATAATAATCATTCCGCTACTTGGCTGGTAAGCATTGTATAGTTCGGGACAGGCGGAGACACTGACAATTAGCTGTCTTCATTGCTCGAGTATTCAGGCTGGAATCTGTATGGTTCTATGGTTCTGAATCCCGTGTTAAGTTGCTTTCACACCGGACGCAAAACCAATTTTTTCGCAGGACAGATTACATTCAAAGTCAATGCAAAGACGCGAATACACGCGAAACGTATTCGCGTCTTTGCATTGACTTTGAATGTAATCTGTTGTGCGAAAAAATTTGTTTCGCGCCCGGTGTGAAAGCAGCTTTATGTTGAGTTTCCTCATCTTCCATAAAAAAGTACTCTTCTTCATCAAAATGGACAGATTCCATTGAAAATTCTGAGGAACTATCGGAATCTGACCCGGATGCCATCTTTGTTGGACGCACAATCGCCCACCGTGTGCTACTGATGACATGACTACACAGGGGACTGCCAGAATCGCTTTTCTGTGTTGCTCAGAATGTTTGGTGTCGAGGGGGGCGGGGAAAGTAACAAAAAATTGCGATTTTTGTTAAAAATTATTTTCTACATTTTTTTTAGGCAGACGATGGGAATTCTTTTAATTGTACCCTTTTATATTCATAAACTTGCTCAGTGCATGTCCTAAGCTCTTTAAAGGGGCAATAAGCGGAAATGCATCATTTCTAGATTGAAGGAATTAAAAATCGCTATGTGAAGAACGAGAGGTGTTATTTCATCTGGAGTATAGCAGGGGCCTATTGCACGAAGGCGGGATTAGGGATTAGCCCAGGATCGGCACGGGATTAGGCTGATCTCAAGCCCCATTCCGGTTGCACAGAGCGTGTGAGCTAAGCCATGGCACTAGTTTCTATGGAAACAAAGTCTGTGGAGCTAGCCAGCTCTGGAGCAAGCTTACGAACTAGCTAAGCTCCTGTCTCCAGCCAATTTCACCTCACCTCATTCAGCAGTCACCCAAATTGAAAATCAATGTCCTTGACAGTCATTCTGAATTGTCCACTACACATTGCTATCTCAATTATGGTAGGTCCAGAGTAATTATCTTAGAAACTTGTGATCATTGATGTCAGTAAAATAGCCAATATTTGATCATTACATTCAAGTATCCATGTGACAGTGACCATCACAGTTCAATCAGTCCCCCTTCCATGTCACATTTTAACCATATTTAGAATCCGTCACTATCAGATTTGTGCTTGTTCCCCAAGTTGAGACTTCCATCAGAGTAGAAAATGAGCAGTGCTGCATGAAGTAGGTTACCGTGTTTCAGCGCGGTCTTAAATTGCTGCGGTAACCCCCTGCATACAGCACTGCTGCTACTTTTCTCTGTCTTTATTCAGACTGCGACGGGTAAGGTAGAGTCGTTGCCTTAGTGCTGGACACGAGTGCAATGTCGCTCACTTCGCGATACTGGAATCAAACATTTTCAGGAGGCTCCTTGACATAATTTTCTGACGCTTACATTCTACTTTTTAATTTGAGTATGCCTCCATCAGAGGTGATTAAAAGCAGAAAGTAAACTCAACTAATCTGTAAACGTCTTCTAGATCGGACTATCAATTCAGTTTGTATAGGACGAAAAAAGGGCTTGTAGCAAAATTAGGAGGCATAAATGGAACATAAATACGCTAGTATAGTTTTGTTGACTGTAACTATGCCTTCACAGTGCGCATAACACACATAAACTCAAATGGTCAGGGCTGCGCTCCATATTAAATCTGATAGCGACGGCTTATCTCGTTCACGGTTGCGCCGAAGTGCATCAGCTACTCCTTTTTGACGGCGCTGAAACATCTCCCGAGTTTACTTCCCCTTGAGTTTAGCTCACTTTAATACTCCTCTCAAACGTCTCGCACCATTCAGACAGAAACTAAAGGAATAGCAAGCAGAGGAATTTCAGAGATCCCATCGTCCCTCTGTCTGAACGTGGTATTTGAGTATTGCTGGCGCATGCGTCTGCTGCAGCTACTTAGTGTCCATGGTGATGATCAGCGATTCTGTGATCAATCTCGGGGTCTATTTTAGGTAGCCGTGTGCGCGCACTCAGCAGGATCAGCGGCATCGGGCTTCACTTAGCCTATCCTCCTCCACCCGCTGTTGACTTTGTGCAGTCACTTAAGCCAGCGACACGCTGTTTGGGATATGGCAATCCTCGCTTTGGCGTTGATCCAGGATCTCAGGATCCGACTTTTGTGCAATAGGCCCCAGGACGTCACACACCCAGGCCCCGTTTCAGAAAGCAGGGTAAACAAACTCTGAGTTTGTTCTGTAACTGTGAGTTGACTTACTCTGAGTTGCTGACCGCGCAGTTTTCGGGTTCAGAACAGGTGATAATACTTGGTTCAATCAACTCTGAGTTAACTTACACCAGAGTCAGGCATGTGCACAAGGATATTAAAAGCCCTTATCAATGGAACATAGATAACACAATTCACCATGGCAACGGTGAATAAAAAAAGTCGCGCGTCTGACTTTTCTCTAGCAGAGTTGGACAAATTAATATAGGCGTACGCTGAGTATGAACTCTTATTTAAAAAAAAAAAAGTACAGTTGCCGCTGCAATAGAACGTTAGTTTGTGTGGCAGAAAATCGCTGATTGAGTCAATGCGAGAGTATTAAAAAACACAACCAAATGAAGGTTAAATTACGAATGCAGAAAATTAAATTAGAAGAAATCCAAATGCTGGAGCATCAGTAACAGGTGGATGAGGGGATAACAGGTGCATGATTTTACTTGTTTGAACAACATACTAAATTTTAACTACTGCATTTGTTCTTGCAGGAAACAAAGAAATTTAAAAAATGCAAGTTTAAGTTGTCCTTATTTTATTTAAGATGATACAAGTGGAATCTCTTTTCTCATTCCAAGTTGATGCAAATAACAGGATATTTCCACTGACTTTAATTTTTCACATTTTAAAACATTAGTTGTTCTGTCTTGAGGTCTTTTGACTTGGAATTAATTGAACATATGAACTGCTGATCATTCATTACAGCAAATTAGCAGACTTTCCAACATGTACTGTGAAAAATTTAAAACTCTCCAGAGAGTTATTCATTATTCAATTAATTCTAGACCACTCCCAAGGTGAAGGAGAGTATTGGGTGGAACTGCGGATAGGAGATCGGGGCGAAGTTCAAAAAGTGTAAATGGATCAACGAGAGATCAACTCTACGTACATCATCTACAGTCACGAGAATACAGTGTGTATACGGCTGTAATGTCGAATATCCGCTAACTTCAATTTGATGGCCCGGCCCTCCTCGCTTAGATGCTGTGCGGGGAATACATTTCAATAGTTCGCGGGAAATCTTTGTGCGACGGAAATGGCGCAGGAACCAGTGGCGAGTAACTACGGCTGCAGTGCCGATCGTAAATATTGGGTCTTGGGGAGAAGCGTGGTTCTGAATTATTCTGCGTCCAAGGGACTCAGTAGGGTTTCGGATTTCGTGCTTCGGGTAAGCGCACTCTTGCTATGCGCTGGCTGTCTTTTTAGTGAGCGAACAACGTAGAATCGAGACGAGCGGGGATTGTGGGAATGTAGGAGGTATATATAGGCGTAAGGACGAATAGGAAGGCGCATTGGGAGTGGCCCTGTTCATTAACCTACGTTATCGGGAACTCCCTTTTGTACTTTGAAGAGCTTACTCGTGGTAGAAACTGACTGTGCCTTTAATGAATGAAGTCGTGTTTGTTTCTTTCCGTACTAAAAAAAAAAAGAAAAAAAAACTGCTGTTTGCAAAAAAAAAACCAAAAAAAAAACGAACTGCTACGCAATTTGTTTTGAACTGAGAGAATGTCCTCGGTGTGTCACACGAGCAATATGCGGGTTGAAAATTATGTTGAAATAAATTATAGATTCCACAGAGACACGGAACACTCAAATAATCATCCGGAAACCAGAGGTGTATAATCCAGGGGTCAGAAAGTAAAAGTCCTGCCAAGTTTTTCTCCCTCCCACAGAATGAGCTGATCACTCACATTGGCTCCATCTCCTGTCTGAAGTAAATCCAGGTGGTTGGAATAAAGTTCTAGGGAGGATTTTTACTTTCTGAATCCGGACTTTACACCTCTGCCGGAAACGATAAAACATCCAAACGAGGTCGGATAACTCTCTCCTAACGGAGAATTATTCTCAGTCTTTGCACTTCAATGTCCTCTGTCTCTTCAAGGAACAGACACGCCATGTCTAACATGTCTTCAGTCAGCAGTCTGAGGAGAAGAAACTCTGAGTAACTTGAAGAAAACCTGCCAGCAAGCAGGTTAGCTTCGCGGAGTATGTTGCTGCGGTATCTCACTCAGAGTTGGACTGAACTCGCATTGTGAACCGGAAAACTCAGAGTTTCCTGCAACTCTGAGCTAACAAACTCAGAGTTACCACTAATCCCACTTTCTGAAACAGGGCCCCGCTCTCTGTGTTGATCTCTAGCCCCTTGTTTACAAGCCCGGTCTGGCTGCGCGTTCATGTACGTTCATGTGAATTGCCGCCTCCTCCTTCCCGAAAATGCATTCATACAGCCAGTGAGCAGAATCGCCTCCTCCTCTTTCCCGAGAATGCATTCATACAGCCAGTGAGCAGTGGCAGCGCGTATTTTTTAAAAAGCGAAATGGCAGAGAGCGGAACGAAACATTCACCTGAAGATAAGCAGGATCCGAAATTACATCTAAAGAAACAACGGTCGTTGGCGAAGAAGTTGTCGGATAAAGAAAGGGACAGAACCCGGATTAACATTGGCCTTGTATTTCCAAGGTGGAGAGCACTGCGAGAGCTAAAGGGGCTATAGTTTGACTCGGAGCTAGCTCTTCTTCTCCTGGACAGGTAAGTAACAACATAAAGTCAAATGTCTGCTTTAATTAGTGATACAGTAACCTTAGGCACATGTCGCTATGTCGATTCAATTAAATTTAATGTTACAATTGTTGCATGGGTTAATGTCTGGAGCTTGAGTTGTTAGTGGCTCAGTCCCAGCAATGGGCCAGGCGTTACGGTTGTGTTAGGTGAGTAGCCCGGCAGCCAGCTAACATTTGCAATTAGCACAAATCTGCAGTTTCGTGAGCATTTCAGGTTCGATGTACTGAGTAATAACGCCGCGGAAACTTAAACTGGCCCGTCATTCTGCCCAATAGCAGAGGTAGAGGGATGTGTGGCTCATGACACACTTTGTTTCGGTCTACAAGCAGTGCACAACAGGAAACCTAGCGGTGAAACGATTTCGCTTTTTGCCCCTTTAACATTTTTTTAAAGACCCATTGGAAATATTTTAAACAACTAAATACAGCATAATAGGGGACCTTTTAATACTAAGTAGAAAAGCCATTGTTGGTAACGACAGCTTCGAGACGCCTCCTGTATAGAAAGGCTTGTCACATGTGTGGCAGGCTGAAGGAGGGCCTGGGCGGGGAATTGAACCCCAGACTCCTGGATAAGAGTCTAATGCACTGACCACATCGCCAAAGAGCCAGGCTCCTTGGCAAGATAGCCAGGGTGCGTACTTATTAGGAGACATTTCTGGTGACAGGACCCTTCAACTGTCAAATCTCAAATCGGTAGGATCTGGGGGATCCTAATGGATGGCACCATGCGTAAAGCATGGAGTGTGAGGACACGCTCCCAAAAGAGGGGGAGAGATGTGACAGTTGAAGGGTCCTGTCACTAGAAATACCTCCTAATAAGTATGCGCCCTGGCTACCTTGTCAACAAGCCTGGTTCTTTCGCGATGTGGTCAGTGGGTTTGACTCTTAACTGGGAGGCTGGGGTTCAATTCCCTGCCTGTGCCCTCCTTCAGCCTGCCACACATGCATTGCTCGGATATTTGGCCCATTCTTCTGCACAAACTATCTTCAAATCTTGAGGGTTCCGGGGGCCTCTTCTATGATCTGCTGTTCTTTCCATAGATTTTCAAGTGGATTCAAGTCGGGTGATTGACTGGGCCATTCTAGCAGCTTTATTTTCTTTTTCTGAAACCAATCGAGAGTTTCCTTGGCTGTGTTTGGGATCATTGTCTTGCTGAAATGTCCACCCTCGTTTCATCTTCAGCATCCTGGTAGATGGCAGCTGGGAGAAACATCCAGAAAGTGCATAGTACTTTGTATGAATTTTCAGTCCACTTCAGTTTAAAAAGTTCTATGTCCACATTGTCCAATCAGGGAACTGGATATAGGGTCACCTGATCAGGATGACAAGATCGTTGAGCAAAGGTTCCATCCACGCTACCATTTCAAAGCAAAATCCCTCTAATTAATATACCAAATAGAAGGTCATAAGATGATGAAATCCTATCTACCACTTGAATGAAGCCTCTATGTCTTAAACCCTTCATTTCCCTTATAAAAATTTACTATAGTTAGTAACTATAGTTTACTACAGTAAAATTGATGTAAACTATAGTAAACTACACTTTACTACAGTGAACTATAGTTTGTTGCAAATATACTATAGTAATTGAATATCATTGCTATATATTACTATAGTATATCTATAGTATATCTATAGTAATTCAGAAAAATACCATAGTTACTATAGAAAACTATAGTATTTTTACTGTTGTATTTTGTGGTAATTTTTCATAAGGGTTGTCTTATTCCAGGAGGCCTTTAAGATAGTACCACTTGATTTTAAATCTTATATTTTATGCATTGCAAGATGCATGTGTATGCACTTGAACAAGTACAATATGGACATAGTACTCGTTGAAACCAAGCCCAAGGCCAGAGTTTGTTTACTATGTAGTGTGCATCATGTCTGCATTAAATGTACTCTGATGAACTTGTACTGGCTATAGAGATAGCAGCAATTGACACTGAACACCCTCGAGACTCCATAACTCATTTCAGTATTACAAGGTTTGTTTCCTTTTTATTTTCAGACAGGACGCGGCTGCCCATTTTCTGTGATTATTATTGTCAGATACTCTGTTTTTCTTTCAAATTCTGTATTACCTTTTACCATGAACATGTAATTTGCTGATTTGGGTAGAGTCACATTGTTGTGTTCTTTCTTTAAAAAAAACACAAGGCAAGACAGATTTTTGTGGCTAAACATTTCTGGAAATACAAGAGCTATCTAGGAGATAGAACCATATACCTACAAAATTTATGATATTCTGGAAATTACAAAGGTCTATCTCCATTTACATTTTCCTAGATCCCCAATCTAAAATCATTCTACTAAAGGTATAACGGCATGATATTATACCTTTCAGTCAAAATAACTCCCCTGAATATAAATATCTGAAAAGTATACTGGGAGTGAGAGATTATGATGCAGCAAAATTTCACATCCCATTTTCTTCATTTAGTAAAAAGTGGAGATAGGCCCAGTTAATTCTCAGCCCACGATATGCTGAGAAACAGTCACACACCTCGATGTTCCCACCTCCAAACTTCACTGTTGGTATGGTGTTTTGGGGGTGATGTGCAGTGCCGTTTGTCCTCCAAACATGGTGTGTGCTATGACATCCATAGAGTTCAATTTTGGTTTCATCTGACCAGAGTATATTCTCCCAGTATTTCATAGGCTTGTCCAAATGTTGTGCAGCAAGCTTTAAACGAGCTTCAACATGCTTTTTCTTTAGCAGTGGACTCCTGCGCGGTGAGCATGCATAGAGCCCATGGCGGTTGAGTGCATTACTCATTGTTTTCTTTGAAACAACTGTACCTGCTAATTCCAGGTCTTTCTGAAGCTCTCCACGAGTGGTCCTTGGTTCTTGGATAACTCTTCTAATTATTTTTTTGACTCCACTGTCAGAAAATTCGCATGGAGCACCTGGTTGTGGTTGGTTCATGGTAAAATGAAGTTCTTTCCTCTTCCGGATTATGGCCTCAACGGCGCTCACTGGAACATTCAGAAGTTTAGAAATACGTCTGTAACCAATGCCATCAGTATGTCTTGCAACAATAAGGTTGCAAAGGTCTTGAGAGAGCTCTTTGTTACTACCCATCACAGGGCTGGCGATAAGCGGTATTGCATCGCAAAATTCGATCAGTTTTTTTTAAATGTGCCAATCTGTGATGGGCTTTTGAAATCCCCATCGCAAATTTTGCAATACAGTCTTCGGATAATGTGAGTAAAAGTTTTAGTCCAGTTTTGAACAAAAACGGGCTCCTACAGTCTCTTAAACATTGTTCCGATCGGCCTCCGCAACCTCACTATGGATAACCTGACAGCGCGACTCTGAAACCATGGTAGCGGGTGGAATGACCCCATTTTCCTACCTCCGCGCCAGTCCTGACCACAGAGCCAAAGAAAACACTGGAGTGAGAACTGTTGGCTGAACCAACCGCAAAACCTGAGACGCGTCCGCCACCCTTTGTAAAGAATCGGCGGGGGAATTGCGCAATCAAACGCTGTACATGTGTATATGCGACTAGATAAAATTACATGAAAAACACTGGACTGGTGACACACATCAGCCTACAAGCACGACCATTATTTAATACATTATTATTTTGTTTACGGGTGTTTCTTGTCAGGAAATTCTTATTTGTTAGTTAAAATTCAAAAAAGTGCTCACGCTGCAGACAAAGGTCAACTTCTGGAGGGGTTATATAATACAACTACATGGCATAATTTTAAATCCCTTTGTCACCTTATACTTGCGTTTCTGATGTTATTTTTTGTTATCACTCGATCACCTAGCTAGATGTCCTCTAACACAGGTATTAAATATAAAAATAACGATGACAACGATGATTTCCAGATGTGCTAATTGCATAAAAAAACCGTGAATTACTGTGTGATGGAAGAGATCCGGACCATCCCCCGTTGGAATTGGAGGATCGACCGACCTTAGACTGAACAACTTGAAAATTGCTGACACATTCAGAAGAAGAATGAGTGATTCAGATTAAGTTAGACAATGGTCTCAATTCTAAAGCGATGTATGGACTTTAACCCGTTGTTACGAAGGGATTTTGGCACTTCGTTGTATTTTTGTATTGCTGTATAGTGTACTGTTTTGCAAATATTGGGCAGTGGTCAAGCACGTGAGCACTCACAACATTGAATCGAACACAACAAATTGACAAACCTGCATTTTAGATCATGCTAGTACTTGGATAGGGAGTTCTCTTTGTGCTAGGTACTGAAGGGCTTTGAATTTTGAAGTTTTTATCGTTTGCTATAAATTATGAAGAAAAAGTTCCTTTCTGTTTCACTGAAAGGCTTGTGTCATCTGGCATGACTGGTTATTTTATTTTTTTTTTAAAGATTATTTTTTTGGGAATTTTTGACAGTTATACAGTGTAGAGAGACAGGAAAGTTGGGAGAAGAATGGGGGAAGACATGCAGTAAATGACCTGAGCTGGAATCGAACCCAGGTCGCTGCAGGAAGGACACAGCCTTTTTTTTTTTATGGTACGCGCGCTTAGACTGATGAGCCACCAGGGCGCCCCGGTATGACTGGTTATTAATTAGTATTAGAACACAATAGGAGTTAAATTGGCATGGGTATGAGCTGCAGTTGTAAAATAAATAAATAAATCAATCAATCAATAAAAATATTTGAGATACCAATATCTTATTGGTGCTGTAAATTAAATGGAAAAAAAGGTTGTCTAGTAAAAGATGGGGAGGACTAGTAAACCTGGGTCATTACTAGTCCAGATGTCTAGTGGAAAAAAAAGAAAAAAAGTGGTATATTTATGTCTAAGGAATGCTGTTATCATATTTTGAACACATATATTTGTACCTTGAATTCCTGCAGTGCTCTTTATTCTAGATTATGGCAATTTATATTTTAATATTTAAATGTTCATCTTGGTTCATAATAATTACCAATATTAATTTCTTTCACGGTAAAAATATTATGTATGATAAAAATGAGCCCTGAATATTCACTCATTCACAGCCTGAGCCAGGTGAGTGGCTCAGGTAGAACCAACAAAAAATTAGTAATTCCTGTTCAGTTACTGAGTTACTACATGTGAGCTGTAAGTGGGTCCCAGTTGGTAAGTCCAAGTAGTTTTAACACTGCAATGCTACTGTAATTCAACTGCCTTGGTCTTCATTGGGCTATGTCGATTAGTGTTAGTACTATTAGCTGAGTGTTCTAAGAGATGAAAATATAAAGTTAAAATGCAAATACAGATGTTTTTGTTAAGTTTCATTTTTGCTACACAGTTCTGAAAAATGCTACATAATGCTACAGACTTCTAGAGACTGCATAGCGTTTTCGCTACGCAATTATTTTAGCTTAATGCCAGCCCTGCCATCATGAGATGCTTCTTCTGTGACACCTTGGTAATGAGAAACCTATCTATAAGCCATCAATTAGGACTTAACCAGCTGATGTTAATTTGCACTGATAGAAGGAAGGATTGCTTCCTAAATACTCACAGATTTTAGCTGGTTTCTTGGCGTTCCATGCCTTTTTGCACCTCCTTTTCTTCATGTGTTCAATACTTTTTCCCTGTGTCATTCCACTTTATCACACATGACTTAATTTATGGACTTATTTGTTTTGATTTCTTTGTATGTGTGGATAACTTGGGTTGTTACCGACATTAATAGCCCTATTAGAAATATATCTATTGAGAGAAGTGTTGATGCATGCAATACTTTTCTTCGCTGTATGCGTAGTGACAGCCGGGTGGCTGGCTCAATTTCTCTTGAGGCCAAATACAAGAGAAATATTCTATGTGAAGTGTACTATGTGTAGTGCCAGCCCAGTGGATGGCACAATTTCTCTTGAAGCCCAATACAAGAGAAAGATTCCATGTGAAGTGTATTATGTGGAGTGATAGCCCAGCAGCTGGCACAATTTCTCTCGAAGCTGATTCAAGAGAAATATACTAGATGATTGATGAGTATTACTAGAAGAGACATCTTGGAAGCTGGTACTTTTTAAAAATAAATTGAAGTGTATGTAGTGGTGAATCAGTTTTCATGGGTGCTGAGGAGTGACGCTTCGTGCCCTGACTTTGTGTATAGAAAGGTGTTCTCAACGGTGTGTGAACCAGATGCAAGTACAAGATGGATGTGATTTAACCTGCAAACCATGGTAACAATTTACAAAATCTTACTCATTAATTTTTTGAGCTTCCTTAGTGTCCTTAATTCCTGGGCGAAGGTATCATTCATAGGCTGATGTCCAGTGTCCTGTGGCCTTCAGTGTCATAATAGAGGCCATCGAGGCAGTCGTTGTTGCTGCTCCAATACAAAATGAGTGAGCAGTGTAGAGCTGAGGGAGAGGCCACAGTACTGTCAAATGAGGCGGAGCCGAGCAGCAAAGCAGGACTGAGTGATGGGTTTTCCAGCCTCTGTGATGAACAAGGAAACTCAATATGAGAGAAACCTTTCATTTCATCCGAACTGCACATTTGAAAAATATTACCACGATGCACTTCACAGTAAACCCAGGCCTGAAGCCCCTCAAAAGCAAGCCAGCGGCAACAGTGGCAAGGAAGAAC
Source organism: Gymnothorax javanicus (assembly GCA_029692085.1). Taxonomy (NCBI): domain Eukaryota; kingdom Metazoa; phylum Chordata; class Actinopteri; order Anguilliformes; family Muraenidae; genus Gymnothorax; species Gymnothorax javanicus. Next base: position 52,890,663 of record CM056198.1, on the reverse strand, counting down.
TACCTTTGTGGATCAGAAATCGGAAGAAACCTTGGGAGGGACCAGTCTTAAAAGGGGGAGTCCATCCTTCTCTGACCGGCCAAGGGTATGAGTTCATGGTTGCCATAATGCAAAGAGAGTCAGTTGAAAGCAGTCCAGGATTTGTAGTTTGCTGGATAGATGCCATGGACTCGACAATTTTGATGGTGGACACTGGGCAGCACTTGGGCAGAGGCCAGGTGGCGATGATGGCAAAGACCAGCAGCAGCATGCTCAGAGCAGGGCCCCGCCGCAGACACGGAGAGAGCACGAAACCAGGCAATTAGTGGGGAACAGCAGGTGGAAGCAGTGCTGGGAATATACCATGGAATATCGTGTACTCCATAAAGTTGACATAACAAGAAAAAAAAAATGCCATGATTTGAAACTGTAAAGAGCATTCTTGAATCTGGAAGCAGAGAGAGCTACAAGAATCCTCTCAAAAACCAACTACACAGTCTGGTCGCCCACGACCGCATGGGGAAAGCCCCCGAAAGTCCGCTTCTCCTGCCTGCCCTGCATCCACAAGGAATATCTATATTTCAGCAGAAGTTTGCGCATTATTCAGCCAATACTGTCACCATGGCTACCAAAATCGATAGGTGTCATAAATGAAGTATCACACATGTCGATGCCAAATATGAAAGTAATTGGTCGAAATTACATCCTATACAGAATCCACAAGGAAGTGTCTACAGACGTGGCGGTGGCAGCGGAGAGGACTAGCGTGAATTGTGGGCTTCATTTTCCCTTTTTATTTTGCATTTTATTACGGCATTTTAGTGAGGCATACGAGGCTAAAGCCAAGATGATGATGACGATATTATTATTATTATTATTATAGGTAGTATTTTGCCAATTGGAAAGCCTATCATTTACTGATTGAAGAATAACCCTTATTAATTTAAGGGGTGATCTGGGGTTAAACGAAAAATGACACCAGAAAACAACTCAGAATTAATCTAAAGAGGTATATGTAATAACCACCAAAAAAGATACAAGTTCGCATTTTTCTTTTTATGTGGTTGCCATGGTAACCGAGCAAGCTCATTAAATATGCAGAAAACTTCTGGCACCAATTCCTCTTTAACTCTAGGATAGAATTCAGTTTTTCTTTCATCATTTAAAAGCCATTGCTTATCCAAATGCAATGACATAGCCATTCTTTGCCCAATTTATCAGTTTGGTGATTTTGGGGCATTTTACTCAAATTTTGAAATTATTTTGCGCAGAATCTGACAAATACTCAAAATATTCAAAGTATGTAACAGAAAGGCAAAATTTCCCTATGTCATTGCATTTCTAATGAAGTTAAGTACCTGCAGCCCAAATTTCATTGATTTTCAATGATAAATAAAAAAGTTATGGCTGTCACAAACATGAGAAACGTGGAAAAAGTAATACCTTAGCAAATCAATGGAACATGCATTAGACCGCATTGAAAAGTTGATTTCTGTTTTTAATTCTTGTAGCAATTAGTGATTATTAAAGGTGGGTTATTATAGAATATTTTTATTCAAAAAAATTTTTTTGGAAAATTATCAAATTTTGCCCATTTAACCCCAGATCACCCCTTAAGACGGTTTTTTAAGCTACTGAAGAGATATGCTGTCGGAAGCCAATATGTAAGGCACAATTCTCTTAGTGCAATCAGTTTGGTGATTCCGCAATTCATGCTTCATTAACATTATTTTGTTCATGACATGGTGTAGAAATGGTACATATTTATGTCTGCATGGCTGACTGCTTTAATAGAAGTAGCTTATGTAGGTATGGTATCAGATTTGAGATAAAAGTCCTAAGCTTGAGAAGACATGTCCATTTCACTGAAGTGTCATTGACTCCTTTGAAAAGAAATTTGGAAGAAATGTGCACGTATGATTGAGTGTTTGTGTGTGTGTATTGAACGCACTTATCAGGACAGCGCTGACATATATTGACATTATGTCTACTTTCCATAGGTTTGTACATGATTATTCATTTGTTGACAAAAGAGGGCGCTGTACATCTGGATGATCAATAGTATTTAAAAATACTAACTAGGCCTACACTGTCGGCGGCCGACAGCAAGGGGTATATCCCCGAAATTCCCCAATCCTCGAAGCCCCCTTTATTAGATTCCCCTTTACTAGACCTACAATATGAGGCAAATTTTAGGTCTGTGTAAGTAATTGTTCCAGAGATATGGTTAAAAAACTGATTTTTTCAATATATAGCGCCACCTGGTGGCAAACCTAGGGGTGCATACTTGCCCAAAATCTAATCAGTTCATCCTCTCTACCATAACTTCCCATATGCTAAAAATGAGAAGCCAATGTAAAGTATTTTGTGAGTTATCGCGCTAACGGCAAAAATCTGCGGACGCGGTGGCGGTGGGTGGGGCGAAACCGCGATATCCCTGAAACTTGTATTTCGGGGATATAATTAATGTGCAACTTTCGCCCCTGCAAAGTTGTAAATTCCTGTTCAGTGATTTTTTTGATTTCTTATCAAATAAAAATTCTAGAAGTTACCAGATGTGAGTCATGAAAATGAAAAACTAGAGGGATTTTCACTGCTTGGCCCGTGGTCTATCTGTCAAACATAAGCTGGCGCAGTACGTGTTGCAATGACTGCACCCTCTGTGGGGTATTCCTTCACGACCCAGGAATTTAACTGCATTTCTCAAAAGCTCAGACGCTAACTTACATAGCTGGAATCGCTGACAGTGTACAAACGAACTATGTGAGTTACCAACGCTTCTTAGAAACACACCCCTGAATAAAAGTTCCAACACTGTCCGAGCAGTATGTTGATCCTAAGCTGCTAACTCCTACTGAATCTCACTGCACTGACTGGAGTTACTTTAAGTGTAGCCAGCTAATGCACGTAATGAATGAAAGTGCAGGTCTGACAACACATGAAGAGTTTTATCGCAAAACAGGTTAACTCCACTGAGTCTGAATTGAAAAAAATGGCTTTCTGTGTAATTACTATTTCTGTAAAACTTTCAATAATGGTCTTTTCTACTATTTTATATGAGCCAAATGTTAAACAATTGGCATATTCATTTCAAATCCAGCTACAGGAATATTCTTGAAAAAACCCAAAAAATTACTGTTTTTTTGCAAAACGAGTTAAATCCATAGCTTGCTTTTATTGCAAAACGGGTTAAATCCAATCGAATAAGTATGTCTCTTTTTTGTAGTGTCGGGAAACTCTATTCATTCAATATTGCTGAACAACACAAAATCACACACTCACATGCCTGTGCACATTCACACCCCCACACATAAACACACACACACACACACACACACACACACACACGACGCCACCCAATGTCAGTCTTGGTTCAACACAAGTACTATGGTCCTGAAACACAAACGTACGTGCATGTAAACAAAAATTACATACATAAACACGCACACACACTCAAAAACACGCGCACGCACACATGACACCACCCAATGTCAGTCCTTGTTCACTGGACAAACACTATGGTCCTGAAACACAAACTTGTGTGTGCATGTAAACATAAATATACACACACACACACACAAAGCATGCATGCATATACACACATATTCATGTACACACATGCACAACACACACACACACACACACACACACACCACCCAATGTCAGTCTTGGTTCACTGGACACACAAACACTGTGGTCCTGAAACACAAACGTGAGTGCATGTAACTAAAATACTCACACACACAAATACAACCCCAGGTCCGAAATAGTTGGGACAAAGTGTAAATTGTGAATCAAATCAAAACGCAATGACTTTCAAATCACACCAGCCAGTATTTTATTCACAATAGAACAGAGATAACATAGTCAATCAATCAATAACCTTTATTGCAGGGAAGTCCCACTGAGACAGAGGTCTCTTTTGCAGGGGAGCCCTGATTACAATAAAACAATTACAATGGAAGGTTAAAGACAAACAGCACACATAAAATACACAAGTCACAAACAACAATTTCAGATTAAAGGAATAACAAGTTTTAAACTGGAATAAAACATAATAAAAATTAATTAAAAAAAAATTATATATATATATATATATATATATATATATATATATATATATATATATATATATATATACACACACACACCCACATATATACATAGAAATAAACATAGGACAGAGAAAAATAAATGAGCAAATCCTACCAAAAACTAAAAGCAAATACATCTGGCCTCCAGAAGCAATATATCCAACGCTAATTTCTTGAAAGATACGAAGGGGATAAGGCAGTCTAGCTTCAAGGTATCCTGGAAATTATTCCACATTCAAGGAGCGAATGCACTAAAAGAGGTACCTCCCAAATTTGTTCTAGTCCTGGGAGCCTCTAACAAAAACCATTCTTGTGATCTGGTATGCTGATTTCTGATTTTGATGGATAAGAGCTTAGTAAGATATGAGGGAAGTTTGCCTAGCAAGGCTTTATAAATAAATGAAATACAATGTAGCTTCCTTCTAAAATGAAGGGAAAACCACCCCACAGGATTATATAAAGCACAGTGATGGGTTCGGAAACCATCACCTGTGATGAAGCGCAATGCGCCATGATAGATTGCATCCAAGGATCTTAACGTACTAATAGAGGCATGCCTGTAAAGGACATCTCCGTAATCAAGTATGGCTAATATTGTTGCCTCTGCAATCCTCTTCCTATTGTCCAAAGAAAAACAGGACCTGTTTCTGTAAAGGAACCCGATTTTTATTCTAAGTTTCTTGGACAGGTTGGACACATGCGTCTTAAAAGAAAAGTCATGATCCAACCAGATACCCAGATATTTGTAAGACTGAACCTGCTCAATTTGAGCACCAGTCACTGAGAAAATGGAGTCACCTGACATAATTGTATTCTGTGCTGAAAAGATCATGAACTTTGTTTTATCAGTATTTAAAACCAGTTTAAGATCAGCTAGAGCATGCTGTATAACGTTAAAAGCAGATTGTAAATATGTGAGGGCCTGTAAGCATGTTGGAGCAGAGGAATAAAGCACTGTGTCGTCAGCATAAAAATGAACCTTGCAATTCGTTACATTACGAGCAATGTCATTTATATAAATTGTGAATAAAATTGGACCAAGAATGGAACCTTGGGGTACACCTTTTGTCACCTTTAAAAATTGAGACTGCGCATCCCCAGAAATAATAGCTTGTGTTCTATTTGAGAGGTAGTCCTGGAACCATGAGCATGCACTGTAACCAAGACCAATGGAGGACAACTTATTTAATAAGATATTATGGTCTACTGTGTCAAACGCTTTTGCTAAATCAATAAATAGGGCCACACATTTTTGTTTACTATCCAAAGCTGTTACTAAATCATTTATAACCAATGAAGCTGCTGTAATGGCGCTATGCCCAGGCCTGAAACCAGATTGCTGTGAATGGTAAATGTTGAAACTGAGAAATTTTACAATTTTATCAACAAAATGTGCTCATTTCAAATTTGATGGCTGCTACACGTCTCAAAAAAGTTGGGACAGGGGCCTGTTTACCATGGTGTAGCATCCCCTCTTCTTTTTAACACAGAGTGGAGGTGTCTGGGCATTGAGGAGACAAAATTCTTGAGTTTAGCCATTGGAATTTGATCCCACTCTTGTTTAATACAGGCTTCCAGCTGCTGGAGAGTTTTGGGTCTCCTTTGACGGACTTTTCGTATAATTACGCACCAAATGTTCTCAATCGGTGAAAGATCAGGACTGCAGGCAGGCCAGTTCAGCACATGGACTTTTCTACTACGAACCCATGCTGTTGTAATAGCTGCAGTATGTGGTTTTGCATTGTCCTGCTGAAATACACAAGGCCTTCCCTGGAATAGATTAAGTCTGAAGGGGAGCATATGTTGCTCTAAAACCTTTATATACCTTTCAGCATTCATCGTGCTTTTTAAAACATGCAAATGTCCCACACAATATGCACTAATGCATCCCCATACCATCAGAGATGCTGGCTTTTGAACTGAACGCTGATAACAGGAGGGGCGGTCTTTCTCCTCTTTAGCCCAGAGGACATGACGCCCATGATTTCCAACAAGAATGTCAAATTTGGACTCGTCTGACCACAGGACACTTTGCCACTTTGCTACAGTCCATTTTAAATGAGCTTTGGCCCACAGAACACGGCGGCGCTTCTGGATCATGCTCAACAATTGCTTCTTTTTGCATGATAGAGTTTTTTTTTGGCATCTGTGGATGGCACGGCGGACTGTGTTTACAGACAGTGGTTTCTTGAAGTATTCCTGGGCCCATTTAGTAATGTCAATGAGAGAATCATGCTGGTGAGTGATGCAGTGGGGTCTGAGGGCCCGAAGATCACGGGCATCCAGTAAAGGTCTTCAGCCTTGTCCTTTAAGCACAGAGATTTTTCCAGTTCTCTGAATCTTTTGATGATGTTATGCACTGTCGATGATGAGACCTTCAAAGCCTTTGCAATTTGACGTTGAGGAACATTGTTTTTAAAGTATTCCACAATTTTTTAATGCAAGCCTTCACAGGTTGGAGAGCCTCTGGCCATCTTTACTTCTGAGAGACTCAGCCTCTCTAAGACATCCCTTTTATAGCCAGCCATGTTACATACCTGATGCCAGTAACCTTTACTACTTGCTAAATAATATTTCAGCTGATTCTCTTATATATTAATTGCTTTATCAGCCTTTTTTGCCTGTGTCCCAACTTTTTTGAGACCTGTTGCAGCCAGAAAATTTGAAATAAACTCATTTTGTGGATAAAAATGTAAAATGTCTCAGTTTCAACATTTGAAATGTTATCTATGTTCTATTGTAAATAACATATTGGCTCATATGATCTTAAAGTCATTGCATTTTGATTTTAGTCACAATTTACACTTCGTCCCAACTATTTCGGATTTGGGGTTGTGCACAGACAATCACACACCCAATCAAGCAAACACACACACAAACACAAAATATTATACACTCATGCACATAAAACACTAATTCCTTGTTGTTTAGTTGTGATCAACTGGATTTAACCTGTTTTGCAAACAAACAGAGGTGGCACTTAAGCCTTTTACCAAAAAAACATACATTTTTCTGATTAAAAGCTCTGAATATATTTCACCTGTCAAAAATCTGATTTCACATCAGCATAAGACTATCTTTTCTCTATTGTTTGACATAATAAACAAGCAAAATGTGGATTTGGTGGTTAACCCGTTTTGCGATCAAACTCTTCACATGTTGACCAAACTTCTCACTTGCCCTTTTCATGTTGCTAAATTCCCCCCCCTTAGCTCCTACAGCATAGCAGTGACTGGAGTTACTTAAAACATAGCTAACGCATGTAATGAATCAGAGTGCAGTTCTGACAACTTAGGTTGACCAAGCTTTTCTCTTGCCTTTTTTCTGTTGCTAAATCACACCCCCCGTAGTTTTAGCGTGGTATAACAATGTATAAATTTGACTGTCCTTCTAAATTTGTATGAGCTAGAAATGAACTGAAACTAGCTGTGCAGTTGGGCTGCATTCGCTTTGTCACTGCTTGGTACCAGCTAAAGCAAAGAACATAGTCTCTTTAACATAATACAAACATTGCCATTTTTCAAACAGAACGATCCATGAAATCACTTCATGCCCAATTTTCTTGCAGTAAATTTGATGTTGGGTGGGCAGGACTCCTTGTGCATGGTTGCACTAAAGTTAATGACAGTTCTCACTTTCTAACAGTTCTAACCCTATTCAGGTTTTCTTTCCATTTTAATTTTTACTGTTTCAAGTTACTAACATCCAAGATGCTATAGCCGGCAGCTGCCACCAGAAGGGGGGGGACTGCAACCCCAGCAGTCCTTCTTCTTCCTCTATTGGGTTCCAGCAGACTGTACGCTAGAAAGTGCAATTTTCCCCTCCACAGACGAGCTTTGACTATTTATATTTTTACATATAGGCCGGTAGAGTGAAGATACTTCAACACTACAGGTTGAAAATTCTGCTCTGTTCCAAAAATAGACTTCAGAGAAAAAGCAGACAAGCCCAGATCTGACAACTCCAAGTAAAATTCCTGCCTCTCATTCTATATTTACTGCAAGAAGCCAAGACATGTTGAACAGTGTCCAAATTACCACACTTACACAGACCATGCCTTCCATCACCTTTTAAACAGCTTGCAAGACCACAATGTCCAGCCTCAGTCTGGTTAAGATGACATCATCCTTCTGCCCAGACTTTATTCTCCACCTTTTGCTTTTAACACAGGGCTGCAGAGATAATAAATGTTGACCTCTCTGCTCTTCTGTCCTCTCTTTCTGCCACTGGTGCCCTAGTACTACCTTACAAATGATGAAGCATTCACCATTCCCAAGTGGAGCGTTCAAATCGATAGTTTCCCTAAAGAGAGATTCTTTTGCCAGCTTGTCAGCCATCTCATTACCCTCTACTCCTGAGTGCCCAGGCATCCACACAAAACATACACAACAATCTGCTTTTTCTATTTTGAACAAACAACACAAATTTCCAAAATCAGATCAGGGCGGGTCCTTGATGTTCCATCTTTCAAAGCCAATAAATCAGCCACAGAATCTGAACAGATGACGCTGTTTGGGGGTTTAACACGCTCAATCCACCATAATGTCCAGAAAATTGCCTAAAGTTCAGCAGGAAACACATACAGATTATCTGAAATGCGAATGCTCTGTTGAAACTGATTGTTGGCCGCATAAACCCCTAATCCAGTTTTCCCAGACACTGGGTCCTAAGAGCCATCTGTAAAGACCTGTGTATATTCATTAAACTGGTTTAACCCGTTTGAGCAAAATACAAATAATGCCATTTTTTTCCTGTTATGCATGAGCCTTTTTAGGCTTTATAACTCAGTATTTGTGTCACAGAGACTCTGCAAAATCATTCCAGTGAAGTAAGACATTTGGAAATTCAATGACAGAATTATTTAGGAATTAATTTTCGGAATTTACGGACGTGTGCAAATTAAATACCTGATAACAAGATTACCCGAATTCTTTTTACTCCCAGGAGCCCTTGCCCTTGACTACAGATTATGTCACACTCGATCCTTTATTTTCATTGGCGAGGCAAAGCAGTATAAAACGCATTGTAAAATTAGCTATGAAGCTGTACAGTGAAAATGCAAACTCATTTTGAAGTGGGCAAGAGCGTCGCCCAAGCACATGCTTGATGAATTCAAACTAGCCCAGAACTGTTCCACAAAATCAATGTTGAGCTGGAAGCTGCTGATGTGCAAAATTTTCTACTTGCTGTGCTTAAATGGGTCTTTATCCCAATTACAATGAAGTTGGGATGTTGTGTAAAACGTGAATAAAAACAGAAAACAATGATTTGCAAATCCTTTTCGACCGATATTCAATTGAGTACACTCCAAAGACAAGATATTTAATGTTCAAACTGAAAAACTTCATTGTTTTTTTTTTTTAAATATTCACTCATTTTGAATTTGATGCATGCAACACGTTCCAAAAAAGCTGGGACAGGGGCAACAAAAGACTGGGAAAGTTGAGGAATGCTCAAAAAACATCTGTTTGGAACATTCCACAGGTGAACTGGTTAATTAGAAACAGGTGAGTGTCATGATTAGGTATAAAAAGAGCATCCCCAAAAGGTTCAGTCGTTCACAAGCAAGGATGGGGTGAGGTTCATCACTTTGTGAACAACTGTGCGAGCAAACAGTCCAACAGTTTAAGAACAACTTTTCTCAATGTACAATTGCAAGGAATTTAGGGATTTCGTCATCTACAGTCCATAATATCATCAAAAGGTTCAGAGAATGTTGCTGCCGGATAGCTCACTTGGTTAAAGCATGGCATTGTGAAGCAGAAGTGACTATCACGGTGCGGGTTCGAGCCCTGGTCGTACCAATCGGCAGTGGTTGGCAGCTTTTTCAGAGTAGCACACAATTGGCCATTTCGCTACAGGGATGCAAATTGGGAAGGGTCTGCCGGGAAGGGTAATATAAGTTGCTTTGTTCGTTGCTTAGGCGCCTCCTGTTGGCCAGACGGGCGCTCATCAGGAATATTCTAAGCTTGTTCATGTTCGAGTATCCTCCGCCCTCGTTCTGAACTTGCAAGGATTCAACCAATGAGTGTATAAGAGGCAGTGGCTGACAGGCATGTGCTTCAGAGGAGAGCTGCGGACTGTCTTCACTCTCCTAAATTGGCAACAGGGGGTCGCATATGCGAAAGCCTTGTACATAGTTCCCCAACTGGACATTCCAGATTCTGGTGGGATTGGAGATGCCAAATTTATATTTAAAAAAAAAAGGGTTCAGAAAACCAGAGAAATCTCTACACATAAGCGGTAAAGCCAAAAACCAACCTTGAATGTCCCTGACCGTCGGTCCCTCAGGTGGCACTGCTATTAAAAACCGACATCATTCTGTAAAGGATATTACCATGCGGGCTCAGGAACACTTCGGGAAACCATTCTCAGTAAACACAGTTCGTCGCTACATCTACAAGTGCAAGTTAAAACTCTACCATGCAAAGCGAAAGCCATATATCAACAACACCCAGAAACGACGCCGTCATCTCTGGGCCCGAGCTCATCTGAGATGGACTGACGCAAAGTGGAAAAGTATGCAGTGGTCTGAAGAGTCCACATTTCAAATTGTTTTTGGAAATCATGGACATCGTGTCCTCCGGGCTAAAGAGGAAAAGGACAATCCAGATTTTTATCAGCGCAAAGTTCAAAAGCCAGCATCTGTGATGGTATGGGGATGTGTTAGTGCCTATGACATGGGTAACTTGCACATCTGTGAAGGCACAATTAATGCTGAAAAGTTTTGGTGCAACATATGCTGCCATCCAAGCGATGTATGTTTCAGGGACGTCCCTGCTTATTTCAGCAAAACAATGCCAAGCCACATTCTGCAGTTGTCACAACAGCGTGGCTTCATAGTAAAAGAGTGCGGGTAATGGACTGGCCTGCTTGCAGCCCTGACCTGTCTCCCATTGAAAATGTGTGGTGCACTATGAATCGCAAAATACGACAATGGAGCGACCGGACTGTAGAGCAACTGAAGTCGTACATCAAGCAAGAATGGGAAAGAATTCCACTGACAAAGCTTCTACAATTAGTGCCCTCAGTTCCCAAATGCTTATTGAGTGTTGTTAAAAGGAAAGGTGATGTAACACAGTGGTAAACATGTCCCTGTCCTAGCTTTTTTAGAACGTGTTGCTGGCATCAAATTCAAAATGAGTGAATATTTCCAAAAACAATAAAGTTTATCAGTTTGAACACTAAATTTCTTGTCTTTGTAGCGCACTGAATTGAATATAGGTCGAAAAGGATTTGCAAATCATTGTATTCTGTTTTTATTCAAGTTTTACCCAACGTACCAACTTCAGTGGAAGTGGGGTTTGTAGTTTTATTTCAGAAGTTCAGCTTGTAGGTTACAGCAATATTGAGACTTTTTTGAAAATAGTTTTTGTTTTAGATTGTGCCTTCCAATGTGCAGGAAATTATGACCAATTAGCCACTGTTCACTTGTATGGCCAAGTAGTTACTGCTTCGTGGCTTATGAACAAACAAAAATCTCCAGAACAAAATCTGGAGCAGCCAGTCTGTGATTATCTGGATTCTGAGCTAATCCCTGTGATATTTTTAGACTAGTATATTAATAGTACTGGGACTATAAAATCAAGTCAGCCATCTGAGTGCTTATTACATATTGAGTTTGTCTCAATTTGGTATTTCATTTTTGTTAACTGAAACTAAGCCCCTGCCTTATTATCCATTTACATAGTTTCCCCATGGTTTCTATTGTGACTGCTGCTTAGGGCTTCCCAGGTTAATAAATTGTGGTTCCAGAGCTTCTGTCTTGGCAATAATAACGTTCTTTTGTTATCTAGGGTGAGCGAGGTCATTAGGTAGGGGGTTCAAAACTATGTGACGGTTGCAGAATGATCGCACTCTGGAAAGAGATTTCCAGGGTGGGTTTGTCTGCCACAGGTGCTAGCTAATTGAACATCTGGAGAGCAAGATCCTTGATCTTCAGGGCCAGTTGGCAGCACAACATAGTTCACAATCAGTAGAGTTCCTAGAGGAACTGAGTTGTATGTCGTTTAGAGAAATGGTGTGTACGCCAAAGCAGGATTGTGCGGAGACCCCAGAGCTGGCAGTGAGAGAAAGTTGGGTGACTGTAGGATGTCAGCGCAGGAATCTGGAGGTTTAACACGTGGCTACAAACCTGGTGTAGGAAAGAGGGGTACAGGTTTATGGAGCACAGGAACTTCTTCTGGGACAGGGGTGACCTGTTCAAGCTGGACGGGCTACACCTGAACCGAATGGGTACCTTTGCACTGGGTCAGCGTATGTTGGGGGTAGCACAGCATTATTTAAACTAGGGACTTCGGGGGCAGGGAGGTGAGAGAGTGTTATACGTAGGGAAATGCAGACTGCCATGATGCAAGCTGACAGCGCTACATGCACTATTGATGATATATTTTTAAAGCAACAAAGCGTAGTGAGGGGCTTAAAGCTGCAGGCACATGGGAAATCAAAGGGGAAGAGCATTTGTAATAACCTGAAATGTTTTCATTTAAATGCAAGAAGCATGAAAAATAAATATCCAGAACTTGAGGCCGTGATGATTAGTGAGGGCTATGACATAGCTGGGATTACAGAGACATGGCTTAGTGAAGAGGATGGAGATGAATATAATATAGAGGTTTATAAGCTCTTTAGGAAGGATAGATGTAATAGGCGAGGAAGGTGTGTAGCACTCTATGTGAACGAGAACATAAATGTGCAGGAAATTCCTGAAATTGAACATTGCTGGCCCTGTGAAGATATCTGGGTAAGGCTCCTTGGCAAACACGAGGCAGGTTTAAACATAGGAGTATGCTATCAACCGCCAGCTTTGGACAGTATTGTCAATTAAATGCTCTTTAAGAGGATTAGGCAAGCTTGTAGAGGAGGAGGGACTATTATTATGGGAGACTTCAATTATCCTGGTATCGAATGGGAAATGGTGAAAGGACAGGGTAAAGGGGAGGAAGAATTTCTAGATGTTATAAATGACAGTTTTTTGGTGCAGTATGTTAAGAAACCTACAAGAGAGAAGGCAATTTTAGATTTTCAATTTTAGGGGAGCAAACTTTGACAGGATGTGCTCATATCTAAGCGAAATAAAATGGGAGACACTCCTGGACTGTGAGTCTGTAAATGAGATGTGAGAAAGTTTTAAGGGGGTTTTACTTTATTTACAATGCAAATTCATTCCAAAGGTGTCCAAAAGCAAGTTGAAAAAGCAGAATCCTCAGTGGATGACCACAGCTATTTGTAGGAGTTTGAGGGAAAAGAGGAATCTTTATAAGATGTACATATCGGATAACAATGAGAATACTAAGGCCGAATACTGTAAAATGCAGGCTGTGGTCAAAAAAGAGCTGAGGAATGCCTGAAGACTGCTGCCCTAGTTTGGAAAAACCTAGTAAGTCACATTTTCACCAAAATTGAGTTACAGCTATTTTTGGACATACCAGGTTTTACGCCATCGTATAAGACATTAACCTTGCAAAAATACCAACAAACTTCCAAGATATTGACAAGGAAGGACCTAGTAAGTTTCTCATTTGAATACTCCAGGTCAGGAAAAACCTAGCAAGTATCAGTAGCCAATCCTGTTCAGTTTTTAGGTCATGTGATCTGTGTAGAACATGGCCGACGGTGCAGTCCTTGTGTGAGAATTCTACTGGTGTTTTTGAAGTTTTTTTTTTTTTTTTTTTTTTTTTTAAATTTGGCATCTCCAATCCCACCCGAATCTGGAATGCCCAATTGGTGAACTATGTACAAGGCTTGCTCGTATGCGACCCCTTGCTGCCAATTCAGGAGAGTGCAGACAGTTCGCGGCTCTCCTCCGAAGCACGCGCCTGTCAACCACCGCTTCTTGTACACTCATTGGTTGAATCTTCGCAAGTTCAGAACGAGGGCGGAGGATACCCGAACATGACCAGGCCTAGAATTTCCCTGACGAGCGCCCGTCTGGCCAACAGGAGGCGCTTGAGCAACGAACAAGGCAACTATTGTAATCCCTTCCGGCAGTCCCTTCCCAATTTGCAACCCTGTAGCGCTATAGCCAATTGTGCCCTACTCTGAAAAAGCTGCCGACCACTGCCGGCTGGTACGAAGTGGGGCTCGAACCCGCGACGTGATAGTCACTTCTGCTTCGCAACGCGATGCTTTACCGAGTGAGCTATCCGGCAGCCGTTTTTGAAGTTTTTCAATTGTTTTCCATTAAAATCGGAGACTGGGTCGTTGATAATGAGTTCGCGTGGAAAACTGATGCTGCAGTTGGCTCTGGAGAAGGTGAAAAGTAGTCACAATACTGAGTCTAATGCAAGCGGGCCCGGGGAAGCGGGCGCCCCAGTCTGCACTCTCATGACTGATGATACTGACACTGGTAGTAGTAGGCCTAATATGCCTGGGATTTGTGCTCAACTTTCTCTCACTAGCTTGACCGCACTTTGTTGAGGTTTCGATCACCGAAATGAACTTCTTGAAGTAGGGCACCCTGTAGTTAAAATATTGGCCTGTGGGCTCCACAAGAAAGATTTTTTTAACACCAGTGGGTTGTTTTATTAGTAGACTTTTATGCAGTAGAGGGTGGATTTCCCCACTTTGCCTATGGGTGTGCTTTTTCTCCCGTCCGACATAAGATAATGACCGTGGGCAATTCTGCCAATTTAATTTCTTTTGTTACGAAAAATGCATTTCCATGCCTTAATTTACCAATTTTTTTTGCGATTTGGAAGTAGTTCCTTCATTTTCTGCAATAAAAAGTGATCGGAAGAACTTACTAGGTTTTTGTTGGTACCGATAGGAACACAATTCAATTGACTTGATCAGGGAAACACATAGTAAGTCCCAATGTAAACAAATAAACAATGGAAATCATATTGCGACTTATGTCCCATAAAGTATGTCCAATACAATCAATAATCATGCTGTAATAACAGCATGTAGATAAATGTGGCCCATTTTTCTTGAAATGACCAAATTGTGACTTACTAGGTTTTTCCAAATTAGGGCAGACTATATGAAAGGCATATTGCGGAAGGGGCAAAAACTAATCCTAAGCGCTTATTTCAGTACTGTGGCAGAAAAAGGAAAGTCAAAGAGGAGGTGAAGTGCATAAAGAATAAAGATGGATCGCTCTATATGATAACAAGGATATTGCGGATACCTTAAACAGTCACTTTGTTGAGAATTTTACCTCGGAGCGGGTTTTTATTCGGCCAGAGGGCATGTCCAATGCTCTAGATTATTTAGCGAAAATTGAGGTTAGGGATAATGACGTATTAGACAAGTTGCATAAACTAAAGGCAGATAAGGCGGCGGGTCCTGATGGCTTATATCCTAGAGCAAGGATTGTCAACCGGTGGTCCGCGGCCCTCTGATGGCCCATGGCGGTATTGCAGGTGGTCCGTGAAATTGTAAATGGAAAATAATAATAATAATAATAATAATAATAATAATAGATTGATTATTTAGACTTAATTTATTTTCCATTTACAATTCATTTTTGTGAATAATTTACCCATCCAAATTATGTCAAATGGAGTTGATCGAGATTCTCCCAAGCCTCATGTCACCACTGACGTCCCATCTTGGCCGCACAGGACCACGGACCAGAAGCAAAAAAAAAAACCCCGGAAAAAATTGGATTGTTTCTTTGCATGACTTCATGCCGAGCCCTGCCTAACGTAACATAGGCAAACTGTTCAGCACAATCTAGCAAAATCAAGTGACTTTGCATAAACGTTAGATTTTTCTTTTTGCAACATGGCGAGTTTAATTTATTGCCGCGAATAGACAGATTGGGTCTCATTCATGAATCGTGAGCAGAACTAATTTGTATGTAAACTGTTCGCAGACAGAAATTTACGTGCATCTCCGCATTCATCAATATTTTAGTAGCTCCGATCTTTTCGTAGCTACTAATAGAATCTACACATGCTGCTGACCACGTGTAGTGCTTGTGTAAATTTAAGAATGCACATAAATAATGCCTGTCACTATTGGAAATTACAATTTTAATTCATATTGTGCTCTGTTATGTACACAATAAGCAGATGCCTTTGAAACACGCGATATAGCCTAAACATGACAAACGATTAAAAATTAAACACATTTAGTTAAATTAGTTGGCAATTGGCAGGTTTAAGATCCCGATTAGGTTCATGATTGTGAATTATCTATGTGAATCGACTCAATAGATGACACGTTCTTTCTACATGTTGAATGATGATAATAAAAAAATAAAAGTGGAGGCATGTCGCTGTCTCCGTCAGGTGTAATTCCTGACAGAGCCATCTCCCCAATTATGCCAGCGATGTGCTCGTCTGCAGTTGATAGTTCGTCCCATGAATAACAAAAGGTCGCAAGAGACATTCCTGATGAAACCTGTTTTTCTGCACCATGAAGTACTACAGCCGCTGGGACGATTCATGGGACGAGTTGTGACTGTGAGCCTCCTCCTCCTGTGGCTGATGTATTTATTTATTTTTATTTTTATTTTTTTGTGCGATTATGCGTTTCTTGGCCTCCAGTTTCATGTCGAACCATTTGCGCTTCACCTCGGACATGGTTCTTTGGACTACAGAGACAACATTAACGGCATCTGTCCCCTCCCTCCAGGCCTTCGCTTTGCCTGTCCCTGTCACACCACTGCTAACAGATGAAAATAAAATGTTTTTTCTTAACTTCACTTCACCCAAAATTGTTTCTATCTCCGCTTCGGAATAATTCTTTTTTTCTTTCTCTCTCCTTCTTTGTTTGCACCATGACTGACAGGTCGACTGGATGCATCTACACCTCCTTATATGGTGGTCATTGGCAATTCATGGGCGGGGATTTATGATAATAGCTGATTACTGGGAGCGCACTGTCACTTTACAATGGATTGGCATTCATGATCATACACGTGTTTACGATCAGATCTGAGTTTCCCGCGGCGTTCATGAATCCGGAGTAGGTTTTTAGTTGCGTAGGCTTTTATATGCAAATCAATGCACAAATTTACTAACGTTTCATGAATGAGACCCATTATGTGCAAGTCACCATGCCCAGAAATCTCACTGACTGGTAAGAAAACTATAATCTCAGCCCTTGTTCCACAGAGTGAGAGTGAACTTTGAAATATTATATGTCCTCTTGGCTTCCAACATACTAGTGTTGATCATTATTAATTGACTGTTTTTTTTATCACAAGGTGTAAATAAATAGACACTGATGCAAATAAATGACCTTCTTTACATATATAGGCCTATACACTCTTTTATTTTAAGCATGGTGCCAAAGAAAACAAATATCCCCCAAAGCAGTGGTCCCCGAGTTGCTTCTTTGTTATAATGGTGGTCCCTGGGACAAAACCAGTTGAAAACCCCTGTCCTAGAGTGTTCAGGAAAGTTAGTGAGATCACCTGTAAACCGCTCTCAGCTATCTTCAGACGGTCTTTAGAAACTGGAAAAATACCAAATGATTGGAAGCGGGCAATAAAATACCAATATATTAGAAAGGGGACTGTACTGAGCCAGGAAATTACAGACCAGTCAGTTTAACTTGCATTGCATGCAAAAATACTGGAATCTATCATAAAAGACGAGCTGGAACTATTTCTTGAACGTAATAATATCTTGAGGGATAGCCAACATGGTTTCTGTAAGGGAAGGTCATGCCTGACAAACCCTCTGGAATTCTTTGAAGAGGCCACCAAGACTTATGATCAGAGCAAGGCTTATGACATCATATACTTGGATTTTCAGAAAGCATTTGATACAGTACCGCATAAGAGACTAATTTTTAAAATGAGCTCTGTTGGAGTTACAAGAGGTATTCTAGAGTGGATTCGAAACTGGTTACAGGACAGAACAAAAAGAGTGGTGGTCAGTGGAATCTCATCTGAGCTAGATATGGTGGGGAGTGGAGTCCCTCAGGGATCGGTGTTGGGACCCCTGCTGTTCCTCATCTACATTAATGACCTTGATAGGAATATTGAGAGCAAATTAGTTAAATTTGCAGATGATACTACATTGGAAGGTTAGGCAAATAGTTTAGAGTCCACTAAAGTGATTCAGGATGATTTAGATAGAATCCAGAATTGGGCAGGAATGTGGCAAATGAAATTTAATGTAGCGAAATGTAAAGTTGTACATGCAGGTAATAAAAGCATTAGACAGGATTACTTCATGGGAGGTTTAAAAATGAAATGTGCTCCACATGAAAAAGATCTGGGAGTGATTGTTGACCAAACCCTCACAGGTTCTAGCCATTGTGCCGTAGCAGTTAAAAAAGCCAAACGGATGCTGGGATGCATTGCCAAAAGTATTGAGTACAAATCCAAGGAGGTCATACTTCACTTATACAATACATTCGTCAGACCACATCTGGAGTATTGTGCACAGTTCTGTGGACCATACTTTAAGAAAGATATAAGGCTCTAGAAAAAGTTCAGAGAAGAGCCACTAAGCTAATACCAGGTATAAAAGATGAAAGCTATGAGAAGAGGCTGAAGATCCTTAATCTCTTTAGTCTTAGGAAAAGGAGACTCAGGGGTGATCTGATTGAGGTCTTCAAACATGTTAAAGGGATTAAGAAAGTAAATTATGTAGGATTCCTTCATCCAAGTTTTGTTAGTAGAACTCGGGGTCACAAATGGAAGTTGACCGAGGGTAAATTTAGCACTGATATTAGGAAATATTTTTTCACCCAAAGAGTGGAACAGCTTGCCTGACCATATTATTGAGGCAAAAACCTTGGGAATTTTCAAGAGCAGGCTTGACTTTAAGCAATTCTTACCTTTCTGGCATTTTTACACTTTTCTTTTGTAATCTTAAAATGCTCCTAATAAGCGTATGGCACACTAAAATGTAAAAGAAATCCACCAGGTGTTGAAACTCATCAATATTCAATTCTCATATATTTCTCCTAAAAGTCTGACCAATAATTTTATTCGGTCCGAATAAAATGATTTGCCGAGCTTCCTGACTGTCATCCATCGCCGCGTCCCTTCCAATTGCCTACCGCTGTCACCGCTTGCGAGTCGCACGCCTCTCTGGAAGACAGACGTTATGACAGCAGTTTTACAAGGAAATATGTATGAATTCTGCTGAAAAACGACGCATTTGACTGTAAACAAACGGGTGCTGAAATGCTATAATTACGATAATAACGTTAATGGTAGTTCGTCAGACTACAAAGGTAACTAAATGTTACAAGGGCATTTTATTTTATACCACATATAGAATTGAATAGCATGTAATTACTCTTTGTTAGTTTTCACTCACCGGTGCCTCTAAATCTGACTTCATTGACCCATTTCACTCGCGCTGCTCACTTCCTCACCGCATGCGTCAGGGGAGGAGGGGAGCATCAGAGGTCAGGCGAGGGGAGGAGGATGGGACTTTGAAGGGAGGCGGAGTTGTTCATGTTCAAAATTTTACTAAGTGCTGTGCGACATGCCAGAAAGGTAAGAATTGCTTTAAAGCTAGATACCATTGAGTCATTGAGTATCTGAAGTGATATATTCACAATAGTAAAAAGAAACTGGCGAGCCTCGTTGGGCTGAACGGCCTGTTCTCGCCACTCATGTTATGTTATGTTATGTTATGTTATGTTAGGTTATATGTGTACTGTTACACCCCTATCTCTGACAATGTCAAGATAAGAAACTTTAATGAATCACATGGGTATAATGAAATTGTATTTGCGGTTTAAATGGTAAATGGTAATATCATGGTGAATCAGTGTCACTCACGGCTAGCGCTTGGGATCTTTGAATGAGAAGAGATCTGTCTAGAAAGAAATGGCACCTTGAACATGCGGTCAGTGATGATGTCATTGTCAGCCAGCCCATAGAGCAAGGGAAAGGGATCATCTATTGCCATGGCAATCTCAGTCCTGGACACTCTGAGTTTGGAGTGAAGGTCGGCTTCCCTGTAGTGCTCAGCAGTCCACATGACTTAGGAGTGAAGAATCAGGAAGAACAATTTTACAGATCTATAGCTAAATCAGTAGCTAGCCATCAAAAACATATACAAGATTTCAGCTTTACAAAACATTGCTAACTGCACATTTTAATATACAGAATAGTGCTTAAGCACGTTGTTTACGCCAGTGTTTACTAAACTTCTTCTCGGGGCACACTAGCCACAGTCAAACATTCGTTGTGTTCCACCTTAAGCAAATCTTATGCAGCTATATCAAGAGCTTGAGTGGATGCATCATAACAAATGTCTGGATCTGGCTGGTGTCCTGTGAGGAAAGGGATGTGAAACACTGATTGATAGATAATTGACAGCTATTGAGTGTGAATATTAACTAGGAGGAGAGATCAAGGTTAAATAGGCATTTGATGGTTCTTGCTGTGCTCATAGAGGACTCAGCACTCAGGGTGCTGAAGGGGAGAAGCGGTTTGAAGATCTGTGAGTGGCACTCCTCCATCCAGCTCTATTTTGACTACATCCAGTGCTGTTAATTAATGTATCAGCCAATGAGTCAGAAAACGTACTACAAGTTGTGCTACGGGCAAGGTTACAGATTAGACAACAATACTTGTTTTCCTTAGCAGCTCCTATGGAAACTTGCTAGAGCTTTCTCACTCTAGCCCATCACACATTTCATGGGGAAAATATGTCTTGTTTGCTCCTATCAAACCTTCACTTATACAGATGCTGATGTTGGATGGGTACCAATCAATGACGCTACCAACTGTGGCTTGAGAGCCATCTGTTTTGCAAACTAAAGACTGCACAATTGTGCATTTGAGCCCTCTCTCTATCCTGCCCAGTATGGCTCTCCTCTTTCAAGACATTAGTGGACGTCTTTGTATTAAATTTTCATCTCTGTACAACATAGCATAGGAACTGAAATAAATATGTTCTTTCGCTTGTGTTGTGTTTAATATCATAGGACAGGTTTGTCGAGCACCAAAACAGCACATCAGGACAATTACTTAAAGATAGGGTGACACAGTTCGCTGTTGGTACACAGGCGTAATGGCTGCTGAAAATCAGCCTTTGTAATCATATGTAAAGACTAAATTAAACACTATTATTTCAAGCTATCATAGTTTATAAAATCTTTATCATGGTTGTATTTTTTAAAATCAATCTACTTTGGTGAACAAAAAGGATCTCTTTTTCTGGATTTTTTCAAGAGCAAGAATATCTGCATGGTCCCAGATTTTGAAACAGAACTATGTTTAATAACCACAATGTAAAACAGTGAACAAAAGGCAGACTTACCATCAGTGTTGAGAATACAAATACTGAATGACTAACCCACTGTGACAAGCATTTATGAGGGCTTTCGAGCCATTTGAGAAGTTGCCAATTAGCAGTTTTTGTGACAGCTGGAAGATTTCAGTGCACTTAAGTGAAACTGACACTTCACTTGATTGTTAACCTTAACTTCCATGTATCGCTTCACGCGCCAATACTTCAGCGTCTTACTAATACAGTAAAGGTCATTGAAATCACATGCGTGGAGACAAACTTTCAATCCATGCACCCACCATTAACAGTTGAAAATTATTTGTTGAGTCATATTGTGCTTTGAGTCACTGTTCTGCATTTTGTCAGCATCTAATCCAATGAGAATTTAGTGCTCATGAGAGACCTTAAAACATTTTCTGACCTCTGAGACAGTTTTCATTATAAAGAATGAGCAGTTGGGCAATAAGTGACTGAGGATTGGAAAGTGGAAAGTCCACAGATGAACTGTTAAATGGGTTGTTTTCTCCCTATGGATGACATCCCTTTAAGGACCTCTAGTCCCCGGGGATACAGTGTTTAATGATCTTTGTGGAGGAGTCTGCCGAACACTGGAGCTAATATACAAGCTGTGCCATCCCGGTGACATGCATACTACAGCCCAGACCCATATCTGCCCACAAATTGGCTCTTTCCAGATCAGCTGCACGTGGTTATACAGAGGATCACAGTAAGAGGATCACGCAGAAAGAAACTTAAGCTCCTATTTAGAGCACTTTGGTCTTCTGCAATGAAGGATATTTTAAAAAATATATATCCCAGACTATACAGACAAACCCCAATTCCAATGAAGTTGGGACATTGTGTAAAACGTGAATAGAAACAGAATACAATGATTTGCAAATCCTTTTTGACCTATATTCAATTGTGTACACTACTAAGACAAGATATTTAATGTTCAAACTGATAAACGTCATTGTTTTTTTGGAAATATTCGCTCATTTTGAATTTCATGCCTGCAACATGTTCCAAAAAAGCTGGGAAAGGGGCAACAAAAGACTTGGAAAGTTGAGGAATGCTCAAAAAACCTCTCTTTGGAACATTCCACAGGTGAACAGGTTAATTGGAGACAGGTGAGTGTCATGATTAGGTAAAAAAGGAGCATCCCCGAAAGGCTTAGTCGTTCACAAGCAAGGATGGGGCGAGGTTCACCACTTTGTGACAAACTGCATGAGCAAATAGTCCAACAGTTTAAGAACAATGTTTTTCAACGTACAATTGCAAGGAATTTAGGGATTTCATCATCTACAGTCCATAATATCATCAAAAGATTCAGAGAATCCGGAGAAATTTCTACATGTACGCAAAGTGGAAAAGTGTGCTGTGGTCTGAAGAGTCCACATTTCAAATTGTTTTTGTAAATCATGGACGTTGTGTCCTCCGGGCTAAAGAGGAAAAGGACCATCCAGATTTTTATCAGCACAAAGTTCAAAAGCCAGCATCTGTGATGGTATGGGGATGTGTTAGTGCCCATGGCATGGGTAACTTGCACATCTGTGAAGGCACCATTAATGCTGAAAGGTACATACAGGTTTTGGAGCAATATATGCTGCTATCCAAGCAACGTATGTTTCAGGGACATCCCTGCTTATTTCAGCAAAACAATGCCAAGCCACATTCTGCACGTAATACAACAGCATGGCTTCGTAGTAAAAGAGTGCGGGTAATGGACTTGCCTGCCTGCAACCCAGACCTGTCTCCCATTGAAAATGTGTGGCGCATTATGAAGCGCAAAATACGACAACGAAGCGCCCAGACTGTTGAGCGACTGAAGTCGTACATTGAGCAAGAATGGGAAAGAATTCCACTGACAAAGCTTCTACAATTAGTGTCCTCAGTTACCAAACGCTTATTGAGTGTTGTTAAAAGGAAAGGTAATGTAACACGGTGGTGAACATGCCCCTGTCCCAGCTTTTTTGAAACATGTTGCGGGCATCAAATTCAAAATGAGTGAATATTTAAAAAAAAAAACCAATAAAGTTCGTCAGTTTGAACATTAAATATCTTGTCTTCATAGTGTGCTCAATTGAATATAAGCCGAAAAAGGATTCACAAATCATTGTATTCTGTTTTTATCCACGTTTTACACAACGTCCCAACTTCATTGGAATTTGGGTTTGTTTAATCAGGCACCTCTATGTCACAAATATGCATATTTACCTTCAAAGGGATGCACATACATGTACAGACTAGTACATATGCATGCAATTTCTTTTTAGCTGCAGCCTGAAACGCTCTTGTCCAAATGGCTAGTCTCTATAAATGACTTATAGTCATGAAAGCTATACGTAAGTGGCTTCTCTCCATAAAAGACTAATAGCCAAGGACAGCATGCATAAGCACACTTGTTCACGTGTACTATACACTACATTTGAACTCTAAAACATCTGTCAAATGATAAAATTAATGAACAACTCATATCAGTCAAAGTTTCTCAACGAACATATAATTTAATATTAAACCCGAGGAAAAAAGGCATCTTGTGAAAACATCAAGAACACATGCAAAATCAACTGAAATTCCCCAAATAAATAATTAGGCATAAAAGGCAGTTTGTAATAATTGAGCCATCTCCGGTATTCAGTAATTAGACATTTTTATTTAGCTTTCAGACAAACATGCTTCACCTCTACACATTGTGAATGAACAGCCTGCACTGATGGTGAGTGGCACCGCCCTACCTATCAGGACCTCAGCTAGCACACAATGCTCTTTTGACGTTGCCATGACTCTACAGAAAGCGCTATGAGTCCCCAGGAGTGCTGTGTGGAAGCTGGGGGAATGCCAGTCCTCTTATGACTAAACCAAATGAAACTTCATTAAGTTGATTGATTGCCTGCATAGGGGGTTTTGCTGACACTGCAGGCCTGGTTGAAGGGCTGGACCCCACACCCCCCAAACATCTAAAATTTTCACATTTATCGCTACCTAGAAACCACACTGCCGATTGTTCTACTCTACCCTGCAGGGAGCAAATGGTGTGTCAAGAAGCATTCCCAAAAGGCACCTGTCTAATAAACAAAATTGGAGAAAAAGCTCATCAAAGCAATGGATTACATGGATACGACTATGGTACATATGTACCATGGTATTTTACAGTAATAAGCATGGGGTGGCTCGGGTCTGGGGCTCCCCAAGTTCAGTTGTCCAATGAGTGCCAGAATATTTCACCCCTTTTTGCGGTCCTGACAGGCAGCTACTAACATTTATGATGAAAAAGCACAAGAGGAGGATATGATGCAACAGTGCATTTTTATCATTTCAGATTAACATATAAATTGACAAATTCCTGAAAAGTCAGTATTGGAATATCAGTATTTTGTTGTTGGAGTGGAATAGTCAGATAATTTTATTTTGATTCCATTAATGCAGGTAGTAACGCAGTCTCATTCGTAGTCTAACAGACACAATGAAATTTATTCTGAAGTCATTCAAAGATATCACACTGCAGCAGTGCACAAAAAAATGCCTGCACCTGAACTTAGCCATATCTTTTATATTTTGAGAGGTTCCAGCAGGTTTTGGTTTAATTGTGCTTGACAATTTTAGCCACATTCAGAGAAAGCTTCAATGGTAATCATGTACAACTCATTATTGATTGTAAAGACATTCTAGCCCCTATGATTATGGGTATGAAATTCCATTAAAAGCAAAGGCAACTATGCAGCTAAGACATACAAACACACAAAAAGTGCAATTAAGCTTCAAACAAAAGACATGTCAAATAGTATACTATTTCACTAACCAACGAACGTACCATCAAAATTTTAGTGTATTGAAGTTCTTCAACCACTCCATAACAATTTCAAATTCCTTGTAGTTCAGGAAATTTTCTCTAATAAACCTGCTCATATTGTTCTACACAAAGAATTAACTCAGTTCATCTTGCCAACTGAGCCCTTCGGTTCCCCATAACAGTCACGCAAAAGCAGCTAATTGCTTTGATAACGTTTCTGTTTTCATCCAGGCAGACCTCTTCCTTTATCCAGGCACTGCTCCCCTGGAAAGGTCATCTGCTGTTGTTCTATGCCAATGGCTGAAACTTCATGAAGTTAAGGCTTAAATTTGCAAACTAGTGGAGTCTATTTCCATTTGTGTCCCTCATTTGTAGTATATTTCTGGGGAGACAAGGCCAGTGAAGCACATGTTCTTGAGAGGTATTATTGGTCGGAGTGCAACAGATCAGCTGCCAATTTTATCTTGCAAATAACTAAACGAAACAAAATACTGTGATAACACAGACTTCACTGTGCTGCATATCTGTGGCAGTCAGCGAGAAATGACAAAGGCCAGAGAGAAGCCCTTTAATTCTTAAAGCCACTTGAGTACCTTCTGCATGAGTGTATGAGGACAGCATCTAACAAAAAGTTATCATAGTCATACAAACACTATATACAGAAATGTGTCATATGTCTCAGTGTTCAAGAAAGCTTGTGAAATTCTTTCAGAAAAACAATCAATGTGCAAAGGACATGGCCTCTTCAAAAGACATTATGCTATCTTAAGTTGCCAAATGGTAACATTTATACATACAATTTACGAAAAACAATTTCTGAAATTATGTACTCAAATCCATTTTTACAGGAATGTTAGAGGAGATAACTTTCTGCGTGATGCATAAAGTCACAGGCGTTAATAAGCTTTGTAACTGTGTAAAGTTTATAACTGCTCTGTTGCTTGCATGCATGCTGTGAATATTCACTGAGGAATTTTTATAAAACTTTCCAGCCCAATCCTTCTCACTCTTGAGCAAGCTGAATAATTTTGTTGACTGTATTATTTTTAGTGCTTTTCTTTATGTATAAAAAATACAAATCAAAGTATAGGCCTACATACATTTGAAATGAATAAACCTTCTTTCAGTTCTGAATTCATAAAACTTTTTTGGCAATGTAGTTAATAAAGTACCATATTTTAAAACAAAAGTTTGACATCTGACTAGTTACAACTAATCAGATGTAAAAGGTCAAATATCCAAATATCTGAAAACTCAACAGGAATTTAGCCAATAAGAAGCAACACAACAACTAAGTGGTAATTGAGGCTGTCCAGTCCAGTCCTGTGCATTAACAGGAATAGCCATTCTCGCTGGCTGGGGGCTCCTGTGGTTTGTTCAGTTTGATGTCAATCTCTGGAGGGTGTGAAATTAAGGAAAAAAATTGCAGAAAAATGATCTACACAATGAAAATGAGGAGGTTATAAAAACATTTCAACACTTTTTGAGTTTTTTGGCCTTATTTCATTTGTTTTCAGCCTCATTTCCACCTAATAATGTGCCCAACTTTTATATTAATTAAAAATGTGTTGCACAAGAATGGCAAAAAGGAACAAAATGCATTTGCCATTACATGTGAACAATTGCAAATATCCTGCTGTACTCTCATAAGAACGCGCATGACTAGGGGCAAAAAGACTGCAAAGAAATTGTTAATTTACAGTTCCAAGAAAAAACTCAGATATTTTCTGCATTATACATTCAATTTATTCCTCTATTAAGTATCAAGTAGTGTTTAGATAGTGATACAATTTTCATCATTTTAGCTCTTTACGCAATCACAGTTGATTTGAAATTAATCAGTCCAGATGAGCGTGAAGGGTAGACTTTGAGCAGCTATTTTTTTTTTTTTGTCAAAAATGTCTAGGAATCACTAACATGTTTACACATAGCCAACCCAATGTTAAGAGCTCAAATAATTGGACCAACTAACATACTCATTTTTTAAATCTTTCTCATTTTTATGCTGGATTGCAAGTCCTTAGCAGCTAAAGACTGCCTTAAGTCTGGATCCTATGGACATCACCAGATGCTGGGTTTCCTCCCTGGTGATGCTCTGCACTGTAGCTGTCTTCACGTTCCTGCTTGTTGTTGGTGCAGTTTGCCTTTAGTTTTGCCGTCAGCAGTGAAATTACTGCTCAAATTGGGTGAGCTATGAACATTACACCTCCTTCATTTAAGCAAGTCTTTAGTTGTTTTCCCAGTGTTTCTGGTCATTGTACATCTGCATTACAAAATGCTGTCCGATGAGTTTTTGAAGAATTAAGCCTCTATTTCACACCCAGCGCAAAATGTAACGCAAGTGTCTTTGCTACTTTATGACCAATGCAAAGACCATTTTCCCTTCCAGCATCTATGGTGCATGAAAATGTAAAGCATTTGTGCCAAATTGAGCGCCCATGGGCATGTTGGTCTTAAGATGAGGTGCAGTCAGGCGCTCTGCTGGCATGTTGCTATCTTGAGGTGGCATAAAGCTCTTGCGAGATTGACCACCAAACACCTAGTCTAGTCAATAGTCAGTTTTTAACTGCTATTTTAAGGGCGCATTACTAAGATAGTATTATATGTCTTTGTATGCAAGTGCACAGCGCGCGTACCCTCGGCTTGCTACACACAGGGACAAGCAACAGCGCGCAGAAATGCAAACGATTAAAAAGAAAAAGATCAAAATGTGAAAGATTTTTATCGTGTAAATCAAAATATTTTAAAAAATAGATGTCATGATGGCGAGTGCGATCTTTGGCACGCCCGTGCAACTGTGTGCCTGATCATTGAATACTCTGATTTATTTAAAACGCAACAGAATCTAGTCTGTCAACATCCAGGTGATTCGCAATTCAGCATGCAAGATGACAAATTTAGGTATTCCCAAATTATTCAGGATAAAGCCATGACTCCTTTATACCAGCAAAGTCTGCTATTCTTGCAATCTTCTAGGTGATCCCTCCTGAAGGGATAGCTGTTAGGAAACAATGGCATATCATTCCCAAAACTGCCTGAATTTCCGTTCAACCTAAAATAGGAAACACAAGTTAGCTAATATACCTGCATGTTCACCAAGAAGAAGCGACTGCAAAACAAAGAAATGCTTGAGGAAGTGAGTGTAAATGAGCATGTACTAATAATAAATGAGATTTTTCTAATAATTTCACAGATTCTTAGTTTCTGGTTAGTCTCGTATTAATTTTTGTTTCCTTTCTTGCTCAGTATATAAAGAATGTCTGGAGGGCTTCAGACGTTTGGGTAAGTCTGGCTCAGATCAACCTGTTACCTGCAATCAAGTCAAATTCAATTTTGAACTGAACTGACCCACAAAAACAATGCCTGCAACCCACCTGCCCCACTTATGTTACCAAATACACAACATAGGATTTCCTTTGAAATGTGCTTGTTATACAGTTTAGCTGACAGACAAAGCAACCATAACATGTGGAACTTTATGAGCATTAAAGCGACAGATGAAATTGTGGTCACTGTCTATAATTAACCCAATTTTCTTCCATTCATCTGACTTGGGCCTCAAGGATGAGATGTCAACAATCTGGTACTCATATCCTGTTTTTACCTGCAACCCTGAATTAATAGTTTTTTCTTATTTTGTTTCCTTGTTTTATACATACACTAAAATGCAAACCCTGGATTCACGGAGTATGAAGACTTTTTTCATTGGAATATGATTAAAATGATTTTGGACAATATTTGGAATACACTTCTCATTAGCTAACATATTTGGACATTACAGAGATCAGGTTTCAGTAGTGGTTTGCTTGTGCACCTTCACTTCGGACATGAGTTAACCTGTTTCCACAGAGAAGTGTTTTCCTACTGTTAGGAAAATCCGCCCTTACAATTGAAGCACCGAGATCGAAAACAACGAAAGTCACATTCCATGAATTTTGAGAAAAACAAAGAAAGTTGTTTGGTTCCTCTGACACTGCAGAGAATGCAGAGAAATGAATTTTCTAGCAAAATGTACACTTTTTAGGGAAAAATTGAGAAAAATAGGAATGATTCCTTTGCACATTGCTGCTCAGCGGGCAAAATAAAATTTGGACTTATGTTGTTTTATCACTCAACCCTGGTACATGTGTTGTTTTAGCTGTCAACTAATATGCCTGAAACAAACTTTGTTTCACCCGATTCAGAAAAAGTCAATCTAGAGAAAAAAAACTGAAAACAAAGAAATACAGTCAGGTCCTTGTTTTCTGGCTGGCACAAGAGTCCCACGCCAGTTTATGTGCTCTTCTCCCTTCTCTTTCTTTTTTATAATAACATTTCACTTCCATTCTGTTTCATTGCGCC
Organism: Gymnothorax javanicus; assembly: GCA_029692085.1. Taxonomy (NCBI): domain Eukaryota; kingdom Metazoa; phylum Chordata; class Actinopteri; order Anguilliformes; family Muraenidae; genus Gymnothorax; species Gymnothorax javanicus. The sequence goes on along the minus strand of CM056198.1, from coordinate 52,861,294 downwards.
TTTTTCGTGGATGAATTTCTTCAGTTTCATCCACTTCTGCAGCCATGCCCTACAGAGGAGCAGCCTTTTTGTCATGCACATGACTGTGATTATGTTGCCATCTGGTGCCCATTGGGTGATGTGAGTTCTAAAACACCATGGGTTCTAATTTCTTGGCGCAGCTAAGGGTGGCGCAGCCCACGCAGTGGTAATTTCATCCACTGCAGCCCGTGCAGTGGTAATTTCGTGCGGTGCAACACCATGCGCAGCCACTTCGGCAATTTGGTAGACGGACGTGCGCCGAGATGGGTGTGGCGGTGTAGTAGGGGGAGGTGTCACATATTCATCATGACGCAGTGACAATTTCATGGCAAAAGGCTCCGCCGAAAGTGCGCAGAGAGCTTGCCAGCTCCAACCTGGTTTACTTTCTGCGCAGTGGTAATTTGGCTGACTGGCGCACAGTGCGCACAAGTCACCGAAACCTCACAGGCAGGTTTCCAGAATGTCAGGCAAATTTCAATGCAATAAATAATTACAGCAACCACTATTTAATGTAACTATCTGAATCAGCACATTAATTATAGTATCTATATCAATTGTCCTGATATCAGATCAAAGGCGGTTGGCACACATAATGGAAACTCGACCTGACAGCCCTCAGAGTGTCAGTGCATTCTCTGTGGCATGTTGCGTGCTACACAACATAGCTGTATGCCATGGATGTCACTTTGACCTCACGCAGGAGACATTACAGGACTTGAGACAGAGAGAGGCTGAACTGCATGTGCCGTATCAGCAGGGAGAGCAGCAGCGCGCACAGGAGAGGAGAGACCACCTGGCTGCACAGCTCTGTCCTTAACACTAGAACCGCTGCACTGATGTTAGTAATGCATGGTATTTCATGTCAGTAAAAGATATGAGTCCATCCGTCCATGATTTACTCAATTGCCAATATGATTGGCATGCTGTACAGTCTAAAGGAAGAGTTTTACATCTCCAGTTTTTTTTAATTTGTTAGACCCAAGACCCATGCCTTCAAGCAATAAAAATATGACATTGATCACTTATGTCTCTTTTGAGACATATACCTACTATAATGACCCAAAATATGCACTTTTCATTCTGAAGACAACTTCCAAGGTCATTAAAACATTTAATACAACCATCATGACTTTGATATTTTTTGTGGTCTTCAGTAAGTTGACCGACAGTTTGCATACCAAGTCTCAAGGCTCTCTTAATTAGTTACAGAATAACTGCATTAAATTTTGAAAAAATTTGTATGAGTGGTGTCTTTTGCTTTTTCCAGGCCACAGTACAGATAAACTAAACACACTGAGTAAAGAAAAGTAGCTTAAGCCAAGAGTTCAGCAACTATTCTGATGACAAAATGAAACTTGTGGGTCTGTCAGCTCTGAAAATCCATTTCTGAGGCCCTCAAACTCCCTCCAAAATTGAGGTGATTTTGTTAAAATAAACCCCCTTCCCTAAAATAGGCTAAATTTCAGGAACTAGCATTAATTGAGCTGAAATATTTGACCTCAGTACTGCCAATGCATATCTCTTAAAATGTGCAAAGTTTTTGATGTGGGGGGGGCTCTGGTTGAGTTGACACGAAATGACCCGCCTGGATACACCCCGTTGGCGCAGCGCTCCCCCCATATGCAGCGCTTGCGCCGCACCTGCGCCTGGTCAACGAATTTAGAGCCCCATAAGTGCAGAACTTGAGTTGATTTAGCACCAAACAAAAACTTTCTATGCTTATTACACATAGATGGCTACACAAAATGCATTGTTTTTGCACTCATTGTGAAGCCCTGTCAATCTACCACATGTTGGCAGTACTAACTCAATTCTGCCAAAATGTGACTTATGTTGTTTTTGATCTCAGTGCTTCAATTGCAATTTGCAGAGTTAAAACTGGCTTGAAAATGACATGGGAGATGACACTCTGATTGGTTTATTTTGTGTCACGCCCAAAACACACCTATGAGTAATTAAAAAATCAAGCACAACCCCTTTGAACCTTGCACCTTGTGCCCTGATAACCTGTTGTTCAACTGGGAAAAATGGATTTGGACACACGCTTATTGCACTAGTGCCATGTGCTTCAGAACATGCTCTCAGATTGTTGAAATAGGGCCCTTAATCGTCAACATTAAGTACCCCAATTTAACAATCTAAGCACAAGAACACAGGAAACAGCAGGAATGACTGAGCTCGCCAATATCAAGAAGCTGTAGCTTTATCCAGAAGAATTTGTGAATACCTACAACCCCAATTCCAAAAAAAGCTGGGATGCTGTATAAATTGTAAATAAAAACAGAATGCAATGATTGGCAAATCTCATAAACCCACATTTTATTCACAATAGAACAGACAACACATCAGATGTTGAAAGTAAGACAATTTACCATTTCATGAAAAATATTAGCTCATTTTGAATTTGTTGGCAGCAACAAATCTAAAAAAAGTTGGGAAAGGGGCAACAAAAGGCTGTAAAACTAAGTAGTACTGATAAAAACAGCTAGGGGAGCATTTTGCAATTAATTAGTATAATTGGCAACAGGTCAGAAACATGACTGCGTATAAAAAGAGCATTTTAGAGAGGCAGAGTCTCTCTAGGAGTAAAGATGGACAGAGATTCACCAATCTGCAAAAAACTGCACCTAAAAATTGTGGAACAATTTCAGAAAAAATGTTCCTCAAGGTAAAATTCTGATAGGACACTTTGTCAAGGAGAATATTTATTGAAAGCATACAAGCATATATTGAGTTTGGCGGCATGGCTCTGTTCGAGAGATCCCTGCCCGTCCAGCGTGGAACCGAAGGCAGGGAGCTACAATTAACCCCCCTTCCATAGAACAAAGCCTATAGCAACAATGACCTAAAACAGAAGAGACATTGTTATTGAACAACTGTTTAGTCATGAAAGAACAGGATTACAGAATGCTAAAAATAGACGGGAGGAGCTGGGGAGGAGGAGGGATGTTAAGCGTACGTGCTGCGGAGCCGCTTCTCAGAATGAGAGCTTAACTAAACTAGCATATAATCAATCAAGCAATCATGTGACAGCAAATCAGATGACATTCATGAGCACTCAGGTGATTCTCCAGCATGGGAAGCGGCTCCTATAAGTTAGCAAGCTTGACTCCGTGCCTATCAGAATTTACATCAAGCTCCATTTCTGATAGGACACTTTGTCAAAGAGAAAATTTATTGAAAGCATATAAGCATATATTGAGTTTGGCGGCATGGCCATGTTCGAGAGATCCCTGCCCGTCCAGCGTGGAACTGAAGGCAGGGAGCTGCAATTAACCCCCCGAAACAGAATCATGCTGACGCACGCCAACGGATGAAATATGGAGCTTCCATAGGTTTAAAGGCAGCCCGGCGGCTGGCACAATTTCTCTTGAAGCCAAATACGAAAAATATTTATGTGAAGTGTACTATGTGTCATGACAGCCCGGCAGCTGGCACAATTTCTCTTGAAGCCAAATACAAGAGAAATATTCTATGCGAAGTTTACTATGTGTCATGACAGCCCGGCGGCTGGCACAATTTCTCTTGAAGCCAAACACAAGAGAAATATTCTATATGAAGTGTACTATGTGTAGTGACAGCCCGGCGGCTGGCACAATTTCTCTTGAAGCCAAACACAAGAGAAAAATTCTATGTGAGTGTATTATGTGTAGTGACAGCCCGGCAGCTGGCACAATTTCTCTTGAAGCCAAACACAAGAGAAATATTCTATGAGAGTGTACTAGTGTAGTGACAACCTGATGACTGGCACAATTTCTCTTGCAGCCAAATGCAAGGGAAACATTCTATGTGAGACTGTGCTGTGACGGCCTAGCAGCTGGCACAATTCTCTTGAAGCCGTATACAATGAAATAAACTATGTGACGTGCAGTATGTGTAGTGACAGCCCGGCGGCTGGCACAATTTCTCTTAAAGCCAAATATGAAAAATATTTATGTGAAGTGTACTATGTGTCATGACAGCCCGGCAGCTGGCACAATTTCTCTTGAAGCCAAATACAAGAGAAATATTCTAAATGTAGTGCCAGTCCTCTCAAAGCAGTATCATGAGAATTATACTAAATGATTTGAAGAGTATAACATGAAGGCTGATACCTTTAATGATTGAAGTGTATGTTGTGGTGAATGACATGGCATGGGTGCTGAGCAGTGATGCTTCGTGCCCTATGTGTATAGAAGTATTTTGAACGATGCATGAAACAGATACAAGTACTAGAGGATTTTGTTTTACATACAAAACATGGTAACAATTTACACAATCTTACTCATTCATTTTGAGCTTCCACAATGTCCTTAATTCCTCAGTGAAGGTAAAGTTCGTGGCTGAAAATGTCCAATGTCCTGTGGCCTTTAATATCGTCATTAGGCCATGAAGGCAGAATGTTGCTGCTCGAATATGGAGTGAGAGGAGTGTAGAGCTGAGGGAGAGGCCATAATACTGACAAATGAGGCAGAGCTGAACAGCAAACAGGAATAGGTTTCCGAGCCTCTGTGACGAACAAGGCAACTCAATTGGTCACGATGCTCTTCATAGTAAACCCTGCTCTGAACCCCTCAAAAGCAAGCCAGTGGCGACAGTGGCAAGGAAAAACTCCCTATGCGGCTCAAATATAAGAAGAAACCTTGGGAGGAACCAGGCTTAAGAGGGGAGGTCCATCCTCCTCTGACCGTCCCAGGGTATGAGTTCATGGTTGCCGTAATGCGAAGGGGATTGTTGAAAAGCAGACGAGGATTTGTAGTTTGCTGAATAGATCCCATGACCCAGACCATTTCGATGGTGGAGCAGCACTTGAGCAGAGGCCAGGTGGCGTTGATGGCGAAGACCAGCAGCAGCATGCTCAGGGCAGGGCCCGCCGTGGACATGGAGAGAACAAAACCAGGCAATTAGTGGAGAACACAAGGGGAAAACAGTGCTAGGAATGTACCAAGAAATAATACTGCCTACTCCATAAAGTTGATATAAAAGAAAATATAAATATATACATACATATATACACGCACAGAAACACATGTCATGAATGAAAACTGTAAAGAGCCTTCCTAAATCTGAACGCTGAGAAACTACTAGAATCTCCCCAAAACCAATGGTGTTGCAAACCCGAACACCAGAGGCTAATGACAGTGAGCCTTGGAGCCATGACCTTTGGGTCAACCCAGCAACTGGCACAGTTAGAGGCCATAGGACATACTGAGCAGGCAGAGGTAAAGCAATTTGAATGAAATCAGTAGCAGACCACAAGCACTAGCTAGATGCTGACATGGGGTAAAATATTAGCGAAGCGTTCGCAACGTGCCGCATCATGGCATTGCTGAGCGTGCTCAAAATAAGCCACAGCTTGATTATGTGAGCTTGATGTTGGCAAGCACTCCAAGGTATTCTTGCAAAGCTAAACATAGCAATGAAAATTTTAACCAAACTTAGGAGCTAGTGTATGATTATACAAGAACACTAGAGGCACTCCTAGAGTGCAAACCTTCACCAAAGCAGCACGGTCCAAATCTTGCTGAGTGGGAGCAAAATTCAGTTGTCCAGTGTCATGAAATTTCAAGGTGCCTGCCATGGTTGCCATATTGTGTTACTGATCATGGTCAAAATCAGTTGGGTCCATCCCTGATGTAATAGTGACCCACCCACAAAATTTCAGAAATATCTGTTCATTACATTTTGAGTTAAGTTGTTCATAAGCAAAACAGACAAACAAATGGCACCGATCACATAACCATCCAACTTCGTTTGGTGGCGGTAGATACTACCAATGAACACAGGAAATAAATAAAATTTTTTAGAAACTTTCATGCTAAACTATATTCATCTGAAAATGACCCAAAACAGGAGGACATCAATTCATTTCTTAGGAATATTTAACTTCCAAGACTCAATACAGAACAAGTCAATACACTAGACTCACCAATTACAGAAAAAGAACTCTCAACTGCCCTCAACCTCATGCCAAACAACAAAGCACCAGGTCCTGATGGCTTCCCTGCTGAGTTCTGTAAACACTTCTGGTCCATCTTAGCCCCACTCTTCATTAAAGCAATAACTGAAATAAAACAAAATTCAAAATTTCCAGCACATATGAACACAGCCGTAATTTCACTCCTCCCAAAACCCAATAAGGATGGCACCCTGCCGTCAAATTACCGCCCCATCTCTTTAATTAATGTAGACATAAAAATCATCAGTAAAGTTCTCGCTCACAGGATAGAACAAGTCATTTCTTACATAATTCACCCAGATCAGACCGGCTTCATCAAAGGCAGACAGGCATCCAATAATACACGTAGACTGTTTAATTTAATCCATTATTCATCATTACAACAGAAAGACACCATCATAGCCATTTTAGACGCAGAAAAAGCTTTCGACAGGGTAAACTGGAAATTTCTTTTTACCACGTTACAAACATTTGGCTTTGGGGAATCATTTATCAACTGGATCAAGATTCTCTACACTGCACCTTCAGCCACCGTCATCACAAATGGACTAACATCACAAAGCTTCACACTGCACAGGGGGACTAGGCAGGGATGCCCACTCTCTCCCTATTTATTTACCATTTTCATCGAGCCCTTAGCAGCAGCCATCCGTCAGAACCTCCATATCCAAGGGATTCAAACACCCCAAACACAGCATAAGATTAGTTTGTATGCAGATGACATTTTACCCTTTCTTCAAAACCCTCAATCATCTCTGCAAGAAACAATTAAACTCATCGAATCATTCTCCAAGATCTCCGATTACTCTATAAACTGGAACAAATCCTCTATCCTCCCATTGCACAACACCAGATGGGATGCGGCAGCCCATGTATCACCCATTCCTCTATGCACGGGTCACATTACATATTTAGGCATCAATGTTTCCCCCAGGCTGTCGGAGCTGACTGGACTCAATTTCACTCCACTACTAAAAACAATAGATGATGATCTCCACCGTTGGATAAACCTACCACTATCCATTCTGGGCAGAATAGCAGCTATTAAAATGACAATACTTCCTAAAATAAATTATCTCTTTTCAATGATTCCAACCCACCCTACTCTCACCTGGTTTAAAACTCTAGACTCAATAATCACTAAATTCTACTGGAAAAATAAAACACCAAGGATCAAACTGACCACACTTCAAAAACCAAAGCCACAAGGCGGCCTAGATGCACCACATTTCTATCACTACTTTCTGGCAAATCAACTGCAGTATATATACACAAGTGGACACATCCCAATCACTCAGACCGCACCTGGCTAGACATAGAACAAACACTCTGTGAAGACATCCAGATTTCGGACACTCCATTTCTCAGTCAATTGATCAAACGTCACTCATGCTTCAATACAATAACAATAGCGTCCACTCTGACAGCCTGGTGGAAATTTCACAAAATCACCAACTCTTCTCTCTCACCATCTAATTTCACCCCCATTTGGAATAATCCAGACTTCTTGCGCAATAAAAAAACCACTCAACTTCCACACATGGGCAGAAAAGGGCATCACACATCTTAAACATATTTTTCATACTAACACCCTGGTATCATTTCCCCATTTGGTCCAGGAGTTCGGCATCAGGAGTAATCAATTTCTGGAATATTTACAACTCAAATCATCTGTTCAATCGAAAATCAATATTAAAACCACCAGTCTATGCCTTCCCCCTGTAATTTCAGAATTTATGAATATACCCTCCCCAAAAAAACTCCTCTCCAAAATATATAAAATAATATCACAATCTGACAAAACCATATCTCTACCTTCAATAAAGTGGGAACAAGACCTCTCCATTGCTCCTGATGCTGACTTCTGGACCCAAATCTGTAAAAATATTTATTTCATGACTAAAAATGTTAACCTACAACTCATACAGTATAAGATACTCCATAGAACTCACTACACTGGGCAAAAAATGTTTAAAATGGGTTTCACATCAGAAATATGCTCAAATTGCACACAAAACTGTCCTGACACTTACATCCACGCCACCTGGCACTGCACACCCATCAAACATTTTTGGAAAGAAGTCACTGAGTCACTATCCCGATTCATGGGCTGCCGCATTCCATTATCTCCCCTACTTTGCCTCCTAGGAGACTTATCAGACTTATCAGCATTCAGCTTAGATGGAACAAACCATAGACTTCTCCTTGTGGCCCTAACTATCGCCAAGAAAACTATCCTCATGAACTGGAAATCATGGAACACCATACATCTAGCTCACTGGAAAAACTTACTCACTGACTACATCTCCTGGAATCGCACCCTCCCTCTCATTAACACAACAGAACCTCAGTCCGTCTGGTCAGCTTTCATTAATTTTTTAACATGAATTCCTGAATTCCATCTGACTTATTTTCTTGTCTGCCAGCCAATTTACCGAAATATCTTTGTCAATATCTTCACATGCGTGCGTGTTGCGATGTCCTGAGGGGCTGAGAACTCCTGGCCTTCTCGGGGCATCGCAATACGCACGCATGCATACATGGATCCTACAGCGCGACGCTGACGCATATACATACACATTTGCACACACAAAAAAAGGAAAAAAGCGAGAGAAAAATATATGCGTATATACTATTATCTTTCTAATTTATTGATTTATTATTATTATTATTATTATTATTATTATTAGATGATTAGTTTGGGATAAAGAAGGAGGGGACACAGATAAAACATAAAAAATGTATTCCTGCTTTTCATTCATTATGGTTATTGTTATTATTATTGGTTGTTATTATTATTATTATTGATTATTATAATTATTGGTTTTTATTATTATTATTATTGTTGTTATTGTTGTCATCATTGTTACCGGTGTCGTCGTTATCCTTGCTGTCATCGTCGTCGTCACTAATATTATTATTATTATTATTACTATTATGATTACATAGGCTCTGCCTCGGGTCCCTGATGGGCCTGGGCAGGCCGGGCCCTGCCTGCAATTGAGTGATCCCGGTGGTTGGTGGTGGGGTAGTATTTCCTCCCCCTCTCGGCCTCCTCTCAGCTCTGGTTTCTTCCCTGGGCTGGGTCCATGTTGCGCGCTTCACTTTTTTAATGCATCACACACTAGCTTAGGAAAAGAACAAAACAAAACAAAAATAAATCAAAACAAGAAAAAAAAAAAAAAAAAAAAAAATTAATAAATAAAATTTAATAAAAATAAGAATAGGAAAGCAGGGGCATGCATGTGGCGGCCGGTCGCAGGACGGGCCCCGCAATGGAATGCCCACATTGTTTTTAATGCACTACACGTCTAGTCACAGACAAACACAGCTATATGTATATAGGGCAGGTGGGGCGTGCGGCATGGGACCTGGGGTGCCTGGAGATGGAGGGGTTGGCCGGGAGGGGAAGATGGGTGGGTAACTGCGGGCTAGTGCTGCATGGTGTAGCCTGCTCCCCTTGCGTCCCATAGCAGACATAGGCGGGGGTCGGCCTGCTCTATGGCTGTATGGGGATCTGAGGCAGATCCTTGTTTCTCTTCATCCATTTATTTATTTATTTATTTATTTTATTATTATTATTATTATTATTATTACTTGTTAATTTATTTTTTCTTTTATTTGCTTATCTTATTTATTTGTTTGTCTATTTCTCTTTTGTCCCCTCCCTCCAATGCCTATGATGATAATGATGTTATTGATCATTACCACTTTTATGGTTATTACTATAATAATAATAAATAATAATAATAAATATTATTATTATTATTTTTATTATTATTATTTCTTATTATTATTATTATTATTATTACTATTATTATTATTGCTCTGTCTGTCGCCACCATTTATATTTGTTGCTCATTACTTGCAATGCACGAACGCACCCACGCATTCGCGCACCCAAGATCACTGATTGTTGTTTCATAATGTTCTATGAACCTTTAAATCATGTTTCCATATACGTATGTAGCCTCACTGAACATGTCCTTTTATGTATTCTGTTTTGTTTCACAATTAAAAAAAAAAAAAAAAAAAAAGATACCACCAATGAAACAGCAGAAACGGCTAATTTGGAAAAGAAACGAAAATACAATATTAGACAAATACTGACAAGGAGGAGCAATACCAGATTGATTTCAGAAACTTTAATGCCCACTGGCATGGCTGCTCCAACTCTGATTCCGCAGCATTTAGAAGACATTTATTTATTTATTCATTTATTATTATTTATTTATTTTATTTTTTTTTTTTAAGATTCACTGAGCACACCAGAGCTAGCATTTGCTCTCAGTTTACTGGCGCAAGGTGAATGCTATACGATTTGCAAACTGTTACCATAACTTGACATTGTTACTAATGGCAACACCTGCTAGGAATAGATGAATAAAACCAACAGGGAAGTAGTTGCAGCATGACTATTGGATCCAAGCAGCATGTTGGCAATATATTCTAACATGAATGTGGATTATGATTTGGTCCAGTCATTTGAACAGCAAACATCATCTGAATAACACTTCGTTCGATTTTGGCTACGAATGTGTGAATTACAGTTGAATTAACAATTCCTGAGCCAAACATACTGTTGTTGAAGCATTTATGAAGAGCCAATTGCTTTAAATAAACATGATTGAGATAATGCATTAAAGATTTTTTTTTTTTTTTTTTAATATAAAAAGTCGGAGACAAATCTGAACCATAGGACATTTCTCGATAGACACTCCACTTATATGGCCATCATGAGCGCTGAGACAACGGGAATAATTGGCAAATTGTAGTATTTCTGCCCCTGAATCGTCATTACCAAGCCTGAGACAAGGCAAAAGAAGTTAAGTCGCAATCCACGAGACCTCAGAACCAGTTCGAGCGAAACTCGGATTACACATGCACTGTCAATCCATATAATGTCATCTGAGAACCCATGTGAAAGTAGAGCTAACAAATCGGACTAAACCGAGAAGTTTAAGACTTAAATCACTGGACCAAGTAGCATCCGACCCAGAGGTTGCTACAAAAAAAAAAAAAAAAAAAAAAAAAAAAGAATTTATCATATCAAAATACTTGATTACAGCCAAGTGAATTGGGTGCAGATTGAAAGCCAAAGTCATAGTTTGTAGAATTCGTAAGGCATAAAAACGTGAACGCGATTCAAAAAGCCGTGAGCTCGTTCATTGCTGCGGTGAGAGAACGTTCAACATGCGCTTACAAAGACTTCCCAATCATACCCCTATCGTACAATGGAACTGCCGAGCGTCCGCAATATAAAAGAAAACTAGCAGCTCGGGTAACTTAACGAAATGAGACATGACATAGCGTCTTTCTGCGTTGCCAGAACGAACATTGCCAAGGCTCCAGTATTAGCATTCCATCACGCTTGTCTGAAAGACGTTCAGGTCTAAGCACCACGCTCCCGATTAAGACGAGACTGCAGTGCGTTACTGCACTTACATAAAGCATACAAATGCTTTTTCGACACCCAGAAAAGACCAGCTTCTGACAAAGAGTACTGCCTCGCTGAGTGAAAACTGTAATAGAGCTATAGTGGCTGCATCCGGATTACCATGCGCTGCTTAAAATTTACGGTTGAACGATGACTCGCCAATAACGAAAGGTTCCTTCAGCAAAGGCAATGTTTTCGAAACAAGCCAGATTTGTGAGACAGGTTAGTTTTTTGCGCTGGTTATCCTGCATAACCGCGCACTTTCAGCGAGACAACGTGCAAGCATGACATCAAACCATATTAAATCCACCGAAGTACAGTAACCAAAATAAACATGTTATGGAAGTAGCAGCAATAACGAAACCACAAACCTTGTCGCCGGCGGCTCTGTTTCCTGTGCCAACGAATGTTAAGCGTACGTGCTGGGGAGTCGCTTCTCAGAATGAGAGCTTAAGTAAACTAGCATATTATCAATCAAGCAATCATGTGACAGGAAATCAGATGACATTCATGAGCACTCAGGTGATTCTCCATCATGGGAAGCGGCTTCTGTAAGTTAGCAAGCTTGACTCCGTGCCTATCAGAATTTACCTCAAGCTCCATTTGCGAAGACTTTGAATCTTCAATACATAATATCATCAAAAGATTCAGAGAATCTGGAGAAATCTCTGTGCGCAAGGGAAAGTCTGAAGGTCAAAATTGGATGCTCGTGATCTCTGGGCCCTCAGGTGGAACTGCATTAAAAACAGCATGATTCTACACTGGAATACACTGCATGGGCTCAGGAACACTTCCAAAAATCATTGTCTGTGAACACAGTTCGCTGTGCAAACTACAAATGCAAGCTAAAGCTGTATCATGCAAAGAAGAAGCCATATGTGAACACAATCCAGACACACCGCCGTCTTCTCTGGGCCAAAGTTCATTTAAAATGGACCGAGGCAGAATGGAAAACTGTTCTGTGGTCAGATGAATAAAAATTTGAAATTCTTTTTGAAAACCACGGACGCTGTGTCATGTGGTCTGAAGAGGAGAGGGACTATCCAGCTTGTTATCAATGCACAGTTAAAAGTCTACATCTCTGGTGGTATTGGGTTGCATTAGTGCCTATGGTGTGGGCAGCTTACAATTAAGTAAATCAATGCTGAAAAGTATATAGAGGTTTTATAACAACATATACTCCCATCCAGGCAACGTCTCTTTCGGGAAAGGCCTTGCATATTTCAGCAAAACAATGCCAAACCACATACTGCATCCATCACAACAGCATAGCTTTGCAGTAGAGGAGTCTGAGTGCTGAACTGGCCTGCCTGCAGTCCAGACCATTCACTAATAGAAAACATTTGGGGTATCATAAAACGAAAAATCCTGCAAAGAAGATCTAGGACTGTTGAGCAGCTAGAATCCTATATCTGACAAGAGTGGGACAGCATTCCTCCCCCAAAATTCAACAATTGGTCTCCTCACTTCCCAGACGTTAACAGACAGTTGTTAAAAGAAGAGGGGATACTAAACAATGGTAAGCATGACCCTATCCCAACTTTTTTGAGATGTGTTGCTGCCATCAAATCCAAAATGAGTTAATATTTTTCATGAAATGGTAAAATGTCTCACTTTCAACATCTGATATGTTGTTTATGTTCTATTGTGAATAAAATGTCAGTTTATGAGAGAATCATTGCATTCTCTTTTTATTTACATTTTACACAGCATCCCAACTTTTTTGGAATTGGGGTTGTACCTCCCTGCCAAATTTCACATTGATCCCTTCAGTGGTTTGGGAGAAGAAGATCAACAAAGAAGAACTAAAAATTCTAAAAACTATATTCAGAGAAACTCTGAAAAAAAAAAACCTGAGAAATACTGTGCGATATTAATGTTCCAATGGAACCAACGTAAATCATTCACTCATTTAATTAAAAATCAATTTCCTCCAAGTCAAGTTTTCATGATTAATGGCACTCTTAAAGATCATTGTTAATAACATCTATTAAAATTAAACCAGGAATCAAATTCCACATATTTAAGTTTTATCTGTCTTAAGGAACTATATTGAGCCATTACATAACTTCTTGTATCACTGGGGTGTAAAAATGAGGTAACACACTGTCATCCAACACCATGCAGGAAACAAAACAATTGTCAATTCAAAAGAGGCAGCTGGTCAAAGACCTTCATAAATCTGGTAATGGCTACAAGAAGATTCACAAACAACTGATTATGCTTCTAAGCACTGTCAGGGCAATTATTTAAAAATTCCAAAGATATGGAACTGTTGAGAACCTCAAGGGTAGAGGACGCAACTGCATTTTGTCCTCTAGGATACTGAGGAGGATGGTAAGAGCCAAGAATCACTGTGAAGGAACTGCAGTCCTTGGTGACATCTTCGGGTCGCCAGGTTTAAAAAAGCACCATCAGGCGCCACCTCCACAACCATAGGCTCTTTGGAAGGGTTGGCAAAAGAAAGCCTTTTCTGACCAGAAAACACGCTCTTGGAGTTTATAAATGACATTTGACATTATGACTGGAACAAGGTGCTTTGATCCATCCATCCATCCATCTTCTTCCGCTTATCTGGGGTCGGGTCGCGGGGGCAGCAGTCTAAGCAAGGATGCCCAGACTTCCCTCTACCCGGACACTTCCACCAGTTCTTCCGGGGGTATTCCGAGGTGTTCCCAGGCCAGCCGAGCGACATAGTCCCTCCAGCGTGTCCTGGGTCTTCCCCGGGGCCTCCTCCTGGTGGGGCATGCCCAGAACACCTTCCCAGGAAGGCGTCTAGGGGGCATCCGATATAGATGCCTGAGCCACCTCAGTTGGCTCCTCTCGACGTGGGGAAGCAGCGGTTCTACTCTGAGCTCCTCCCAGGTGACAGAGCTCCTCACCCTCTCTCTAAGGGAGCACCCATCACCCTGCAGAGGAAACCTATTTCAGCTGCTTGTATCCAAGATTTCGTTCTTTCGGTCGTGACCCAAAGTTCATGACCATAGGTGGGGATAGGAACATAGATTGACTGGTAAATAGAGAGCTTTGCCTTTCGGCTCAGCTCCTCCTTCACCACAACAGATCGGTACAATGACCGCATTACTGCTGCCGCTGCACCGATCTGTCTGTCAATCTCACACTCCATCCCTCCCTCACTCGTGAACAAGACCCCAAGATACTTGAACTCCTCCACTTGAGGCAGGAGCTCTCCTCCTACCTTTTTCCGGTCGAGAACCATAGCCTCGGACTTGGAGGCGCTGATTCTCATCCCAGCCGCTTCACACTCGGCTGCAAACCGCCCCAGTACATGCTGAAGGTCCTGATTCGAAGGAGCCAACAGGACAACATCATCCGCAAAAAGCAGAGATGAGATCCTGTGGTCCCCAAACTGGACTCCCTCCCGCCCCTGGCTGCGCTTAGAAATTTTGTCCATAAAAATAATGAACGGAACCGGTGACAAAGGGCAGCCCTGCTGGAGTCCAACATGCACCGGGAACAGGTCTGACTTACAGCTGGCAATGCGAACCAAGCTCCTGCTCCGGTCATACAGAGACCGCACGGCCCTTAATAGAGGGCCCCGAACTCCATACTCCCGAAGCACCTCCCACAGAATGCCACGAGGGACACGGTCGAATGCCTTCTCCAAGTCCACAAAACACATGAGAACTGGTTGGGCAAACTTCCATGAACCCTCAAGCACCCTGCGGAGGGTATACAGCTGGTCCAGTGTTCCACAACCAGGACGAAAACCACATTGTTCCTCCTGAATCCGAGGTTTGACTATCGGCCGAATTCTCCTCTCCAGCACCCTGGAATAGACTTTACCAGGGAGGCTGAAGAGTGTGATCCCCCTATAGTTGGAGCACACCCTCCGGTCCCCCTTCTTAAATAGAGGGACCACCACCCCGGTCTGCCAGTCCAGAGGCACTGTCCCCAGCTGCCACGCGATGCTGCAGAGGCATGTCAACCAAGACAACCCTACAACATCCAGGGACTTGAGGTACTCAGGGCGGATCTCATCCAACCCCGCTGCCTTGCCACCAAGGAGCTTCCGAACTACCTCAGTGACTTCAGCCCGAGTGATGGATGAATCAGCCTCTGGGTCCCCAGCCTCTGCTTCCTCTACAGAGGGCGTGTCAGTGGGATTGAGGAGATCCTCTAAGTATGCCTTCCACCGGCTGACAATATCCCCAGTCGAAGTCAACAGCTCCCCACCTCCACTGTAAACAGTGTTGGCAGGGCACTGCTTCCCCCTTCTGAGGCGCCGGACAGTTTGCCAGAATCTCTTCGAGGCCAACCGATAATCCTCCTCCATGGCCTCCCCGAATTTTTCCCATACCCAAGTTTATGCTTCCGCCACCGCCCGGGCCTCAGCACGCTTAGCCTGCCGGTACCTGTCAGCTGCCTCAGGAGTCCTATGAGCCAACCAAGCTCGATAGGACTCCTTCTTCAGCTTGACGGCATCCCTTACTTCTGGTGTCCACCACCGGGTTCGGGGATTGCCGCCGCGACATGCAAACCTTACGGCCACAGCTCCGAACGGCCGCATCAACAATGGAGGTGGAGAACATGGTCCATTCAGACTCAATGTCTTCAGCCTCCCTTGAGATTTAGTCAAAGCTCTCCCGGAGGTGAGAGTTGAAAACCCCTCTGACAGAGGGTTCTGCCAGACGTTCCCAACAGACCCTCACAACACGTTTGGGCCTGCCAAGTCTGTCCAGCTTCCTCCTCTGCCAGCGGATCCAACTCACCACCAGGTGATGATCAGCGGACAGCTCAGCCCCTCTCTTCACCCGAGTGTCCAATACATACGGCCGAAGGTCAGATGACACGACCACAAAGTCGATCATTGACCTCTGGCCTCGGGTGTCCTCGTGCCATGTGCACTGATGGACGCCCTTATGTTTGAAAATGGTGTTCGTTATGGACAAACTGTGACTAGCACAGAAGTCTAATAACAGAACACCACTCGGGTTCAGATCGGGGAGGCCGTTCCTCCCAATCACACCCCTCCAGGTAACACTGTCGCTGCCCACGTGGGCGTTGAAGTCCCCCAGCAGAACGATGGAGTCCCTAGTCGGAGCACTTTCCAGTACCCCTCCCTTGGACTCCAAGAAGGCCGGGTACTCTGCACTGCCATTCGGCACATAAGCCGAAACCACAACAAGGCACCTGTTCCCGACCCGAAGGCGCAGGACAGCAACCCTCTCGTTCACCGGGGAAAACTCCAACACATGGCGGCTAAGCTGGGAGGCTATAAGCAAACCCACACCAGCCCGCTGCCTCTCACCGTGGGCAACTCCAGAATAGAAGAGAGTCCAGCCTCTCTCCAGGAGTTGGATTCCAGAGCCCAGACTGTGCGTGGAGGTGAGCCCGACTATCTCTTGCCGCTTGACCTCCCGCACAAGCTCAGGCTCCTTCCCCCCCAGCGAGGTAACATCCCATGTCCCCATAACCAGATTGGGGCCCCCGCCCATGACTGCCACCCAAAACGCATAGCATTGGCCCCTTCTGAACCCTCCCGCGGGTGATGGGCCTACGGGAAGGCGGGCCCACATTGCTCGTTCGGGCTGTGCCCGGCCGGGTCCTGTGGGTGGAGACTCGACCACCAGGCGCTCGCCTGCCAGCCCCAGCCCCGGGCCTGGCTCCAGGGTGGGGTCCCGGTGATGCCAATTCAAGCGACGTAACTGTCCTTGATGTGATTTTCTTCATTTGGGGCATTGGAACCGCTCTTAGTCTGACCCATCACCAAGGACCTGTTTGCCCTGGGAGACCCTACCAGGGGCAATAAGCCCCAGACAACATAGCTCCTAGGATCATCCAGGTACTCAAACCCCTCCACCATGATAAGGTGGCGATTCAAGGAGGGGTGCTTTGATCAGATGAGACCGAAATAGCACGTTTCGATCAGATGCAGCATTGCCATGTTTGGCGTCAAAACAGAGATGCATACAAGGAGCAGCAACTCATACCTACGATGAAATATGATGGTGGGTCAGTCATGTTTTGGGGCTGATTTAAATCAGGAGGTCCAGGGGCACTGGTCAAGATTAAAGGCAAAATGCATCCCACCAAGTATCAGGAAATTTTGGCTGACAATCTGGTTGCCTCCGCCAGAAGGCTGGGACTTGGCTGTAGGTGGACTTTCCAACAAGACAATGACCCAAAGCATACCTCATGATCCACACAAAAATGGCTCTGTGACAACAGAATCAACATTCTGCAATGGCCGTCTCAGTCACCAGACCTAAATCCAGTTGAAAACCTGTGGTCTAAGATGAAGAGGGCAGTTCATAAATGCAAACCCAAGAATATGAAGGATCTTGAAAGGATCTTCTATGAGGAATGGTCCAAAATACTCCCAAATGTGAGCATTAACCTTGTCAAAAATTACAAAAAAAGACTCTATGCTGTTATCCTCGCCAGAGGTGGCTACGCTAAGTTCTAAATGAAGGGTTCCAATAATTATGAAACCTTGATTTTGTTGAAAGTTATTTTGTATTAAGAGCCATATTCTGAGAGAGTGGCACTGGTACTGGAGTTGACATCTCAGAATTGCATGAAGTTTGGCAGAATGGTGCCCATACATGTGTAACGGGAAATCCCGGAGTTTGAACTCACAATTTTTATCGATATGGCTACAGTACAGCGTTACCTAGAGGTGGAGAAGTCAAGCACCAAACTGAGCATTTTTGAGGAAAAATCCCAATTTTTGAAGGAATGTTGTGGATAAATGCTTCAATGTGCCGAACAAGTTATGATTGTATCTGATACTAGGATGCCAAAATTTTTAAAATGTGAAAGTGTCCCCTGGTGGTTCAGTTGGTTATATGTGCAATGACAAGAAATCTGTGTACAACGGGAAAAAATATTTTTACAAATTCAGCTTATTTTAATTTTTTAACCAGACCAGTGCCAAATTCATCTACCCTTTTTCCTATTCAGACATTAAAGGTGAGAAAAATTTTGAGGTATTTAGCCTGGCGCTTTTTTGGTTTTTCGAGATATTTACTCCCAAAGTTGTGTGTGGGCTAATTTTTTCCTGTTTGTAGAGTGGATTTACATAAATAACCAGACACCTGTGGGGATGGGTAGACCGTTAATTTGAAATTTCCTTTGGGCTAAACAAAGGACACCAGAAACACACACTACCAGTCAAAAGTTTGGACACACTTTGCTAATGTCACAGCGCTCTGTTTTTAGAGAAATTTAAACACCCGAACTTCTATCCCTAATCTTAGATGGAATCTGGTAAGAGGTACACAGAAGTTAAAAGAGAATAAATTACTTATTTGCATAGTGAACAAATTTTTGGAATTCTCAAAGAAGCCTTATTTTACAAAGTAAACAGAAAAACAAGCTCCTTCCATTTTCCAACAACCAAATTAAATTCAAGCTGTTTTGGGACTTATTGGGCAAGAAGGTCAATGAGAAGCAAACCACAGTGCAGCACATCTTCGGGAACTTATTCTGGAACACACACCTGTCCGTCATAGAGCCTTGAAATTAGCTGAGTCTCCAGCCCTTTCAGGATATTTTAACATGGCAAAGGACATTTAATGGCACTCTTTGCCAATGTCTGGATATAAGGGGACAAATGTTCTAAAATATATCAGTATAGGGGGCGCTGTTACCAATATGTCAGATCTGACAAACCATGTGCCATCGAGAAGTTTCTTGAAATGGAATATGTTTCGTGCGTACATTGTGAAAACACTGATTTTGTTTTGGCACTATGTTGGTTTAACTAGTAATGCCAAGAGGCCCGCCGTACTCTCTTATTTAGATCTTGCAAAACCAGATATGTGCCACAGAGAAATCTCTTGAAATGAAATATGTGCAATGCATACTTAGCAAAAACACTGATTTTGCTTTGGCAGTCGGCTGGTTTAACTAGTTACAGAGATACAGCGCCCTCCATAATTATTGGCACCCCTGGTTAAGATGTGTTAAAAGCCTTAAAATAAATTCAATTTTTATTGCAGAAGCATACTCTCACACTGAAAATTGTACAGGGTTCCTACACATTTGGAATTTCAAAATTTCATACTTTTCCATACCCTAATTTCCAGACTTCTCGGCGTTTTTTTTTTTTTTTCAGAGAAATATGCTACATCTGAGTAAATATATCAGTGTATAATAAATAGAACATCTACTTTAATTTAATTATTATTAATATCTTTATTTTAACACATTTTAATAGTTCAGTGCTTACAATTTTTTTTTGTGTCCCTAAAGTATCTGAACATAAAACTGTAACTAACCACACACAAACCCACACACACACTGTTAAAAGAAAAAGTTTCAACACACTGGTTTTGTGTCCTGAGGCACCAGATCTGGAGGCTGGTGAGTGAAATCTGGTGTTTGGAGGGTGTTTGCTTTGAAACCAAATGTTGGTGTTTCGGCACACTCAAAATGAACTTTAAACACAGAAAACAGGGTTTCTTGAGTGAGGTCTGGTGTTTGGAGGGTGTTGACTTTGAAACCCAACGTTGGTGTTCCGGCACACTCAAAATTAATTTTAAACACAAAAAACAGGTTTTCTTCCAACTCAGGAAGTTTACTGCTGTTCCTGTCGAAGTGCAACATACCATAAACTCTAAATCAATTAAAAGAATCTCCAGGGTATAATAACCAAAATATAGCCTATGACCAGAAATGATTTTGCATTATATTTTTTTGTTGTTACGCAGTTAATAGAAATTTCAAATGGAATTTGTGAAATGTATTTCTATTGTTTATGCTTCCATGTCCCAGGCAATCTCGTCGCTGACTTGTAGGCCCACACACTCACCGAGGAACATAACTCCTGTGCCTCACCGAGGGGAATGGGAAGTCTATCATTTTTGCGTTGGACACTGTTCAACGCAGGATCGCCGCTCATTCGCTATCGTACATATTTATGTCTGTCAACATACAAAAATACAGATATGCAGGAAACCTATACAGAATTTTTTTTTTTTTTTTATAATTACAACTCACATACATGCAGGATCACATGACTACAGTGTAATTGTTAGAAATGGTTCATAATTATGAATGAATGACTTATCCAGTAGGCCTACACTAAATGCTGTTTCCATACTAATGCCAACAGTTATTAACGCAGGGCACAGCATCGTGGTTAAAGCACTAAGTTCAACATTGAAGACATTCATGTTCGCACCCATGCAAGAATGCAGTTCATCTGTGTGCGGTACTTGGCCTTTCCCAAAAGGCATTCGTACCTTGAGTATTTCAGTCTAAAAATATGTACATACGTATCTGATCGTTAAAAAATGCGGACGGCAGTCTCGAGCAACTTTATTAGATTTAGGCACTGAAAGTACTTAGTAACATTTAAGGTTGGGAATAGAACTGGGGTCCGCCATAGACTGTGTAAGAAGATGGACCAGAAGCAACCATGATGTCACCCACTGATTTCAGGGTACCATTTAGGAAGCCTTGATTTTGGCACTTTGTACTGCGCCATTTTGTCATTTTGAAACTGGATGTTATTCCTATTGGACAAGAGCGTGAATTGAAGATCCAGGGAGGAGCGAAGGGTGGATCTAAGGGTGGATCTGACCTTATCTGACGAGGACCAGAGGATAGACATGCTCCAAAAGCACATCTGGCTTTATCCTTTGTTCTAGTCTATTTGGGACTATAATTTACAAAATTGAACATCATGATATATTGAAGGAGACTTGAAACTTGCGATAGATACCATAAAATAATGTGGAAAATCATTATTCAAATAATAAATCAGGTGGGAAAGTAGGGTCATTCCCTCAGACATCTATAGCATTGAACTTCTTTCTGCAACTACCGACATCGCCATCTGCTGCCCATTAAAAAGAATGCAATTTTTTGAGATTTTCGCATTGGCTTCACTTTTCAGACCCAGGTGCTGCGTCCAACCTTTTAGAACAGTGGTTCCCAAACTCGGTCCTGGGGACCCACTGTGTACGCAGGTTTTTGTGTCAACCACAGCTCCAATCTTAGAATGCTAATGAGTTGCTCATTGCTCTTGATTGCACTATTCTTGTTCACGCTGATTATTTATCCTTTTAAACCACATGTCAAAAATGGCCATGATGAAAATCATTTCATAGGGTGCTAAATTGGAAATTACTTCTCTAACATAAAAAAATGGAAATTTGCAACTGATGACATGAATCTATAAATGGGCTTCTAGTAGATAAAATTGTGGACCCAAGGTCATTAAAGCTAACAATTATTAGGCAATTAAGAATTCAAAGACAAAGCAAACGATGAGTCAAACCTGTTAAATGTCACTTGATTGGTTTCAGGAAAGAACCTGAGCACCTGCATTCAGAACCCTAATCACCAGATTACTGACTGATTGCAGTCTTGCATTTGATCACATGAAACATACTGCCACCTTTGATTGTCGTGCTTACGTGGAATACATCAAAATAAAAAATATGAATGTTGGGCTTTGAAATTTCATGGAATGCGTAGCCATTTCTGTCATAATGTGGTTTAAGGGGGTAAAATGTCCCTCGTATCTGACAAGCAACTGCTAATTAAAAATGAACAGCTTGTTAAAACTCTGGGATCGTAATTGTGGTTGGAGCAAAAACCGCCATACGCAGTGGGTCCCCAGGACCGACTTTGGGAACCACTGTTTTAGAAAGTCTATGGGTCAGGGTGAGGTTTAGGCACGAAAACTACTTGGTTGTGTTTAACTGCTTGGTTGTGTTCAGGGTTCGGGTCAGGATTACGGTCAAGGTGAGGTTTAGGCATCGATATTACTTGGTTTGGTTCAGACACCAAAACTACTTGAAGTTTGGGAGTCGGACCGGGTTTGCCTTTACGGGTATATAAAAAAAAAATAGTAATAATTTCACTAGTGCTTGCGCTAATTGCCGAGTGGAAACGCAGTGGTTTGAGCGACTGACTCGTGTGTGGAGGATATGGGTATCAACAAACTGAAACAATTAGACCCATTTTCTAACCAGACAGAAAATAAACATTTAAGTTGACCCCAGGATTTTTTTTAATTTGGACATGAGCTGAAACTTGTTGGAGACACTTTGTTCTTTAACCATACCCACTTTAGAATGGCTAATGCTGTACATCGTTCGGCATAATTTAAAACCAGATATTTAACTGTCTAATTTTTAAAGGTCACTTAAATTAACTTCTTTACTCATGTCATTTGGTTGCAATCACATCTGGAAAGCCATAAGACCTCTGCATTTGCTTGGCTAGTTAATGTTCCCCTCTGGGGCCAATGTTGGTATTTTGTTCATTCCCTATAAAGCTAAAAAGAAATATGGAATCACTTTTTTTTTTTTGGTTATAAGACTGTCTGTATGGCTTCTTGGATGTTCATCTTGAGTTCTGCAGAATGCTCTTCTGAATGGCTGTTTTATAACAGAAGCAGTGAGGAAATTGTTACAAATGAATTAGAGAGACACAAAACTCTGCAGACTCACAGCACACATTAAAAGGACCCTGATTTTGTCCAAGGTATATTTTGCCACAAAGACAATGTGACATATGCAACTGACTTAGTAGTCAGTTAGCAGTAGTCAGATTTCTATTTTATTCAATTAATTGAGCAATTGAGCATTTTTTTTCTTCCAAATTGGCAATTAATGCAATTTGCAAATTTGAAATGACCTACAGGTGAGCAGTGATCTGGAGTGTTTCATGTGAATCTCTGCAAAGGATCAGGTCTTTATAAAATGTTTTCCTTCAGGTTTGCCGAGAACGTCAAAGGTATAAGTATCTACCTTCTTTGCAAAATGTTGCCTTGTCCATTATGTTGCATTACCCAATGCAGAAACATAGCAAGATTGATGACCTGTCTGGAATTCATAGTAATGAGCCAATTTTCACAGTGTCTTGTAACCTTCCCAATGTTGAAAGGAAGTATTGCTGCAAAATATTCTCAAGCATTGGATATTGTACAAAGCACGTGTAGAATTCATAGAAATATGCTCTCTGATACTAGTATTTGAAACCTTGAGATTAGATGTCCAACATGTGATCACAAAGTGGAGAATTTGAGAGCAATGACCTCACATTATGATGCACAATGCAGAAAGTCAATTTATTGTTTGTGTGATGAAACACAATAATGTAACTTTTGAAGTACACCCTTCATACACTTTTCATATAAGCAGGCATCACAGATGTCACCTCATTAAAAGATGAACTGAAAGAGAATATTGAAACAGATTTGCCAAACACTGCTCATGATGTACAGTGCAGTGGCTGTAATGAGAGTGATGACTATGGAGCAAGACGTACAAGGTATAATGTTACACGAAGCTTGACAATCACTTTTCTTAAGCAGCAGGAAGTTAGTATGCTTGGTTGGTTCTAGCTCAATACAAACCATAATTGAGGATTGCACCAATTCTGTTGATGTGTTTGATGAACACACACTGACTGAAGTAATAAAGACTTGTGAAAAACATAAAATTGACAGTGTAGTTTTGGGGGAAATTGGTGAATCACTGCAACATAATATTTTATGACAAAGCTTGAAAGAACTGTCCACGCTGTGGAAAATTGTCAGCCAAAATATCCTGATAATTTATGAAGTTCATTATGTCATTAATCTTTACCAGTGCCCCTGGCCCTCTCGAATTAAAACACCTCAAAACATGACTGATCCAGCATCAAATTTCACCATAGGTATGAGGTGCTTCTCTTTGTATGCATCCCTGTTTCCACGCCAAACATGCTGATACTGTTTCTGACGGAAACATCTAATTTTGGTCTCATCTGACCAAAGCACCTTGTTCCAGTCATAATTTAAATGACGTCTGGCGAACTCCGAGCGCTTGCTTCTGTCTCTTCTGGTCAGAAAAGGCTTTCTTCTGGCAACCCTTCCAAAGAGCTGGTGGTTGTGGAGGTGGCACCTGATGGTGCTTTTTGAAACCTGGTGACCCCAAGATGCCACCAAGGCCTGCGATCCCTTCGCAGTGATTCTTTGGGATTTTGTTACTTCTCTCACTATCTTCCATAGTAACCTGGGGGGCAAATTGCTCTTGTGTCCACTATGTTTGAGGTTTTCAACAGTTCCATATCTTTGGAACTGCATGATAATTGCCCTGACAGTGCTCAGCGGCATATTCAATTGTTGTGAATTTTCTTATAACCATTACTAGATTAATTAATGTTTATGACCAACTGACAGTTGTTTTGTTTTCTTCAAGGTGTTGGATGACAATGGGACTTTGTATCTTTGTTATGTCATTTTTATACCCGAGTAAACAGGAAGTGATGTAATGGCTCAATATAGTTCCTTCAAACATAAGAAGCGTAGACCTAATAGTGCAGATTTTTAGGATATCATGAATTAAAAAGAATTAAATGGTAGCACACTCAAATACCATACAGTTTAATATTACCAACATTTCACCGGACAAGCTGGCTTCATCAGGGTTTGTGGCCAAGGCGAACAATGTGCAAAAGATTTAATTAAAGGTTGTGATCATCCAGGTGTTCTCAATCAGTTGTTAATCAGCCATAGTCACATCCATCAATCAGTGTAGTTCAAACAGATACCAATTTCCACATCCTATACTAAAAGACAGCAAAAAAGCCTAATTTACACATTAACACTGTCATGATCTGTTTTTTTGTATATTCTGGTTTTATGTTTTATTAGCTCCCGCCGTGGGAGCTATGGTATCGGGCTCCTTCCGTGTGTGCATCCGTCAACAAAAACTTTGACATTTTGCTTTGGCGGGAGATTCTGGGGCCGCCAGTGCCCTATATTTCCACTTGGTTTATTAGTTTATTGATTCTGTTGAATTTTGTATTATCTGCCACATAATTGCTGTTTACCAGTTCCGTGCACATTGTTCTGCCTGTGATGTCTTGCCTTTCTTTTTGTTTTCTGCCAGTGCACGCCCCTGTCTGCGAGCTGTCACATTTCGGTGATTTTGGAAGTTTTCCGGTGTTTCACAAGTTCCTTCTCATCGTTTGCTTCCTTCAACTCTAATTACTAATTAAGTACTAATACCCCTAACGCTCCATGTGTTTGTCTAGTTTATCCGCTAATCCATATTAATATACTAATCCTGTAAATAACTATCATACTAACTTGCACTATTTGGGTACTATTATTATCGCACAAACTACTAACTTTACTGATTGGATCTCTCCACTTTCCACACTAATCTATAACTCTGCCGCTTAGCTCAACCAGTCCTTTGCCTTAGTTGCAAAGTATTTGCAGAAACTCTCTATTACTAATCTGTTTCTCCCATCTTTCCCCACTTTGGCACTCCTTGAATGGAGCTGTTATTGCTTAAGGATGTCTCGTGAAACTAGGCTTTGTCATTGTTTCCCATTTTGTATTGTTAATTACCTCTTGTATTTTCCCCTCTCAGTAAATGTTTAGATTATCCCTCACACCTGTTGCCCCGCCTCACTCGTTACTTCCCTTGTGTATAAGAGTTCCTCACTTCTGCTCATTCTTTGTTAGAATGTGGATCAACTTTTCCTGTGCTGAGCTACCTGTGTGCTAGTGAGATCCTTCTGTCCGATACCTGTCTGTGCCTGCCTGGATTTGTTTGCCTCCTGTTACTGACCCATTTCTGTACAACCATGATTTCTGTCTTTTGCTGCCTTGGCTTATGACCTCAGATTTCAGACTATCAACTATCCCTCTGGTTTGCAATTTTGTGGCGTGGTCTGTGCCTTTTTGGTTTTTTTGATCTTCTGCCTGTTTATAGACCCTGTTTTGGATTACCCTTCTGTACTGTGTCACTGTGATTTTTAGGAATGATACAAAATTTTCTGAAAACATTGAATTACACCTAACTCATCAAACAGGGGACAAAATGGCTTCATTTTAGCACCAAAAGCATCTCTTTAGCCAAATCATTAAAGATTTTTATGGCCAATTTTGTACCAGAATATTGATACCTTTTGAGTTGGGTGGGTGTTTGGGTGTGGTTTTTTTGTTTTTGAAAAAAAAAAAAAAAAAAAAAAACAGTAGGTGGAAGCAAAAGCTGTGATCTAATGTACTCATAAAATACTTTGACTGAAAATGTCACTTTTCATAAAATGTTTAGTTTAAAAAAAAAACTTATGACCCGTGAAGAGTTTTGGGTCTTGTAATTATGGCGTTAGAAAATCGCTAAGATGCGAATGAGACCTCGACAACATCCAGCAAAAATGAAACATCCTGGGAGAAATAGATGCTCAGTAAAACTTCTTTGCGAGTGCTTTCAAAGCACTCATGCGAGCTATATTGTATCCTGCATCTTTGTTCCTCGAGCAATATTTTTAGCCTGCGAGGAGAAATACATCCTCGCAAAACATTCATCTGCTTCTGCGCCACGAAGTGGGTTTTTTTTTTTTGGTGGCTGATTTTTGTCAGTGAGGAGGCGGGCCTGAGGGCATGCCAACCCCCGAATATAATTGGTTGAGCGACTTCGCCAGTTGGACAGTAAGCTACGGCACACCACTAGGTAAAACGGAACAAACCACACAGCCCTGAATAATTTGTATTGTGAAAGTTGTTCTCGTTCCGCCTGTTCCTTCAGTAGCCAAAGCATGACTGACCGCAAACAGGTAACGTTAATTTTGTATGCATGAAAATGTATAATTAGTATTCGGTGCATAATTGTTGTAACATAGCTTGCCTTATAATTTCCTGTGCTTGACAGGCAATACAGATATTTTAATACTTTACACTGCTGATTTGCGTTTATTGCCACGTGTCCGCAGACTTCGAAACAGCTATCTGTCCGCAACAGGGTGCCTCGAAAACACAGACCTCAAAATATTGAAATATGAATATATGTGTCTCGTTTTAAGCCTTGGAAATTTTTAAGTATGTATCTTATTTATTACAATTTAATGGCCAGTGATAACACAAAAACTATATTGATAATTTAAGTCTGTATCGTGTTACCCTTAGGATTATTGAAAGCTAACTGTAAACAGGCTATTCAGGCTAACCAAAGTGCTATTCAGGCACTTTTTTTTTTTTTTTTAGATTTGTGAACCTTGTTCATGAAAAATAGTATAATAACAATAATCGACTGTCAGACACGGAGTTATATTGAAACCATTCGATTTTCGGACGCGAGTTATATTAAAACCCTGTCTGATTTTTTGGACACGTAGACGCTGCGATATATTTTTTTGGAGGCTTATCCAAGTCGCTGTTTTTCATGAACATGATCTTCATGGCATAATGGCATTTGCCTATTTATAATTAAGTGAAGCTTGCTGACTTTGCAAACTGCTCATTCAGAAAATGAGTACTACGAAAAAAAATGAGCAAGGAATTTCGAGGTGTCTAACTGACCGGCAGCGGGTCAAGGTTTTAAATAGAAAACATGACCGGCAATCAAAACGTTTTTGTAGTTTTAGCCTAAAAAAGCACTTTTTTTAGCCTGAATAGCACTCCGGTTAGACTGAATAGCACTGAATAGACTGTTTACGGTTAGCTTTCAATAATTGTAAGGGTAACACGATACAGACTTAAATTATCTATAGTTTTTGTGTTATCACTGGCCATTAAATTGTAATAAATAAGAGACGTACTTAAAAATTTCTGGGACGAAAACGAGACACATAGCCTATATTCATATTCCAATATTTCGAGGTCTGCGTTTTGAGGTCTGCGGTCTGCGTTTTCGAGGTCTGTGTTTTCTAGACACCCTGTTGCAGACAGATAGCTGTTTCAAAGTCTGCGGACACGTGGCTATAAACGCAAATCATGGAGTGTAAGGTATTAAAATATCTGCATTGCCTGTCAAGCAGAGGAAATAAGACAAGCTATGTTACAAAAATGATGCACTGAATAGTAATTATACATTTTCTTACATACAAAATGAACGTTACCTCTTTGCGGTCGGTCATGCTTTGGCTACTGAAGGAACAGGCGGAACGTGAACTTCCACAATACAAGTTATTCAGGGCTATATGGTTTGTTCCGTTTGTCCTAGTGGTGTGCCGTACCTTGCTGTCCAACTGGCGAAGTCGCTCAACCAATTATATTTGGGGGTTGGCATGCCCTCATGCCCGCCTCTTTACTGACAATAACCGCCTCCTCACTGACAAAAATCAGCCACCGAAAAAAACCCAATCGCAAATCAGCCACTGAAAAAAAACCCGCTTGCGAGCAAGCAGTGGAAAGTCCTGCGCGTGAGCAGGTGAACATTTTGCAAGCATGTATTTCTTCTCGCAGGCTAAAATATTGCTCGAGGGAGCAAAGATGCAGGATACAATATAGCTCGCGAAAGCTTTGAAAGCGCTTTTGCAAAAAGTTCTGCGAGCATGTATTTCTCCTCAGATGTTTGATTTGCGCGTGCGGATGTTGTGCGCGGGTCTCATTCGCGTGCACGATTTTTGTCTGTGTTCTAACGCCATATGTAATGCTGAACTTCCTCTGTATTATGTTTGGTAGTAGTATAGCGTAGGTGTATTGTGGTTGCAGTAACTCTGTTCCGGCGCAATTAATTTAATCCTGCAATTGAAGATATAAGCCTGAAAGACGGAAGCCTGCGTTTTTAAAATGTACATTTTTGGTATGATTTTGACTAAAAAGCTGCGTTCGAGTGCCTTATAAAGGACTGTCAACCCTCCAGTTTTTTACGGGATTCTACCATATTTTACTCCTCTTTCCTGCTATCTTCCCGTTTGAATATTTTTCCGTATTTTTTTTTTTTTACCCTTTAAAAAAAGGCTGCTGACGTGACGGCGGTAGGCATAAGACCACCTATTTATTTATTTATTTTTTTTATTATAAATTCCCTCTGCTAAACCAGGCGGCTGCAATATCTACTTACAGAAGTTATTCAATAAAGAAGAAACGCGGCTGCATGGGAAAAACATCCTTCTTGGGGATGCATGTTTTGTTTTTACTCTCTGGCGAAGGGTTTGCTCAGGATTCTGACCTTGTGAGCATGCGCAAAGGACTCACTCGCGATTACGGCCTTGCTTGTGATGCATTGAAATCAATGGATAACACTGAATATCTTGTATAACTTTGCCATTTAGTTAGCAAGTTAGCGCTTACATGGAACAGATATGACCAACAAAGTCTGCAAAAATGTTTTTTAGCTAGCTAACATTAGTACGCTTGCTCAGCTAGCTAGTTCGCTAGCCTAAAAGTAATATTGGGTGCATCTAGCCATTAACCATGTCAATAAAAAATAAGTGAATAGCCTTTACTTCGCTAACTAACTTGGGTGGAGTTGAACTGCAAGCATGTAGCTTGCTAGCTGGCATGAATAGCACCAAATAAAAAGTTTGCCAGCTAATGCAAACTTAAGAAACCTAGCTTAAGCCTTAGAAATTATGCATTGCCATACTTGACTGTTTAGCCTGGTGAGACTGCTATTTAGTTAGCTCCTCTAAGGTCTAGCCTACTTAGTTTGGCTTACCCAGTTACATATCAAGATTTGCAACTAAAGCCAATTTACATTCATAGCCAAGTATCTTTGTCCTGTGTTTGCATAAAAAACTCAGTTGCTAATGAACAAGCTAATCAACCTGTCAAAGCGTAACTGACCTTGCTACTCCGCTAATTCATGACTGCTTGCTAATCTATCACTAGTTAAGTGGCAAAATAATTGCGATTTGCCGTTTTATTGATTTATATGCAAATCTAAAATAGCTAGTTAGCTGAGCATGCGAACTAGCGCGTGCTAGCCTAATGTATAAGATAGTTACACGTTACACCAGCCAGCTAAGCAAGCATTTTCAGTGTGATCAAGGATAGTTATCCTATCAATGTTTGCCTGAAGGAGTTTCGGCTAGTTGATGGAACTTGTTATTCATGGACATAAAGGATAAGAGATTACTTGTATGAAACATTTTCAGCAAATTTTAACTGTCGACATTACCATTTACCAAATGGCACCAAATGGCACTTTGGGCATAGTCGGCAAATTTCAAAGGCCTGTATCTCAAAAACTATTGCACCGTTGACGCTGAAATTTGGGCAACTCATTATTGGTCCTAAGGGCTATTCTTAAAATAGGTTTCACAGAAATCAGAGGGGTGAGGCCGAGCCCTGTTCAGTTTGGCGTGGAATAACCCACAAGCAAAAAATACCCTGTAATGCATTATAATCAACTGTAATCAACAAATAAACCTGAAAATCATTCTGATTTTTTTTGTCAGACACTGTTCACATTTGTAAGATTGCACAGTAAAAATTTCAGAGCGATGAATAACTGGTGACATGGTAATTTTTTGCCCCAAAAAAGGGCATTTTGGGGCATAACTGGAAAAATTTACTTAGAAGTTACTTCATTAAAAAACTTCTACAAATGATATTACTTGGATTACTGCATTCTTACAGAGAGATATATCATAAAATCATAAAAAATGAATTCTAGCCTTTTATCTTACTTAGTTTCTGAGTTACAGGTCATAAAATGTGGTCTCGTTTTTGGGCGTTTTGTGTTTTCGGCTGATTTTGAGGCTTTACCATACAAAAGTGGATCAAG
The DNA here is from genome assembly GCA_029692085.1 of Gymnothorax javanicus. Taxonomy (NCBI): domain Eukaryota; kingdom Metazoa; phylum Chordata; class Actinopteri; order Anguilliformes; family Muraenidae; genus Gymnothorax; species Gymnothorax javanicus. The sequence continues at coordinate 52,830,465 of CM056198.1, read as the reverse complement.
ATACACGGAAGCTAAGACCATTTTCAGATTCTAGGGGATGAATATGGTTAGTATACCCAATTTCAGCCTTGTATAATCAATCAATTTGGAGCAATAAGTTGCCAAAGTTAGCTGAAAATGGGTTTTGCCAAAAACTTAAAATACTATTGAAATTTTGAAGGGCTATAACTTGAAATGTTTTTGAGAAACTGGCCTAATATTTGGCATTTTTTTGTTTTGTGTGAATATTTACTGATGAATTTTTTAAAATTTTTGAGGAGGTGACCTGGAAAATTTTTCAAAATCTGGATGATTTGACATGGAATGACCCTATTGCTAACAATAGCTAATAAGGGCTATCCTGACCAGAAGACACCCCACTGACCCCATGTCAGTTTTCTGACTTAATTTATAGAACGGTCAGCTCGGGTATGATGTCATTCCCAGCCCCAACTTCCAACTTCTGAGCTAAATCGAATGCAGCATCAACAGCGTAATCACGAGTCCCCTGCCCATCGATATATGTTTATGCAATTGGCCGGATGAATGGTCGCCACTTTCAATGTTGCTGCTGCTCAGATTTGTGGGATAGTGTTATCTCCTTTCTTTTCGAAAAGGATGGTTCTGTGTACCCTATGCTAAAGGAGGTAAATTAGAAGCACTGAGACACCTTTCCTTAACATTTAAAGAATTCTAATGCACTCATCATGGCTGCCACGTAATTACCTCCAGATCCTTTTTTTTTTTTTTTTAACTTTTCAAGGCAAAAGAGACTATTCGGACGCAGCCATAGGTCCAATTCCAAAACGCTCCCTCACCACTAGTACTTCACTACCGAGTGTCACTCTGTGTGAAGTCTCCCTCACAGCTATGGAGGGAGCTTCATAAAGGGGGAGGGTGTAAAAACATGTATAAACTTTGGGATTCGCTTGCCCTTTATCCGATGAGAAGTGATTTTTACCGTGCTATCTCTCTGGAGTGCACGTGAGGCCAGGACAGCATTGTTCTAAACTAATGGAAAAATTCACTTAGATAAGGTAAATGAAGGTCATTGGTGATATTCATGAAGGTTTTCCTGTGGCACCTGCCTGGAGAAATTGACTACGCGCTTGAATGCCTGACAGCGCCCCCTCCTGGCAGAGCAAAGAACTCCACCTTAACGCCATAACAAATTCTTATTTTTTTCTCATCAGTCAAGTTAATATATTAAGTTTCCAAAGGTTTTACTGTGGCACATCGATGGAGATGCTGTAAAATAAGGTACAGAAGAAAGCGCCACCTAGTGGCAGTTTTAGCTGAGATTACACATCAAATATCTGGCTTACCATATAGAGTGCCATAATAATTCCACCTTTTCTTAAATCTACATGGTCGAGTCTGACGATATTCCAAATTTCAAATATCCATCTAGCTGGAGTAAATTTTATGGACTCCTAAAGATGGTCCCAAATCAACCGAGAAGGTCGTATTGGCAACTTTGACAGGGGGCAGCACTAAAATACTTTGGAGTGCCATAGAAATTTTGGCACCTTTCATACACCATGTAAAAAAGGTATAAATCAACCTACTCATTAGCTCCATTCTTGTCTGGAGTATTGAAATATCAGACCTCAAAATAGGGCCAAAACAGCTGAAGTTCACTTTTCAAGGCCAAATATCCCAAAACTCCAGCAAGATACCGGAGGTGTTCTCACATTATGCTATTTCATGTTCATAGACCTTTACAATAAAGTATAGTTTCTCAAGGCATGTCGCTGGAGTAAAACAAAAATAAAGTCCAAAAAGTGGATTTTCATTTCTTTTTTCCCCAAACTGTGAGCCCCTGCCACACAATTCTTCAAGTTACCACTCGGTGGCAACTGATACACGGGAAAGTTCAAGTACTTAAATATACATAGCCATCAGAAATAGTTTGGCAGATTGAACCGATTTCTCATTATACTGCATCTCATAAGACTGGTTTTTTTCCTATTTTGGCCCTGAATTTTTCGGTTTCCAGGTGGCGCTGCAACCAAAACAAGCGACCAATGGCAAAATAATTTGGGGATTTTCTGTGATACATGTGTATGTACTTACATGCAAAGTTATACTGTGGATATTTGTATATGTTGTAATGTTGACTTTGGAAAACACATTGCAGAATTTTTTCTCTTTTTTTGTTGTCAGAACACAATTTTTCAAGTAATAGAGTCATAGAAATTATTTAGAAAGTTTCTTTTTTTGTTTGCATGAAGACCTGTAACTTTTTTTGCAATACCAGTGTGATCTATGTGTGCGAGCCTAACAAATAATATTCACAGTGTTTCAAAAGCCCAGATGAATTTCCATACCTCTACAAGCAGCGTTTCATGACTCCTGATGAGGAGTGTTTTAATACTGTCTACAAGGTGTTTCATGACCCCCGATGAGGAGTGTTTTAATACTGTCTACAAGGTGTTTCATGACTCCCGATGAGGAGTGTTTTAATACTGTCCACAAGGTGTTTCATGACTCCCGATGAGGAGTGTTTTAATACTGTCTACAAGGTGTTTCATGACTCCCGATGAGGAGCGTTTTAATACTGTCCACAAGGTGTTTCATGACTCCCGATGAGGAGTGTTTTAATACTGTCCACAAGGTGTTTCATGACTCCTGATGAGGAGTGTGTTAATACTGTCCACAAGGTGTTTCATGACTCCCAATGAGGAGTGTTTTAATACTGCCAACAAGGTGTTTCATGACTCCCGATGAGGAGTGTTTCAATACTGTCTACAGGGTGTTTCATGACTCCCGATGAGGAGTGTTTTAATACTGTCCACAAGGTGTTTCATGACTCCCGATGAGGAGTGTTTTAATACTGTCCACAAGGTGTTTCATGACTCCCGATGAGGAGTGTTTTAATACTGTCTACAAGGTGTTTCATGACTCCCAATGAGGAGTGTTTTAATACTGTCTACAAGGTGTTTCATGACCCCCCATGAGGAGTGTTTCAATACTGTCTTCAGGGTGTTTCGTGACTCCCCATGAGGAGTGTTCCATTACTCCACACAGTGTTTGCAAACTCAAATTGTGTTGTGTTTGCACACACCACTCTGTGTTCAAGACATAACATGTTGAGTGCACTGGTTCTTTTTGAAGTGGTGTTTCATGAACTCTGTTAGTGTGTGTTTCAGTAGTTTGTGTAGTGTTTTCAGACACTATAAAAAGAGCAGTCTGTAACACCTTTATTGGTGGCAGCTTAGTTGCCACCAATTTGGGGGTTTCAAAACACTTTCTTTTAACAGTGCACACACACACACACACACTGAAGTATGTGCAATTAATTGTTAAAAAAAAAAAACTACATACATACCTCTACCTAGGTTACATGCAGGCAATTCTGGTTGTTCCACTTAAAGTTGTACCATAAAAATCAATCATGACCTTGTCACTGTCAGGTGAGTTGTGCACACCGCAAATTTGGAAATGCTCCACAATACGCGAAATTACAAGTACGCTAGCTGGTCTGCTGCAGAAGTCTAATAGTCTATTTAATAGCCTTGGCTTCGGTGACTAATACTGAAAATCGGAGTGCAAATTTCGTGATATCAGACAAGCCGTTTTTTTTATTTACCAGTTATTATTATTATTTACCAGTTTTTTTTTATTATTTCGCTATTTAGATTTTGCGCATTTCTAAGGGTAATGGAAACGCACACAGAGAGTGAGGACGATATCCGACGTTATTAGCCCCAAGAATCACAGTCTGCTTCGTGACCGTAGACTGTTCGTGACACACACTCCTATTTGAGGCATTGCGCTGGTAAGCCTTCTGGTCGCAGGAGTAAATTGAGGAGGCGTTACCAGTTAGTTTTTGAATCAGTTTTGAACATTTGCTGTAATCGACAAAATATCATTCTACTGACAGCTGGCCAATTATCGGAACCCCAAAGAAAACGGACTATAAATCTATAAGAACCGCAGCTTTTCTCATCTTTATCATAACTATAATGAAAATAAATAATCTTGCACTCGGGCCAACCAGTCACCGATTTCATACATATTGCGTGAATAATCATGTAGGCTACATGCGGAACTTCAGATCAGAGTGGAAGAGCGCATCCAACCTAATCCATCAGGATAGAAGATTAGCGATTGATATTGAAACGCTAAATAAAACCATTCGCCACTGGACGCATGCATCCATAACAAGACTCAAAACTGTGTCACGAACAGTCTACGGTCACGAAGCAGACTGTGTTTTTGGGCTAATAACGTCGGACTTCATCCTCACTCTCTGGGTGCGTTTCCATTACCCTTAGAAATGCGCAAAATCTAAATAGCGAAATAAAAAACCGGTAATGAAAACACTGTCTGATATCATGAAATTTGCTCTCCGATCTGCAGTATTAGTCACCGAAGCCAAGGCCTATTAAACAGACTGTTGGATTTCTGCAGCAGACCCGCTAGTGTACTTGTAATTTCACGTATTGTGGAGCATTTACATCGTTATTGAGCATTTACAAATTTGCCGCGTGCACAACTCAGCTGACAGTAGCCATGTTTCCATCCACGCGTTCTTATGCGAATTAGGTCATATCGAACTAAAAATGCCTTATGGAAACGGTGAAATTCGACTTGATTTCAAGAATATCGACACAAAGTTTATACGGTTGATCTGATCAGATTTTCTCTTGATCGGTAAAAGGCTTATGCGAAAAATGCTGATGGAAACGTTATTTGCCGAATAAATCTGCAACTGCATCGTGACGGTGTTTTGATGTCATCGTTGCCTTCTGATAATGGTTTGCTATATTGCTGATAGCTGGCACATAAGCACGTACAACTTGTGCAAATTATCATCATTTGTTTGTGGACGCGATCCATTTTGGCTAACTAGCTAAATTAGTCGGCTAACACACTACTTTTCTTCACTTGAAAGTTCTGCGATTCAATGAGAAAATGAATGGAAACAGCTTAAAATGTCAGAAATCTATTCGATACACCGATTTGATCGCATAACAGCATGTGACGTCATCGCGCACAACTTTTTATTCGCTTTAATGCCGTTAGATGGAAACGCATTTTCACCTGCTTTTTTTCACATGAATGTTTTTGGCAAACTTCAAATAGTTCGATTGACGAGTGGATGGAAACATAGCTAGTGACTTAGTCGAATGCATTGCCATTCTCATCGATGCATGAGTAGGTACAGCCGAGCTGTGATTGGCTGATGGCACGTAGAATAGTATCACAGCCGAGCTGTGATTGGCTGATGTACGTAATTGTATCACCCGACCTGTAAAAAAAAAATTCGCAGGTCGGCATAAAACACAATCCGGATTGATTAAATTTTTGGAAATACCTCATTTTCTTATTTAGAAAACAGTATTTTAGAACAGTCGTAATATTCTGGAAACATTAATATTTTTCCATACTTTATTTTGCATTTTCCATACTTTTTAATACCTGGAAATTAATCAAATTTATTTCCATACTTTTCCATACTTTCCATACTTGCGTAGGAACCCTGATTGTAGAAAAATGTAACCTTCAACTCAAGTGAATTTTAAGGGGAAAAAAAAAAATCCCTGACTAAGAAATAAGTATTTTTCATAATATCACCTGTTCCACAATTATTGGCACCCCTAACAATTCCAAGGAAATAAATGTAATTGAAGTATTTCTGTCATTTCTACAGTAGTTTACAAAGTTGATCAGAGTATCTAGGAACATTTAATTAGTAATTCATCACTTCCTGTTTCCCTGGGGTATAAATATGATGTGACACAGAGGCCATTTCTCTTATCCACTCTTCAACATGAGAAAGACAAAGGAACACACCATTCAAGTAAGGCAGATGTGTGTCGACCTTCACAAGTCAGGCAGTGGCTACAAGAAAATAGCCACTCGCCTGCACCTGCCCATATCTACTGTCAGAGGAATCATTAAGAAGTTTAAAACAACTGGAACAGTGGTAAACGAGCCTGGACGAGGACGCAAGGTTATTTTGCTGCCACGCACAGTGAGGAGGATGGTAAGAGAAATAAAAAGTTCTCCAAAGCTCACTGTTAAAGAATTGCAACAAATGGTGGCATCTTGGGGTCACAAAGTCTCCAAAACAACCATCAGGCGCTATCTACATGCCAACAAGCTGTTTGGGAGGCATGCACTGAAAAAACCTTTTCTTACTCTTAATCATAAACACAAACGTCTGGAGTTCGCTAAGCGGTACTGGGACTTCAACTGGGACCGTGTGCTTTGGTCAGATGAGACCAAGATAGAGCTTTTTGGCAACAAACACTCTAAGTGGGTCTGGCGGAACACAAAAGATGAGTATGCAGAAAAGCACCTCATGCCCACTGTGAAGTATGGGGGAGGATCGGTGATGCTGTGGGCCTGTTTCTCTTCCAGAGGCCCTGGGAACCTTGTTAGGGTGCATGGCATCATGAATGCTTTGAAATACCAGGACATTTTAAATCAAAATCTGGTGGCCTCTGCCCGAAAGCTGAAGATGGGTCGTCACTGGGTCTTTCAGCAAGATAATGACCCTAAACATGTGGCCAAATCTACACAGAAATGGTTCACCAGACACAGAATCAAGCTCCTCCCATGGCCATCTCAGTCCCCAGACCTCAAACCCATTGAAAACCTGTGGAGTGAGCTGAAGAGGAGAGTACAGAGAAGAGGACCCAGGTCGCTGGATGATTTAGAGAGATTGTGCAAAGAGGAATGGTCGAAGATCCCTCTTTCTGTATTCTCCCATCTTGTGAAACATTATAGGAGAAGATTAGGTGCTGTTTTGTTGGCAAAAGGTACAGAGTATTAACATCAGGGGTGCTAATAATTGTGGCACACATGATTTGATGTAAAAGAATTATTTCTTAATGTGGGATTTTTTTCCCACTGAATAAATGCACTTGAATTAAAGGTTGGATTTTCCTCTTTTTTTCATTGTGGTCCTATATTATTTAGAAAAAAAGTGAATTTATTAGAAGCTAAAGAACACATCTTAACCAGGGGTGCCAATAATTATGGAGGGCAGTGTAGGTGGTGCCCATAGATGTACTGGTACAGTGCCAGCTCAGTTGTTGTCATCAGAGCTCATCAAAAAATGACCAGTAACTATCCGCTGATGTTGAGTGGTACAACATGGTACAACACGAATACTGGAACAGAATTTCAAGAATCGCAGTTACGGCACTGTTCATGTTGCTGGTACTGAGGTAAGCGGGAATTCACGTGCATTTCATCATGTTCATACAATAAAACTTGGCATTCAAATTTGAAGGTTTTCATAAAATATTTTGTTCTCACATGTTTCGGATCATTGATAGTCACTATTTCGAAATGGCGCCAGGTTCCAGGAATGACAGACTCTATTACCTGGATACAGACCATGTCGCAACAGTTGACATACCCTCAGTTGCTGGCATAGCACCACCACTTCCTGAAAAGGGACTGAAAAGAATTAAGGGAAAAGAAAGGTCTGTCTTTGAGGTGCCACAGGAAGTTCACAACAGACTACTGAACATCTTTTAGATTCCCTCAGTCTGGATGACATTAAAAACTGAACTTCATAAACTATCATGACAATGTAATCTCAATTTAGACTGTGTCGCCCATGCACAACCATAGCCTAGTCTTCGAATGCTTCATTCTGAAAGTATCTGAATAACTCCAGTAACGATTCATGCTTGCATCCTTCATGTCCTTATGCAGTCAGCCTTTCAAAGCTCTTTGGATTCTGGTACTGGTTGTGCGATGGCAGACCTGCACAGATTGTTGTGAACTCGTCAATTTGAAGTTGATATACATGTAGAACCAATAAGAAACTGTAATTGTTTTTGTTGCAAATTGTGTTGACAGAAATGTTGTCTTTTTCAACATTTTCAACAAAACACTGTTGCAGGCTAGACTGCCATTGCATTGAGCCTTTTCCCTGCAGTCCCTTGAGATTTAAACTTTTTACTTGTATTCAGAAGTATTCGATGACTGCACAATGTTAATTGTTACCCCTACTGGTGTCTAGAATTGACTGATTTTTTACATATACCATAACCAACAAATTCAACTCTCATGAATTTCTCTGTCGTAGTTATTGTTCAAATATACTATCCAAATGTACTGAAATAATATGTTGCTTACCTCTGTTTGAAACCTTAAAATTTATCTTGCACCAGTACCTCTATGAGCACCACCTATCTCTGTAGTCTGTAACTAGTTAAACCAGCCAACTGCCAAAACAAAATCAGTGTTTTTGCTATGTATACATTGCACATACAGTATTTCATTTCAAGAAATTTCTCTGTGGCACATCTGGTTTTGCAAGATCTACATAAGGTGGTACGGCGGAGCGCCACCTATTGGCATTACTAGTTAAACCAACATAGTGCCAAAACAAAATAAGTGTTTTCACAATGTGCATAAGACACATATTCCATTTCAAGAAACTTCTCCATGGCACAAATCTGGTTTTGTCTTCAAACTGCGGTGAAGCTGCGCCTAATTGAGGCAAAAAAAAATTTCTAGACTTGGGTGCGTCAGCACAGAGAAATAAATGGAAAGACCATCAAGGAAAGTACCCGCACACCAAAAATGGGCAGGAACTGCCACATAGAATAATTCATTTTGGAGATATATGCCAAAGAAAGACTTCAATTAGGGCATGGTGGATCACAAAAAAAAAAAAAAAAAGTGCTCAAAGTGCTCAAAAGAAAAAGCAAACGTTTCAGTCCATTAGACTATTAGCCCGGGAGCTGGCTCATTTTATTTATGTGAAAAGGGTAAAAAGGTTTGACTCCTACAAGTCAAGCTATTCTATGTGATGTATATCAATCACCATTGCTAGCTGCTGGACTCCTGTAGGTTTGACCCCGGCACCCTTTTTAAAGGGTTCCAAAAGAGGTTTTATTTATGTGAACGCCGACAATGAAATCAACTACATGGGCTTGTGGGGCGATGATGTGGCATCATAAATTTGTCAATGCCAGCAACTTCAGCTTGAACCCTTGCAGGGACAGTGAGCCTTTAAGGGGAAAAAAAAAAGCCAAATATTTATGTGAAGGCCGACAAACACGTGGTTTACCTTTTCTTGAAGCTAGAAGAGCCCGCTACTTGAAAACCGAAGTGCCAGCAAGTTTTAACTGTACTAAACCCTCGCCAGCAAGACCCTTTTTAAGGGGTGAAAAAATAAAATATTCATGCGAAGGCCAATATACACGCGATTTACCTTTTCTTGAAGCTGGAAGGGTCCGGTATTCGAAAACCGAAGTGCCAGCAAGTTTTGAGTGTATCAAACCCTCGCCAGCAAGACCCTTTTTAAGGGGTCAAAAAATCAAAATATTCATGTGAAGGCCGATATACACACGATTTACCTTTTCTTGAAGCTGGAGAGGTCTGCTATTCGAAAACCGAAGTGCCAGCAAGTTTTGAGTGTATCAAACCCTTGCCAGCAAGACCCATTTACGACAGGTATGGTTTCACCTTGTTCGGAACAGCGTTTGAATACAGTGTAGACCAGCTGTGATCTCCATGACAACGCTGCACGTTCACAGCTGCAGCGCGACGCGGCACATTTTAACTTTCGCTTTGAAGCAGTTAGTTTACCAGTGCTTTGCCAGCATTCATCAAGAGTAGAAGAGAAGATTTCTACCCTGAATCATAATAGCATGTTCCAAGTTCCTCAAAAGAAAGGTAGACAGTGAAAATTGGCAATTCAAAGAGGAATGGACTGAACAATATGCCTTCATTCTCCCTCCCATGAGCACAAGACCAATGTGCCTAATATGCTAAGAGACCGTAGCTCTGATGAAGAGTGGAAACTTGAAATGCCATTATGAGACAAAACACAGCTATTTTGAAGAGACCTATCCACAAAATTCTGAGCTAAAAACAACAAAAATCAAGGAGCTGAAATTGTCATATCAAGCTGCAAACAGGATTCTTGTTACATCCATGACACAACAACAAAAAGCAACAGAGAGCTCACTCAGAGTGGGGTGGGTGTTGGGTAAGCACAAGAAGCCATTCTCTGATGCAGAAATAATAAAAGAATGTATGACTGAAGCGATGGATTTTTCCTCCTTTCTTGTGTCCTTTGTGTCTGTATTTAAAAAGAAAAGTGTTATTTACCCCCCTCCAGACATATTTGTTTTGGACTCTTTGCAGGGGTTGTGAATGTATTGTGTTCCCAGGGTTTCCTCCAGGATTTTTTGAAACTGTGGCGGAGGGCTTCAGCGTCAGGTCAAAACTCAGCATTATCAGGTGTGGCCAGTTTTCATTAATCAACTCCTCGTAGGCGATGTAATAACTGAACTCTATGTGCACGGAGGTTTATCAGTTTTACGTGTGTGACGGTGGATTTCACATATAATATGAAAACCGATCATGACTCTGGACTCCGGAATTGGAATTAAATAATCATGAAGATACAACTGATCTATGGCTAAGCCCAGCCTTCAGATGCGATGAGCCAATCACAGTGCATATTCTCTCCCCATATACTCGGGCATTCTGAGCCTGAACTTCCATTTAAATGCATTACGGAAACTCCGTATCGTTTGCTTTTACGGGGTTTTAAAATGTCTCTGAGTTAAAAAATAATGGTCAAACGCTGTGCTCGGGGTAAATGTTACTCCAATACGAGGTATCCCGAGAGGCTGGGCGATGGGGTGTACTTTATACCCTCCCCAAAGCCACATCATAACCGAGAGAAGTGTCTCCTCTGGATAAAGCTTTGTAGAAGACCCCACTATCAGCTTAAAGTAACAAAGATTACTTAAAAGGGACATATTATGAAAAATGAACTTTTCAGTGCTTTTTCTTGTACATAATAACTCTCTGTTGTGCCTACTGACACAAAAAGTGTGCAATATGACAACCAGGTCAATCTGGAGTAAGCTGGCCTTTCCTTTACTACTGTGCTGGAGCTAGCCAGTCAGATTTTGTGCTTTCTTCTATGTAGAAAGTGGGGCATGACCTATGGAGGGTGATTTGTGCCATAATTCAATACAATACACTTATTGACATACAATACACATCTCAAAAATACAATACATCTGTAGCAATAAATACAATACAAAAATGCTTAAATACAATACACATCTTGAAAATGCAATACACGCCTCGAAATACAATACACACCTCAAAAATACAATACATGTGTAACAATAAATACAATACTAAAATGATTTCTTTTTCAATGTCGATCAGGAATATTCGTGCCAAAATGAATACATATCACACCTCGAAATGCAATACATACCTTGAAAATACAATACATATGTAACAATAAATACAATACAAAAATGCTTTATTTTTCAATGTTGGTTGGGAATATTTGTGCCAAAATTAAAACAATACAACCGTATTGTTTTTCAAGTTGTGTATTGTATTTTGATGTGTGTATTGTATTTCAATGTGTGCATTGTACGACCCCAATTCCGAAATAGTTGGGACAAAGTGTAACTTGTGAATAAAATCAAAACGCAATGACTTTCAAATCACACCAGCCAGTATTTTATTCACAATAGAACAGAGATAACATAGCAAATGTTGAAACTGAGAAATTTTACAATGTTATCCACAAAATGTGCTCATTTCAAATTTGATGGCTGCTACAGGTTCTCAAAAAAGTTGGGACAGGGGCCTGTTTACCATAGTGTAGCATTCCCTCTTCTTTTTAACACAGAGTGGAGGCGTCTGGGCATTGAGGAGACAAGTTTCTTGAGTTTAGCCATTGGAATTTGATCCCACTCTTGTTTAATACAGGCTTCCAGCTGCTGGAGAGTTTTGGGTCTCATTTGACGGACTTTTCATTTGATTATTCGCCAAATGTTCTCAATCGGTGAAAGATCAGGACTGCAGGTAGGCCAGTTCAGCACACGGACTCTTCTACTACGAAGCCATGCTGTTATAATAGCTGCAGTATGTAGTTTTGCATTGTCCTGCTGAAATACACAAGGCCTTCCCTGGAATAGATTAAGTCTGGAGGGGAGCATATATTGCTCTAAAACCTTTATAAACCTTTCAGCATTCATGGTACATTTTAAAACATGCAAGTGTCGCACACCATATGCACTAATGCATCCCCATACCATCAGAGATGCTGGCTTTTGAACTGAACGCTGATAACAGGAAGGGTGTTCTTTCTCCTCTTTAGCCCTGAGGACGAGACACCCATGATTTCCAACAAGAATGTCAAATTTGGACACAGGACACTTTGCCACTTTGCTTAACCCATTTAAACCTGGACAGCATGTGCGCATTTCAAGAACGTGTTGTTGCCGACACAGATATGCGCGTAATTTTGAAAGTACCGTGATTACTGTAAGTTTTGCGCAATAGAAAAAAATTCCAACTGTTCCTGAAAGCTGAGAAGCTGTGCTTCAGCCCAAATACAGGTTACTATCTGCTGGGATTTTTGCATTAGGCCTTAAAGGGTTAAGTCCATTTTAAATGAGCCTTGGCCCACAGAACACAGCGACGCTTCTGGATCATGCTCAACAATGGCCTCCTTTTTGCATGATAGAGTTTTAGGTGGCATCTGTGGATGGCATGGCGGACTGTGTTTACAGATAGTGGTTTCTTGAAGTATTCCTGGGCCCTTTTAGTAATGTCAATGACAGAATGAGTGTTGCAGTGGCGTCTGAGGGCCTGAAGATCAGGGGCATTCAGTAAAGGTCTTTAGCCTTGTCCCTTATGCTCAGAGATTTTTCCAGTTTCTCTGAATCTTTTGATGATGTTATGCACTGACGATGATGAGACCTTCAAAGCCTTTGCAATTTGACGTTGAGGAACAATGGGTCTCATTCATGAAACGTGAGCAGAGCGAATTTGTGTGTAAACTGTTCTTAGACGTAAATTTACGTGAATCTCACATTCATCAACATTTTAGTAGCTCAGATCTGTTCGTAGCTACTAACAAAATCTACACGTGCTTTCGACCGTGTGTAGCGCTTGTGTAAATTTACAAACACATATAAATCATGCTTGTCACTATTGTAAGTTACAATTTTAATTCATATTGCGCTCTGTTATGTAAATAATAGGCAGATGCCTTTGAAACACGTGATATAGCCTCAACATGACAAACGATTAAAAATATAACACATTTAGTTAAATTAGTTGGCAACTGGCAGGTTTAAGATCCAGATTAGGCTCATGTTCGTGAATGATCCATGTGAATCGACTCAATAGATTACACGTTCTTTCTACATGTTGAATGATAATAAAAAAAAAAAAAAACTAAACGAAGAGGCTATTAAGCCTTGTGTTTTCAGCGAAAAGATCAGAGAGCGGGCGGATTATAAAATGAAATCTCTTACTGGCCCAACTGCGGGGAAAATAGCAGAAGTGCTTCTCTGATCCGTCCCACCGTGGTGCGAATAGCAGAACTGCTTCTCTTGTCGGCCCCTTTGTGGGGCAGATAGCCGATCTCTTTCCCCCAATTCAGCGCGCTGCGGGGCGAATAGCCACTTCCAAAAATAAAAGTGGAAGCATTTTGCCGTCTCCGTCAGGTATAATTCCTGACAGAGAGGTCTCCCCAATTATGCCAGCAATGCGCTCGTCTGCAGCTGATAGTTGTGACTGTGAGCCTCCTCAACCTGTGGCTAATGTGCGCTTATGCGTTTCTTTGCCTCTAGTTTCATGTCAAACTATTTACGCTTCACCTCGGACATAGTTCTTTGGACTACAGAGACATTAACGGCATCTGTCATCTCCCTCCAAGCCTTCGTTTTGCCTGTCCCTGTCACACCACTGCTAACAGATGAAAATAAAATGTTTTTTCTAAACTCCACTTCACCCAAAATAATTTCTATCTCCGCTTCGGAAAAATTCCTTTTTCTTTCTCTGTCTTTCTTTGTTTGCGCCTTGACTGACAGGTCGACTGGATGTATCTACACCTCCTTATATGGCGGTCATTGGCAATTCATGGGCGGAGATTTATGCAAATAGCTGATTACCGGGAGCGCGCTGTCAATTTACGATCGTTTGGCATTCATGATCTACACACGTATTTACGATCAGATCTGAGTTTCCCGAACACAGTTTCACATGTTTCTGAATCTAGAGTAGGTTTTTAGTAGAGTAGGCTTTTATGTGTGAATCTGTTCGCAGATTTACGAACGTTTCATGAATGAGACCCACTGTTTTTAAAGTATTCCATTATTTTTTTACGCAAACCTTCACAGGTTGGAGACCCTCTGACCATCTTTACTTCTGAGAGACTCAGCCTCTCTAAAACATCCCTTTAATAGCCAATCATGTTACACACCTGATGCCAGTTAACTTAATTACTTGCTAAATGTTCTTTCAGCTGATTTTCTTATATATTAATTGCTTTTTCAGCCCTTTTTTGCCTGAGTCCCAACTTTTTTGAGACCTGTTGCAGCCAGAAATTTTGAAATAAGCTCATATTGTGGATAAAAATGTAAAATGTCTCAGTTTCAACATTTGAAATGTTACGTATGTTCTATTGTAAATAACATATTGGTTCATGTCATCTGAAAGTCATAGCATTTTGATTTTATTCACAATTTACACTTCGTCCCCCCTTTTTCGGAATTGGGGTTGTATATCGAGGTGTGTATTGCATTTCGATGTTGGGTTTTGGCCCTATGTAAATTTTAGTCTATGAGCTCCGACCAATTAATATGATTGGACGAGGCATTCCATAGAGTGCCTAAGTCACGCCCGGTTGGTACTCTGATGTATCACTCCGCTGCATTTTGGTTTGGTTCTTTGGTTCTGGTGGTCACTACCAATGAAAAAAAACTCACAAGAACGAGAGAAAATGTTGAAGATGTGGGCCGATCTGTTGCGGGAGGCAGCGGATGCTATCGAAGGTACCCCTCCAGCCACACACACCGGACCATCACCTGGAGGATCAACAAGAGCTCAACAGCTCCAGAACCACCCTGGCCCATCAAGAGCCGTAATGTTATCTTGTGATGCTGTGCAAAGTATAGGCCTAGTAAATTAGCCTCCTGACAAGCTGTCGCAACGAGATATATAAACTAGAGGCGCTACGTTGTTCGTTCCAGATCAGCCAATGTGTGCAGAGCTGGCCGCCACCTTATGATGGGCGTGCCTGCCGCTGAAACTAGGGATGCACCGATACCACTTTTTTAAAAACCGATACGAGTATGAGTATTTCATTTTGTGTACTTGCCGATACCAAGTACCGATACCGATATTGCTGAAATGTTTTCCAGGAAAATACAATGACAATTTCGGAGTACAGGTTTTATTTTCTTTTTATAACAAGCCCAAAAGAGGCCAATATCAAACGATTCACACATGGCTAAATCCAAAAAAAAAAAAAAGTAGGCCTAACTGCTAATCTTTCTGTTTTTAGGCCCAACAAAAAGCCTTTGAACTAGCACTGCCATCAAATGAGGCAAAACATTACTGAAGCTTGACAAATGAAAAGTAAACTCGCTGCTTAGGCAAGGTAACACACCCAACTTCATAAAAAGTCAGTAGAACTATTGATGGCCACAGATAGTTTCTACACACATTCATAGGCATTCTCAATCCAACTAAAGTCAATAATAGCTTTCAAAGCAAACAAAGCATCACTTAAAGTGTGTGGTATCGCCATATTTCAATTACACAAATGAGAAATGAAAAAGATTTAACTTAACCACAACTAAAATGTTTAAGGTAACCATATGTTACTAATATATTTGTCGTAAAATAAGAGGATTCACAATTCTAAGTCTCTGTGTCTGTGATTGTGGGTGTGTGCTTGTGCGAGCTCGGCTTGCTTGTAAATATTCAATAACTGATCCGGGTGTGCCATCTAGTGATAGAATATTGTAATTGCGTGTATAAATTTGCGGCTCCATGTCCGCTGGCAGAAACATCTGCACAAAACGCTTAAGATACCCTGCCGAGCACCGTTGTTCTTCTTGAACACGCCGCATCCAGATAATCCTTAAATGATGAATTATATACATATTTTAATTTGTAACAAGTGAAGTGGCCAGTGTCAAAGTAACGAAGAAAAAGTACACTTTTTATCTTTTAAATGTAGTAGAGTAGAAGTCCCGGTTTAAAAAAAAAAAAAAAAACTCAAGTAAAGTACAAATCCTCAAAAAACTACTTAAGTACTGTAACGAAGTTGCCTACATGTACTTCTTGACTATACACCTCTTGTGTATGCGCATATGCCTGCATGTGATGTGATGACTATAAAGCTCTCTTTCTAGTATTTTTTCTAACTCGCTGTCTCCCCCTAGACATAGAAGTCAGATGGTACAACATACTGTAGCCTATGCGACCGTGAGCAGGCAGTTACCTTGCGTCTTACAGTAAGTGGTATCGGTGCGTGGTATCGGCAAATGTGGACGAGTACGAGTATGTGTATATTAACGAGGTATCGGGCAGATACCCGATACTGGTATCGGTATCGGTGCATCACTAGCTGAAACCCATGTAAACTAATACGCTCTGATTAATATTTCGGTAAATATCAATAATAAGCACTCAGCAGTGTTTTGATTTCCGACATTTTTCTGACCGATAACTAGAGAAGATTTAGCTTGAAGCGCCATTTCTGTCTATTATCGGCAATTGCGTTCACCAACTAAGTTAGCAGCTTACATAGTTCATCCATTCATTGTCAATGGTTTCTACGACGTAAGTTAGCATCTGTGATTTCGGGAAACGGACCCCTGAGCGATTGATATTTTTCCATAGGGAATGTTTGAAAATACGGAGGTACACATCCAGGCCATCTTAAAACCCCTTCGGTACCGTTATATTATGACTGATCTCGTTCTGTCAGGCCGGGTCTATTTCTCTGGTAGTACGATCAAGGACAGGGCACTTGTTAACTAGTAAGATAAATTATTATCGCAAATGCCGGGAACTTTGATGACAAGTGTCTTATTGTGACTGCAGCCAAGTCTACTATTTTAGAAAAAACAAAACAAAAAAACACTGGTTTGTAATTGAATCTGACGCATAGGCCTATCTAGCCTATTAAAAAAAAGAAAAAAAAAATTTGGTTTGTAATTGGATCAGACACTTATCTATGTCTATTTTTTTTGTTTGATAGAAGCTGCATGGTGCAGACCTGGACACTGACATTACGTTGGACAACTCCAGGACGAGGAACAACTAAACCTATTCGCGTCTACTGACAGCGACTGCTGATTTCAACAGGTTTTCGGACGTGCCTAAAGCTGCTTTCACACCGGACGCAAAACAAATTTTTCGCATGACAAATTACATTCAAAGTCAATGCTAAGACGCAAATACAGGCAAAACCCATGTATTCGCGTCTTTGCTTTGACTTTAAATGTAATCTGTCATGCGAAAAATTTGTTTCGAGTCCAGTATGAAAGCGGCTTAACTCAAATCGGGAGTGATTCAAAGTACGGCGGTATTTTGGCTTGTTAGGACTGTATGGCACTCAGTGGAAATGAAAATTTCTGGAAGGCATGAATCCACTTTGTTGCACCTTTCTGAGATGGACGCCCGTCAAAAGATGGCGGCCAGACTTGCACATTGAAATCGTAACGTAGTGCCTCTAGTTTATATAGCTTGTTGAGCTGTCGATGATACCCCACAAAATTAGCCTGGTTTTGCCATCTTGATCTGTTCTCCATAACGTTATCAGTGGAGAAAAAACAAAATTTGAATAAAATGACCCGTATGCTGATGGGATATTAACTGACTAACTATATCAAATCATAGGAATAGCTGATAATCATTCTTTAAAAATAATACTGTAAACGGACAGCCCAGAAAACGAATAACGTTAAGTTTGTTAGTAACGTAAAGCTAATAATTGGTTGGCAAGCTAGCTACTGGCTCACATGTGCAGTTGTGTTAATGTTACTGTAGCTTAAACATCCATGGCTATGTAGCCTAGTCTTGTCAGTTGTGTCTGTTATGTGTCTGTTAAATTTTAGATTTTCAATAAATGACTCGCACAATGGTCTATCCCGGACCCGAGCCCCCAATTTGTTATGGCCCCAATTTGTTATGGCGTCACGGACAGCAAGGGATGACAGACGAAATTCTTCAACTTCAACAGATTTAATTAAACAAACACTTAGAACTAATCTACACTCTACCCTACTGACCATGATTGAAATAAAAAAAAAAAAAAGAGATATTTACAGTCCCTTGGTAATTGAGATGGGCTGCTATGTTGCGATGTCCTGGGACAGGAAAATGCTCCAACACAGGCAAAAATCCACAAAGAGCTTCACAGGTCTTGAAAAGAGTGACAGGTCTGGTCAAATGTATCCTTCCACAATTTCTCCTTGCAATTTCTCCTACTACTTTTCACTCTCTCAATTTTTCTCCTTATATACTCTTTTCCAGCCCCCTCTGAGGCATGCCCAGGACATGCCCCAAACCTAGCTCCAGACTTGGCTTAGCAAAAAAAATGTCAATACTGCCATCTAGTGGTTTTTTTTTTCCACATTACACCTCCATTCCAAAAGGGAAACATTTTGACTCATAAAGGCAAAATTTTTCTTTTCAATACAAAAATGGTTAAGTAGACACTGGTATATATATACATATAATACAATATGCTAATAAACACATGTGATATATATACACATACTCAAACACGGGATAAGCAATCAGCAATTACATTGTCAGTACCCTTTACATGCTTAATTTCCAAGTCAAACTCCTGTAAAATCAAACTCCAATTCAACAATCTCCGATTCTTGTTTTTCATCTTACTCAAAAACATTAACGGATTGTGGTCAGTATATACAATCATTGGCTTTTGCCCTGTACAAACATAAACCTCAAAGTGTTGTAAGGATAGAACCAGAGCCAACAGCTCCTTCTCAATTGTGGAATAGTTCTTTTGGTGGCGATTGAACTTCCTGGAGAAGTATGCCACGGGATGCTCAATGTCATCAGAGTCACTTCTCTGTAGGAGCACAGATCCACAAGCTTGGTCGCTAGCATCGACCGCCATGGAGAACGGTTTGTTGAAGTCAGGAGATTTGAGCACGGGGAAGTGACACAGCAGAGACTTCAGGCGATCGAAGGCTCTTTGGCATGCTTCATCCCAAGTGAACTTTACGCCTTTCTTCAGTTGGTTGGTGAGACTGAGAGCAATCTCAGCAAAGTTCTTGCAGAACTTGCGGTAGTACCCAAGGAGTATTCCAAGGAAGCGGCGCAAAGATTTTTTGTTGTCAGGAACTGGAAAGTCCATGATGGCTTGGACTTTAGCATTTATGGGTGCCACCTTACCCTGGCCTATAATGTAGCCAAGATACGTGACAGGAGCACAACTAAAGTCACTCTTGTTCAGGTTAACAGTCAGGTTAGCCTGGGTCAAGCGTTGGAACAACATCTCTACATCTTTCAGATGTTCTTCCCAGGAGTCACTCCATGTGATCAGGTCGTCGATGTACGCACACGTGTGTGGCAATCCGGCGATTGTAGACTGTATCATCCTTTGGAACGTGGCTGGGGCATTTTTCATGCCAAAGGGTAGGACTTCATACTGGTATAACCCAGATGGTGTGGCAAAAGCAGAGATGCTCTTGGCCCTCTCAGTTAAAGGCACACACCAATAACCCTTCAATAAATCAATCTTGGTCAGAAACTTTGCTTGCCCTACTCTATCGATACAATCATCAATCCTAGGTATTGGAAACACATCAGTTCTAGTTACAGCATTGACTTTGCGATAATCTGTACAGAATCTAGTACTTCCATCAGGTTTTGGAACTAGAACACAGGGTGAACTCCAATCTGAGTTAGAGGGTCTGATAATATCATGTTTTAACATGTACTCAACCTCTTTCTCAGCAATCTTTCTCTTTTCAGGATTCATCCGGTACGGATGCTGTTTTATTGGTTTGGCATCACCAACATCTACATCATGAAAGGCTATAGAAACTCTCTTTGGAACATCAGGAAATAGATCTTTATATTTCTTGATCAACCTCTCAAACTGATATTTCTGTGAGGATTCTAAGTGCTGGAGTTGTACATCAAGATTTTGCAACACTTCAGAATTTGACAATTTACATGAAAGAACTTCAGCTTTAATTCTAGGTTCATCATCTTGAAACTCCTCCTCATCTTCACAAGTCTCGGCCATAGGAGGATCTGAAGTGACAGCTGCAACCCTAGCATTCCTATCATGATAAGGTTTCAGCATGTTAATGTGACACAACTGTTTTGGCTTTCTCCTATCTGGAGTCTTCACAATGTAATTGAGATCATTGAGTTTCATCAGAATTCCATAAAGACCATGAAATCTAGCCTGAAATGGATTGGACTGCAAGGGAAACAACACAAGGACCTTGTCTCCTGGTTTAAACTCACGGCTTCTAGCCTTATGATCATACCAAGTTTTCATTTTTCCCTGACTTGATTTCAAGTTCTCTTTGGCTAGATCACAAGCTGCATGCAGTCTTTCCTTGAACTTGCTAACATAGTCTAACAGACTGATATGCGGCTCTTTCTCTTGCCATTGTTCACTCAACAATAGCAAAGGTCCTCTCACTTCATGGCCAAACACTAGCTCAAACAGACTGAATCCAGTAGACTCCTGCACTGCTTCTCTAGCTGCAAACAACAGCAAATGAACACCTTCATCCCAGTCTTTCTCATGGTCATAACAATAAGTCCCCATCATTGTCTTGAGAATGGAATGAAACCGCTCTAAGGCACCCTGACTCTCTGGATGATAGGCACTGGAAAGAATCTGCTTCGCACGTAGTTCATACACAACCTGCTGAAACAATCCGGAAGTGAAATTGCTACCTTGATCTGACTGAATTTCCCTGGGAAGGCCAAACAACGTGAAAAACTTTATCAAAGCCTTCGAGATTGCAGTTGCCTTGATGTTGCGTAGAGGTATGGCTTCAGGGAATCTGGTAGATGCAAACATGATTGTCAACAAGTACTGATTTCCAGATCTAGTCTTGGGTAATGGACCAACACAATCAACGATGACCTTGGAGAAGGGCTCCCCAAATGCTGGGATAGGCTGCAATGGAGCTACAGGTGGGTCTAACTGGTGTTTTCCAACTACCTGACAAGTGTGACAGGTTTTGCAAAAGTTGGAAACATCTTTCCGAAGTCCAGGCCAGAAGAAATGTTTCATGATCTTGTCAACAGTCTTGTTAACACCAAGATGACCTCCTAAAGGCAAACTATGAGCCATTGTTAAGATCTCATTCCTGTAGACCTTCGGAACAACAATTTGCTTGACCACTGCCCAATCTGCATTGGCAGGGATATCAGGAGGGCGCCACTTCCACATCAACACTCCATCCTTGAGATAATACCCAACTGGAACTGCGTCTATTTCTACATCAGGAAGGGCTCTCTTCTTTAGTACACAAATTTCAGGATCATTGGTTTGCTCCTGAATCAACCGCTTTCTGGACAGAGACAAGTCTCCAGACACATCAGAATTACCAGACCCATCTGGCTGGCTGAACAGAGAACTGATAAAAGTGTCTGATAAGTCCTCAAACGGAGAAACCATAGTAGGCTGAACAGAGTCATGAGGCGAACCACCTGAGTCATGACTATTCAATGTGCTGGACGGCACCACATCATCTTCTTCTTGAGCCTTCTTGGCCATAGTACGGGTCACTGCACAGGAAGGATACAGAGATGGGTCTTCATCGCCATCTGCAGTGCTCGGCTGTGAAGTAAGATGAACAGGGGGAACTACATTACCCCCAGCCAGGTCATTGCCCAGCAACAGAGAAACACCCTTGATAGGTAGACTTGACATAAGTCCCACCTTTACCTGTCCTGTAACTAAATCTGACTTCAAGAATACAGAGCGCAGGGGTACAGATACAGTCCTCCCTTCAATACCTTGTACAAGTATGAAATCCCCAGAAGCAGTCTCATCACGTAACTCCAAGGAGTCCATCAACAAAAGTGACTGAGAAGCTCCGGTATCCCTTAGGATATAAATGGGGACAGGAGGAGAATGCTCATTCAGAGCCACAAATCCCTCTGACTCAAATGGAAGAAATTCCTCCCTCACAAAGTCAGCAGTATCAGGCTTCTTAGCCTCACAAGGAGCAGGCAATTTAGCAGATCGGTCATCTACTACAGGGGTTTCTAACTTTGTCTTCACAAAGGCATTGGGTTTGATATCCTTTTCTTTTTCTTTCTTAGCTTTAAGGAACCAACACTTAGTTGTAACATGACCAGATTTCTTGCAATAATTGCAAACTAGACCACTTTTGTCACCGTCAGCTTTCACACTTTGATCAGACCTTTTACTGGATTTCTGAGCACCATCACCAGATTTGTCTTTGGGTGAGGAATCTTGGGTATCACCATTACCTTTCTTCTGAAATTGGGACCATCTATTGTTACTGCTAGACTGAAATTTGGACTTATGTGTGAGAACATATTCGTCTGCAAACTTGGCAGCTGATTGCAAATTCAGTGCTTGCTTCTCATTAAGGTAGGTCTTAATATCATCCTTGACACAGTTCTTGAATTCTTCAACTAAAACCATCTCTTTTAGTGAGTTGAAATCATCCTCGACCTCCATAGAAGTACACCAGCGCTCAAAGCAAACCTTCTTCTCGTTAGCAAATTCCACATAAGTCTGATTGTCAGATTTCTTCAGACCTCTGAATTTCTGGCGGTAAGCCTCTGGAACCAACTCATAAGCTGTCAAAATAACCTTTTTGGCAACCTCATAATCAGAGGAATCATCTGCAGACAAAGCCGAATAGGCTTGTTGAGCTTTACCCTTGAGGACAGTTTGCAACATCAGAGGCCAGTGTTCCTTTGGCCACTGACAACTCTTAGCTACCTTATCGAAGCACTGGAAATACTTATCAACCTCCTTCTCTGAGAATGGAGGCACCAGCTTTACCTCCTGGCTAGCCCGAAATTTGTTTTCAGCTTGCATTTTGATTTTTATTAGCTCCATTTGGAGCCTTTCTTCTCTATCTAATTTTTCTAAATCGAAATCTCTCTGTCTCTGTCTCTCTCTTTCTGCTCTTTCCTCTTTCTCTCTTTCTTTTTTCTCTTCTCTTGCTAATTTTTCTAACTCAAACTGCCTTTGTTTTTCTTTTTCATCCCTTTCAATCTCTAGCATTTTTAATTTAAGTTCCAGTTCTACATTTGGATTTTCCACTGGAAACTGTTCCAGATCTCCTGGTGCAAACACATTTTCATCAATGTAATATTCAACAATCTCTCTAGCCAATCTTGCTTTTCGCATGGCTGGTTTTACATCTGTCAGCTCTAACTGTCTGCATATTTCTAGCAGTTCTGTCTTTTTAAAAGACTTCAAAGCCTCAATGGTTTGTGATGCCAAGAAATCATCCATTGCTGTTGATCTGCCAATATATATCTAGGAAAATTCAAAAAACAATTTCACAATTTGAAATTTTAGATTTTCAATAAATGACTCGCACAATGGTCTATCCCGGACCCGAGCCCCCAATTTGTTATGGCCCCAATTTGTTATGGCGTCACGGACAGCAAGGGATGACAGACAAAATTCTTCAACTTCAACAGATTTAATTAAACAAACACTTAGAACTAATCTACACTCTACCCTACTGACCAAGATTGAAATAAAAAAAAATGAGATATTTACAGTCCCTTGGTAATTGAGATGGGCTGCTATGTTGCAATGTCCTGGGACAGGAAAATGCTCCAACACAGGCAAAAATCCACAAAAAGCTTCACAGGTCTTGAAAAGAGTGACAGGTCCGGTCAAATGTATCCTTCCACAATTTCTCCTTGCAATTTCTCCTACTACTTTTCACTCTCTCAATTTTTTTCCTTATATACTCTTTTCCAGCCCCCTCTGAGGCATGCCCAGGACATGCCCTAAACCTAGCTCCAGACTTGGCTTAACAAAAAAAAAATGTCAATACTGCCATCTAGTGTTTTTTTTTTTTCCACATTACATGTCTCATTCCACAGGACCCACGATAATGTCCCCTACTGCTGCTGAATAAATAAAAAATAGGACCAAGGGTCCCGTAGCTTACAGGCAAGCAGTCTTACAGCGATGACACAAGTTCTGAAAATTTCATGTAAAGTGTGACATTTGAATCAATGAAAATCAATGTCAAGGTCACTAAATAAAAGTTCACGTAGATTTATAAGACCTTCTATAATACAATCCTAAGCTCTGAAGCAGTTTTGGTGATACAATTCATTAAAATATGTCAATATGTATTCAATATGTCAATTGTGAACTTTAAAGGTCACAGAATGTCAAGTTGTGGTCAGCAAATGGACTTCATATATGACTTTCTAAATGTCTCTATACAAATCTTGGCACAATCTGTGACCATTTAGGTGGTACAAGTCATTGTAATTTCACTGTGGAGTTTGACCCTCAAAGGTCACTGACAGTCAAGCTGAATGTCACCAAATGAAAGTTCGTATGTGACTTCCTTGATGTCAGTAACACAAACTTAGACTCGATTTGTGACTGTTTTAGTGATACAAGTCATTGAATTTTCTCTAGGTCAAGTTAGACCTTCGAAGGTCAATATGAAGATCACCAAATGAAAGTTCATACATGACTTCCTATACTTCTCCAATACAAACCTACACTCAATTTGTAACAATTTTGCTGATATAAGTCATTGAAATTTCACTGTATAGTTTGGCCGTTCAAGGCCACCGAAAGTCAAGTTCAAGGTCACCCAATGAAACTTCATACATGACTTCCTATGTGGCCACAATACAAACCTAAGCTCTATCTGTAATAGTTTTGGTGGTAGAAGTCATTGAAATTTCACTATGCGAAGTTTGACCTTCAAAGGTCATTGAAGGTCAAGTTCAAGGCCACCAAATGAAAGTTCATGTATGACTTCCTATATATCTCCAATACAAACTGAAACTATCTATAACCATTTTGCTGATATAAGTCATTGAAATTTCACTGTGAAGTTTGGGCATTCAAGATCACTGAAGGTCAAGTTCAAGGCCACCAAATGAAAGTTCATACATGACTTCCTATATGTGTTCAATGCACATATGTTCCCAATCTTCAATGTTTTCAAGCCTAGAAACCTTTGAAAATTGTAACATTTTGCTTGACCTCAAGTTTGACCTTTCAAGGTCATCTGAGGTCAACTTTAACACAGCCAAAATATAGGTCATATATTACTTCCTATACGTCAGTAATACAAACTTAATCTCTATCTGCAACCATTTGGCCTCCACAGGCCATCTTGCATATTCATGAAGTACAGCGCCCCCAATAGACCCACTTCCGTCGATTCAATCAAAATGGCGCTCGCACTGTACACTGATGGTACCAAGGTAAGTTGATTGCCTGATTTGGAAAAAAATTTATCGCGCAGTTTTTGAGAAATGATTTTTTAAAATTTCTCAGTCCTATTCTTATACATGTTACATGGCCAGAGCGGGGAGGGATCCAGTTGTCATGGTCCATATTGGGACAAATGACATAGGTAAGGGTAGGTTTGAGGTTCTGCAAGGCAAATTTGTGGAATTAGCTGAGAAGCTTAGGAGCAGATCCTCAACGGTAGTGTTCTCCAGGATTCTACCGGTACCACGTGCAAGCAGAGGAAAGCAGAATCTTATCTGGAGGTTTAACACGTGGCTACGAACCTGGTGTAGGAAAGAGGGATACAGGTTTATGGGGCACTGGAACTTTTTCTGGGACAGGGGTGACCTGTTCAAGCCTGACGGGCTGCACCTGAACCGGAGGGGTACCTTTGCACTGGGTCAGCGTATATTAAGGGTAGCACAGGATTATTTAAACTAGGGACTTGGGGGGCAGGGAGGTTAGTGAGCGTTACACATAGGGAAATGCAGACTGCCCTGATGAAAGCTGACGGAGTTACATGCACTATTGATGATATACTTTTAAAGCAACAAAGCGTAGTGGGGGGCTTGAAGCAGCGGCTGCATGGGAAATCAAGAGGGAAGAGCATTAGTAATAACCTGAAATGTTTTTATTTAAATGCAAGAAGCATAAAAAATAAATTTCCAGAGCTTGAGGCCGTTATGATTAGTGAGGGCTATGACATAGTTGGGATTACAGAGACATGGCTTAGTGAAGAGGATGGAGATGACTATAATATAGAAGGTTATAAGCTCTTTAGGAAGGATAGATGTAATAGGCGAGGAGGGGGCGTAGCAATCTATGTGAACGAAAACACAAATGTACAGGAAATTCCCAAAATTGAAAATTCCTTGCCCTGCGAAGATACCTGGGTCAGGCTCATTGGCAAACACAAGACAGGTTTAAACAAAGGAGTATGCCATCGACCACCAGCTTTGGACAGTACAGTCAATGAAATGCTTTTTAAGAGGATTACGCAAGCTTGTAGAGGTGGAGGGACTATTATTATGGGAGACTTAAATTATCCTGGTATCGATTGGGAAATGGTGAAAGGACAGGGTAGGGGGGAGGAAGAATTTCTAGATGTTATAAATGATAATTTTTTGGTGCGGTATGTTAATAAACCTACAAGAGAGAAGGCAATTTTAGACTTAGGGGGCAAAAACTAACCCTAAGCGCTTCTTTCAGTACTGTAGCAGAAAAAGGAAAGTCAAAGAGCAGGTTAAGTGCATAAAGAATAAAAATGGATCGCTGCTATATGATAACAAGGATATTGCAGATGCCTTCAACTGTTACTTTGTTGAGAATTTTACCTCAGAGTGGGTCTTTATTCGGCCAGAGGGCATGTTAAATGCTCAAGATTATTTAGCGGAAATTGAGGTTAGGGATAACGAAGTATTAGACAAGTTGCATAAACTAAAGGCAGATAAGGCGGCGGGTCCTGATGGCTTATATCCAAGAGTGCTCAGGGAAGTTGGTGAGATCATCTTTGAGCCGCTATCCGCCATCTTCAGACGGTCTTTAGAAACTGGAGAAATACCAAATGATTGGAAACAGGGCAATATAATACCAAGATATAAGAAAGGGGACCATACTGAGCCAGGAAATTACAGGCCAGTCAGTTTAACTCGCATTGCGTGCAAAATATTGGAATCTATCATAAAAGATGAGCTGGACTTATTTCTTGAACGTAACAGTATCTTGAGGGATAGCCAACATGGTTTCCGTAAGCGAAGGTCATGCCTGACAAACCTTCTGGAATTTTTTGAAGAGGCTACTAAGACTTATGACCAGAGCAGGGCTTATGACATCATATACTTGGATTTTCAGAAAGCATTTGATACAGTACCGCGTAAGAGACTAATTTTTAGAATGAGCTCCATTGGAGTTACAGGAGGTATTCTGGAGTGGATTCTAAACTGGTTACAGGACAGAACACAAAGAGTGGTGATCGATGGTATCTCATCTGATCTAGGTATGGTGGGGAGTGGCGTCCCCCAGGGATCGATGTTGGGACCCCTGCTGTTCCTCATCTACATTGATGACCTTGATAGGAATATTGAGAGCAGATTAGTTGAATTTGCAGGTGATACTAAATTGGGGGGAAATTTTGGCTCCAATGTTAAAGATAACATAACATAACATGAATGGCGAGAACAGGCCGTTCAGCCCAACTACGCTCGCCAGTTTCTTTATACTATCGTGAATATATCACTTCAGATACTCCATGGTATCTAGCTTTAAGTCAAGCCTGCTCTTGAAAACCCCCAAGGTCTCTGCCTCAACAATATAGTCAGGCAAGCCGTTCCACACCGAAATTACTCTTTGGGTGAAGAAATATTTCAGAATATCAGTGCTAAATTTACCTTTGGTCAGCTTCCATTTGTGACCCCGAGTTCTACTAACAACACTTGGTTGAAGGAATCCTA
This sequence comes from Gymnothorax javanicus, assembly GCA_029692085.1. Classification (NCBI taxonomy): domain Eukaryota; kingdom Metazoa; phylum Chordata; class Actinopteri; order Anguilliformes; family Muraenidae; genus Gymnothorax; species Gymnothorax javanicus. The sequence continues at coordinate 52,802,769 of CM056198.1, read as the reverse complement.
CATAATTCACTTTGTTAATCCCTTTAACATATTTAAAGACCTCAATCAGATCACCCCTTAGTCTCCTTTTCCTAAGACTAAAGAGATTAAGGATCTTCAGCCTTTTCTCATAGCTTTCATCTTTAATACCCGGAATTAGCTTCGTGGCTCTTCTCCGAACTTTCTCTAAAGCCTCTATGTCTTTCTTAAAGTATGGTCCCCAGAACTGTACACAATACTCTAGATGTGGTCTGATGAATGTGTTGTACAAAAGAAGCATCACCTCCTTGGATTTGAACTCAATACTTTTGGCAATGTATCCCAGCATCCGATTGGCTTTTTTAACTGCTACGGCACAATGGCTAGAGCCTGTGAGGGTTTGGTCAACAATCACTCCCAGATCTTTCTCTTATGGAGCACATTCCAGTTTAAAATCTCCCATGAAGTAATCCCATCTAATGTTTTTATTACCTACATGTACTACTTTACATTTCGCTACATTAAATTTCATTTGCCACATTTCTGCCCAATTCTGGATTCTATCCAAATCATCCTGAATCACTTTAGTGGACTCTAAACTATTTGCCAAACCTCCCAATTTAGTATCATCTGCAAATTTAACTGATCTGCTCTCAATATTCCTATCAAGGTCATTAATGTAGATGAGGAACAGCAGGGGTCCCAACACTGATCCCTGGGGGACGCCACTCCCCACCATACCTAGCTCAGATGAGATACCACTGACCACCACTCCTTGTGTTCTGTCCTGCAACCAGTTTTGAATCCACTTCAGAATACCTCCTGTAACTCCAATGGAGCTCATTTTAAAAATTAGTCTCTTATGTGGTACTGTGTCAAATGCTTTCTGAAAATCCAAATATATGATGTCATAAGCCCTGCTCTGGTCATAAGTCTTAGTAGCCTCTTCAAAAAATTCCAGAAGGTTTGTCAGGCATGACCTTCCTTTACGGAAACCATGTTGGCTATCCCTCAAGATATTGTTACGTTCAAGAAATAACTCCAGCTCATCTTTTATGATAGATTCCAATATTTTGCACGCAATGCAAGTTAAACTGACTGGCCTGTAATTACCTGGCTCAGTACGGTCCCCTTTCTTATATATTGGTATTATATTACCCTGTTTCCAATCATTTGGTATTTCTCCAGTTTCTAAAGACCGTCTAAAGATGGCGGATAGCGGCTTAAAGATGATCTCACTAACTTCCCTGAGCACTCTAGGATATAAGCCATCAGGACCCGCCGCCTTATCTGCCTTTAGTTTATGCAACTTGTCTAATACTACGTTATCCCTAACCTCAATTTCCGCTAAATAATCTTGAGCATTGGACATGCTCTCTGGCCGAATAAAGACCCACTCTGAGGTAAAATTCTCAACAAAGTAACCGTTTAAGGTGTCCGCAATATCCTTGTTATTATATAGCAGCGATCCATTTTTATTCTTTATGCACTTAACCTGCTCTTTGACTTTCCTTTTTCTACTACAGTACTGAAAGAAGCGCTTAGGGTTAGTTTTTGCCCCCTCTGCAATTTGTCTTTCATGCAGTCTTCTAGCATTCCTCAGCTCTTTTTTGACCACAGCCCGCATTTTACAGTATTCAGCCTTAGTAATCTCATTGTTATCCTCTATGTACATCTTATAAAGATTCCTCTTTTCCCTTAAACTCCTACGAATAGCTGCGGTCATCCACTGAGGATTCTGCTTTTTCAGCTTACTTTTGGACACCTTTGGAATGAATTTGCTTTGTGAATCAAGTAAAACACCCTTAAATCTTTCCCACATCTCAGTTACAGACTCACAGTCCAGGAGTGTCTCCCATTTTATTTCACTTAGATATGAGCGCATCCTGTCAAAGTTTGCTCACCTAAAATTGAAAATTTTTTGTTTTTGAATACACCTTTTAACTTCCCATGAAACCTCAAAATTAATAGTAGAGTGATCACTTGTCCCAAGTGGCTCCAGTACCTCAACATTGCTAATTCTATCTGGGTCATTACAGAGCACTAAGTCTAAAATTGCCTTCTCTCTTGTAGGTTTATTAACATACTGCACCAAAAAATTATCATTTATGACATCTAGAAATTCTTCCTCCCCCCTCCCCTGTCCTTTCACCTTTTCCCAATCAATACCAGGATAATTTAAGTCTTCCATAATAATAGTCCCTCCTCCTCTACAAGCTTGCGTAATCCTCTTAAAGAGCATTTCATTGACTGTACTGTCCAAAGCTGGTGGTCGATAGCATACACCTACGTTTAAACCAGTCTCGTGTTTGCCAGTGAGCCTGACCCAGATATCTTCGCAGGGCAAGGATTGTTCCATTTCAGGAATTTCCTGCACATTTATGTGTTCGTTCACATAGAGTGCTACACCCCCTCCTCACCTATTGCATCTATCCTTCCTAAAGAGCTTATAACCTTCTATATTATATTCATCTCCATCCTCTTCACTAAGCCATGTCTCTGTAATCCCAACTATGTCATAGCCTTCACTAATCATAACGGCCTCAAGTTCTCGAAATTTATTTTTAATGCTTCTTGCATTTAGATAAAAACATTTCAGGTTATCACGAACGCTCTTCCCCTTCGATTTCCCATGTGCCCGCTGCTCAAAGCCCCTCACCACGCTTTTTTGCTTTAAAAATATATAATCAATAGTGCATGTAATACTTTGTACTTGTACTTGCTCTTTTGATACTTAAGTAAATTTTTTCACAAAATACTTTTGGTACGTACATTTAATGTGAGCCACTTTAGGCCATTTGCTCAAGTAATTTTCTAATGGGTGACTTCATCTTTTTCCAAAGTAACTTTCAGTTATGGTACTTCTACTTTTACTTAGTTATTTTTTTCCAGTACTTTATACACTTCTGCCCGTTTTCCACCGTTAGTGAATGAATAATGCACAACGTTGTTGTAGCAGGATCACGTAAATAATTCCAGGATAACTGTGTTTTTTTTTAATTGATTGTTTCCCCAAATATTACCCAGATACGATAGTGCTATTATCTTATTGGCTATTGGGTAGCCCCTTTCCTTTTTTTTTTGGCTGGCAGGTGGCAAGCTGCCACCGAGAACTCCAGGGAGACGTGTTTGATTCCTGCGGTTTCCACAGTTATAGCGGTGCTGCTGCATATAGACCAACTGTTGGAAATTGTTTTCGTTTTAATCTTTTTTTTTTTGCGTGAGAAATACTATTTTTGGCGTAAGTGCCTGACATCCGACTGAAATGAGTGACAATCACGCTCATTGCGTGAGACTTCAGAGCCCTGAGGAGGTTAGGTGAGAAATGAAAAAGTTATGCAACACATAAGTCAATTTCTACAGTCCAACTGTTACCACTCAATGTGTTCCTGAAGAGGTTATTGGAGATAAATGTCTTATTAGCAACAAAACAATGTAGTGGTTGGAGCTTGGGGGAGGGTAAGCGCATTATTTGACCTCGGTATTTCAAAAATCCTGGTTACGGCCCTGTTACTGAGGGCTGCTTGATTTGAATGTGAGTGCCGTCTATCACACCCACAGCACCTGGGAAACCATACAATTCCATATACATGTCTTGAATTTCTTCCATTTCATGTGCTGATGGCCATTGAACAAACCTGTCAAGAAGATGATCTTGAATAAACCTGAGTAGGTTTCTCATGGCACAGCATGCTGTGCTCTCGCTCATTCCAAAAAGATCAGCGATATGTGAATATCGGTCAAGGCTAGCCCTGTACCATAACAGCATGATTAATTGTTCTTCCAAAGTTTCTGCACAGATCTACCAGACACCTCTCTCTCGATTATTCCAGTGATGCCATTCTGTGTGCGAATTTCGCAGATACTGTCATAAAGGTACTGGATGGTATTTCTTGACATGTGGAAGAACAGTCTGTTTTCAACATATCCCCTTTGTCTGTGCCGAGGCTGCCGTCCTCTGAAACAGAATCAAAATCCTGCATTAAAGGGGTCGTTCAGAATTTTGGACATAGGACCTCATTTCCAAGTTAGCCAGTGTGCTATTTATCAGTGGAGACCGTTTTCAACACTTTTCATTCAGTCCTTCTAGTTGCAGAGTTCGCTGGTCTTAGGCTAGCGAAAGTCAATGGTTTCTGCTAGCCTGCCAATAAAAACAGTCTTACCCACTCCACAGTACACCCAAGGCAAATAATGTCATGGTTATGGTTTTTGGTCATGTTTATGTTCATGTTCAGTGTTCATGATTTTGTCTTTTATTTATTCTTTTTGGTTATTGTAATACTTTGGGTTTTAGTTCATTCCATTTCTCAGTTTCATTGCACTTGTCTCCCCTGTCTTGTGATCTAGTCGGTTCAGTCCGTCTTCCCGGTCTGTGTGCTCACTTACTTCGGGTGATTTAAATGTATTCTGGTGTTTAACGCATTCCTTCGATTCTCGTTTACTTCCTTCGCCTTACTGTTCTGATTACTAACGAAACTAACGTTTGTATTTTGTATCATAGTCTACTAACACAACTAATCCATGTATATAGATTACTAACTTACTAATGAGCACTCTAGTTAAATCTGTAAAGTTGCATCGCTACTAATTAATACTAATTCCCTCTCAGCAATCGCCCTGTTCTAGTCTCCGCCTCTTGCTCAGCTTTAACTATCTCCCCCTGTGTTTCTGCGAGATCTCTCGCACGTGCTTAATTACTTTTCTGCACTCGTTATCTGTGCACTTAGAACTCCTTGACCGGAGCTGTTTAAATGTCATAGGCTGTCTGTGTGATTCCCGTCCGTGTCTTGGCGTTCGCCAATTTTCGTGGTTAAGGTTTCCCTCAAGTGATTCTCCCGTTGTAATTAGTCTGATCCAGTACACCTGCTCCCTGCATAGCATGTGACTTTCCTCCCGTCTATTTAAGCAGTCTTTTCACAGCCAGCTCCTTGTCAGAACGTTGATCAATATTTCTTTGCGCAGAGCGCCTTGTATGCCATTGAGTATTGTTTTTCTTCGGACTGGTTTGTCCGACTACGATTCTTGCCATAGCCCTTCTTGTATTGTTTTTTATTTTTGGATTTCGACCTATTTTTGTATGACCACGATTTCTGTGTTTGGATGCCCTGTGTATAACCCTTGGCTTTGTTCATCGACTACGACTTTTTGCCTACTGCCTATGTACCTTTGCTCATCTGTCTTACTGGTTCTGACCCCTGCCTGTCTAGTCGACACTGTTTTTGGATTTCGTATTGTGGCTTGGCAATTCTTGTATTTTTTTTGGCTTTGACTCGTACCTCATTAAAGGCATACGTTTTTGTGGATTTCCCCTCACGTGTGGTTCCTGAACGCACCGTCACAAATTATGCCAGACTATCGATATAAATGTGTGTCTTGATAGAATAATGTTAGAAATAAAACTATCCTTGCGTCGCAATGATCACATTACATTTTGAGGGACTAGTTTCTCAGCAGCAGCGGAATTTTACTTTGCTCCATTTAGTTGTGTCGTAACAAAGCTGCGGCTGTGCCAAAAAGTAAACAGAAGCGCACTCCAGTTGGGACACCTTGTAGTAGCCTAGTACAGTGGGATTGAAGCATTGAATTGGAAATGAACAACTAGGCAACATGGTGATTCAAAACTAATTCCTCATCGTCTTCAAAATCAGACACATTGGTATGTCTTTCAAACGTGGTCATGTCTTGTTGATTGGATAGTCTAATAAAATTCCTTCGTGCACTGTATTCTGCTTCTGTTGCTATGACAGCGGCAGGTAAATAAACTATAATAGAACCGGTAGCCTGGGTAATATCAGTCTGCTGCTGCTGTAGCTACCAACCACTGACCTAGAACACTCCAACTACAGAGAACAAAGTATAAACTATGCTGCTGAGACAGTAACACTAGTCCCTCAAAATGCAATGCGTTGTAAGGGTTGTTTTATTTCTAACATTCTATCAACACACACATTAACATCGATATTCTGGCGTTATAATTTATTTGCCTCGGGTGTACTGTGGAGTGGGTAAGACTGTGTGTGTTTTTTTTTTTTTTTTTTTTTTTTTTTTTGGCAGGCTAGCAGAAACTGGTGACTTGCGCTAGCCCAGCACCAGCGAACTCTGCAACTAGAAGGACTGAATGAAAAGTGTTAAACAGTCTCCACTGATAAATAGCACACTGGCTAACTTGGAAACTCACGTAACTCACATAGACGGCGTTAAACGGTACTTGCGCTCATCCTCAATCGACTGGGACCCCTCGTTCATGATCAGTTTGGGTTGTTGTCCAGACCAGGGCTCGATCTTCGCACTTGCCCGAGATCCGCGGCGACCGAAAATTGGTTCGGCCGGCCAGATAAGCTCAGACTCCTTGCCCGGTTGGCGAGTGAAAATTCTGCATAATTGTCACCATTGCGTTTTTAATGGCGCTAAGTATATTTCTTTGAGGGCATGTTTTAAATGACCACAGATTGCATCCATATAATTTCTTCCACTTTTCATACAGTATTTGACACAATTTCCTTTTACACTTTTGATGTAATTCGCATCATTTAACAAGATACAATCAGCTTAAAAAAATAGGTGCAACTCTGAGACCGTAAAAAGTCCTGTTTGTTTTACAAAAAATGATTTTGACATGAAAAGGTTACAAATCGAATATTTCAGTACAAAATATCTTAATTATTGCATGGTAACTACTTATATGTGTAACAGTAATTTGTAGAATAAAATCCTCTGAAAGGGTACCGCCACTGTACAAATGTCGCCTAAAATGTTCCAGTTGAACTTATTAGAATATCTTCAATAAAGAAAATGCTCTATATAGTGAAATAATTTTTTTCATCTTCCAAAGATTGGCATTACAGCCTGTTCAAGATTCCCAAGGCCACCATCTTGAATGGCTGGCACACAATGCAGAAAAGTTTTCATATTTTCTCCAGAGATGATGGATTACGCCATGCTTGGATTCAAGCCATCGGAAGAGCTTCGATCTCAAAAAATCCCCATCTCTGCTACCAGCATTTTGCTTCGAAGACACCATGAGACTTCAGGCTGAGCTGCCCTTGGAAGTGAAAGCTTAAGCTTGCTGCTATTCCCACAATCTTTCCTCGCAAATCAGTTCAATCTTCTCACTCTTCAAGTATGAGACATGCCGAGAAGAGACAAGAACAAGAGTTTTGTAAAATGGGTGTAAACGAGTATTTGAATAAACGAGTACTTTCCAAGTAAACTGTAACTGGTCGCAAAAAATTGATAATTGATAAACGTTTTGCGGTCCTATATTTTTTTCAACATTTTATCGCAGTAAGTTCCTGTATTAAGTAGGCCTATATGAGCCATTTGAAAAGCTTTCATGCTTGTTGCTTGATTTATTTGAACCTCGTCAACCCCAACTCCTGGTGATACTGGCATTAGAGTGGTGACAGACAGAAGCCTCTCTCCTAACAAACGTATGGATCTCTACCCATTACCATTTGAGATCGCCTGATTAACAATCAAACAATTTATTTAAAGAACTAGAACTGCGTTTCGTCAATACGAACCTCGAGGGTGTGCTTGCTAAAATGTTGATGCTGAAGTTAAAAGCAATGTCTCTCACACGCACACATACACACACACACTAGAGTGGCAGTCTGGCAGAGTGTAGGTAGGTAGTCTGTCTCTCTGTCTCTCTCTCTCTTTCTCTCTCACTCACACACACAGGTATCATCTGACATTGTTTAAAGGACAAATTTGTCTATACCAGCCTGTTTAATCGCTGATGCTGTATTTTTACCAGTGAGAAACACAGACAGATGTGTGTGTGTGTGTGTGTGTGTGTGTGCGTAAGTCTGACACAGCAGCTCCTGTATGTGTGTGCGTGTCTCTATTGAGACAGCAGCACCCCTGTGTGCTTGCCATGGTGATCTCACAGGTACTGTGAGACAGAAAGTAAGGCAAAAAATCTTCAGTGACACTGTCCAAACTACTACCATTTTCTGGCAGACTGTAGGTCCTATGGTGAAAACAAAAACATTTTGAGCGAGAGGAGACTCTGCTGAGTGTCCCCATATATATTTTTTCTTGTAGTTTCAAGTATGTGGTCAGGATGGCGATTTCAAAAAAGGTGTTTTTCAACTTTCTTCCCAAACCTTTCTGCTCCTGTTATAATGGCGACCTATGAGGCAGTTGGTCGGCGCTCCTGACACTTGAGGTGCCTAGAGTCTCAACCCTTTGGTTGTTTTTTCCAAAGTGACATTTTTCAGGCCTGCAAAAATTTTGATGTAGAATTTGTGTGTGTACATTGGGAATTTAAGCTGGAGAAGCGATTTCAAAATTTTTTTCCAAGTCATTTTTTTTGCCTCTCCGCACTCTAATCCTAGAGTGCACGAACATTCCTCCCATTGACGCCAAAATTCTGCCCATTGACTTGTATGGGAAAAAAAGGGATGAAAAACAAGGATTGCAAAAGAAAGAAAAGGGGCTATGCAACCTTTTATACAAGGCCCAGAGACATGGTCGGGCTGGACGTTTCCGCGTTTTAACTGCGTCTCTATCGCGAACACTCGGGCAGTTGATACTGGACAAAAAAGTATGTGGAAATGGAAAAATAATAAACGGACTTAAGAAGAACAATGTATTGCTTGCCGCAAGCACACAATTACCAAGATTTACCACTACATGAGGACACAGTGATTCAGAAATTATTCATTGGGAAATGACTAAGAGACCACCGATAGGCTATGTTAAAAATGTACATGTATTACATGTGATATTCTAAGGACGTCAGTTCTGCTCTAAATTAATTAATATATAACTTTCTCTGAATTCCATCTCCTGTTTCAGCATTTTTTACTTGAATTTAAATATCTTCAAGCCAAACCCAATGAGAAATTGGCGGAGAATACAGTGTTGCCAGCTCTCTCCCGATTTTTAAGGAGTTTTTCAATAACGCAGACAAAGACTTTAATACGCGTACTCAGAATTATTCAATGAGTACGTAACAGGAACGTTAATATGTTAATTAAAAACTCCCGAAAAATTCGGGAGAGTTGGCAACACTGAGAATATCATGACATAAGCCCAGCTATGATGTGCTGTTTTATGAGCTACAGGATGTCATCATCCTAAAAATAAATTTTAAAAGATCCAGGGACGAAATCCTCAATTTGAATAAAGTGATTCTTTGAAATAAATGAGGATTTAATGCTTTTATATTTAAATCAACTTTCTTTAATGACTGTAGCTTGTCAGTTTCATCAACATAAATACATGCAGGCAGCAGGCTAATCCAACAAAAGGCATAAAATAATGATGAACAGCCAAAAATTGCAGACGAGGGAGAGCAATGAGGAGTGAAAGGGGGCAGGGGAACAAATTAGACAATGAGCTAACTAATTAACAAGCAGAGTGGGGAAAGCTGAGAGAGCTAAAAGCTTAGATACATTTAGGATCAGAAAGGGGTCAATGTCAACATGAAATGCAGCTCATGGCTCTCTCAGCTTTCCCCACTCTGCTTGTTAATTAGTTAGCTCATTGTCTAATTTGTTCCCCTGCCCCCTTTCACTCCTCATTGCTCTCCCTCGTCTGCTTTGGGTTTGAGCTAATTATCAGTGACTTGATTTGACTTGGACATGATGACTTGGTCCCAACTCTGAATCCTTCGCACTACTTTTCTTCAAAAAATGTAATATTTATATAATGTGTATAGCCTGACTGCAGAAGTGAATAAATAACAGGTTCAGTCAAGACACATATGTCAGATTTAACCATTTATTGCAGGACGACTTGCATTTGAGTTTGGCGGTGACTCTGCTCTATGATGCTCTGGAACAATTTGAGCAAGCATGACACAGACAGTCCCTGAGATCACAACCATCCAGCAGAGCTTGAGATTTTTCTAAATCTTGTAAACGTTTAAATTATTTAACATGATATGAACAAGTGCTGCTTATGATGAATAATTATGCAACGGCAGAATGCAGAATGCACCGGCACACTTAACCCATCTGATCAGATAGTTCCATCTAATCTGATCTTACCGACCAATAACCGCACTCACATTTGTTCCTGCATATACATGTTATAAATCTCTGCCTCATACTCCTCTGGGTTCTTCTGACCATAGCTGTGTGCATCTACTTCCCATATAAAAAACTGTTCTAAAGAGAGAGAGAGAGAGAGAGAGCATAGAACAAGGGCATAAAGGTCTGGTCAGAGGAGTCTGTGCTTTGTTTAAAGGAATGTTTTGATTGTACTGATTGGGACATTTTTACACAGTCCTGTGGTGATGATTAGGACTCACTGGTGGATGTCACATGTTCATAAGTGGCCTTTTGCCAGGACACGATCATCCCCTCGAGGCGTGTAAAAATATATCCCAACAATAAACTATGGGTTACCAAATCAAGTCCTGTCCTGCTTGCAGAAAAAGAATCTTGCTTTTAAACTGAGAGCAGTATCTGATCTTAGTTCAGCCAAAAAAGAGCTTAAGATTGAAATTTTAAAAGCAAAACAAATTAGAACTGGAGAGCAAGATGGCTGCAAACAATCTCGGCTCAGCCTGGGAGAGCATGAAAACTACTGCAGGCCTCCATAATACAAAGTGCAGAACTCATATCTTATTGAATCGTTTTAACTCCAATAAGGAACTCACTAATGCTCTTAATTGCTTTTATGTCGCTATGATACTCTTGATTTTAGTTGTGAATTTCAGGAGATGAAATATAGATTCAAGGACAGTCAGCATTTTAAAATTCATTTTAATGATATTGAAAAAAGCCTTTCACTCTGTTAAAGTAAACAAAAACCATGGCCCTGACAACATTTGTGGTCGTGTACTTCAATCTTGTGCAAAAGAACTGAGTCCTGTATTTCACTGTATTTTTAATAAGTCCCTACAGGCACAACATGTCCCTAAGCTCTGGAAAGACTCTGTGGTCGTTCCTGTTCCTAAATCCAGCTGCCCCACACCCTTGAATGATTTTAGGCCAGTTGCTTTGACCTCAATTGCGATGAAAATTTTATAGAAACTGGTCAGGTCTGAGATTGTAAAGCAAACTGAACATGCATTGGATCCTATGCAGTTTGCATACAGGTCTCACAGGGGAGGAGAGTATGCTACTCTGCTCAACATGCTTTTTAAACATCTGGATGGAAATGGGACTCATGCCAGACTTTTATTTGTAGACTTTTTCTCTGATTTTAATATGATCCCGCCCCATGTACTACCCCAATTCTGAAATAGTTGGGACAAAGTGTAAATTGTGAATAAAATCAAACCACAATGACTTTCAAATCACACCAGCCGCGTATTTTATTCACAATAGAAGAGAGATAACATAGCAAATGTTGAAACTGAGAAATTTTACAATTTTATCCACAAAATGAGCTCATTTCAAATTTGATGGCTGCTACAGGTCTCAAAAAAGTTGAGACAGGGGCTCGTTAACCATGGTGTAGCATCCCCTCTTCTTTTTAACACAGAGTGGAGGTGTCTGGGCATTGAGGAGACAAGTTTCTTGAGTTTAGCCATTGGAATTTTATCCCACTCTTGTTTAATACAGGCTTCCAGCTGCTAGAGAGTTTTGGCTCTCCTTTGACAGACTTTTCGTTTAATTATGCACCAAATGTTCTCAATCGGTGAAAGATGAGGACAGCAGGCAGGCCAGTTCAGCACACAGACTCTTCTACTACGAAGCCATGCTGTTGTAATAGCTGCAGTATGTGGTTTTGCATTGTCCTGCTGAAGTACACAAGGCCTTCCCTGGAATAGATGTCATCTGGAGGGGAGCATATGTTGCTCTAAAACCTTTATATACCTTTCAGCATTGGTGCTTTTTAAAACATGCAAGTGTACCACACCATATGCACTAATGCATCCCCATACCATCAGAGATGCTGGCTTTTGAACTGAACGCTGATAACAGGAGGGGTGATTTTTCTTCTCCTTAGCCCGGAGGACACGACGCCCGTGATTTCCTACAAGAATATCAAATTACAGGTCTGACCACAGGACACTTTGCCACTTTGCTACAGTCCATTTTAAATGAGCCTTGGCCCACAGAACACAGCAGCGCTTCTGGATCATGCTCAACAATGGCTTCCTTTTTGATGGAGTTTTAGGTGGCATCTGTGGATGGCACGGCGGACTGTGTTTACAGATAGTGGATTCTTGAAGTATTCCTGAGACCATTTAGTAATGTCAATGACAGAATCATGCCGGTGAGTGATGCAGTGGCGTCTGAGGGCCTGAAGATCACGGGCATCCAGTAAAGGTCTTCGGCCTTGTCCCTTACGCAGAGATTTTTCCAGTTTCTCTGAATCTTTTGATGATGTTATGCATTGTCGATGATGAGACCTTCAAAGCCTTTGCAGTTTGACGTTGAGGAACATTGTTTTTAAAGTATTCCACAATTTTTTTACGCAAGCCTTCACAGGTTGGAGAGCCTCTGGCCATCTTTTACTTCTGAGAGACTCAGCCTCTCTAAGACATCCCTTTTATAGCCAATCATGTTACACACCTGATGCCAGTTAACTTAATTACTTGCTAAATGTTCTTTCAGCTGATTCTCTTATATATTAATTGCTTTTTCAGCCCTTTTTTGCCCGTGTCCCAACTTTTTTGAGACCTGTTGCAGCCAGAAAATTTAAAATAAGCTAATTTTGTAGATAAAAATGTCTCAGTTTCAACATTTGAAATCTTATCTATGTTCTATTGTAAATAACATATTGGCTCATGTTCTGAAAGTCATTGCATTTTGATTTTATTCACAATTTACATTTCGTCACAACAATTTAGGAATTGGGGTTGTATTTTCTTTACTACAGATCTTCTATTAAGTACAACTGGAACATTATAGGTGACGTGTAAAAAGAGAGAAGGTACCCTTTAAAATCAAAATATTTGGCTTTCGCTATACTATGTCCCAACCAATCTAGACTTTTCAGCTATTCCCTTATATATTGTGTACATTAATCAATGCCATTCAACTTTATGAGGTTTAAACATATACACACATTCTACAGGACAGTCTGAACACATGCCTATTTTGATCAGTCATTCAGTTGGTTCTGTATTGGCTCACTCATATTATACAAGTATTAAGTGTCATTGCATGGATAGACCATGCAAAATCTGCAAAAAGTGATAACCTGCGAGGTCAACGGATTTTGTTCAAATTCTTACCGTAGACTGGTCCTGGGCTAGAATTAAGGCAGGTAAAACCGTTTGGTGAATAATCACTCTATCCAGGAGTAAGGGGCAATTAACCCTTCCAATGCATTTCCAATGCAAAATTTTGATGAAATTGACAAACTTTGCCAATTTCTGGCACAATTCCTGACAATAAAGACAGACTTTACTTATAGGTAAACTGCAGCAGACATCCTAGGCTTTCTATAAAAAATATAAAATGTTGCATACTGCAAGGCATTACAGGTATATTAACCCCTTAAAAAAGGTTAACCCTCAAAATCAGAGAATAATGCCAGATTTACATGCCAACATATCCCAACTGTCACAGGGAGTTGGGCGATGGTTTTCCCAGAGGAGCAAGTCCAGGTGTCATTTGATCATTGAAAAAAAAAATTTTTGTGCCACTCATTTCGGTTTTGATATGCCGCACTTTGATTGACCCCATGTCTTTATACTTGTCCACAAGCCAGAATACCATGTTTTGTGGCTTGATATGACTGTGGAGGACTTAAAAATGCCTGCTAGCTCATAAGGAGGAAAGTCCGGGTTATCCCCCATCTAAACAGCCCCACCACCATGTCACAACCGCTTCTCAATTGGCTCCACGGCAGCAGCAGTGTTGGACTGCCCCTCCCCTAATGATAAAAGAGTGTCACCATTGTTGAAAGACGGATCGAAGAACGGACGACGGACAGATCACCATGATATATGGGTTAGGATTAGGGTTAGAGATAGGGATAGGGATAGTCTTATAATGCAGGAAGAGGGCAAAGCATTATTGGGGATGAACCATCCAGGGACGAGGAGCCCGGGGATGTAAAGTCCAGGGACGAAGAGTCCAGGGACAAAAATTCCTTGGGAACGCAAAGTCCGGGGACAAAAAATTCGGGAACAAATACTCCGGGGACCAAGAGTCCTAGAGCCCTGCTATTGACACTTGACAGACATTCCAAACAGCTAGTTTCAAAATGGCAGCCACGGCTGCTAGCAGTGATGAATCCCAGGCCACTCTGCGATAAAATGAAGGTTTTTCAATATCTCTCTGCCATTGCATGCAGTGTAATGAAGAAATATCCAAAAGAGAATAGTTGTATTGCTTTGAGAAAGTATGACAAGTCGATTCAAAACCATCTTACGGGGCTGAAAGTTCCTCTTAGACAAAAACATGGGGAGAGGGGCCCACGACTGCCACTGGAGAAGGAGTATGACCTCATTACACTGTGTTCTGGGCTATTCCATGCTGTTGACGAGGACATCACTATCTGTCCAGCGCATAGATACAAGCTTGGCCTTGACTGGAAACTGTCGTGGAAGTGCCAGCACCCCTCCACCATTCAAGCCATCGGCCACGTCAAGAACATGCAATTCGGGCAATGTTGTCAAAAGATATTTTTGATATTTGGAACATTTTACTGCCGATTGGATCAGGTAGGTACTTGCGAATGCACTACTGGTGCTAGGCCTAAGCCAAGGCCTATATTTGACCGATTGCCATGACAATACACAGTAGCATGCATTGATGCAGCCACATTGTTATCCCACAGGCACAAAGTAGCCTGATCAACCACGAGGTCTATGAGAGGAGTAGAGACTGGAAGGAAGGAAAACCCTGGGTCGGTAGCTAAGAAAATCAAAACCCGTTTTGTGAAGGAGGACTAGCTAACTACCTAGCAGGCTTCAAGCTACTTCTCTTGTCTCTGTCCAACAAAAGTGTGGCCACTTGACCAAGGATAATACTGATACTCCTTAAGATTACCAGCACCTGCTAGCCTCCTCCATAACAACAAGATCGCAACTGCAGATAAAGGTCATCGAACAGGTGAATCTGTGAACTCTTAGTAATTCTGAAAGAGTTTGCATGGATTCTGTATCATGTCTATTGGCTGACAATGTGGATACTTTGGTTGTCTAGTAAAGTTTTGTTCATTCTTGCTGTGATTGTCTGTGGTACTATTATCATGATTATTGGCTGAACCTGGGCATACTAGCATCACCTTTTTTGTGGAGTTACCGGACCTGTTGGGCCCAACACTGCTTTATATATTTGGTCCTAAATATTTTGAAATAAAAATAAATTTCAACAGATTGTTTTGTCTTTTTGTTCTTCACTTCCTCATGCTGGCTACTCTGGTGGTCTGACAGTTGCTGCCATTCACAGCCAGTCATTCTTGAACTGTTGAGTAATAGAAAGTGGCACCACTCCTGCTAACATGGTTACGTCCGAGACTGCCTCATTACTGGACTCTCTAGACTCCATTTTGACAAACCCTAAAGTTTGAAACAAGCCAAAACAAGGTGTTCAGGTCTATATTGGGTTTTTTCCCAGTCTGTTCATTGAGAAAGTAATTAGTCAAAGACAGTCTGTGCCATATGAAAGATTTACAGACTATTGGGTTGTGCATGGAAAAATGCCTGACATGCCCCTTTCCCAGGGAAACGGCAATATTTATGATAGAATACCCTTAGTTTTCATGCGTTGGCATTATACTTGAATGGATAAGGCCAGGGCAGATAAAATAACATTGGTAGTGTTGCTTGTTTAGTGTACAGGTTAGTAGTTCCACATACAGCATATAGGTGGCAGCACTGCAAAATGATGAAATATTCTCCTCATTTCTGGTGCTACAACCAAGTACTGAGTTGAGCAACAAGTTTTTTTTTTTTAATTTCTGATTATGAAAGAGCAAGTCATTAGCCACCATTTCCACCATGGTTCCTAGTTTCTACCCCTGTGGCAGATGACTTATAAGTTATTGAAAAGGCCAATACACAATTCCAAATTTTGGGGTAGGGGAAATGTTTTGACACATAACTGGCATATTTGGACATATTTTTTGATCATTCTCGGCAGTTTGGTAGGCCATCCTATGGGCAACATTCACACAAAGGGGCAATATTGAAAGTTTCGCAATTTTCTGTGGAGGATGACCCGAATTAACCCCTTGAAAATCCTTCAAAAATGGTCAAGAATCCATCAAAATCCATTTTTTGGTTATTACTCCTACAAAACCAAACGGATGATGCTCATATTGGAGGTTAATTCATGACTTGGTAAGGTGCACCATTGCACCAAATATTGGCAAAATCGACACACCCCGGGTTAACGCCCTTTGCCTGGTCTATGCGTGCAATGACACTTAACCTTTTTGATTAAATTAATTTTCTTCCAATAAATGTCAAATGGTGTGGGATAAAAATCCTTTTCATTCACTGCAAACATTATGGAATACACAGGATGGGCTGGATCACATAATGAGTCCGTTGCTTCAATGCTCAAAAATATGAAGTCACAGGGTTTGAGTCTGAAGAGCTTCTGGGGGACGTACTTTACACCGGGCCCTTTGGTTTCTTCTCAAGGCAGTACTCTCATGTTCTCTGCACTTTCAGACTCACTAAGACCAGGAGAAAGATGCCCATAGCTTTGCAGCCCACCTGGAGGCCAAGGTACCTGCAAGAGGCCAGAACAGGGATGGAGATAAATGCCTCTCAGAAACTGCAGTCCATGCAATACTAAAACAATGGAGCTTTTCCCCTCATCCAGCTTGTCCAAACTTTTGCTGCCCTACCTGTTCCGAAGGAAGTTATTGTCATAGTAACCACAGGAGCCCAGCCTGTTGTCACAGATGTGCTTCCACCACATACATGTGGAGTCGATGGCCATCCCAAATACAGCTGGGGCTGGTAACCAGGCTGAATGAAAGTGACCATCAGTTAGTCTCTCAATCTTTGCGGTTTAGGAATAATTTAAATAACCATACAATGCCCTCCCCTTTGAATACAATCATTCTTGTCACTGGAGGGAGCTACAACAAGAAAAAATTAACGAGTTGAGAGCAAGCCCTCTTTTGCTTCGTAAACATTATGGCAGATAAACCTGAATTAGTTGCCCTGTGGCTTGTGTCGGTCTGAGCAAACGAATACAGTTCAAATACTTGATGAGTTTTCACTGATGCTGTGTGCCTGCTTTAAATATAATATACAATATAATGGCATTCTATGACAAAATGTGTTGAGCCATCATATCACGCGACCAGGAGGCATAGATTAAACGCCCTGCTCTACTAATCTGCCTGTTAATATTTTAATAAATACTTTTACTTTCATTGCCTCATTATGATCTAGTGTAATACCCTGGACAGTAAACTGCCCAACCACCATACATGCAAATTCCAATGAAGTTGGGATGTTGTGTAAAACGTGAATAAAAACAGAATACAATGATTTGAAAATCCTTTTCGACCTATGTTCAATTGAGTTCACTACAAAGACAAGATATTTAATGTTCAAACTGATAAACTTTATTATTTTTTTGGAAATATTCGCTCATTTTGAATTTGATGCCTGCAACACATTCCAGAAAAGCTGGAACAGGGGCATGTTTACCACTTTGTTACATCACCTTTCCTTTTCACAACACTCAATAAGCATTTGGGAACTGAGGACACTAATTGTAGAAGCTTTGTAGGTGGAATTCTTTCCCATTCTTGCTTGATGTATGCTTCAGTTGCTGAACAGTCCGGGGTCTCCGTTGTCATATTTTACGCTACATAATGCACCCAAAATTTTCAATGGGAGAGAGGTCTGGACTGCAGGCAGGCCAGTCTATTACCCACACTCTTTTACGACGAAGCCACGCTGTTGTAACACATGCAGAATGTGGCTTAGCATTGTCTTGCTGAAATAAGCAGGGACGTCCCCGAAAAAGAAGTTGATTGGATGACAGCATATATTGCTCCAAAACCTGTATGTACCTTTCAGCATTAATGGTGCCTTCAAAGGTGTGCAAATTACCCATGCCATGGGCACTAACACATCCCCATACCATCACAGATGCTGGCTTTTGACCTTTGCGCTGATAACAATCTGGATGGTCCTTTTCCTCTTTAGCCCGGAAGACACAACATCCATGATTTCAAAAAACAATTTGAAATGTGGACTCGTCAAACCACAGCACACTTTTCCACTTTGCGTCAGTCCATCACAAATGAGCTCAGCCCCAGAGACGCCGGCGGCGTTTCTGGGTGTTGTTGGTATATGGCTTTAACTTTGCATGGTAGAGTTTTAACTTGCACTTGTAGATGTAGAAACAAACTGTGTTAACTGAAAATGGTTTTCCGAAGTGTTCCTGAGCCCACATGGTAATATTCTTTACAGAATGATGTCAGCCTTTAATGTATTGCTGCCTGAGGGATCGACGGTCTGGGGCATTCAATGTTGGGTTTTGGCCTTGCTGCTTATGTGTAGAGATTTCTCTGGATACTCTGAATCTTTTGATGATATTATGGACTGTAGATGATAAAATCCCTAAACTCCTTACACATTGAGAAACGTTCTTAAACTGTTGGACTATTTGCTCATGCAGTTGTTCACAAAGTGGTGAACCTTGCCCCATCCTTGCTTGTGAACAACTGAGCCTTTCGGGGACGCTCCTTTTATACCCAATTATGACATTCAGCTGTTTCCAATTAACCTGTTCACCTGTGGAATGTTCCAAACAGGAGTTTTTTGAGCATTCCTCAACTTTCCCAGTTTTTTGTTGCCCCTGTCCCAGCTTTTCTGGAATGTGTTGCAGGCATCAAATTAAAAACAAGTGAATATTTCCAAAAAACAATAAAGTTTATCAGTTTGAACATTGAATATCTTGTCTTTGTAGTCTACTCAATCAAATATAGGTTGAAAAAGATTAGCAAATCATTGTATTCTGTTTTTATTCACGTTTTACACAACGTCCAAACTTCATTGGAATTGGGGTTTGTATAATACTTAATTAAATGTAAGTATTTCACATTGATCAGTAGTGAAATTGGTTTTTCATTTAACTGAAAGGCCATTAGAAAACCGCTCCACATGCTAGAGAACTCCATATACAGTGCCTGACAAAAGTCTTGTCGCATAAGGACATACTAACTAAAAATAGCACATAACTTTATTTCTAACAAATCAATTGTTACAATAAATGGTCCATTTTAATGTCAAGGGCTTTCACATTAATAATTTGGTGCAAAATGAAACCATCAAAAAGTGTTCTGATGTTCACAGCTTGGCTAAGCCCATAACATCTGTTTTTGCTAGGACAGAAGTCTTAATGTCTCTTCAGATGATGCAACAAATCGCAGATTAGAGTTTGACCTATGACAAATACTGTAATTAACACATTCCCAGATGTGTATAGAAATAACCCCAGCACACCAGACTACAAGACTTGTTGGAACCCTCATGGACCCAAGATTCTCCCAGAAAACAATCATGTTTGGTGGAGGAAAAATCATGGTTTGTTGTTACATCCAGCATGGGGGTGTGAGAAAGATCTGCAGAGTGGATGGCAACATCAACAGCCTGAAATATCAAGAAGTTCTTGCTGCCCTACTTATACTGCTGCTCTTTCTCATTCTTCTGCCTCCATGTCACAGTTCCTGAAAGCGAAGAAGGTGAAGGTACTCCAGGATTGGCCAACCCAGTCACCTGACATGAACATTATTGAGCATTTCAGGGGTAAGATGAAGGAGGAGGCTTGGAAGATGAAACCATAGAATCCTGATGAACTCTGGGAGTCTTGCAAGACTGCTTTCCATGCCATTCCAGATGATTTCATCATCAATTTATTTCAGTCATTGCCAAGACGTATGGATGCAGTCCTCCAAGCTCATGGGAGTCATACGCAATATTAATTCTTTTTTCCAAGGCACCATGGCTTTATGTTCTGATATTATAGTGGCATATTTGTGTATTCAAAATAAAGTGTATGTATAATTTCCACATTTTTTTTCAATGCGACAAGACTTTTGTCCAAGCAAAATCTGACCTTTCTGTACAAATTAAATTATAAAACTCAATCACTGACACAAAACTCTACTTTGGTATATTTTGCATAATCTAGAGGGCTTTGCCTTTCATATAAGCCATTTTTGATTCCAGGTCAGGTTATTATTTGTTGTTCCTACAACTTGGATAAGTGACAAGACTTTTGTCAGGCACTATACTCTGTGTGGAGGAAAAATTATTGAAAGGTAATAATAACCCCAAAACTGAGTTTTCCAGGATATTATGGATTCCTCTTTTGTGTCGTGGCTGCAGATCCTTCATGTTAGCATGATAACTACAACACCAGCTCGGGATGTTGAGACAATATGGAAACACATAAAAAGAAAGTAGTGATTTCAACATTTATTCTGACTTATATTTCATTGCAGACAGTCAGAAGCCAATATACAGTGTTGTGAAAAAGTATTTCCCCACTCCTTGATTTCCCATGTTTTTGCTTATGTGTCATATTTAAATGTAATCCGGCTTATTTTAATATAAGACCAAGACAACGTGAGAGAATTCAAAATGCAGCTTTTTAATATCATTTAATTTATTGACAGTAAACAGTAATTCAAAATTTATATCACCCTTGTGAAAATTTAAATGCATCCCTAAACCTGAAAATTGGATATGCCATCCTTGGGCAGCAATAAAACAGCAACAGCAACAGCAATAAAATGTATCCAGTAACTGGGAATTAGTTTTTGCATCACAGTGGAGGAATTTCGGCCCACTCTTTTATGCAGAATTGTTTTAAATCTGCCACATTGGAGGGTTTTTGAGCATTGACTGCCTGTTTCGGGTCGTAACAGAGCATCTCAAGCAGATTCAATTCAGGACTTGAATTTTGCACTCTCAAAAACCTTCATTTCTTTTGTGTCATTCACAGGTGGACTTGTTTGTGTGCTTCAGTTCATTGACCACTCTGATTCTATGCATACCACGTATTCCAATGCCATGACGAGGCTTGACTAGCAAAACAAAGAGAATGGCCAAGTCTAGATCAGTGTTTCACTGTTGTCCCACAGTGTAATGGGAATACTAGACTGCGTGCTGATCTCTCTTATCATTGTTTTCCAAAAAGATTATCTTTGTAGAAAGAAATGGTCATACATCATGAGGTGGGGGGAATTCGCATCACAGGGTCAAAAATGACCATTTTTCAATTTTTGAATGTGTTATTGTACAGGTTAAACTGTATAGAAAAATGGCATGGGTGGTTTATTTTTTTCAATATTAACCCTTGTACAGCCGTTTATAAGATGAACTTTTAATAGAAAATATATTACGGCCAGAACACTTTATTGCCGTTTCCTCCAAAGTGACCATTTTTTTTCAAAACCTCATAAAATCCTTAATATTGGTCAAAACAAGACCTGGTTTGGATCAAAATGATCCTCAGATAAAATGCTATTCAATAAACTAAAAAGAATTTCAGTTTGATTTTTACTATGTATTCAAAAAATTTGATGGAAATACAGGATTTTTATTATGATGAAGTTGGTGGTTTTTGACAAAGCGAGACATCTTTCTCATAAAATTTGGATGATGGGTGCATCAAAACTACACACAAATGCTTATTGACTTATAAGAACTGCTCACATGATAGATTACTGGTTCTAGAATACTAATAATTAGATTCTCATACAAACAGTACACAGTATGTCTTCATGATCAGAATTCGAGAGACAGTATGTATCCAGAAGCTTCTCATGGCTTTTCAGTTCAACTCCTACATAAAAGATGCAATCTTTGTGCACAATTGCCAGTTTCTTCTCTCTTTTGTACAGGTGACTGCCCTTAGTAGCCTTTTGGAATTTGTAAAAGTTACCCAAAATTACTTCAGACCCCTTAGGATATGATTGGCCATAGCCAGACTTCATACTTTCGTCAAGCATTATAACTCCATCTGAAGTAGCGACGAGCAAGTAGTAGTCATCCAAAGACTGGGCCAATGGCATAATAGCCACAACTGTACCCTTACGAATCAATGACAAGAGATCTTCACCACCCTCTGAAACATTCATGCCATCTGCTTCATTAACAACATCCTCTACTTCAAGTGCACCCCTCGAACCATCTGAGAAGGCAACCTTCTTAAAAGCATTGACATATTCTCGATTTTCACAGGCACTGTAATCCTCAGTAATACAGGGAGTGCAGTAACATGACAATTCCCTTGATTTTACCACCCCATCTACACCTACTGACATCAAGGAATGAAGTTTCCTAGTATTTGGAACTGTGTTGTACATACTGTCATTGCGTTTGCGATTCACTGAATAGAAATAAGAAAGTTTTCATACTTTCCATGAGTGAAATGTACCGAAAATTTGTGGTGAAATCTTTCCACTCCACGAAACAAAAGATGGCTTCTCCAGAGCACATGGAACTTATTTGACACTAATTGACAGCCGACTGACACTGATTGCCAATTAAGGGATTCAGTAGAGACACCTGCCATGATTTTTAGGAACTACAAAGAGCAATGGGAATGGTTTTATGCATTAGCTTTCAGTTCAGTGTATTTGTCCTCCACCACCTCCACCTTCGCCACAAAACATCCACCCCTGACTTTTTTGCTTCATCAGCCTGCAACTGTAACATAACAAATGAAGGCAAAGGTGTCTAATACCATCTGAAAGCAGAGATCCAAAGCTACAAAATGACACCTTATTTACTATTATAGCCCTGGTTTTTGGTTATGAATTTTTAATTTTTTGGCCAAAAAAAATTTCAGGTGTGACAAATCCACCTTTTTTGGGTATCCACCTCATTACACATGACCAAATGGTTGAATCAGATAAGGAGAGATGAAGGGCGAGAACTTACTGGAGTTTTATGATCATGGTACATGCTTCCAAAGGTTTTAGCCATTTATTGAGGCATTAGCGGTGACCTGATCAGGTCACAACTGAGAGTACAAGATTCTGTTAGTCATGTAACTGAATTGCGCTAAATTTCCATACGTACCTGCACAGTACTTCCCAAAATAATGCCATCACTCTACCAAATTACACTTCTCTCTCAGTCAAATTGCAGTTGTTGACTATTTTCGACATAAACATTGTTCAGATTTGTACCTTTGTTTCCATTTGTATTATAATACAGTATTACCTGCTTGTTTTAGATATTTTTTCTTTATAATTGCCAACTTCATAGTTATCCAACTACACAAGCTAAGAATCTTCATCTTCCTTTATATAGAACATGCCTTGGGCAGTTTTGCGTCAAATATCAGGGAGTTGTCTTATGGAACGAAAATGCTCATTTAATCAATTCATTTGGGTCATTATCTATGCTTAAAAAATACTTAAAAATTGGCTGCTGTCAAAAAACACAAATTTGGAACAGAAATGGACATACAGTATTCAGGAATTATTGGTCATCCTGTGGTATTTCAAATTCATAGCTTCATTAGTCATCTTTTTTATTTTTATATATATATATATTTACTCCTTTTTTCTGCCAAAATTCTGCCTCTTTTCTAATGTAAGTACTGATATTTAAGTTGTTTTGGTCTGTGTATTTTTTTCATTGTTTTCTGTGAGTGGTCCTCAAAAAAGCAACTGGTTTCTACCTCACCCACACACATGCTATCATATTTTTTTTGTATTTTACATTATAGTGTGAAACTAATAAACAAAATTAAACTAATCTATCACTTTTGCGTTTGAACTAGCAAAGGTTTGTATTGATCACTTCCAAGTCCTGAGTTGGGCTATAGGAAAAGTACTACAGTAAGGTGATAGCCAAAAAAATCAGCCATCTTTGCCTTCAGGGCATGCGCGTTCGGAGGAATCACAGTTCAAATACTTTCCCCTGCGACCTGCATGTGAACTCAGTGACATCATTTCAACACTTTTCTACTCGTACCCACAAACTTGAATTTGTGTTCTCAGTGAGGACTTCGTAGTCGTAGAAATTAGAGTTGTATTCATGAGACTTTGCACTCACGGCTTTTAGATTCATACTCACATAAAAACAATTTCATTTTCACAGACTCAGGCATATGACAGCAGAATTTTGTGTACAACAATTCTATTGACATACAAGGGTTTAACATTACGAACACGAATGGTTAACATTATGCACACATCTTTTTGACAGGTGTCTTACACCATAAGTTTCTTATGGTAAATGCATGAAACTTGCGTTCATGGTGCATTGAGGACATTTGTGCATTTGGTGCATTTGTGTTGAACTAACAACTTTTTCTGCAGGGCTATGACCAAGCCAAGCTTTTTCATTTAAAAAAGTTGCAGTGACTCTGTAATGGCTGGTAGAGTTGAGAGGCCAAGTGCAGCGGCCAGAGAGAGAACGAGCAGTACGGACACAATACAAACACAGAGAATTATACAGACCACCAGAAAGTACTCGCGCTTCCAATAGTCTGAAAAACGGAAGCAACACGAGAGAGAACAAAAGTAGAAAAGGGAAAATTCCTAAAGCGGAAGGAACTCCAATAATAACTAGAAGATATTAAGTCACACAAATCCTGACTAGAGATATCTTCGGCTATAGTGCTTAGCTACAAACAGACACTCTAGCAAAGGAGGCGTGGCGGACTTCTGGCTTATATAGAGTCCGGGGAAGCGCCGCCCCAGTTCAGTCAGCCAGCTGGGAAAAGAATCCGATTGAAAAGGAATTCGATCTCGTCCCGGGACGAGAGGCACAAAGAAAAGTCCAAAACACATGCACGCCTCGCAAACCATGACAAACTCACACAGCTTTAATTGGAATCGTGTCAAATCTGCTTTCAGCATTGCTGGTGCGTAAAGAAGGAGCTTATTAATTGTGGTGGCATTGTATTGTGTTCTGTAGCGCATCCACACCACAAATTTTGGTATTTACAAATGCAATAACTCAAACAGTTTTGATGGGAATCACGTCCAACTTGTGATTCTTTCTGGTTCATCGAGAAAGGCTGCTATTGATGGTGGTTACCCTCTGACCACAACAAGGCCAAACTTTTCATTTTGAAGAAAATCGCAATAACTGGAACAGCTTCGCTGGGAATCATGTCAGATCCGCTTTCATTCCTTGTGCATAGAGCAGGGAGTTCTTAATTGTGGGGCCACTGTAATGTTTCCCTTAGCTTCTCCACAAGGTCTAATTTATCATTTATAAATGTCATAACTCAAACAGTTAAACAGAGGGAATCATGTCTTCAGTATTGTATTTGTTCCTAATGCATTGGGAAGGGGCATTATTGATGTTGGTCATCCTATTTCCTTTGCAGTGGTGCCACCATCAGGCCAAAGTTTTAATTTTTAAAAATCACAATGACTTGAACAGCTGAAATGAGAATCATGTCAAATCTACTTTCAAAATTTCTGGCGCAGAGAGGAAGTTATTGACTGTGGAGGCCGAGTAAAGTTTCCTGTAGTCTCACCACTTGGCTAAATCTCACAATTCCAAATGTAATAACTCAAACAGTTTTGATGGGAATCCTCTCTAACCTTTTGTGATTGTTCATGAGAAATGGGTGAGACTCATGAAATGGGAATCAGTGGGGGGATCGCGGCCAAACTTTCAGGGATGTGCCGTCAGCCTCTGAACCTTAAACAAATGTTTAACATAACATAACATGAGTGGCGAGAACAGGCCATTCAGCCCAACTAGGCTCGCCAGAAGATCGCTCAATTAACTAGAGGCACTCCTAGAGTGCAAACCTCCGCCAAGGCAGCACAGTCCAAATCTTGGTGAGTGAGAGAAAAGTTCAGTTATCTTGTGTCATAGGATTTCAAGATGGCCATATTGTTCGCAGTCAAAATCAATAGGGTCCATCCCTAATGTAATAGCGACCCGCCCACAAAATTTCTGAGATATCCGTTCATTATTTTTTTAGTTCTCTTGTTCACAAACAAACAGACAAACAGACAAACAAACGGCACCGATCACATAACCTCCTGCCAACTTCGTTTGGCAGAGGTAATAATCAAACAATGTATTTATTGAATAATCAAGACCTATAAATGAGATAAGCCTGTAATGATTAAGAAACTAGAGGGCACCTGGTAGAGCGCATGCCTCTGCCACGCCATAAATCTGTTCTTTTGGTAACAGAATATGTTCCGGATCACTTCCAAAATTAAATTAATTCTTCCTTGTACTATCACCTACCATCCTGCAAATTTCTTGCCAAACCATTTTTAACTTTTTGAGTAATCCAGTCAGAAATATCACGAAGACCCACAATAGACAGATATTTTAATTCTTCCGGATCCAGAATATGTTCTGGATCACTTCAAAAATCGAATCAACTCATCCTTGGGCTACCACCTATCATCCTTCCAAATTTTATGCCAAACCGTCCTAAACTTTATGAGATATCATTCTAACAGACAGACAGAGAAACAGACAAATGGGTGAAAACATAATCTCCTTGGTGGAGGTAATTATTAAGAAATGACAGAGTTGACTGATGGGCAACACTGACAACATACTGTAGAGTGATATTGTGAGGATGGAAAAAAAAACCAAATCATTAATCCAACACTTCCTCTGAATTCTATCTCCCATTTTACAATTTCTTAAATTTAATTTATTTTATGATTGCACTCAATCAAAATGTTTTTAGTGTTAAATCCTGTCTAGGCTGTGGGGGGGGGGGGCTTTTTATGCCCACGCCAATTTTCACGTAATATAATTTCTGAACGGCTTGAGCTAGGACCACCGAACTTGGTGACTTTTCAGAAAACTTGTCTGGGAACCATTTTATACCAATAAGTTAAGTCCACCATCTTCGCCGTTTCCATGACAACGGTTTTCTAACAGCTATGTCTGACAAAAAATTTTCGATTTCGGTTTCATCAATAGGTCATAATAATACCAAAATGACTGCAGTGATTTAGTTTTACAGTGCCGTGAAAAAGTATTTGCCCCCTTCCTTATTTCTTATTTTTTTGCATTTTTGTCACACTTAAATGTTTCAGATCATCAAACAAATTTTAATATTAGACCAAGATAACCGGAGTATATACAAATTGCAGTTTTTAAATGATGATTTCATTTATTGAGTAGAAAAAGCTATCCAAACCTACCTGGCCCTATGTGAAAAAGTAATTGCCCCCTAAACCTAATGACTGGTAGTGCCACCCTCGGCGACAACAATTGCAATCAAAAATTTGCGATAACTGGCAATGAGTCTTTCACATCGCTGTGGAAGAATTTTGGCCCACTCTCCTTTGCAGAATTGTTTTAATTCAGCCACATTGGAGGGTTTTCGAACATGAATGGCCCATTTAAGGTCATGCCACATCATCACAATCGGATTTAAGTCCAGACTTTGTCCAGGCCACTCCAAAATCTTCATATTGTTTTTTTTTAAGCCATTCAGAGGTGGACTTGCTGGTGTGTGTCCTGCTGAATAACCCAAGTGTGCTTGAGCTTGAGGTCAAGAACTGATGGTTGGACATTCTCCTTCAGGATTTTCCGGTAGAGAGCAGAATTCATGGTTCCATCAATTACGGCAAGTCGTCCAGGTCCTGAAGCAGCAAAGCAGCCCCAGACCATCACACTACTACCACCACCATGTTTGACTTTCGGTACGATGTTCTTTTTATGAAATGCTGTGTTAGTTTACACCTGATGTAACGGGATGCACACCTTCCAAAAAGTTCAACTTTTGTCTCGTCAGTCCACAGAATATTTTCCAAAAAGTCTTAAGGATCATCAAGATGTATTTTGGAAAATGTGTGATGAGCCTTTGTGTTCTTCTTGGTCAGCAGTGGTTTTTGCCTTGGAACTCTCCCATGGATGCCATTTTTGCCCAGCTTCTTTCTTATTGTTGAATCATGAACACTGACTTTAACTGAAACAAGTGACGCCTGCTGTACTTTAGATGTTGTTCTCGGTTCTTTTTTGACATCCTGGATGAGCAGTCAATGCGCTTTTGGAGTCATTTTGGTTGGCTGGCCACTCCTGGGAAGGTTCACCACTGTTCCAAGTTTTCTCCATTTGTGGATAGTGGCTCTCACCGTGATTTGCTGGTGTCCCAAAACCTTAGAAATGGCTTTGTAACCCTTTCCAGACTGATAGATGTCAATATATTTGTTTCTCATCTGCTCTTGAATTTCTTTAATTCGCGGCATGATGTGTTGCTTTTTGAGATCTTTTCGTCATCTTCACTTTGTCAGACAGGTTCTATTTAAGTGATTTCTTGATTCAACAGGTCTGCCAGTAATCAGGCCTGGGTGTGGCTAGTGAAATTGAACTAAAAAAAATGTGGTTAATCACAGTTCAATCAGGAGAGACTCGAGTGAAATCAGGAAAAATTTATCATGCGTTGAGCATAAGTAGAATTCAATTCAATTCAATTGTATTTATATAGCGCTTTTCATAGACAGGCTGTCACCGAGATGCTTTACAGAGAGAAAAGGGCAGAGCCCAGACTAATCCCTAATCCCCAAATAGCAAGCAAAAAACTCCCTGTAGGGAGAAAAAGCCTTGAACAGTGGTGAGAAAAAAACTCCTCAGTGAGAAGAAATCTCAGGAGGAACCTGGCTATTGTGGGGAAGCCCATCCTCCGCTGGCTGGCTAACTAATTGATGGTAAATTAGTGATGAGAGGATCAGGACAGCAGGAAGACAGCAGTCAGAATTAACATGCTTAAAATCAGACAAGTCTTTGGCGCTTCGACTCTTCAGGAAGACTCGTAGAGCAGGAGCATGGCTCAGAGCAGCAGCTGGAAAATCCCCCGAAGAGTCCAGACATTGGTGGCGGTGGTAGCTGAAGTGTGACAAAGCTAGAGCGGCAGTACGGAAGGTCTGATGGAGCAGGGTGGCGTTGGGGAGGAGGAGGGTCAACAAACGGCAGCGTGAACGAACAAGGGCAGAGAAAAATGACATTTTTTAAAAAGACAGCAACATAACGATTGGCCAGCAATGTGACTGTGGTGTGCCACGGTTGGATAGAAGAGATCAGCTGCTACACCAGCTGACTGCTCAATTGACAGCCCCAGAGATTGACTGCAGAGATTTATGAGTGAGCATGCGAGTGAATGAAAAGAAAATAAACGGAGTTGAAGTGCGCGAGAGAGTCTTCCTGACTGAACTTTCGCTAAGCTTCATTTAATTCATGATTTAACGGGGGGGGGGCAATTACTTTTTCCCACAGGGCCAGGTAGGTTTGAATAGCTTTTTCCCCTTAATAAATAAAATCATCATTTAAAAACTGCATTTTATATGTACTCGGCTTATCTTTGTCTAATATTAAAATTTGTTTGATGATTTGAAACATTTAAGAGTGACAAATATGCAAAAAAAAAAAAAGAAATCAGGAAGGGGGCAAATACTTTTTCGCGGCACTGTATGTGTACATCATCCTCTGCAAATTTGGTGGTCATGTCGTTTACAAGTTGGAAGCCCCAAAAAGCCCGGTCTAGATAGGATGAAAAGAATAGGCTACATTTGCAGGGAAGGGCAGTTGCACACTCATTGCCATGATGCGATAATAAATAATTTATTCTCTTTGTTTAAAGAGAACTGGTTCGGAGTATTCAGACATTAAGGGGGAAGTTACTAAAGAGTTTTTATGCCTCAGAAAATCATTGAAGATCTCGGGTATATTCTCACATATAAAATGCATGGATATCAGCTAAACCACGGTTCTTGGAAGCCAGAATGACCAAGAAATATTAGTCCAAGAAATATAAGTGTTCCAAGTTCCTCTCAGTGGCCCTCATTTATCAAACGAACAAACACCAAAAAAATGGGTGTACGCCAAATCTCCAGCAAGGATCGGCACTTATCAATCTGAACGTGAGCGAACGGTCCACAAAAATCTCACGCCAGGCCTGACCAGGCGTACGCTCATTTGAAACCAGTGTACAACATGCAGGAACGAGTGCAGCTGCCAAAATGATAAATAAACCATACGCAGCGATGCGGACGTCATGCTGTTGTTGTTCTTATTAGTAAAATGAATAAATAGGCTAAATAAATAAATAAGACACCAGTGTTGAGAAATTAATTAAACTTATATTTTGAGACAACCTGCTTGAGAAATTAATTAAACTTACATTTTGAGACAGCCTGCTTGTCAGGCCAGATGGCTGCCAATTACAATCAATTTGATTAAGCACAATGCGTGGCTTGACAGATATGCAGTGTGGTATGTCAGATGCTCATCCATTCAGATGTATTACTGAGCAACAAAAGAAAATCAAGTTAATTAAAGGCAGACTGGAAAATACGTATGCGCGTAATTATTTTAGAAAATCAAATTAATTACTAGCATGTGCACATTTACACTCGTTTCATCAAACTTTTCTTTGTTTTGCGGTCACTTTGACTGAGTAACCATAAGAGTACATTAACTAACTAGCAAACTTGAATTTCTTTTGCTGCTCAGTATATATTGGCCTACAGACACTTTGACCATGATCACATTTTTTTTTTTTTTTTTTGGAATTTTTCCTTTATTGATAGTTATACAGTGTAGAGAGACAGGAAGGTTGGGGAGAAGAATGGGGGTAGACATGCAGCAAATGACCCGAGTCGGAATGGAACCCAGGTCGCTGCAGGAAGGCCACAGCCTTTATGGTGCGCACGCTTAGACCGATGAGCCACCGGGGCGCCCACCATGATCACATTTTGACAATGGCAGATCTTCTACTGTTACAGGAATACGTTTCTGTCCGACGTGAGAGGAACTTTCAGCACAGAGAAGATCTCTTCCAGGAAAGTGACGAGTGGCTGCTCGTTTTGTGTGGCACCCAATAAAATGCCATGGAGTAATACTAATAAAAGTACAATGAAGAGTGATCTCTGCAGACTGTATTTTAACAATTACCCTCATGCAGCTCCGATCGAGGCGGTGGGTACTCGCAGTGGCGCCAACTTCTGGTCAACATTGGGGGCTCACAATATTTTTTTTCAGGCTGCTGTATTCCCAAGGGTAGGCTGCCTTGTCCAAGGTCCAGCCTTTTAGAATGTTAAAAAGGTTTATTTAGAAAATATCAGTAGGCTACCTTATTTGATTAATGTTAAATCTGGTTGAGATCTGTGAAATAACGTCAACTGGCTGAATGGATGCGATGTATGAAGGCATACACGAATTGAATGTTGGAGGGAGCATCCATTTTCCATCCCCGCATTTATGGACGTAGGCTAAACTGTTTTCAGTCATTTATTTAGCCGAGGATTTGAAATGGCAAACGGGCCCTTAAACATTGCGTTAGCCTATAGGATACTCATGTGTCGCATTATTTTCCAGCCTGCTTCAAGACGCACGCAACATGCGCACACAATATTTATGCATACGACGCGTGGTTCATGGGCTAAGGCCGCTGTCTCTTAACACTCCCAACGCTATAGGCTACATATCTTCCATCATCCACGCATCTGCTGTGTTTAAATAGTGCCGCATGCTGCAGACGCATGGTTAATAGTACACCCTATCTCGACTATGAAAATGAAATCCCAAGCTGCGAGTTAATAGCCGATATAACCTCAGGGCTAAACTGGAGCATAAGCTACTGATTAAGGCAATGCGGGGCCTTTTTTAATAAGGCTAATGCAAGCCGTCTACGATTGCAGTTGCAGGTTTAGAAGCTGAATCCATATTGGAATTAATATTCAAGTCCAGAAAATTTCACGAAAGTTGGCAGTGGGCTTAGTCATTAAATCGGCTGTTGCGTCATAAACATAATACAGACCGGGTAACAAAAGACAAGTTGTCAATATCAATGGGCTCTTTTTAATGAACTAGTTTAAGAGATATAATTGCATAATATAGCCTGCATGTCATTTTCCGGAAATATAAAATTACGTTAATTAACTACCGTACTTTATATTTTACTGCGTTTAATCTCAGCAAGGGAAATTCTGAAGCCAACGTCGCAATTAATTTCCAATATGTATCCAGCTGGACGATGAAAATGAGGTCCAGATACAAGTAATTAATCCTACTTGCGATAGAGCGCTGTCCCTCGATGGAAACATTTGAGCGAAGTCAGGAAAAACGGAACTCTTCTGTAAAAAATTAGGGTGTGCATTTTATTATTGCCAATTATGGAATTGCTTACTTATTATTTTAGGTGTAATTTTTTTTTACACATTTATGTTTAAAAATAGCCTGTTTTTTAACCTTAATTTGTCTACTGCACTGCCAAAAACCAATGAATCCCACCAAAATTTACTTTACAAGTACCTTCTTCATATAAAGCACACGTCTAAATTATCATGTTGAAAAACCTATTTATTTATTTATTTATTTATTTATCCACATTTCTGCGAAAAATAAAATTGTACCGTTTTCGCGCCTGCGCTCATATGGAAGTGGGGAGCACTTCTTATTAAGGCGATTGCATATTATTAACGTATTCATGTACGCGAAAGCATTAAAACGAACCAAGGTACATTGAAAGTAACCGTTCAGGGCTACGTTTCCGAAAACCTTGGTTTGAACCGGACTATGGAAGTTGCTGAAAGTTAGCAAATTGCAACGCTTTTGGGAAACAACCCTAGCTCAGTAAATTGCAGTACGGTTGCCCATCCTGTTACAATCTTCCTGAGTTGCTTGGCTACAACAGCAGCTGAAGACGATGTGTTGTTCACTAACAGATTTTTTTAGAGTAGGCCACGGCAAAGAATCAAGGATGCACATTTTCTGGCCATGAATATTAATTCCAATATTGATTCAGCTTCTAAACCGGCAACTGCAATTGTAGACGGCTTGAATTAGCCTTTTTTTTTTTTTTTTTTTAAAGGTCCCGCAGTCAGTGGCTTGACTGAACGGGGCAGACGAACTACGAAAACTTGCGGTTTTAATATTACAGGGTTTTTGCACCCCCAACCTTAACTTTGGAGGTGCAGGAGACCCAATGCCCCCCCACAAATGGCGCCTATGGGTACTCGTAAGTGTCCCCACCGCCTCCTATTCCCACGATAGAGGGGGAGCCCATCAGTGCTGCCACGCGCTCCTCGAACGGTGACAGCTGAAGGTTTGAGTCTGGTTGGCCTCCACCGGTCCCTGCGCTGCTGCGCCTGAGCGCAGAAACCCGTTTTTTGGTGGCGATCTTAAAATCGGACCACTTTTTAACCTACATGTAAAGCATTTGGATTGTCAGTTATGTAGGTTATATAACATGAAATATCATGGATCTATAAATTGAATTTATTAATGAATTAAATCAAACCTCTGCTGCACTCTGGTTTTCCACCCCAACGGTGTTTACCGCAGCAGCAATAGTTTTCCAAACTGCAGCCCTCTGGGCTCCCTTGATGCCACTCTTAAGGCTTCCAAATAAATTATTTTGTTTTTCTCCATCTCCGACGTGATAATTTATAT
Source organism: Gymnothorax javanicus (assembly GCA_029692085.1). Lineage (NCBI taxonomy): Eukaryota > Metazoa > Chordata > Actinopteri > Anguilliformes > Muraenidae > Gymnothorax > Gymnothorax javanicus. Next base: position 52,769,555 of record CM056198.1, on the reverse strand, counting down.
TTCCTCCTCAGTGAGGTTCTTCTTCTTTGCCGTCTTTCGAGAGTCCATGTCATAAAGTGGGCAGGACTATGCCTCCCGGAGTATGAATTTATAGGGGCGTGTCATGTAAATTACGACGGTTTCAGCCGCCAGATTTATCAACGCCACGCCAGTTCTACATTGAAATCAGCGACGAACACACTTTTAGTAAATCAGATGTGACACCTGGCGTAGGCTGATATTTACACCAGAATCTACACCAGATCCTACGCAAGTTTGATAAATGAGGGCCAATGAGCTCCATCCATTTATCAAGTTTTCAAAAAAATAAAAGCAAATATGAACATTTCCTAGACCAAGGACACAAAGAAGGGCACTGGTGCCCATTTCATTGGCCTGACCCATATAGTGATGGCGTTGGTGAACTCTAGGACTGTCTGTCTAGCACCACAACCAGGCCAAACTTTTAATTTTTAAAAATTCAGTCACTTCAGTTTTAATTTTCTGTCAACATTCCTGGTGCATCAAGAGAGAACCTCATTCATTTTCTTGTTTCTGTTAGTTTCACTGATGCACAATCATTAGGTGAAAGTACATTTCAAAATGCAATAAGTCAAACTGTTCTGAAAGGAATCAGATCAACTTTACTGAAAATGTCTTGGTAAATAGAAGAGCAATCCTACTGTTCTGGTGACACTATGACCATTCCTGACATCACCTTTATGCCAAACTTAACTTTTTTTTTCCAGAAATACATTTAGTCAAACAGTTGTCATAGGAATCAGGTGAAATTTGCTGAGAACATCCTAAAGCCTAGAGTAGTTCCCCTTTTGATCTACAACGTTGTAGGTTAAGTTACTGAAATCACTGTGGCTTATACTTACCAAGCAGCCTCATGAGTAAAAACTGAACTCCAATAGCAAAGGACTTCTCTTCATGGGGGACAGTTCTGAATTGAGACAAAACACAAAAGAATATGCCTATTTTTAATGCAGCGCCGCCCGAGGGCCTGAAGATCAATATTCACCTTCGGCCTTGTCCCTTGTGCACAAAGATTTCTCCAGATTCTCTGAAAAGATTCTCTTTTGATGATATTAAGTACTGTACATGGTGGGATATTCAAAGTCTTCGCAATTTTACATTGAGGAACATTTTTCTGAAATTGTTCCACAATTTTTAGACTCTGTTTTCTGTAGATTGGTGAGCCTCTGCCCATCTTTACTTCTGAGAGACTCTGCCTCTCTAAAATGCTCTTTTTATACCCAGTCATGTTACTGACCTGTTGCAAATTCACCTAATTATTTGCAAAATGCTCCTCCAGCTGTTTTTTTTTAGTACCTCTTACTTTTCCAGCAATTTGTCTCCCCTGTTCCAACTTTTTTGAGATGTTGCTGCCATCAAATTCAAAATGTGCTAATATTTTTCATGAAATGGTAAATTGTCTCACTTTCAACATCTGATATGTTACCTATGTTCTATTGTGAATAAAATGTGGGTTTTTGAGATTCGCAAATCATTGCATTTTTTTAATTTACATTTTACACAGCATCCCAACTTTTTTGGAATTGGGGTTGAAATTCAGGTTTTATGTGAAGTTAATCAGTTAAGAGCCATTCCGTGAGAAAATGGCACTTTTTGAAGAAGTTGAGGAGTTGACCCCCCTGGAATTGAATGAAACTTGGCAGATACAGCGCCCTCCATAATTATTGGCACCCCTGGTTAAGATGTGTTAAAAGCCTTAAAATAAATTCAATTTTTATTGCAGAAGCATACTCTCACACTGAAAATTGTAGAAAAATGTAACCTTCAACTCAAGTGAATTTTAAGGGGGAAAAAAATCCCTGACTAAGAAATAATTCTTTTTCATAAAATCACCTGTTCCACAATTATTGGCACCCCTAACAATTCCTAGGAAATAAATGTAATTGAAATATTTCTGTCATTTCTACAGTAGTTTACAAAGTTGATCAGAGTATCTAGGAACATTTAATTAGTAATTCATCACTTCCTGTTTCCCTGGGGTATAAATATGACGTGACACAGAGGCCATTTCTCTTATCCACTCTTCAACATGGGAAAGACAAAGGAACACACCATTCAAGTAAGGCAGATGTGTGTCGACCTTCACAAGTCAGGCAATGATTACAAGAAAATAGCCACTTGCCTGCACCTGCCCATATCTACTGTCAGGGGAATCATTAAGAAGTTTAAAACAACTGGAACAGTGGTAAACAAGCCTGGACGAGGACGCAAGGTTATTTTGCCACCATGCACAGTGAGGAGGATGGTAAGAGAAATAAAAAGTTCTCCAAAGCTCACTGTTAAAGAATTGCAACAAATGGTAGCATCTTGGGGTCACAAAGTCTCCAAAACAACCATCAGGCGCTATCTACATGCCAACAAGCCATTTGGGAGGCATGCACGGAAAAAAGCTTTTCTCACTCACAATCATAAACGCAAACGTCTGGAGTTCGCTAAGCAGTACTGGGACTTCAACTGGGACCGTGTGCTTTGGTCAGATGAGACCAAGATAGAGCTTTTTGGCAACAAACACTCTAAGTGGGTCTGGCGGAACACAAAAGATGAGTATGCAGAAAAGCACCTCATGCCCACTGTGAAATATGGGGGAGGATTGGTGATGCTGTGGGCCTGTTTCTTTTCCAGAGGCCCTGGGAACCTTGTTAAGGTGCATGGCATCATGAATGCTTTGAAATACCAGGACATTTTAAATCAAAATCTGGTGGCCTCTGCCCGAAAGCTGAAGATGGGTCGTCACTGGGTCTTTCAGCAAGATAATGACCCTAAACATGTGGCCAAATCTACACAGAAATGGCTCAACAGACACAGAATCAAGCTCCTCCCATGGCCATCTCAGTCCCCAGACCTCAACCCCATTGAAAACCTGTGGAGTGAGCTGAAGAGGAGAGTGCAGAGGAGAGGACCCAGGTCGCTGGATGATTTAGAGAGATTGTGCAAAGAGGAATGGTCGAAGATCCCTCTTTCTGTATTCTCCCATCTTGTGAAACATTATAGGAGAAGATTAGGTGCTGTTTTGTTGGCAAAAGGGGGTTGTACAAAGTATTAACATCAGGGGTGCTAATAATTGTGGCACACATGATTTGATGTAAAAGAATTATTTCTTAATGTGTGATTTTTTTCCCACTGAATAAATGCACTTGAATTAAAGGTTGGATTTTCCTCTTTTTTTCATTGTGGTCCTATATTATTTAGAAAAAAACTGAATTTATTAGAAGCTAAAGAACACATCTTAACCAGGGGTGCCAATAATTATGGAGGGCGCTGTAGGTAGATATGGTAGACTCACAGAAAAAGCCAAATTTTTAGGACCGTATCTCAAGAAGTCTGCCGGTGGCGCCACCTGGAAGCCACTTAAGTGGCTCAGTTTTGCTTTTGACACCACATTTTACATCAATTATTATAACTTAAGGGTACACAGTACCAGATGTGTTATACTTTTATCATGACCTGTCACACTTCAAGCCTGGATAGACATCAGCACCACATCAGCGCCAAGCTGGGTAACCATGTTATTGAGTCAGAATTATTTGAGAAATCACAGAAAAAAATTGAAAATGGGAATGGGAATAAAATAATATACCAGACATATACCAATCAATAATGCTTTATTATGTGTTTACTCACAACAAAAATATCATTTTCAGTGAATAGTACCTGGTATGTTGCTGGTTTAGTGCAATGGATGGCCAGAAAGATGGTCGAAATTGATTTTGGTGCATATTTGCTGTATATTTTCTCAGTAACCCAGATATGTTCCATGGTGATAAATGCCATTTGTTATGCTTTTGGAACTCCATTTTCGGGAATATCAAGCATTTCTTTGGTAGTATCTACACTTTCAAGCTAGACGGAGCCAAAGTTGGAGGAAAACTCAAAACGGACCATTTCATTGCAGATTGTGCCTGTGTTTAGGCGGCATTATTTAGTTCACCCATCACGATAGAGATCTGAAATTCTCTGGATACATAGTCCCTTTGGGGTACATTACAGAATTAGTAAAATTTCAACGGTAGTATTTTCAGTGTAGATGATTTTAAACATCAAAAGTCGGAAAAATTCACCTCCAGGGGGCACTTTAGGCTGGATGCAAGTACTGGCTATCCCCAGCAATGTACCAAAGACATTTTTTTAATTGTGATACACACAGCTAGTTTTCTCAGAAAGTGAAGAGCTTGGTTTGGTACTATGCTGGGTAGATAGCTTTCTGACCAAAGGTGGCGCTCTAAAGAGCTAATGTTATGCCAACCTAACATTCCATATTCCCAGACATATACCAAAGTTCAGTCTTTTGAAATATATGAAGCACATACATAGTTATACATAAAATTTGTAATCCCTTTGGTATAAAGCTTGTTTGGTTGTAAACTGGTGGTGACTGTGAGCATTACAAACGCACAATATATGGGCTATTACCAGTGGCGGCCGGCCAAGAGAGGGCGCTGGGGCGCCGCCCCCCTTCAAATGTCAAGAGATGAAAATTTACTTAAACTTGTTAAATATAATTTAGTCGTATAATGCAAATAATTATGAAATAAACGTATTTTTCAGTCTGTGAGCGCCTGTCAACAGCCCCTAAATATCGGTTCCAAATGGTATTTGGTTGTTTTCTCTGTATACATATACTTCCTGGGTGAGGGATGCCAGCCAAATGGTACCTTATGTAAGCTCTTAAAGTTTTGGTGAGCACTTAACCCGAGGCTGCTGTTTCATTGGTTTCTTCAGATTTCCTTACGGGGCGCAGTTCTGTGCATCCCAGACACTCCCACTTTTATTGGCGGCAAATTGGTATTGTTTAATGTTTTTTGATCTAATGTGATTGGACAATTCTCGTGGCTGTCAATCATGTTCACACCCACAGCGACGCTTCGTCTCGACTGTCAAATCATCCACCGCCTTTTCAACCTGGTAGCTGAGCGAGATGGCATGTTCAAGTGGAAGCGCGGAAACTGAACACAATTCGGTTCTTTCCTTACAAAAACAGCCTTTCTCAAGGCGTTCACTAGAGGAACAAAGGAAAGTAAAGGAGCTTGGCCCAGACCGACCTGATTTAAAGATTCAGCAGCAGGCAAGTGATCGTGGACGAGCTTACGCCCGGGGCTTCTCCCGCAATTGTTACGACAAACGGAGTTGGCTAGCTGGATGTGGCGTTAGCAATGCCTTTTATTGCCTTCCCTGTTTGTTGTTCCAATTTGGCAGATTCCACAGAGAGTATGACCAATTGACAACTTTTATTTTTGAACCAATATAAAATGTTCCATCTCTGTATGCATGCGCATGCATGAGCGAGCCGATGTTTACTTCCTGGCCTTCTAGAATTTTCACCAACTCGCGTCTGTGTCCCTCATAAAAAAGGTAAAAATTGCCGTCCACAGTAATAACGTTAGCAACAACCTGTAATCTTAGTACAGCACTGCTGTGAATGAGATTTGGCGGCTGCTGGCAGGGTATTTAAACCCTTTTGTGCAGATGTGTCCGCCAGTGGACACGGAGCTGCAGATTTATGCACGCAGTTACAATATTCTATCACTAGATGGCACACCCGGATCAGTTATTGAATTTTCACAAGCAAGTAGAGTTCGAACACGGTTTAGTATATGGACGAGTTCACTCCAATCCCTGGATGAATCAAGCCAACCTTGGTTTGACTTAAAGGGGTTGGCACATCCATACTACAGGGTGGCCCAAAAAAGTGTCCCTCCTTCCTCTCAGAACTCCAAGGTGGATGAGGAACTTGGAAATGAGTGGGCAGGATTGACTAATTATCCAGTGTATGAATTTTATTGCCACAAAATAATCCCGGGTAAAAACTGTGCATTTCAGGTCACTGTTCAAGATACATATATATATATATATATATATATATATATATATAGGCTTTAACAAAGCCCCGCTTATTGTGGATTAGTAAGCTGGTCACTGGTGTGCCCTCCCGTTTCTCTGCTCATTGTGCCATTATTGGCATCGGCCCAGACAATCCTGTCACCGTGTGAGTTTTTAATTTTATAATTTCATCCTGTTAAGTACAGTGGGACCTGTTGGTCACACTTTCTGTGGAATCTGTCATTTATGTATATATATATATATATATATATATATATATATGTAATTTACCACAGCTTGTAAGGTGCTGGAAAAGCATGAAAATGCACCTTGAAAATCCTTGAAAAATTGCCTCGAATTTCACTTTGGAAAAGGTGTACGAAGCCTGTAGACAGCATTACAGTGCTGTGTTTTTAGATTTCTGTTTTGTTGTTTTGTTTTTCTGTTTAACTATGTTCCATTTATTGCTTGCATCTTTACAAAACATTAAAATCCCAGTTAGTTGGTAGACTATCTTTAACATGACCGCTTTTACAATCAATATGTAAGTGATGTAAGGACAGATACAGTGATCTGTGGACATAGAGGATAAATCCTCAATTCATAATAAAAAAGGATACAAACCCTGATAAAATCTATAGGCTACATATTCCTTCTTAATAACTGACTGTGTCGACATCGAAGCAGCTGTCAAGTGTGCTGCGCCAAGGTAAATTGCGCCCCCCCCCCAAATTTTTAGCACCAGCCACCACTGGCTATTACCAAGTACAGGTACAGCGCAGTCAAAAACATACAACACATTATAAAAAATGCCAAAAAAGAACTAATGTAAAAGGCGTACCACCAGAAGTACGTATGCAGACATATGTCAACAGTATACATACACTAACATAAAATAACAGCCCATAATTTGAACTCTAAAAAAAACTTCATCACACAATCGTGTACATGAAGACAGAATGTATAGTCCAAAAGTTAAACTGTTTTATAATTTTCATGTTATCCAAAGCGAAATGATGTCAACACAGCATGTGACTAGCTCTATCCGTCAGTCTGTTTTTGGGATTCAATTGTGGGTTGGCGGCACCTGGTGGTGCGCACCAGAGGTGCTCCTTGGCCTTGGCCCTGAACAGACATCCACGGCCTTCTTTGTTGGATCCGGGTCGATGTTACCCACGGAGCCAGTCGAGCCTGAGGCAAGCCCTACTACACTGCATCCTGGGTCTCTACAGGGCTGCTTACAGGTCGTTGATAGTGAGCCTCTCTGTCTCTGAATTAAATAGCGGGCTGCAGCCTATACGGCGCAATAGCTGCATCAACACCCACAGCTTGGTACGCATGGAAATGGGAAGTCTGTAAAAGAAACCCCGCCCTCCCAACCAGCGGGCATCCCATAGGCTAGACATCACGGGCAGATGTTAGGAATGAAGGCATGCAAGTTACCACTACAAATGAACTGCCCTTTTCTTGGCAGGGTACTGCTTGCTCGCTAGGATTTCTGCGCCCTTTATCAGGACAATCACTTGCTAGACGCGACTGCTGTGCCCTTTTTCATACCCAAGCACCATACCTTAGGGAAATCCTAGAATTAACACTGAAGCCTGCTCTCCGATTCCAATAGTAATGCAAAAACACAGAGAATTTGTTTTTTTCTGAAACTCACCAACACTACAAAACTGTACACTGTACTGACTACTGGTAAAAGTCTTGCATGTTGACACAATGCAACAATCACCGCCAACATTCTTTTCCAATTTTCAACCAACTCAGCTTATACCAAAGAGATTACAAACTTTATGTATAACTGTGCAAATACTTTATATATGTGAAAAAAATAGAACGTTGGTATATGTCTGGGAATAAGGAATATTAGGTTGGTAGAACATTGGCTCTTTAGAGCACCAACTTTGGTCAGATAACTATCCATCAGTGGTGGCTGGTGCTCAAAATTTTGGGGGGGGTGCAATTTACCTTGGCGCAGCACACCTGACAGCTGCTTTGATGTCGACACAGTCAGTTATTAAGAAGGAAAATGTAGCCTATAGATTTTATCAGGGTTTGTACCCTTTTTTATTATGAATTGAGGATGTATCCCCTATGTCCACAGATCACTGTATCTTTCCTTACATCACTTACATATTGATTGTAAAAGCGGTCATGTTAAAGATAGTCTACCAACTAACTGGGATTTTGATGTTTTGTAAAGGTGCAAACAATAAATGGAACATAGTTAAACAGAAAAACAAAAAAACAAAACACAAATCTAAAAACACAGCACTGTAATGCTGTCTACAGGCTTCGTACACCTTTTCCAAAGTGAAATTCGAGGCACTTTCAAGGATTTTCAAGGTGCATTTTCATGCTTTTCCAGCACCTTACAACCTGTGGTAAATTACATATTTATATACATAAATGACAGATTTCACAGAAAGTGTGACCAACAGGTCCCACTGTACTTAACAGGATGAAATTATAAAATTAAAAACTCAAACGGTGACAGGATTGTCTGAGCCGACGCCAATAATGGCACGATGAGGGAAGGCACACCAGCGACCAACCCGCTAATCCACAATAAGCAGGGCTTTGTTAAAGCCTGTATATCTACTCTTGAACAGTGACCTGAAATGCACAGTTTTTACCCAGGATTATTTTGTGGCAATACAATTCATACACTGGATAGTTAGTCAACCCTGCCCACTCATTTCCAAGTTCCTCATCCACCTTGGAGTTCTGAGAGGAAGGATGGACACTTTTTTGGGCCACCCTGAAGTATGGATGTGCCAACCCCTTTAAGTCAAACCAAGGTTAGCTTGATCCATCCAGGGAATGGAGTGAACTCGTCCATATAATAAACCGTTCTCAAACTCTGCTTGCTTGTGAAAATTCAATAACTGATCCAGGTGTGCCATCTAGTGATAGAATATTGTAACTGCGTGGATAAATCTGCAGCTCCGTGTCCACTGGCAGACACATCTGCACAAAAGGGTTTAAATACCCTGCCAGCAGCCGCCAAATCTCATTCACAGCTGTGCTGTACTAAGATTACAGGTTGTTGCTAACGTTATTACTGTGGACGGAAATTTTTGCCTTTTTTATGAGGGACACAGACGCAAGTTGATGAAAATTCTAGAAGGCCAGGAAGTAAACATTGGCTCGTGCATGCATGCGCATGCATACAGAGATGGAACATTTTATATTGGTTCAAAAATAAAAGTTGTCAATTGGTCACACTTTCTGTGGAATCTGCCAAATTGGAACAACAAACAGGGAAAGCAATAAAAGGCATTGCTAACGCCACATCCAGCTAGCCAACTCCGTTTGTCGTAACAACTGCGGGAGAAGCCCCGGGCGTAAGCTCGTCCACGATCACTTGCCTGCTGCTGAATCTTTAAATCGGGTCGATCTGGGCCAAGCTCCTTTACTTTCCTTTGTTCCTCCAGTGAACGCTTTGAGAAAGGCTGTTTTTGTAAGGAAAGAACCAAATTGTGTTCAGTTTCCGCGCTTCCACTTGAACATGCCATCTCGCTCAGCTACCAGGTTGAAAAGGCGGTGGATGATTTGACAGTTGAGACGAAGCGTCGCGGTGGGTGTGAACATGATTGACAGTCACGAGAATTGTCCAATCACATTAGATCAAAAAACATTAAAACAACACCAATTCGCTGCCAATAAAAGTGGGAGTGTCTGAGGTGCACAGAACTGCGCCCCATAAGGAAATCTGAAGAAACCAATGAAACAGCAGCCTCGGGTCAAGTGCTCACCAAAACTTTGAGAGCTTACATAAGGTACCGTTTGGCCGGCATCCCTCACCCAGGAAGTATATGTATACAGAGAAATCAACCAAATACCATTTGGAACCGATATTTTGGGGCTGTTGACAGGCGCTCACAGACTGAAAAACATGTTTATTTCATAATTCCTTTTCCAAGATGGCGCATGCTCTGCTGCGACAGCTCAGACTGTGATCGTTTGTTGCGTTTTATGTTTTGTTTTTTTTATGTCTTTTTGTGGACTATGCATTCATGTGACACTTGCCTGATCAAACATGTCCAGATCCAGCAAAGCGATTGCCATCCTCGCTATTCTATGCATTCTATGCATAATCTGTGACAGCTTCACACCACAGCCTGACAGCGGCAGGTTACTCACCTATAGCCGTGATGAGCTCCTGCTACACCGGTCCTCGCTGCTGTGTAACATCAAGCCTGCAGTGGATCTACCATCTGAGCTTCGCCCACGGAAAAGAGGGAGACGTGGAGGCATCCGTAGCAGGATAAGGAGACGTCCATTCAAACCCCCTCTCCCCTCGATCATCCTCTCCAACGTCCGATCGCTCCAGAACAAAATGGACCTACTACACGCCCGGTGCCAATTGGAGAGGGCCTTCAGGGATATATGCCTAATCGTCCTGACTGAGACCTGGCTGGATCAATCCGTTCCTGATGGACAGGTCAGTCTGGACAACTTCACCATCATCAGGTCCGATAGAACGGGACAATCAGGGAAGATGCGGGGCGGTGGGGTCTGCTGCTACATCAATACTAGGTGGTGTAATAACATCAAAGTGCATCGTAAAGTGTGTACCCCCAACCTAGAGATGCTGACTCTGTCCGTTCGTCCATTCCATCTTCCCCGTGAGTTTCCCACCATAGTGGTTTGTTGTTGCTACGTTGTCCCCGATGCTAACACCAAGGTAGCAGCGGAGCTCATAGCCGAGGATGCTAACACGATGCTAGCTAAATACCCTGGCGCTCCGCTGTTTATACTGGGGGACTTCAACAGCTGCCGACTGGACAGTGTGTTACCATCACTCCAGCAGTACGTGGATATTCCAACCAGGAGAGATAACATCTTGGACCTGTGCTATGGTAACATCACCGATGCTTTCCGTGCACGTTCATATCCACCGCTTGGAGCTGCAGATCATAACATCATCACACTTCTTCCTGTCTACAGACAACAACTCAAAACCCACAAGCCACAGCGTTACAGCGCCCCACAGTGGACGGAGGACGCCATCACTCGTCTCCAGGGCAGTCTGGCCTGCACCGACTGGGAGATTTTTGAAGGGGATCTGAACCACAGAGTCCCTGTAATCACAGACTACATCTCATTCTGCATTCACTCTGTCATCCCAGTAAAAACAATAAAGAAATATCCAAACTCCAAACCCTGGATTACTCCCCAAATCAAACAGCTTTTGAAGGAAAAGCACAAAGCTTTTAACCTCAAGGACTGGGCCAGTCTCAAAATAACAAACCGAACAATAAAGAATGAGGTTTATAAAGCAAAAGTGAAATATAAAGACAAACTGGAACATGAATTTGGGACCATGAACACAAAGTAAGCCTTCCAGAGAGTGAGAACACTAACCGGTTGTGAACCCAGATCAAACCTGACAACAATAAACAACCCCCTATCATTTGCAACAGATCTGAACACCTTCTACTCCCGGTTTGACACTAAGGACTTCACAGCAGAGAGCGAAGCTCAGCTGAAAACCCTCCCCCCACCAGACCCTGCAGAACCGGACCCTTCACAGAGAATGAGGTACGATGCCAGCTCCAACACTGTAAGCTGACCAAGGCCCTGGGGCCTGACGGCATTCCAGCCAGGGTGCTGAGGAGCTGTGCCCAGGAACTCACCCCATCCTCCACTCACTCTTCTGTGAATCCTACCGGACTGCCACCATACCCACCCTCTGGAAGACAGCTACCATAGTTCCTGTGCCAAAAAAACCCCGGCCCACAGAACTTAACCACTACCGCCCCATCGCCCTCACATCCATAATCATGAAGTGCCTGGAGAAGCTGCTGCTGAACATCATCTTGCCAGTTGTCACCCCACAACTCGACCCAAAACCAGTGAAGTTGGCACGTTATGTAAATCGTAGATAAAAACAGAATACAATGATTTCCAAATCCTTTTCAACTTATATTCAATTGAATACACTGCAAAGACAAGATGTTTAATGTTCAAACTGAGAAACTTTATTTTTTTTTTGCAAATAATCATTAACTTAGAATTTAAAGGCAGCAACACATTGCAAAAAAGTTGGCACAGGGGCCTTTTTACCACTGTGTTACATCACCTTTCCTTTTAATGACACTCAGTAAACGTTTGGGGAACTGAGGAGACCAATTTTGAAGCTTTTCAGGTGGAACTCTTTCCCATTCTTGCTTGATGTACAGCTTAAGTTGTTCAACAGTCCGGGGTCTCCGTTGTCGTATTTTACGCTTCATAATGCGCCACACATTTTCAATGGGAGACAGGTCTGGACTACAGGCAGGCCAGTCTAGTACCCGCACTCTTTTACTATGGAGCCATGCTGTTGTAACACGTGCAGAATGTGGCTTGGCATTGTCTTGCTGAAATAAGCAGGGCGTCCATGAAAAAGACGTTGCTTGGATGGCAACATATGTTGCTCCAAAACCTGTATGTACCTTTCAGCATTAATGGTGCCTTCACATATGTGTAAGTTGCCCATGCCTTGGGCACTAATACACCCCCATACCATCACAGATGCTGGCTTTTGAACTTTGCGCCTATAACAGTCCGGATGGTTCTTTTCCTCTTTGGTCCGGAGGACACGACGTCCACAGTTTCCAAAAACAATTTGAAATGTGGACTCGTCAGACCACAGAACACTTTTCCACTTTGCATCAGTCCATCTTAGATGAGCTTGGGCCCAGCGGCCGGGCGGCGTTCTGGGTGCTGTTGATAAATGGCTTTCGCTTTGCATTGTAGAGTTTTAACTTGCACTTGCAGATGTAGCGACGAACTGTAGTTACTGACAGTGGTTTTCTGAAGTGTTCCTGAGCCCATGTGGTGATGTCCTTTACACACTGATGTCGGTTTTTGATGCAGTACCGCCTGAGGGATCGAAGGTCATGGGCATTCAATGTTGGTTTTCGGCCTTGTCGCTACGTGCAGTGATTTCTCCAGATTCTCTGAACCTTTTGACGATATTACCGACCGTAGATGATGAAATCCCTAAATTTCTTGCAATAGCTCGTTGAGGAATGTTGTTTTTAAACTGTTCGACAATCAGCTCACGCATTTGTTCACTAAGTGGTGACCCTCGCCCCATCCTTGTTTGTGAATGACTGAGCATTTCAGGAAGCTGCTTTTATACCCAATCATGGCACCCACCTGTTCCCAATTAGCCCGCTCACCTGTGGGATGTTCCAAATAAGTGTTTGATGAGCATTCCTCAACTCTCTCAGTCTTTTTTTTGCCACTTGTGCCAGCTTTTTTGAAACATGTTGCAGGCATCAAATTCCAAATGAGCTAATATTTGCAAAAAATTACAAAGTTTACCTGTTCGAACATTAAGTAACTTGTCTTTGCAGTGTATTCAATTGAATATAGGTTGAAAAGGATTTGCAAATCATTGTATTCTGTTTTTATTTACGATTTACACAACGTGCCAACTTCACTGGTTTTGGGTTTTGTACAAGGCGAAGAGGGGAACAGAGGACGCTGTGGCCTGCCTGCTGCACCTCCTCCTCCAGCACCTGGACTCCCCAGGCACCTTCGCCAGGATCCTCTTCGTGGACTTCAGCTCTGCCTTTAATACCATCCAGAGGCGTCTGATGATCCCGAAGCTTCACCACCTGAACGTTCCCCCGCGGTTGATCCACCTCCTCCACCACTTCCTGAGTGACAGGCGGCAGGCCGTGCGTGTCGGCACAGTCACATCCCCTGCACTCACCACCAACACCGGTGCCCCTCAGGGTTGTGTGCTAAGCCCGTTCCTGTACACCCTCTACACTAACGACTGCACTAGTCCCTCACCCATCACCACCTACCTGAAGTACTCCGACCACACAGCCATCATCGCACTACTCACGGACAGTCACTCAGTACAGGACTATCTCCACACGGTTGCACACTTCACCCAGTGGTGTGACACCAACCATCTGCACCTCAATGTCTCCAAAACTAAGGAAATGGTCCTTGGCTCACCCTCACCTCAGCAGTCCATCACCATCAACAACGAGACAGTAGACACAGTGGACTCCTTCAAATACCTTGGTGTCACTTTGGACAATAAACTCACCTTCGACCATCGCACACTTGACATTCACAAAAGGAGTCAACAACGTCTGTCAGTCATCCGGGAAACTCAGAGGCCTCCAAGTCGCCCCCCATCTCCTCCTCCTGTTGTATCAGAGCATCATCCAACCCATCCTCCTGTACTGCTCCAGCTGTTTCTTCAACATGCTGTCAGTTTCCAACCGGGCAAAATTCACACGCATCACCAACACAGCTGCCAAAATCATCGGACTCCCTACCCCCACCCTCTCAGACCTGAACAACAAGGCCATCACACGCCTAGCACTATCCATAGAACAGGACATTACACACCCACTGAACCAACTCCTCACCCCCCTGCCCTCGGGACGTAGGTATAGGACATTGAGGTGTAAGAGGGCCCGCTTTGGGAGAAGCCTGGTCCCTGCAGCTATCGCTGCCCTGAACAATAGACCCCGTTGATCATGTGTGATGTTGTTGTTTCTGTGATGTTTCTGTGATGATGTTGTCCTTGTACCTGATGTCCGATGTACAGTCTGAGAAAACAAATTTCCCTCGGGACAATAAAGAATATTCTGATTATTATAATTATTTGCATTATACGACTAAATTATATTAAACAAGTTTAAGTAAATTTTCATCTCCTAATATTTGAAGGGGGGCGGCGCCCCAGCGCCCTCTACTGGCCGGCCGCCACTGCTATCCATCCAGCATAGTACCAACCTAAACTCTTCATTTTCTGAGAAAACTAGCTGTGGGCATCACAATTCAAAAACATTTTCTTTGGTACATTGCTGGGGATAGCCAGTACTTGCATCCAAAGTACAGTGCCCCCTGGAGGCGAATTTTTCCAACTTTTGATGTTTAAAATCATCTACACTGAAAATACTACTATTGAAATTTTACTAATGCTGTAATGTACCCCAAAGGGACTATGTAACCAGAGAATTTCAGATCTTGATCTTGCCAGGTAAATAAAATAATGCCATCTAATCATAGGCACAATCTGCTATGAAATGGTCCATTTTGAGTTTTCCTCCAACTTTGGCTCCGTCTAGCTTGACAGCATAGATACTACCAAAGAAATGCTTGGTATTCCCGAAAATAGAGTTCCAAAAGCACAACAAACAGCATTTAACCCCAGAGTACAAATCTGGGTTACAGAGAAAATATACTGCAAACATGCACCAAAAATGAATTTCGACCGTCTTTCTGGCCGTCCATTGCACAAACACAGCAAGATACCAAGGTACTATTCACTGAAAATGATAGTCTTGTTGTGTGTAAACACATAATAAAGCATTCTAGTTTGGTATATGTCTGGGGTATTATTTTATTCCCATTCCCATTTTCAATTTTTATTGTTATTTCTCAAATAATTCTGGCTCGATAACGTAGTTACCCAGCTTGGCGCTGATGTGGTGCTGAAGTCTAACCAGACTTGAAGTGTCACAGATCATGATAAAAGTATAACATTTTTGGTACTGTGAACCCTTAAGTCATGATAGTTGATGTAAAATGTGGTGTCAACAGCAAAACTGAGCCACTTAAGTGGCTTCCAGGTGGCGCTATCGGCAGGCAAAGTGAAATACAGACCTAAAAATTCAGCTTTTTCTGTGAGACACCCATATCTACCTATGTGCCAAGTTTCATTCAATTCCAGGGGGGGTCAACTGCGCACCAAATGTCAATCTCTCGTGGAATGGCTCTTAAATATTTAGTCAATTAATTAATTTATTTATTAGGATACAAACCCCAAAATCAATCCAGCTCTATTTTGAAAAGATCTAAGTGCATTTAAAATTTTACAAGGATCTATAGCAGGGCTATTCAACATTATCCTACAAGGGCCGGTGTGGGTTCAGGCTTTCATTCCAACCAAGCACTTACACGCTTGATACTTCTAATCAAGCTCATTAGCAAAGACTCTTGGGGTTGATTAGAGGTGTCAGATGTGTAAGTGCTTGGTTGGAATGAGAGCCTTCACCCACACCAGCCCTTTCTGGACACGGTTGAATAGCCCTGATCCATAGAATAATTTTTCAATAATCATATAGACACGGTGTCGATGATGATTCCATAATATCAAGGAAACATAGTTTTTTCTGATATAATAACTTCTTTTGTTGAGTTTCTAGCACCTGGAAAAATAGACTAATTCTTCAAAGTAGGATATGAAAAAGGAGTCGCTAGGCAGTTTTGGAAATGATGAGTTGCCAGGATTGCTACCTTGCCCAATTTTGCAGTGCCGTCACTGGACAAAAATCGGTGAAATGGCAATTATTTGAAAAGCTATGGCATTCATTTACAGTAGTGGGTGGAAACAGCCTATTTGGGAAACAACCAAAATGCCACCCTCTCTGATATACCTTTTTATTAACTGATCGCGAATTCAGCCAGGGCTGTCATGGGGGGTATCTGAGCACCCGTATCTAAAAAACCACTGATGATAAAAACCTGAAATTTTCTGTGCCTTCATCTGGTCCATAAACAAAATGTTCTGCAGTGTTAAATCCTTCATACCATCATTTTCAATGTTTCTTTGCCAATACATATTATTAGCATGTTCCAAATAGTCTATAGCTTTCTTGGAAATGATCTCGGAATTCACTTTCATGCAGTAAATAGATATACTTCCAGACTAACATAGCAAGCATTTACAGAGAATAAAATACACACTATCATGACGTTTGCCAACTTTTTCCAAAGATTTGGTCCCCCCCCCCAACTTTTACCATCCAAGCACAGAATGTGGTCCAGAGTCTGAAACATTGAAGCAGGATGGGGGTGCCCTTACCTTAGTACCATCATGTAGATGGGGTTGTGGGACAGACTGGCAAAGAATCCAGCTAAGGAGATAATGAGCATGACTGGTAGGAGGAAGTGGGGGCAGCTGTTTGCACATGAGCCAGGTTGTGCACTCCTGGCGACATCAGGGTCCATGATACAGCTGCAGTTGGTGTAGAACTATGGACACACAAAGAAAATCTTCACATCTGTCTCATTAGCAATACTTTTAACTTGTAAGAAATTGCATACATGTTACTGCTTTATACACAATAATGTATAAATAGCACCTTTTTCACAACCACTGTATTTTAGTTATGAAATTTGGAATAATCTATGAATTGGTAGTCCTATCCTCTGTGAAATAGGGGGTGTGGAAAATGGAATAAATATTTTTGAAAGCTAATCTTGCTTTTTTCCCCACAAATCGGTCTGTCAGCTGAGCTGTGCTTTATGTTCATTGCTCTCATTGAAGGAGGGACATGCAGACTACTGAGGCTCATTCCAGTCGCTTAGGCTAGATTAACAATGGCTGCGTCCAGTAACACAAAGTGCTGCAGGCACGACTTTCCTCCGCAATCCTCCACAAAACATTTTTGATGCAACTTTACTCAATATCACGGTTGGTTACACAATAAAAATAAGCTTACTTTTTAAGCAATTTGTAGCAGGCAACATTACTTGTATTTGCTATTGATTAATGTTTTTTGGAGGTCCTGTTCAGCAAAAATCTCTTTTATTATTTCTCTCAAAATTTTTACCGGAAAATGAAAGATTTCTGCACTGTTCGTTTTCCAGGCATTGTTTTGCTAGCACTAAGTGAGACCTGTTCCACTTGTGGTCAGAAGTCCATAGAAGTCTTTTAAAGGAAAAGAAAACATATGGTAAACCTACACTGCCAGATAAAGTTTGTGATCTCTGCTATCCAAAACGATTATCCATTATTATTATTATTATTATTATTATTATTATTATTTTTACATCATGTACCCACTTTCAAACATGGCATAATCCTCGAAATTTCAGAATCTGCCTTTGCCGCCATAGAAAATAATCGACCAATTAAACAATAGGAAATATTCTGCCCAGCCCAGTGCGTGACGTCACCAGGGCTGTTCATGTCTTTCGAGTCTATGGAGTCAAAGCATTAGTATTGAAAGATGAAGGAACCCCTTGCGCTTTAGCCCCTCCATCTGCGGAGGTTGGCGGCCTCAGAAAGGACAGTACATACAAAAAAAAGACGAGACTGGAGCACTCAAATCACTCGCATCAATTTATTTAGGTGCCAAGAGTGGCACCTAAATAAATTGATGCAAGTGATTTGAGTGCTCCAGTCTCGTCTTTTATTCATAAGTATTGAAAGTTGAGTTGATGATTAAGAGCAGTGACGCGCCATCAGAGCTCAGTTAGGTGAGGCAGAATCTTCACCATTAAACAAATGTTAACTCCCATTGACTTTGCTTGATTAGCTATCAGTGGATTGATTTACTAATTTACAAGAATAAACGGCAGAATGGTGTGCCAATTTCATCCATGACATTATTGCTCAGTGCATCGAACCTGCAACCCCAATTCTGAAATAGTTGGGACAAAGTGTAAATTGTGAATAAAATCAAAATGCAATGACTTTCAGATCACATGAGCCAATATGTTAGTTACAATAGAACATAGATAACATTTCAAATGTTGAAACTGAGACATTTTACATTTTTATCCCCAAAATGAGCTCGTTTCAAATTTTCTGGCTGCAACAGGTCTCAGAAAAGTTGGGACACAGGCAAAAAAGGGCTGAAAAAGCAATTAATATATAAGAGAATTAGCTGAAAGAACATTTAACAAGTAATTAAGTTAACTAGCATCAGGTGTGTAACATGATTGGCTATAAAAGGGATGTCTTAGAGAGGCTGAGTCTCTCAGAAGTAAAGATGGCTGGGGGCCCTTCAACCTGTGAAGGCTTGTGTAAAAAAATTGTGGAATACTTTAAAAACAATGTTCCTCAACGTCAACTTGCAAAGGCTTTGAAGGTCTCATCATCGACAGTGCATAACATCATCAAAAGATTCAGAGAAAGTGGAAAAATCTCTGTGTGTAAGGGACAAGGCCGAAGACTTTTTCTGGATGCCCGTGATCTTCGGGCCCTCAGACGCCACTGCATCACTCACTGGCATGATTCTGTCATTGACATCACTAAATAGGCCCAGGAATACTTCAAGAAACCATTGTCTGCAAACACAGCCCGCCGTGCCATCCACAGATGCCACCTAAAACTCTATCATGCAAAAAGGAAGCCATTGTTGAGCATGATCCAGAAGCGCCGCCGTGTTCTGTGGGCCAAGGCTCATTTAAAATGGACTGTAGCAAAGTGGCAAAGTGTCCTGTGGTCAGATGAGTCCAAATTTGACATTCTTGTTGGAAATCGTGGGCGTTGTGTCCTCCGGGCTAAAGAGGATAAAGACCACCCTTCCTGTTATCAGCGTTCAGTTCATAAGACAGGATCTCTGATGGTATGGGGATGCATTAGAGCATATGGTGTGAGACACTTGCATGTTTTAAAAAGCACCATGAATGCTGAAAGGTATATAAAGGTTTTAGAGCAACATATGCTCCCCTCCAGACAAAATCTACTCCAGGGAAGGCCTTGTGTATTTCAGTAGGACAATGCAAAACCACATACTGCAGCTGTTACAACAGCATGGCTTCGTAGTAGAAGAGTCTGTGTGCTGAACTGGCCTGCCTGCAGTCCTGATCTTTCACCGATTGAGAACATTTGGCGCATAATTAAACTAAAAGTCTGTCAAAGGAGAGCCAAAACCCTCTAGCAGCTGGAAGCCTGTATTAAACAAGAGTGGGATAAAATTACAATGGCTAAGCTCAAGAAACTTGTCTCCTCAATGCCCAGACGCCTCCACTCTGTGTTAAAAAGAAGAGGGGATGCTACATCATGGTAAACAGGCCCCTGTCCCTGTAATTTAAAAGATCTGCTGTTTGTGTATCCGGCAATCTTAATTCCCTGTACGCTGCTATTTGTGTATCCAGTAGTCGTAATTTAAAAGATCTGCTGTTTGTGTATCTGGCAATCTTCATTCCCTGTACGTTGCTGTTTGTGTATCTGGCAGTCGTAATTTAAAAGATTATTTCTTTGTGTATCCGGCAATCTTAATTCCCTGTATGCTACTGTTGTATCTGGCAGTCGTAATTTAAAAGATCTGCTGTTTGTGTATCCGGCAATCTTAATTCCCTGTACGCTGCTGTTTGTGTATCCGGCAGTCATAATTTAAAAGATTAGCTGTTTGTGTATCCGGCAATATTAATTCCCTCTACGCTGCTGTTTGTGTATCCGGCAGTCGTAATTTAAAAGATTAGCTGTTTGTGTATCCAGCAATCTTAATTCCCTGTACGCTGCTGTTTGTGTATTCGGCAGTCGTAATTTAAAAGATTGGCTGTTGTGTAGGACCAGGCTTTCAAGTCCCTGTTCTTGCACAACCTCCATGAAAGTGTGTGCTACGAAATCACCATGCACTGCCGAACAAACTAAGCATGTAGGAAATTTGGAAGTACGCGCAGCTGGCACGGGAAACACACACTTGCCACCCCAAAAGGCATGATGATGACGCCAAAGTTTCAGGAATCCAAACTTCGGGAACCACTGACCTGACGCTCGAAGGCAACAAATTGCCTCACAATAAGGTTAAGCCAAGAGTGAGACCCCGGGGACGTCGACCACCTCGCCAGCAGGGTAAGCAACAGAGCCAGGGGGGTGAGAACTTCACACAACCCCAGGATCAGGTGAGAACCTAGCAAAACCCCAGGATCAGGTGAAACCAAAACGAAACCCCTATCAAAAGGAGAAAGCTGGGGCATCTTCACCCGGAAAGGGGGAGCAGCCTCCACTCCAATATGGAGAAGACTCCTCTCAGTAGAACCATAGAGATTTAATGCAGGACCTTATTAGGGAAATTAGCTCCTCGGTCAACAGCCTATCAGATCTCACTGGACCTTGTTGAGCATGTCCTTAAGTCTGCTACTACCACTGTTGTGCAACCTTCACAAGTACATCTGGCATCTAGTCTCGGCAGTGCAATCCCAATCTCTGTAGACTCCTTTTCCCAATCTTTCCTCTCCTAACTTCCCTCTGTTTTGATTTACTCATTCTATCTTTTTGTGATTTTGATGCAAGCACCATCAAATAACAGTCAATGATTGTACCAGGGTTAATGCTATGCTTACCTGCTGTATGAAGGATTGTGTCTTGATGTATATTTTGTATAGCTAGATGTGGTTAGAAGCTCTGCCCAGACGTTGCCTCAGTTGCTGCCCAGACATTGCCTCAAATATCTAGGAAGCCTTTGTGAAACTGAACTGTATGAACTATCTGGACTGTTTTAACCCCTTCTTCTTCCCCAAAACACATGGAATGTTCGGCCCTTCTATTGCTCTAAAGACTGTGGCTAGCGCCCCACTCTTCAGACCAAAGGGGGGATTGTTGGGACCTCACTACATGGCTAAACAAAGAAAGGCCTACATGTGGAGTCCAAAGCCTAACAATAGAATTCCGCCAAAAACCCATCAGGCTTTGCACCTAGTGCGAAGTTTGGCTTGAATTCAAACTCTGGTGTCCCATTGGACAAGAACTGTAGACACCCCAGGGGATCCCTAAGACGCAGCCATGACGTCACGGGGATTTTAAGACTCAAAACACACCTCCGTACTGCGCCTTTCCACAGTGACGCGAGTCGCTATAGGAGGTGTCGGTAACACAAACGTTTGTTTTTTTTTTTTTTTACCTAGGCCACAGTCCCCACTCGCTGGAGAGCTGCAGACTGTTTTCCGGTTTTAATTTTTTTATTATTACTTTGGGAATCAGTGAAGCAATTCCGATTCTGGCCTTCCTCAAAAGAACAAGATACGGAGCATCCGTTATTCTTCACGAACGAGAAGAATAACACCTACACCCGCTGTCTCATCGACCCACTGCATTCTGCTCTGCCCCACGTGTGGATCCCCTTGCCGTGGATGCACTGACCACCAGCCCCGTCGTCACGTTGGAGCCCGAGGAAACTCCGCCAAAAACAGCGCACTGACTTTTCTCATACAGTAAGAGGCTTTTGTTTGGACAGAGATTAGTATTAGGGTGTTATTACATTTTTGTTCCAATTTGTATTTCTGTTCTTATTATCAATTCTGCAGACCGCCGAGTCTGCTGTGTTTTACTAGTTGTGCCATCTGTTTGTGCTTATTCTGTTTGCTGTTGTTTTCATTGTGTGGTCCGCGGCCGAGCAGATAAAGCCAGCGAACTGCACTTTATCAGCAAAAGAATCAGGATCACGGCGAACGAGCCCCAGTCAGCTCGTCGGGCTCCTGTATGATAAAGCGCAGTTGCTGCGAGAACCCGTTACTTTGCCTGTGCTTCGTTGTTGCTCTCCTTCTTTTATTTCCCTTCGTCTCTCTCTGACTGACCTACATACATGCACACCCACACGCAACACACACCTGAATGTGGGCTACAGAGTGCATGGAAGCGCAACTTAGTTGGCCTCACGCATCTTGCCATTAAAGCGCGCTGAACCGCGGCTCTCGTTGTGCTGCGCTCCTCCCTGTTCGATTTTCCCGGTCGTCATTTTCGAGTGACGTTCCCACTCACGTGGTTACGTCAGCCATCTTGCTCTCCCATTTCCTCTGCCCTCTTTTCTGGTGACGTATCCACTCACGTGGCTGCGTCAGCCACCTTGCTCTTCCTTTGTCCCGCTCCTCCTCCGGGTGACGTACTCACTCGCGTGACTGCATTGGCCATCTTGCTCTCCCTTTTCCCTTCCTCGTTCCCTTTGCGCCCTCACGTGTGCAGTGTCTGTTACCCTCAATCTTAGTTGCTTGTACATGTAGCCATTTGTCGTGGTAGTTGTAGAAATAATAGATGTTTGTTGACTAGAGTATTATTGATTACCATCAATGTTACTAAAGTTAAATAAACTCTGATATAATTTCTGAACAGCTCCCTGTGATTATTTGTGCATGTTTATTGCGGTAACAGCTGGTCGGGAGGTCCAGTGTTCGAATTTCACCCTTCATTGTTATTTCCACAAATGTAGATATTTTAATATTGACATTTTGGCTTAAACAATTCCTTTGAGACTAAAATTTTGGTTCGGTTATTGGTCCCTGATCCCAGGGAAGTGCCCCGTTGCTATTAACTCATATTAGCAATCCTATTTATATGAATAATTCTATTAATATTATTTATAATCATTAATACTTGTGTGTAACCAAACCTGTTCTTCCCAGAAAACCCCAACAGTGCTATATCCAGGCCTGATACCTGATTGCTGTGACGTTAAAATGTTGTTGGAAGTTAAGAAATTGCAAAGTTGTTGTTTTACAAGAGATTCTAAAATCTTCACCAGGCATGGCAATTTTGAGATGGGCCAACAGCTGTTTACTGAACTGGGATCACCTCCCTTAAATAAAGGAAAAACATGAGCCGCTTTCCATATACTGGGAATAGACCCGGTCGATAATGACAAGTTAAAAATATTATTTATTGAATGTGCAATCAGTGATGCTGCAAGACACGAAAGACTCGGGACTAAGTGATCCTCTCCAGTGGAATCATTTACCACCCCAATTCCGAAATAGTTGGGACGAAGTGTAAATTGTGAATAAAATCAAAATGCAATGACTTTCAGATAACGAGCCAATATGTTGTTTACAATAGAACATAGATAACATTTCAAATATTGAAACTGAGATATTTTACATTTTTATCCACAAAATGAGCTTATTTCAAATTGTCTGGCTGCAACAGGTCTCAAAAAAGTTGGGACACAGGCAAACAAGAGTCATCAAAAGATGACATATCCCCCGGCCCCTGATTATTTGCGAAAGTCATGTGAATCCTACACCTTCAAAGTAATTCAAACAAGAATGTTCAGGTGATTTCTTTCTGGTATTATCTGGAAGTATGTACAGGCAACATCTACCAAAGACTATGAACCACATGTTGACAAAGGCAATAATAAAACAAGAGTCATTAATGAACAGTGTTTTAGTTCTGCTCCGGAAAGAAACCCATCCCTGTGACTGAGTCCAAATCCATCTCGCTTCCATGGAAAGGAAAAAAAAAAAAAATTTCAGAAATTTGAAAATATGAAAAGGCACCACTTCAGTACTTGGGTAATGCACATACAAAGTTTCAGAAAGATATCATGAACGGTTTTTGAGTTCTGCTCCGGAAACAAATCTAACTCTGTACAGAGTCCAAATCCAACATGTTTCCATGGAAACAAAAAAAAATTTTTTTTTCAGAAATCTGAAAATATCAAAAGGCACCAGTATGTGGGTAATACACATGCAAGGTTTCAGAAAGATATAATGAACGGTTTTTGAGTTGTGCTCCGGAAACGAACCTATCTCTGTACAGAGTCCAAATGCAACTGGTTTCTGTGGAAACTAAAAAAAAACAAGATTTTCAGAAATCTGAAAATATCAAAAGGCACCACTTCAGTACGTGGGTAATACAGACGCAAAGTTTCAGTAAGATATATTGAACGGTTTTTGAGTTCTGCTCCGGAAATGAACCTATCTCTGTACAGAGTCCAAATCCAAATTATTTCCATGGAAACGAAAACAAGAGCCATCTGGCAATGGCATATCACCCTGTCCCCCCAAGGCACATCTAGACATCGTGCTCAACATATTTGTGAAGTTTCGTGAAGATCGGATGTATAGTTTCCAAGATATGGCCCGGACAAGGTATTGATGACAATATCCCCCCTGCATTAGTGCTGCCGGGGGGATAAAAATAAGATTTTCAGAAATCTGAAAATATCAAGATATATTGAACGAATTTTAAGTTCTGCTCCGGAAACGAACTAGGCCTGATGTGCACTAAATCCAGATTTGTTTCCATGGAAATGGCAAAAATAGTAATCCTGAAGTTTCCAAAGTAGCAAAAGGCACATCTAGACTATACATAGAATGCATGTACAAAGTTTGGTGCTGATATCTTACATAGTTTTTCAGTTCTGCTCAGGAAACGAACACAGTCTAATTTGCACTAAGTCCAGATTTGTTTCCATGGAAACGACAAAAATAGGAATCCCGAAATTTCCAAAGAAGCAAAAGGCACATCTAGACTCTACATAGCATACATGTACCAAGTTTGGTGCTGATATCTTGCATAGCTTCCGAGTTCTGCTCCGGAAACAAAACGATTATGGAAAGACGGACGAGGCAATGCCTATATCCCCCCGCACTTTTATGCCGGGGGGATAAAAAGGGCTGAAAAAGCAATTAATATATAAGAGAATCAGCTGAAAAATCATTTAGCAAGTAATTAAGTTACCTGGCATCAGGCGTGTAACATGATTGGCTATAAAAGGGATGTCTCAGAGAGGCTGAGTCTCTCAGAAGTAAAGATGGCCGTAGGATCTCCAACCTGTGAAGGCTTGCCTAGAAAAAATTGTGAAATACTTTAAAAACAATGTTCCTCAACGTCAAATTGCAAAGGCTTTGAAGGTCTCATCATTGACAGTGCATAACATCATCAAAAGATTCAGAGAAATTGGAAAAATCTCTGTGCGTAAGGGACAAGGCCGAAGACCTTAACTGGATGCCTGTGATCTTCGGGCCTTCAGACGCCACTGCATCACTCACCGGCATGATTCTGTCATTGACATTACTAAATGGGCCCAGGACTACTTCAACAAACCACTGTCTGTACACACAGTCCACCGTGCCATCCACTGATGCCACCTAAAACTCTATCATGCAAAAAGAAGTCATTATTGAGCATGATCCAGAAGCGCCGCTGTGTTCTGTGGGCCAAGGCTCATTTAAAATGGACTGCAGCAAAGTGGCAAAGTGTCTTGTGGTCAGACGAGTCCAAATTTGACATTCTTGTTGGAAATCATGGGCGTTGTGTCCTCCGGGCTAAAGAGGAGAAAGACTTACCTTGACATTTAGCCAATGACAGATTTTCAGATTTTGCCTTTTTTTATCAGTAAGCAGCATTTATTTCTTAGTTTTCTGAAAACCTGCCAGTCTGAGGGTGTCTGAGTTTCCATAGCTTTAACCCAAACTTCATCCCTTACGTGAAGATCATTGGATAAAGCAACCGAAAACCAAGGATTTCTTCTGTTTTTTACTTGGAATCTCTTGACCGGAGCATGCTTATCAACAGCACGATTAAACACAGAAGTAAAATGAGATAACGCTAAGTCAGGGTCTGGAATAAAACCTGCAAAGCTTAAATCACTCCAGAAAATATAGCCTAGGCTAGGTCTTAATTGTTTGGTTAGACTACATCTAAAAGAAACACGCCTTTTAATGCATGGCTCCACTTTAAGCGAATATTGGCTAAATAAGAAAATCCCAAGAGCCCTACGTATTCAAAAAGCCCCAACTATAGGGAAGTTGGACAAGAATCTTATTAAACGCTGGGGGGAGATTTTAAATAAATGTTCTCTCGATTTGATGTTACTGATTATTGACCAAGTGTCTAGTGAAGCAGACATGGTTAAAGCTGAGATTGAGAAATTGAATGAAAATTTTAGAGAATGGTTTGGATCCACTTTCAATTCTGTTGAGAGTTCAATAAAGGACAGTGTTGGTAAATATAAAGAGAAACTTTTTAGTATTAAACTGAAAAAGTACAAGAGGGACACTGACGATTACCAGCGAAATGAGATTTATCACTGGGATTTTAAGGAACCTGTGTCTCCATCCCAAGCTTTGACCAACAGGCAATCACGCACAGCTGGGCCGAGGAGGAGGGGTTCGTATTTACAGAGATCCGAGCCGAGGAGGGAGCATGTTCAGCAGAACGACTCCACTTTGGAAAGTGACTTTACTTTTGATAGTGATTCGGGAATCCCGCCAAGTCATCCCACTTTTTCACCCAATCGCAAGAAACAGGATCGAAAAGGAAGAAGAAATGCAGGCGTGGTAAACGCGCATCACAATACCGAACAGCGGCCGTGGACGCGCAGCATCTCAAGGACACGGTAATCAATATTTCTTCAAAGACTTTATCCAGTGATCAAATATCACTTTTGTCAAAAGGATTGTCTTTTGTGCCTACTAGTGGACTCAATGCTTTTGGTTTGAAAGTGGATCGTTTTAAATGCTTTAGACAAATCAAATTGCGTCACTTTTTTTCTTCTAGGCACACAAATACTGTAACGGCTACTGATGGTTCTGTCTTTAGAGCAAAAAGTACTTTCTGTCCTAATACTAATAATGCATCTATAAACACCTTTTGTAGACTTGTTGAGCAAGACATCATGCAGATGACTGCTAAACCACGTAGTAATCTTTCCAATTTGACTGAGAATGAAAGAACCGCCTTATATGAATTGATGAATGATCGAGACATTGTCATTAAACCAGCTGACAAGGGTGGTGGTATTTGCATACAAGACTTCGAGAAATATAGACAAGAAATTCTTTCTCAATTGTCTAATAGAAAATTTTACAATAAATTAACTCATGATCCTACAATCCCTTTTCAAAAGGAAATATATTGCTATCTAGAAGATGCCAAAAAAAGGGTTGGATTTCTCAATCAGAATTTGATTTTATATTCTAAGAACCCTATACGACCGGTAATATATACTTTACCTAAGATACATAAATCTTTAACCAACCCCCCAGGCCGTCCAATAGTGGTGCAGACAGATTCCGTTTGGTCTCCGCTGTCACAGTTTGTTGTTTTTTTTTTTATTAAACCCTATGTCCAAGCATTACCAGTTTATATTGAGGATTCTACTGATTTCATTAATGAAGTGCCTGTTCTCAGTGATTTACCAGAAAATGTCCTTCTATTAACTCTTGACATTACAAGTCTTTATACAAATATACCCCATGAAAGTGGGTTGGAGGCCTTAGCTTTTTATTTAAAAGACCGCAATAACACATGTAATCCACCTAACCAATTGATTCTTGATTTGGCGAGATATGTTATGAAGTATAATTATTTCAGTTTTGAAAAGGAGTTTTAGTTGCAGGTTTCAGGTACAAGTATGGGTACCATTTGTGCACCAAACTATGCAAATTTATTTGTTGGACTTTTTGAGAAAAATTTAGTTTTCAATCCAGCTAAGAATTCACATTTATCCAGGATTATCAAATGGTATAGATTTATAGATGACATCTTTTGTCTTTATGAGGGAAGCTGTGAAGAGGTATTAAATTTTATTACTCTTTTTAATAGTTTTGATAATAACTTAGAGTTTACTTCCAATTTCAGCTATGAAAAAGTAAGTTTCTTGGACATGTGGGTTATTAAAGAAAAAAGCTCTCTTATCACTACTCTGTTTCGAAAGGATACAGATAAAAACACCTTGTTGTTGGCCACTAGTTTTCACCCTACTCCCCTTAAAAAGGGTCTTCCAATCAGTCAGTTTTTTCTTTTGAGGAGGGTCTGTCATTCTACAGAGGATTTTAAGGAAAAGGCTGAGGATATGAAAAATAGATTTGCACAGCAGGGGTATCCATCATCCTGGATTGATCATGCATACGAAAAGGCCCTCAAAAAAATGTGATCGGATTTACTCAAAAAAAGTGTTAAAAAGAAAAAGAAATTTTCTGTGGCATGTATCACTCAACATTCAATCCATTCTAATACTATACGATCTGTTTTTAAAAAATATTGGCATATCTTAAAGTCAGACAGCGAACTTTCGACCACTTTTTCA
This sequence comes from Gymnothorax javanicus, assembly GCA_029692085.1. Classification (NCBI taxonomy): domain Eukaryota; kingdom Metazoa; phylum Chordata; class Actinopteri; order Anguilliformes; family Muraenidae; genus Gymnothorax; species Gymnothorax javanicus. The sequence continues at coordinate 52,741,203 of CM056198.1, read as the reverse complement.
GATCTTCATCTGTTTGTTAACAGAAGAGGGAAAAATATTAAAGACCATTTGGTTCGGGCCACTTATCACCATCAGAATTCCAGTCAAGAGACACAAACACGCTTGCATCCTCTTCCAAATGGGAATTATCACTGTGGAAGTTGTGCTCAGTGTAATAATACAAGGAAAACTGATCATTTTTCTCATCCTCATACAGGTAAAAGATTTTCCATCAACAGTGTCATTACGTGTGCATCCATGCATGTTATTTATATTATACGTTGCCCTTGTGGATTAGCCTATGTAGGAAAAACAATTAGAAAACTCAAACAGAGCACTATTCGTAGGAATGACTGGGATTATCCTATTGCTGTGCATTTCAATGATTTACATAATGACATCTCCTCGTTACGGTTTTGTGGTATTGAACAAGTCACCCTTCCTTTCAGAGGGGGAGATTTGGATAAATTGCTCAAACAACGTGAAGCCTATAGGATTTATACTCTCCAAACTCTGGCTCCCAAAGGGCTTAATGATGAATTGATCTTTAATATTTTTCAGTGAGTTTGTTTTCTATATTAATGTGGCCACCGCTTTGTAGGTTTGTCTGTATGCATTCATTAAATGTTATCTTTATTTTTGTACTAAGGGAATCTTGTATAAGAATTTTTGTCTAGTATAGCTATGCTTTTTTGGGGGGGAGGGGGCCTCTTGGAATTTTCTTCACTAGTGGTGGGGCAATTACCAATTGAAGTGATTTGAACTGTGATTGTATATCTTATTTCTGATTGAATTTTAGAAATGTAATTTGTTACACTTGTATTGTGTTATAGACTATTTTCTGTGCACCTTGTGTTCTAAGTCAGATATTTGAAGCTCATTTTCTTACGTATACTTGCTGATTGATTCATATTAGCAATTAGTTTGTTAATTGGTTGTAGGCTGGCAGCTACACCCTTTATAATTCCCTGCCCTTTTGAATGAAATGTTCGCCTGATGAAGGTCTTCGACCGAAACGTTGCTTTCTAAGAATTAAAATATTTTCTGCAAATAAGACGGTGTGCGGGAGTTTGTGTCTTGTTAAAAAAAAGTTAAAATTGATTGATTGTCAATCAGGAAAAGTACGTGGAAACAGGTTGTGCGGCTGTTGGGTGTTCCAACGAAACAGGCAATCCAAACCTGACTGATGTCAGCTACTAGCCCGAGTGACGTAGGCATTCTCTTCTAGCCGAATGAACATGGCAGCTTGCTTGAGCGGCCTTATATCAGACATTTACACGCAGATTACTTGGTGTAAAAAAAAATAAAAAAAAATAATGGCTTATCGTTTTGGATAGCAGAGATTATACTTTGACTGGCAATGTAGATTTACCATGCCTTTACTTTTCCTTTAACTATGGGGAGAAGTTATGGCAGAAGCCTGATGTCACACCAGCAACACATCACAGGACAACCACAGCAGAGATTCAACAGATGAGTTTCGAATTAAGTACCTTGCTAACAGTGTTGAGGGTTGCTAGCTAAGGTTTGCTGCTCCAGTCAGGGGTGCCAATAATTCTGGAACACACTGTATATTGTAGTCTAGCACTGTGATCAAAGAGCATAATACTACAGCAGGCTCCAGAATGATCAATGCCCCTGACTTGAAATGCACCACAAATACTTTAAAGAAAATGAAGAATACTAGAGATGATTGTGAGCCTGTCTATTTTGATTCCAGACATGCTAATGCTTTGCCTTGCCAAAAAATCTAACCGTTTTGTCTCCTCTGGCCACAACTGACCAAAATCATCGGATCACAAGGTTTCAGTCTCCAGATGAGACCAAAATAGAATATTCTGCTGATTGTCAAACATACCCTGTGCCTGCTACGCTGCCTGTGTAACGGCTGCAAACCACTGACATGGGCTCCGAACACTGCAAAAAAAAACAGATTTGTGCGTTTGAGTTTGGTGTGAATATACAGTGAATTTGTTGGGCAAAATATGCACCTCCTTTGATCCCCACAGCAAACTTAGGGCAAAGGTGATATTAATATCTATTGAAATACTGATCCAATTTGGATGTAAAGTTGATCTCTGAATATGTTTGTACATATATTCACAAATTAAGCAAACTGGTAGATTTGCTACTCTTTTACACCATATTCGCAACAAGGCAAATATAAGTCGAATTTGCGCCACATTGAATAGCGTGAATAATACATTTTAATGAATTGCAATTCTGGAAACAAACAAAATGCAAAAGGCAATTTTATATGCTTATATCAGTAACATTTCTTTGATAAAACTGTAGTTTTTGAAAATACTGATTGACTCAGTTATTACATGCTAAAAAATTTTTATCAGCTTTTTTCTAATGCCTAATGGTATTAAATGCGGCCGGCCCTGGCAAGTTTATTTGTCAAGTTTTCCTTCTACATCTGCACTGTCCCATACCAGGGTAAGTTTGGCCTTGATAAGGAAAAAGCTATGTACCCCATCTTTTTAAAAAGGGAAATTGACAAGTTGTTCTTGGTCAACACTAGAAAGAGTTCTTGTCAAGAGAAACACAGGAAGTCGTGCTTTATGTTTGTATTTATTAGGCTGCAACTAATGATTAGTCAACGTAAAAAATAATCTATCGATTTATTTTTTTGATTGGTCGATTAATCACGGATACTTGGCATACTATTTTGGATTCCCGTTTTACCTTGCCCACTTAAGCATGCACACCTGTGAATTTCAACCAGCAAAAGCAAATTAGAATAATGGCACATGAAACATGAGTTTGGAACATAGTATATTTTTTAGAAAATCCATTTGGATCATAATGAAAAGGGAATAAACTAAATAATACAAACTTGTGTGCAAACAAAAGTGCAGGTACTCTTTAATGTATAAATAAATGACTCAAGGTTACAAATGACTAAAGGATGGCTTTCGTTAAAGTGACTGGTATGTCCATAAAAGTAAATAAAGCAAATAGCCCATCCAAAGTCCAAAAGTACAAATAAAGCTTAAACCCTAGTCACACCAGAGGCGGAATGAGCCGGAATGCCGTCGGAATGAAAATTCTTTGTATATTCCTGGATATTCGAAGTGTGTTCTAAAAATTCTGACTGAATTTTGAATGCATTCCAAATATGCGGGCCCGTTCTTGTGGCCGGCCCAATTTTTTGCTCATGCTCAAAACTTTCCATGTGCATTCGAAGGGGAGAAATGTCGAACAGCATTCAAAGTATATTCTAACTGCGCTCTGACTGCGTTATAAATATTCTTACGGCATTCCAACAGCATTCAAAACATTCTGATTGCATTTGAGGGAGAATCGAAAGGGCAAGCCACGTCAAATCCTGCCAGAATGCGCCTCTAATGAGCCAGAATGCACCTCGAATGCATTTCGATTGCTGCAGGAATCTATTTCGATATTAAAACAATTCAGCTGGAATGTGCTTCGAATGCCGTTGGAATCTTTCGATTGCCGCTGGAATCAGTGGCGGCTGGTGAACTGGCTTAAAAATAATTATTGGTTATGACCTGTTTTCAATCATTGATTTAAATTACCATTACAGGAACTCTGAAAACTCTCAACATTATCAGGTGTGGCCAGTTTTCATTAATAATGCATACCTGTTAACTCTCATGCATTCGGCGTCAGTTTTAGTGGCATATTTACGTTCCCCTGCTGTAGTCAGCAATTACTCAATCAATGCATATGGGGCACTCGTGTTACATTCTAAGTACATTCTGAGTATTCGAGCTGCATTCTGTTTGAATTCTTGGACGTTCCAACCATATTCGGTGGCCATTCCGGGAGCGTTCTGACTGCATTCTAGGTGAATTCGTACAGCATTCGAGGCACCTTCCAACCAGACTTCGGGTGGAGTTCAAGCAGCAATTGAACCGCACTCGTACGGCATTCAAAGTGTATTCTAAATATTCTGACTGCATTTTGACAGCATTCTAAATATTCCTAGTGTGTTCCAACTACATTCAAGCTGCATTCGAGAGTTAATACACCCAGAATGTGCTAGAATCATTTGAGGCGGATTCGAAGTGCTTTCTAAGTATTCCAATGGCATTCTTTCAAAGCTGTAAGAATTTTGGTCAATTTGAAATTCCAGCTGGAATGTTGCGTGAATTCTTCATTCCGGCTGGTTCTGTTTGATTCTTGCTGATTTTGAATAAGTGTGACGGGGGCTTTCATGTAAACAAATCAACCTTCCAGCCCAAGTGACTGAACAATAGATTATAATTTCTTTAAATTGCAGTTCAGGAACGTGAGCATGTCAACATGTTCTGGTGTGAGGCTGGCTCTCTTCTTTGAGGCGATGTTTCCAGCTGCTGAGAAGAGACGCTCAGAGGGCGTAGAAGTAGCTGGAATGCACAAGAATGACTTGGCTAGTGATGCAAGTGATGGATATTTTGCCTCATTTAACTTCCACCAAGTAAGGCGACTCTCTGACTTTGGGAGAGGCTGCTCTCCAAAGTACATCAACACCTGCCATGGACAACAGTTGAAAATTAGCCTTTTAAATAAGTCTCGTGTGTCATAATTTATTTCATATGTTAATAAATAAGCACTGTTTTTATTGAATAAATGTTACCTCATTTTGATGGCTTGGTTGTATGATTCCTGTTCTTTATTCTCACTGTCGCTGTCTGTTGAGGAGTCAAACCCAAGCAGTGCATCAATAGCTGAAGTTCTCTCAGCTGAGGAAATGGCTTCGTCATTCTCACTGGCATGATGTTTCCTCAGACTGCCCTGCATGGACTCAAGTGCCAAAGCTTGAACTTTAGTTTGAACACTAAACCTTTCCTCGGGTGTGAGGAATTTCAGTTTCCTAAACCGTGGGTCTAATGCAGCTGCAATGATCTGTCTGCTTGGATTATCACGTGTGACTGTGACTTCTTTAGACCAGTGTGCATTGGTCTCCTCTGAAGCAACTGCCTGAAAAGCCTGTACAGGAGCTGTGTCATAAGTGACCTGAGTGGACTTTAAAAGCCCTCTGACCAAAGGAGGCAGAGCAGATACTGTCACATAACTCTCACCACTCAGGAAGACAGTGGTGCATTCAAAGGCCTGAAGAGCTTTAGCCAGTTCCTCTAGCAGGGCCCACTGATCTGGTTTCAGGTTGAGGTATTGCTTCCCACTCTGTGTTACTGTTAGGTCAGACAGTGTTGCAGCCAGTGGCCATCTCTGCTCCAGCAGATGGGTCACCATGTAAAAGGTGCTGTTCCATCTAGTCGAGACATCTTGGATAAGTTTATGCTCCGGGGTCCCCATCTGCTGCTGTTTGGTTTTCAGTTTGCTTGACGCCAGTTCACTTTTTTTGCAGTGCTCCATGAGACACCTAGCTGCTCCTAGTGTTTTTGTAATCTGAGTTGTTTCAGGGCATGATTAACCACCAACTGCAAAGTGTGTCCTGCGCAGCAGATTGACATCCATCCATGCTTTTCAAGTAAAATGTTTGCTGCCAGGACAATATTGGAACCATTGTCATGGACAATTGCCACAATCTTGCTAGCAGAGATCTCAAATCTTGCTAAAGCCTCCTCAATCCATGCAGCAATGTTGGGTCCAGTGTGTCGTTCTTCCATCGGCATGGTGGTAAGGCAGAAGCTTGTGAGCTCCCACTCATCATTTATAAAGTGATAAGTGATGCCAAGATATGCCTCTGTGGCAACACTGGTCCAGGCATCAGCTGTCAGGGCAATCTTGCTATCAGTTAATTTAAGAGCACTTTTAATTTTACTTACAGTTGTCTCATATTTCCCTTCCATCAGTTTGTAAAATATGTTCTAAAGGGCAAGGTGTAGCCTGGATGGAAGGTCTGGATCATCTGCTTGAAGCCTTCATCCTCAACCATAGACAATGGTCTCATGTCCATGACGATCATGTTGAGGACGCTTTCTATGAAGATCTCAGCCATTTTTGGGGTGCACGAGCCTTTCCTTATGACAAACTCATCCACACACCTTTGCTTGGTACTTAAAAAATGAGAGAAGAAAGAGCAAAAATTTTACAATGTGAAAGAAATAAATCATGTTAAACACATATCAATACCTTAAACAAATATCACTGATTCCTCCAAAATTTAATATCTTACAAAGTAGGCCTAGTATGAATGTGCTCCAAATCTGTTTAATTAGTTGACAATAAGTGGAGGTTAACCATTCAAATTGAACGCAAGTATTAACAGGAAAAAGGAACTTAATGGTTTAGCCAATTGACATGACGGGCTCTAATTTCTTGGCGCAGCGCAGGGTGGCGCAGCGTGGCGTAGCGTAACGCAGCCCACGCAGTGGTAATTTCGTCCACTGCAGCCCGCACAGTGGTAATTTCATGCAGTGCAACACCGTACGCAGCCACTTTGGCAATTTGGTAGACGAACGTGCGCCGAGATGGGTGTGGCGGTGTAGTAGGGGGAGGTGTCACATATTCATCAAGACGCAGTGACAATTTCGTAGCAAAAGTCTCCGCTGAAGTTGCGCTGAAAGCTCCCCAGCTCCAACCTGGTTTACTTTCTGTGCAGTGGTAATTTGGCTGACCGGCGCACAGTGCGCACACGTCACCGAAACCTCACAGGCAGGTTTCCAGAATGTCAGGCACATTTCAATGCAATAAATAATTACAGCAACCACTATTTAATGTAACTATCTGAATCAGCACATAAACTATAGTATCTATATCGATTGTCCTGATGTCAGATCAGACAAAGAGAAAGAGAGAGAGAGAATACATGCGTGTATTTGCGTCTTTGCATTACATTGCATTGCATTTGCAAAGTAAAATGCAACATTCACGCATCATGCAGATATAGCACAGAGGCTTCTTTATTCCAATTTTAAAGGTGAGGAGAGGAGCTCATTTGATTGGTGAAGATTTGACTCGGCTGTGTTAAACCCACTCAGGCCTTATCTCCTCCCTCTTTGCCACTTGCGCTGGCAGGAGGGACAGAAGCGGGACAGAGGAGTACTTGCGCCGGTCTGCACCAGGCACAAAATTGCAAAATACGCCTGGATACACCCCATTGGCGCGGCGCTCCCCCCATTCGCCAGGCCTGCGCCTGGTCTACGAATTTAGAGCCCGACATGTCAAGTTGCTACATCGTCAAGTTTTGTTTTTCCTCTAATATAAACGTACTAAACTGATAACTAAAGCAAATTGCACACTAAATAGTGTTACTGAAAAAAACGTTATCTTAGTAAATATCAAAGATGGTTTTCCGACTGATTAAAGTACGGCACCAACGTTATGAGTAGGCTACTTGACTTAATCCTCGTGCCTGAAGCACAAAGTGCTCAGTAATTAAATGCAAAAGATCTAAAAGATATTCAAGCAACTTGTAAACTTACCCACTTGCGGTATTTGAAGACACTGCAGCTACAGGGTGTTTGCGTTTCAGGTGTTCGTGCATTGCCGTAGTGCTGCGATGGAACGAGAGTTTGACTTGACACAGTTAGCAGTTGACTTGTTTCGCCAATTTTTTTTCTGTAAAATGTTCCCAAACTTTGGAAGCTCTGGGTCGGCTTTTTGGTGCATTCTCCGTACTTTCCGCCATGATTCATGTTAACTTCTTCTTCTCCGTTTCTGTGGATAATGTGAACAGTGGGAGCGATACTGCCCCCACCACTTCCTGTAGTGAACTGCAAGTACGGATGAGTTTTTACCAGCCGGTATTTGATTTTACCAATATCAAAAACAATAATACGACGCGTAAACACTTGAATTCCCGCGTCGACGAATTTTTATAGTCGACATAAACGATTATGGCGACTAATCGTTGCAGCCCTAGTATTTATATCTCTATAGGCAAGTTTTCCTATTTGAAGAGTTTATCAAATAATTGTTTATAATTCTTGTCTTGAAAAAAAATTCCCTAGACCACAGCACAAAGCTTGCAATATCACTCTGCCTACACGTGAAGTAACGAGCTTCTTAGCAAAGCGAGAGCATAAAACTTTGGACTCCCTCAGATGTCAGGGCACCTTAAAGGTCTCTTTAAGCTCAGAGGAACTTATGGTCCCTTCACCAAGCTGCATGGGAGAAAACTACCATGACCCAAAGCCTGTAGCAGTGCTGTCGCACATTGATAGAACCCGACTCTTGTGAAGTGCAGCCAATCATTCCGGTCACCTTCAAACTCTTTACCTATGAATAAATACCTAACCTGTGAAATACACTTTAGCGTATTACGCTTTATTACCCTATAGTTCCTTTAATTTTTATTCTGTTTATCTGACTAACACACTTTAACTACTACACTTCGTTGAACAGGTTAATGAAAACCACTCTATTTATTGGACTAATAGAAGCAAGTTGATCTTATTTAAGTCATTTGGTTTTACTTTTACAAATTAAGATTCTGTTTTTATTTCATAGGTCAACTAGAGTCACTCTATCTTAAAAACCATTTTTGACTTAAAGGAAATCAAACCTATTTTATTTCTATGCATCAAATTCGAGGACAGAGAACCATTTAATTTGATGTATCGATCATAAAATTTGATGCTGTGAGTGCACGGCTAGAGCTTGTCGAAAGGAACCAAAAATATCAAACTGCTTATGTCATCAGCTCCACATGGATGCCACCATGTTCTTGCATTTAGTCTTGACACCTCCCAAAATATGACGTAGCAGATGTAGACCCAGAATGTTGTCTACAAGCAGTCATCATGGTTTACAACTAGGGTTGTGCCGATACCGATACCAGTATCGGGTATCTGCCCAATACCTCGTTAATATACTCGTACTCGTACTCGTTGATACATCTGCCGATACCACGCACCGATACCACTTAATGTAAGACGCAAGGTAACTGCCTGCTCACGGTCGCAAAGGCTACAGTATGTTGTACTCTCTGACTTCTATGTCTAGGGGGAGACAGCGAGTTAGAAATAATATGAGAAAGAGAGCTTCATAGTCATCACATCACATGCAGGCATGCACGCATACACACCAGAGGTGTATAGTAACGAAGTACATGTACTTCGTTACAGTACTTTAGTAGTTTTTTGAGGATTTGTGTTTGAGTTTTTTTTTTTTTTTTTTTAAACCGGGGCTTTTACTCTACTACATTTAAAAGATAAAACGTAGGCCTATGCTTTTACTTCGTTACTTAGACACTGGCCACTTCGTTACCCGTTACAAATTAAAATATGAATGTAATTCATCATTTAAGGATTATCTGGATTTGGCATGTTTGAGAAGAACAACGGTGCTCGGCGGGGTATTTGTGCATATGTGACCGCCAGCGGACAAGGAGCTGCAAATTTATGCACGCAGTTACAACATTCTATCACTAGATGGCACACCCGGATCAGTTATTGAATATTCACAAGCAATTGACTTTAGTTGGATTGAGTGCCTATGAATTTGTGTGGAAACTATCGGTGCCAATTAATAGTTCTACTTTTTATGAAGTTGGGTGTGTTACCTTGCCTATGCAGCGAGTTTAATTTCATTTGTCAAGCTTCAGTAATGTTTTGCCTCATTTGATGGCGGTGCTTAAAAGGCTTTTTGTCAGCCCGAAATACAGAAAGATGTTTAGCAGTTAGGCCTACTCTTTTTTTTTTTTTTTTTGGAAATAGCCATGTGTGAATTGTTTGATATTGGCCTCCTTTAGGCTTGTTATAAAAAGGAAATAAAACATGCACTCCAAGAATTGTCATTGTATTTTCCTGGAAAACGTTTCAGAAATATCGGTACTTGGTATCGGCAAGTACACAAGATAAAATACTCGTACTCGTATCAGTTTTTAAAAAAGTGGTATCGGTGCATCCCTATTTACAACCAAGCATATGGGTATACAAATGCCAGCATTAAAAGCGTGGTAAAGAGTTTTCATGCCATTCCTGATCCCCTTAACTGTCCTCCATCTCTCCAAAAACTTAGCTTTGTAGCGGTATTTGTGAAGTGGAGGTAAGGAAGTGCAGAGTGAAAATTATTGAGATGGACCCAAGGAAGGACAAAATGGAATAAAATGACCCCCTGATGTCATCCAGAGGAATTGCTTCAGTGCCAGATGGTAGAAAAGTCCTTCCTACTAGAATTACTCATTCCAACCAGAAGCCATGACCACTTCAATAATTGGGAAAACAGTCTGTAGTTTTTAACAGCAGATATTTTGAAGGGTTTATGCAGGGGCGTCGTTAGCCCCGGGCATCCCCGGCCGAAGCCCCGAATGATTAGGTAATAGCCCCGGATCAACCGAAGCGAGGCATGATCACAAAGGCCAGCAATATGGGGCATGCCCATATATGGGCAGAGACGCAGAAGCATGAGGATAAATTGTTACAATTTCAAAGTTCAACATCGGGCGGCAGGGCTGGCGGTAGGGAGGGGCAGGGGTGGGCTCAGCCCACCTAAACGTGAGTCTTGCCCATCCAGTCAAAAGTAAAAGAATAAAACAGCCAATGTCAAAATAGCACATAAAATGATAGTTCCTAGTGCCTGATTTGGTGCGTAGCTTAAGGCCCACCTCCAAACCGAAGTCCTACTGCTAAAGTTTTAAATATGGATACTTCACCTACCAGGCAGTGAAGCCATTCTCTTCATAGGTGCGCTTTGAGCAGCGCGCAGAGACTCACAATTTTACCTATATTTAGTTTTATTCATTCAAACGAGTTCTAAGCCATGTATCGTTTTTTAAAACCTATTAGCAAGCCTTGTGCTGCTTCAACCTCAAGCGATGCCGTAGCTTGCACACCAGAAACTATGGCTATGGCTTCAGCTCCAGTACCCTCCACAAGCACTGCCCCAAACCAGTACTTTCTCTGCTGCCTCAGCCCTACCTCACGCGCTTAGCGACTTGAATGGCGATGCTCCATCCCAGCCAATATTAGCTAGCGTGCATTCAGTGCTTTATGGCGATCATTCAATCCAGCCTGGTATCGTACACGACCGTGGCTGGAGTACTCAGTTCAGCGGGATGCATGCTTTTGCTTTCCCTGCAGGAAATATGTTACTGCCGGTGAGAGGGATGCTGTAAGCAGCACTCGAGCGTCACAGGGGGTTACAGAAACATGCATCCAGCCACAGTCATATACAGGCTTCAGCCACTTGGGCTGAGCACAAAATCAGAGAGGCAACTGGGGAAACCGTCGATTGTGTGCTGGTAGGTAAAACAAAGCTTGAGAAGAATCAATATTACGTGAAGAGCATTGGTGGGGCAATAAAGTTTCTGTGCGTGAATGAGTTAGGGCTCTGTGGAACAACCGAAAATTACAGCATGACAATCAATCATGACACTGATGACATTGCCGTGGGTGTTTTTTTGAAATTGTTTGAATATACCTTAGAGAAGGGCAGCAAGCTAGCCGATATTGCAAATGGTATACCCAAAAATGCTAAGTACACCTGTAAGGATATTCAAAACCAGATAATTGAAACCCTGGCTAACATGGTTCTAGGAGAGATCAGGAAAAGGTATGCAAACGCTGACTGCTGATGGGACGAGAGACAGGTGTAACTTTGAGAATTTGTCCATAATGATTAGGTTTGTATGTAATTCCATGTCAGAGAAGCATCTGATCGGGTTACTTAATTTGCATCAAGGTTTGGTGTACTTTTAGTACAAGTTGTCATGGTTTTGACTGTGTTTGTGGTTTTTAGACTCTCTTTGTGGTTCCTTTCAGAACCACTTCTGTTCCTTTAATTTTCGGATTCCTTCCAGCTGTTTCGTCAGGTGTGGGCAGCACCTTCCTCTGGGTCTATATAAGCCGGATGTCCGCCATGCCTCCCTCACTGGAGTGTCTAATTTTAGCTACCACAACAGCCAGACGATATCTGTAGTCAGGAATTGTTGGCGAAATATCTTGGCGTTATTTTTGTGGTTCTCATTTCTCTAGGGAAATTCCCTTTTCTTCCTTTCCCTCTCTTACCTTTGTTTTGCACCATTTTGGTGCTTTCTTTTCTCAGTTCCCGAGATACTTCCTCTTTCTCCCTCTCTCGCTTTGCTTCATTGTTTCGGATGGTTGGACGTCCTTTTGGAAGCGCGAGAGCTGTCTCTGTTGTTTAGTCTGTATCTCTCTCTCTGTGAGTGTTTTAAGTTCGTGCTGCTCTGGTTTTCTCCTACCGCTGCACTTGGCCTCTCGACTCTATTGGCCATTACACAAGTTTCCATTTATTGAGCTTTGTAATTTTTGGATGTGGTTTAAGGCATACTACGCAGTTAGTGTAATATCTACCTTCCTGAGTTCTGGTTTAATTTTGTTCAGTTTTGACAGAACTATTGAACATATACTGGTGATGTGCACCTCCTCTTTTGAAGTTATGGTTTATTTTTGGCCAAAGATTCTATTTGTTAAACTTTGGCATTTTTGCACATGCTTTAAAGGATACTACATAGTTCCTGGCAATGCAGGTCCAGGCATGATATTGGTGTTATGTTAAAATCTGGATGAAGGATTTTTTATTATTATTTTAGGGTGCCCTGCTGCCCTCCTCTGACTCAATTCATGGTGCAGCAGAAAACTTCCGCCTGTATTCAGAAAGCTCACCCACAATCACACTCATTGAGTCTCACCTCAAACTCTGAGTCTCACCTCACACTCGATGAGTTCAAGGTCGACTTCGCACTCGAACCATTCACAGACGTTACTCACACTCAGTTAAGTGTCATAATTTGAGGAAAGGTTGAGGAAGGGGTATACATTCCTCCGGCTTCACTCACTTTGGTATTCTCTGTCCAAATATGGCGTTCATATGGCTGAACAGACCTCAAGATGTTGACATATTTGAAGGAAATGCTGGACACAGAAGATGTCAATACCAGTTTGACTACGACAGGTTCAATGACGAACAGTTCCGCATACGGTATCGACTAACAAAAGATGCCTTCCATGAGTTACTACAACTCATAACACCTGATATAGAACCACATAACAAACGTGGTAATCCGGTTCCAGCTGACATACAACTTTTGGTTACACTTCGCTTTTATGCCACTGGTACATTTCAACTAGCATGTGCTGATCTTTGTGGTTTGTCACAGCCATCAGCAAGTCGCATAATCAAGCATGTTTCTGAAGCCATTGCTGCCCTTAAGCCTTATTACATCAAGTTTCCCGAAGGACCCCAAATTCCGCAAACCAAACTAGACTTTTGGAGAACAGGTGGGTTCCCTGGGGTGATTGGTGCCATTGATTGCACTCACATCAAAGTGCAGTGCCCTGGTGGCTTGAATGCTGAACTTTTCCGGAATCATAAAGGGCACTTTTCTATAAATGTTTAAGCAGTGTGCGGTCCCAACCTGGAAATGAACCATATTGTAGCGAGGTGGCCTGGTAGCGTTCACGATTCTCGAATCTTTGACAATAGTCGACTATGTGCGCAATTTGAACTTGGTGATATCGAGGGTATGTTACTTGGCGATGCTGGCTATGCTTGCCGACGGTACATAATGACGCCATCAGCCAATCCACAGTCCCCACCAGAACGAAGTTACAGTGCTTCACGAATACGTATGAGGAACACCGCCGAAAGGATGTTTGGCACATGGAAGCAGTTATTCCCATGCCTGAATATGTCACTCCAAACGAAATTGCAAACCAACCGGACTATCATCGTGGCGACAGCAGTACTGTACAACTTTGTTCGAAACAGGAATGATCCCACAGAGGAGACCCAGGAACGAGGGGAAGAAGAGGATGAAGTGCCTCGTGCAATTTCTGGTCCGAGGACTGGGCAATGCAGCCAGACGTGCCATAATTCAAGAACATTTCACATAAATAAAAACACCAGGTAAGTGTGGAATGCTATTTTATGATATTGCCATGTATACAGCACACATAGCAGATTCGTTCAATCTTTGTTACATGTCTTTTCGGCTTTCTTCGACTTGTTGTTTCTTCTTTCATTGTCGCGCTTATCATCCCAGTAACGTTCCTCCGTATCCAAGACAGCCATCTTCCTTTTATGTTCCGCTTCCAAGTACACGTTCCTCTTTTCCAGGTAGGCCAATTCCGCCTTATGGCGTTCGTCTTGCATGGAAAGAACCCTAGCTTAGGCTGAAGTCACCGGACCTTGGTTTCTGGACAGCACCATGTCAACCACAGATGCCGGTCTAGAAGGAGCTGTGGATGACGTAGAAGTGGTAGACGGCGTCTGTTGGGATGTAGAAGGAGCACTTTGTACGTCATCAACTTCCGGCACACCTACGTCATCTACATCATCCTTGTCATCTGGCAAATGTTGCTCCCCTGAAAAGAAAACGTGTTATTAAATGTTCTGGATTTAAGTTGTAAATTAGGATTCAAATAAACCAGTATGCTACACGTTACCTTGTCGAACCTCGTCGTCATCGAAGGGATTGGCCAAACTCTCGACTTGTGGCAGAATAATGGCGGCCAACGCACTTGCACTTTCGTCGATCACTGGCCCTTTTCCTCCTCCGGTCAACTTTGTCTCCCTCCTTTCTTTGGCAAGGGACTTCTTTGCACGTGCTTTGATGTTATCCCAACATTTCTTCAGTCGTTTACTTTCCCGTTTCTTCACGCCAGTTTGAGAATTGAACTCCTCGGTTAACGCATCCCATGTTTTGTTTTTTTCTTTGATTACCTTATCATCGTTACATTTGTTTTCCAACACATCCTTATCAGGGTTTTCCCTGGGTTTTTAGAGGTCTTAGGGGGGTGGGCAGCTGAAGCAGTGGGGGGGGGGGGAATGACGCAAATGATTGCAAATAACTGTATTAAGCTTTATTTTTTGGCCCATTGGGACTATGACATTGAATTTTTCGGATTCGCATAATCAGGAAGTGGGTCTAACAAGAGAAAAGCAGTGATGGATTTGGCTGAAATCTTGCAGAATGGGAAGTATGACAGTGAAGATATTCTACTGTTACAGTATTTTTCATTTCCCAAAACAGTAAATCAAAACTATTACATAATTACCAAAATGAACAAGTAAGAGAAATCGATGAATCTTTCTGTGGTTTCAAAACACTGTCCTTACACTGCACACATAAACCATATTCTACTTCCAAAATGTTCTGATTTCCAATGCAAAATCATAGCTAGATGTATCAAGATGGATCTCTAATAATTTTATGCTCTAATGCAGTTAGCGACTATGCTTTTGGGAAACGCATCCCTGGATAGTACGGGACGCTGCAATGCTGCCAGCATAATATCACCAGCTACATAAAAAACGTCCTGCCCAGCGCAATGATTTTCAAGTAGCTCTGCCTGAAGCCGGCGACTGTAGATGTCAAAGAAAAATATGCACAAGTAACGTTACTGTGTGCCAGAAACACAAACCAACATTGCTCGCAAAACTATTGGTGCAGCTGAGCCTTTGTCAGACTTTGACTGAATCGCTAATAATTTTATTAATGCACTAACTAGCAAGTAAAGACGCCTGGTTAGCGTTTTGCAAATAGCCTAAAGCAGCTAATGTTAACCCCTTTTTAAATTTAAATTCTGTTAGATGGCCGGTTTGAACTGCTGAATATTACAAAACTTCACCATCGACTTCAACTTAAGTTAATCCACTTACTTTGGCTATAAACGCCGTTTCAAACATTGACAATTCCTCGCAGACTGGTACGTGACCAATGCACTCATTCAAATGAAATGCAGCATACGATACAGCTGCGTTTTAGTGAAGGAGGGGCTGGCAGAGACTGATGTTGCGCTCTGATTTGTTGAGCATCTTGGCTTTTGAAAGAATGGCAGGCAGGCTGTATTGAAAGCAGCATGCGAAAATGATCTGTAGTCCGCGGCGCTACTGTTAAGGCGCTTTCACACTGGAAGCGAAACAAATTTTTTGCACGACAGATTATATTCAAAGTCAACGCAAAGTCGCATTTGCGTCATTGCGTTGACTTTGAATGTAATCAATCGTGCGAAAAAATCGTTTCGCGTCTGGTGTGAAAGCAGCTTTAGTCAAATAAATAGTTCAATTCAAACTAAGGTGGCGGAACTTAGTTCCAGACCGTTCCGGCCCACTTTAATCCCTGTCTATTTAATGTTTTTTAAAAATAAAACAAAGTTAGCGGATCTTTGCTCATAGCTGTGCCACTGATGCAGCGGTGTATACACACCATGCTTCAACATGTGCTGCGGATTAGTTTGGTCTGAAACATCACAGCAACTAGTTTAGTGGATTTCCACCGTACCTACTGTATGATCAACACACTTATCAACACCCGCCTGTAAACTCCTCTGCTTTTCTTTATTTGTCTCTCTTTTCATTTCATACTACAGCAGTAAAAGCTGAATAATAATTAATTATTTTTAGACACCGTATATTGACTGGGGAAAGCCAAGAAAGGGAGAAATAGCGTGTCAGCTTGGCTAATGTTACTCACCGGGACTTCTTTGGCGGCGTTCAGATAACAGAGTGAGACGTCTTCTGACCTCCGGTACTTCGTAAAATGCTTTCTACCCCGTGTAGTTGTGGCACTGAACCCCCTTAGCATTTTTAACGACGTAAGCTCCGTCGCTCTCCCATCCATGCTCCGGGTCACGTTCAGTGCGTCGGTGCAACATTACATCAATGGGATGTAATGCGGCTCTTGTTCTTTTTTGCTCACCTGCTTTATTTTTTTCTCTTAGGCGGGAGGCAAAAACGCTTAGGCGCCGCGCCTAAGCCGTATAATGGCAGGGAAAACCCTGCTTATATTTGGCAACCAACTCTGTTAGCGTTGATTTCACCAACTCAGAGAAATATTGTTGCGCCACTTGAGCCATGTTGTCTCACTGACCAAGCAATAAAAGCACACTGTTCACAATGCAGTTTGCTGTTAAAAGCTCACCTCAAGTAAGTCACACTTGAGTGAGCTTTGTGAATATGACACAAGTCAAACCTCAGAGAGTTTGAGTTATTCCTCGGATTATTGAGGTATACCTCACACTCACACTTGAGTGCCCCTCGAGTCACACTTGAGTATCACTTACCTGAGTATGAGTGGAGGATGAGTGTGAGTGAGCTTTCAGAGTACAGGCGTTTGAGTTATTCCTCAGATTATTGAGGTATACCTCACACTCACATTTGAGTGCCCCTCGAGTCACACTTGAGTATCACTTACCTGAGTATGAGTGGAGGATGAGTGTGAGTGAGCTTTCAGAATACAGGTGTTAGAAATGCTGCTTCACTGCCTCCCAATGTCCCTGCTTCAAATTAGAATAGTGCTGCATCAATCCCCATGGGCAAATTAATCTCGCCTGAACATACAGCTGCAAGCTGGAGAGGCCTGCATTCTCCATGACAGAAACCTGCATCTCATCTTCCAGTTGCTGACTGTTATTTTGCTAGATTTTTGTGCCATCTGGCCAGGGATTTGAGCTGGAAACCCAAGGTATACTACTTTTCATGCCTAACCTTTGGGCTACCTAATGCCAAAGTTGCCCACCCATTATTTCTACCAGCCCACCCTAATATAGCAGGCTAAAACCGGCCCTGTCAAGCAGTCTTTATCACTCAATGTTACATTTGTAAGCAGTTCAGTAGTTGCATGCTGGAAACGAGGGCTGTATTACTTGCTACTGATTTCAATCAAATTAATACTTATCACTGACAGGGACATCAGGCGATTCTTTGGGAGAAAGGACTAGGCAAGGGAGCCCAAAGCAGCAGAGGACTTATCGTCCTCCGACCCCCCCAACCTTAGATAATGCTTCAACTAGCTCAGGTTCATAAAAATCACATGGCAAGCTAGGTAGCTTGTGACATGCTGGACTGGCATCTAGTTAGCCTCTGTCATACAGCATGATTATGTGTGCTTAATGATGTAATCCCCAGCTTATAGGATGGATATCTCCCTGATCTTGAAGCTGCTGTAGAATGGAACAGAATAGAACCTCTTGCTTGAGCTCTACCAGTCTATGAGCTCTACTCAGTCGGCAATAACTCAGTCCTTTCCATGAAATTGTTCCTCTAGCACTAGCACTCAGACTTGGCTTTTACATAGGCTAGCTACCAGAGGAGGTATCTTTGGAAGCCAAGGCTAACACTGAATTAAGCTTTGCAAGCTGAAAACTGAACAAGAGCATGAAGTGGTCATTTGGTCATTTATTAACCTATGGTTCCTTCGAGTCACAGTATTAGTGTGCCACCTTAAACAATTATCAAAGTCCATATTGTGGGATGGAGTCGATATCATTCGATCATATTGTAATGTTGTCAACAATAAGTTCAGGCATCAGGCAAGAATGTCACAACTGGAGGTTTAATTAAGTAGCAACTGATTACCATTATTAAGGCCACTCCATGAAATCAGACCATAACTCCAAAAAACGCAGACGAAGAACAAGAGAACATAACATTTCGGTAAATGGTGTCCCCTGCAGTGCATGGATCACCTACACGCACGGTGCCGTAGTTAGGAGAGAGCAAGGCTATCAGCCTACATCGCATGAGCTCGCCGCATACATACAACTTTGCTACAACCTATGGTGTGAATAACCTGTGCACGGTCCCCCCCCAGTGGTCATTTGTTACGCAAACAAACAATTCTAGCTGGTACTGGTAGACGTTCACATGAATCATCCATATGCACCCAACAGAAGTGAAGCAAGCAGTCCGCTTCACCTTTGTTGAGTGCACATGGAAGATTCATATGAATGTTTACCAGTACCAGCTAGAACAGTTTCGGTCAATCGCATGAAAAATTGAGTATACATGGATCTCAATTTAATCAACCCATTGCTATAGAGGTTCTTCATTGACTTTGTATGTGTGTCATAAAATAACAATACCTGACAATTTACAATTACTTCCTCTTTTTTTATAGCACTCACAGCAACCTAAAATAACAAGACGAGGAAGCAGAGAAAGACAGTGATGTTTAGGAGTGCTCTCTATCCTTGTCCAGCTACATTAAAATTGCGTCTTTAACAGGGAGATTTTCAAAATTTTTCCAGGGGAGAAACCCCTGGACCCCTGGTTGGGTCAAGGGGGCTGAAGCCCCCAATGTTTTCAAGTCCCAGCAATGCCCCTGGGTTAAAGAGAGCCACCATGGAGGTTATGGCCAATCTTTATTCAAGTGCATGATCTTTCAATTTGAGGGCATGACTCATTGCTTCCATATTCAGATTTTTTTTTAATGGATTCCCACAAACCCTGTGCTTGCACTCACCTAGCTCCTGCTTGTGCTTAAATTTGCTCTTCTACTGTTCAAACTGTATGCTTTCACTTAGACATATTGTTGCATGCAGATTTCCTGCGCTACAGCTTCAGCCCTTCTCCTGACACTCAGGCTGCTTCTGGGTGCCTGTGAAACTGCTGGTTTCAGATTGCTGCTCCGCTTTTGGATTTTTTGCGCAACACCCTGTCAAAATTATTCAACTAATAGAATGCCAGGTGTAGTGTTGACCAATGAAATTATCCCAGCAGGCGTGCTTATTTTACAGTCATTAAATTCATGTTCACACTTTTGCCAAACACACATTACGGCCTGTATTGGATAATTGATTGCCAATTGAACCAATTCCTTCCAATTAGGTTAAACTTAATTTGCCCAAGCTAAATTGGCCATCTTGATTCAATTACTGTTACAAAAGTGGAAATCTATGAGGGGATTCAATAACCATGCCAGAAATGCACAGCCTTGTTTTCAATTTCTCTACAGGGAATTTGTCTTGATTCACCTGTTAGGAGATACTTACAATTTGTCTTAAAAGCAGTGCGGGTATGGTACTTACTCTATGAAGCAGTATCTGTTCAACAGCAAGTACTTTTGGCTTTAGTTTGTCAAGTGGGTTGTAGACTCACCTCGACCCTGTTTGGACTCTGTGGGTTCAAGGAGATGTTCGTGCAGCCCGCATGACAGGGTGAGATGTACTCGATTCTGTCTGAACCACAAACTGGGTTGAAAGCATTCTTGGGGCAGGAGCAGTGGGACCTGCACATCAACAGCGATCTGCACAGAAATTATTAATTTTTAATTATCTTGCTGTTGTAAATAAGCAATTATTGAATAAAAATATGTATTAAGTGTAACTGACAAAATTAAGCACTTGAAACAAGACAAAAATGCAATAAAAATAAACCGTGAATTTACTTTCAATGTAGCTCTAGCCAACCTAGCTATCTACCTATATCTTTACAAACAGAAATATAACATTGGCAATATATAAGATTCACAGGGGACCAATTATGCTGTTTTTTCCAAGTTGTAATATTCTAGAATTTCCAAAATGGACATTTATACATTTTTAACCCATTAAGACCTGATGTGACGTCTGCGTCGCACTCGCTTTAAAAACGGACGGGACATGAATATCATATATCAATATATTTATATCATTTTTAAGAAATGTGAATGAAGTGCATCATGAGGTGCCCTAGGTCTTAATGGGTTTAGCAAAAGAAAAAGAAAACAAACAAACAAAAAAATATTAAAATTGCATGATTTCCAGGCAATTTCATTTCCGTCATTCCTAACCCTCTTAAAAATAAGCGTTCTGAGTGGGTGCCCCTCAATGAAATGAGCTCTCTTCTAATTGACCAGCGAGCACAGGACCATGTCAACAGAGAGTGACCATGTCAAAATCTGCAAAAGACTGGCAAGTCTAAATACAGATGACTGAATAAGTAGCTTGCTACCTTGCTAAGTTAACTATTAAACTAGTTACACAAGGAGTAATGTCTGCAGACTTGGCAAGGGTGGTCATTAGATTCAGAAAAAATGTGACATGCAAATACCGCAAAAGTTTAACAACACTTGGAATACAGTCTGTTAAGAATGATCCGCGGTTAGCATGTGTATAGTAGCAACCGTTAGTTAACATCCCATTTATTTTGAATAGCAGCGCTGCGCCATTAAAAACTGACTGAATTTCATTAAAAACTGTCACCCATTCTATCTGTCCATATCAATGTGTCTCCTACTTTACCTCTAGCAAAACTAGCAATGGTTTCTAAATTCACCCTAAAATTAGTAGCCAGCTATCTAGTAACACAGTCAATTCAGTTTTAATATTGAAAATAATTGGAAACGCTTACCTAGCACTACAGATTCTGCTTAAAAATAAATCCAGGCCACCACTTTTTTGTGTTTCCAAACAGCATAATATGACCCCTTTAAGATAAATTTAGCTGCCAGTCCTGCGTTGCACTGACCCAGGGTAGCAGTCAGGGCTGTGTTCCATTACTTTTTTCAATTACAATTACAGTAATTGTAATCAATTCCTTTCGTAATTGTAATTTCATTTTAATTGAATTTTTTATTGAAAAGTAATCGTAA
The DNA here is from genome assembly GCA_029692085.1 of Gymnothorax javanicus. Classification (NCBI taxonomy): domain Eukaryota; kingdom Metazoa; phylum Chordata; class Actinopteri; order Anguilliformes; family Muraenidae; genus Gymnothorax; species Gymnothorax javanicus. The sequence continues at coordinate 52,720,049 of CM056198.1, read as the reverse complement.
TTGAACATTATGTCCAGAAAGTAATTGTAATTGTAATTACAGTAATTGAACCCAACCCTGGTAGCAGTATCATAGAGCTGTACCTCCCCTGGAATGCCAACTATGCCTCTGATGAAGTCAGGGTTAATTGCACATGCGCAAAGCCCCATAGCTAACACTTTATTTTCGGTGCAATGCAGTTCAATATGAACAAGCGAGTTTGGCGAAAAGAACAAGGTCAATTTATCCATTTTGCTGTCACATGACAAAAAACATAATCAGCAACTCTCCCTTTACCTGTTGAATGGATACTAATGCTATAAGAGTACAGTGAAGAAAATATGCATTGAAAATTCTAATTTTATGGTAAAATTGCACTGATAAATAAACCCAATGCTCAAGTTCCTTGTTATTGCATTTGCCACCGCATGTCAACATGTAGAAACTAGGTCCGATGTACATAGTTCTCGGATTGGGCATTCCAGATTCGGGTGGGATTGGAGATGCCAAATTTATTAAAAAAAAAAAAAAAAAGAAAGAAACTAGGTCCGATGGAAAGATTGTGTATTTTTAAAGCTGCAGATCGTAACTTTGGTAAAAAGAGCAGGAGAGAGAAATTTTGATCATAAACACCACCACCAATTCCCTCTCTGCTCCTTCTCCCCCTCCTGTGGTCCCTCCCGTCAATCTTGTTCACGAGTTCAGTTCAAAAGCCGTATAGCCTACAGAAACACATGAGCTCCAGTATGCCTTATTTCGAGGAAAGGAACATTAGTAATAATGAGAGATAAACATTTTGCATTTATTTGATACTCACAGATGCATATCATGTCATTTCAAAGTCATTGTAATTGTGCTGGGTAATCAAAAGATGAGAGAAATGAGGCTGTTTATCAGCCAAACAAGGGAGCAAACTAACGTTACCTGCAAGACCTTAGCATTAGCTACCGAACCGAGAAAAACAAGACTGCATATCAGCCAAGTAAGTGAGTGATTTGATGTTACCTACATGACCTTAGCATTAGCTATAGAACCAAGTAAAAAAAAAACGTAGCTATATCAGCCAACCAAGTGAGCGAACTAGCTAACGTTACCAATACAATATAAGCATCAACTGCCGAATCTAGTAACCAGCTGTACATATTACAAAGGTTACCTAATTACAAATAACATAATTGTAATGGCGGTGGAAATTTGGAGACCAAATGCAGCGATCTGGTGAGCAAAAGGCCGGCAACAGTAAGCACAATACCCCACTAAAAGAGGAATGCAGAAAAAAAACTCTCGAGCTGCCCTGAATAGCAACTCAGCAACCAGAAATAGGAAGCTGAGCAAAGTGAGAGTAACCTGGCAGAAACAAAGAAAAGGCTCCGCATGGAGCCGTCCAAACAAGGCAACAAAATTAACGTCTCGAGGGACGATGATTCCTAAGCATCAAAACCGGCGCTGACAGGAAGGGAAACAGGGAGAAACTCAAAAGGAAATCTCCCTAAAAAATGTATACCAAAATATACGCGAAAAGAGTTCACTAAATTCCTAACTGGAAATATCTTCTGGCTGAAGTGCTAGCAAAGATCAGACACTCTAGCAAAAGAGGTGTGGCGGACCTCCAGCTTATACAGAGTCAGGGAAGGGCGCCGCCCATGTCCAGTCAGCCAGCTGGAGTAAAAAATCAGATGGTGAAGGAATCCGATGTCGTCCCAGGACGAGAAACACAGAGAGAGCCCTTCACACGACACAGCCTCCAAACCATGACAATAATTTTATAAATTACACCTGACAATACTAGATTGGATCGTCTGGACATTTTGTCTTGTAATAAGACAATTTTTTTTGGAATGTTATCGATCGGCGGATTAGTAACTACAAGGCTTCAAAGGTGAGGTACCTCAATTTTGTGACTATTTGTTGGTGGTCTGACAGAGGTGTCGATTGTATCAGCAATTGTGTGATTGCATTTTGAAATAGTTTACATCAATCATGTCAAAAGAATCTTTGCTTTTCAATGATTTGTCAAATGAGTATTATTTCATCATATTGTTTGTGTATGAAGCATAGTTTGTAGCTACTCAACAGTCCGACAACCCACCCACAGGCTGAACAAATTTTAAGAGGTTTAAAACTGTCAGACATCTCTCCAACCTATCAAGTATCTTCAAAGGATTTCAGAGTGCAAACCCCAATTCCAATGAAGTAGGGACATTGTGTAAAACGTGAATAAAAACAGAATACAATTTGCAAATCCTTTTCGACCAATATTCAATTGAGTGCACTACAAAGACAAGATATTTTATGTTCCAACTGATAAACTTTATTGTTTTCTTGGAAATATTCACTCTTTTTGAATTTGATGCCTGCAACATTTTCCAAAAAAAGCTGGGACAGGGGCATGTTTACCACTGTGTTACATCACCTTTGCTTTTAATAACACGCAGTAAGCACTGAACTGAGGACACTAATTGTAGAGGCTTTGTAGGTGGAATTCTTTCCCATTCTTCCTTGATGTATGACTTCAGTTGCTCAACAGTCCGAGGTCTCCATTGTCGTATTTTGTGCCTCATAATGGGCCGCACATTTTCAATGGGAGACAGGTCTGGACTGCAGGCAAACCAGTCTATTACCCTCACTCTTTTACTGCGAAGGCACGCTGTTGTAACACGTGAAGAATGTGGCTTGGCATTGTCTTGCTGAAATAAGCAGGGATGTTTCTGAAAAATACGTTGCTTGGATGGCAGCATATGTTACTCCAAATGTTGCTGTTGAGTTTTAACTTGCACTTGTAGACGTAGCAAGGAACTGTGTTAACTGACAATGGTTTTCCGAAGTGTTCCTGAGCCCACATGGTAATATCCTTCACAGAATTATGTTGGTTTTTCATGCAGTGCTGCCTGACAGACCAACAGTCACGGGCATTCAATGTTGGTTTTCAACCTTGCCACTTACACGAAGAGATTTCTCTGGATTCTCTGAATCTTTTGATGATATTATGCACTGTAGATGATGAAAACCCTAAAATTCCTTGCAATTGCACATTGAGAAACGTTGTTCTTAAAGGTTACCTATTATGCTATTTTTCCAAGTTTATATTTTGGTCTTTGACTCCCCTAGAGCAGTGGTTCTCAACGTCAGTCCTGGGGACCCCATGTGTGTGCTGGCTTTTGTTCCAACCACAGTTGCAATCGTAGGATTTTAACAAGCTGCTAATTTGTCTTAATTATGTGCATTTAATGTTTAGAGCAGTTATTTGCCCTCTTAACCCACAACTTAACAGAAATATCTATTTGCCCTCAAGAATTTCAAAAATACTATTCGCACATTGCAGTATATCAGAAATAACAGCATAAAATGAGAGAAAACAATGTAACCAATCAAATTAATGATGTAGTTGGCTCCTAATTAGTGAAAACTACTTGGCTCATCATGACAAATGTAGTCCACAAACAAACCAGTTTTGTGTTATGTTGATCTGATTAAGTTCACCTGAAGCTTTTTGAAAGAACATGAAACAGTTGTGTCCAGCAGCCTAATCTGGGGTTTATTGATTTCCTCAGTGTATAATTTGATCTGTTTGACATGTTATGTTACTTCACATTACTTGCAGTATTGCAATAAACACACTATCTTCAAGGGTGTTTTATTCTTCATTGCATGTATGGATGTTCCTATGTAACATTTGACTAAAGAGATATATTAACAACTCTGAACATGAAAAGCACCTCATTAAAGGCAGTCATAGCTTGTTAAAGTTCTACAATTGCAATTGTGGTAGGAACAAAAGCCAGCACACACATGGGGTCCCCAGGACCGACGTTGAGAACCACTGCCCTAGAGTACTCCTGATCGCGCAAAGTAGAAAAAGGGTACTTATTTCGCTCATACTGCCTTCCTCAAAAAACCCCATTTGTAGTCCATAGTGGTCTCTGCCTGAAACGCCTCACTGCGGTGGCTCTTCCGCTATAGCCCCCACTCCCCGTGTGCCCACTTTCTTCTGACTGGCCAGCTCTGTGGAGGGCGGAGTTGGGCGGGATGAGGCAGCAGAACGCAGTTTTCCATGTCCCACTCCCCAGAGTGAAACTTGAGACACGGCTGCCATCTGATAAGGAAAAGGCGGGCAAATTCCGTAATCTAATGCAGTACATGTGTATAGATCTAATGAAATGAACTTGTTCTAATAAACGCAGCGGCGAAAGTGGAGGACGTACTGCGAAAGTCTGGCAGCTCAAGCGCGAATTTGCTATCGGCTACAGTTTGCTACGGCGACAGTGGTGAGTACAGCGGTTCCTCTATTCTGTAGCTAGGATGCAGGGAAAGCTAGAATCCACCTTATTTAGACACATTTGTAGAACGGGCTGACATGCCCAAGTGTAGACCGAAGACCGTAGAAATCCGGTGGGTCTGAGTTTAGAGGGAAACATGGACAGTGAGGAGCAGCTAAAAGTGGACCAACAGCTTATGGACTGCTTCAGTGTGTATTAGGACCTGCTGGTTCGTGTGCATAGCTGTGGTGTGTTGTTAGCGTGGAGAAACGAACAGCTTCTGTGCTGGTATATGACGGAGGGCGAAGCTCAGGCTAAACTGCCTTTTCGGAAATTGCCTGTGGTAATGGTTTACTTATTGCTTCGGAATGACCAGCTTTTCCTCGCGGAAAATGGGCAAGTTATGGATAGTGCCGAGAGCGAGATAGAGCTCCAGTTATGTCATGAACATAATACAGGTTTTACAGACCGGTAGTTCGTTCCGTTTGTGTGAACCGTTGCCATCGTTTGTTACACCGGACACGTTATTTTTTATTTTTTTTTTAATAAAGCTGCTGTTATAGCCTGTGCGCTTCCCTATTGCTTTCACCGGTAGCATCAGAGAGCTTGCCCAGACATTGGAGATGTATCAGGCTGACCCCGGTCATGGATAAGTAAAGCGATCGTTTCACAAGCACCCAAAAACGCAGCCCAAGCTCCGCAAAACCTACGTCTGGTCTAACTGCAGCCCAACTCGGCAGACACATACAGCACCTCTCCAGTTAGCTTTGACTGTAGTGGCTACAATCAGGCAACGTTATGATGAAACTCTCACATTGATGCTTACCAAAGTAACACAAGCATACCAATCAGAATTACTGCATATAAGTTAACCAGGAGCATTTATAATTAGCACGGCACGCAAACTAACATGCAGTAGCTGATAACCGAGCGGTCATAACAACCACAGAGACAAACCCTTGCAATACAGGTTTTACAGACAGCAAGTTCTGTAACTGTGAACAGTTGTACCTAGCACCCAAATTACAAACAAGCATTAAAAGTTAGCTTCAAATAAGGTTTATGATCACACACCTTCTGTAGAATTTCCCCTGATATCACTCTTGCATATTTAGGACACAAACATTAGCAACAGTAACTTGCTCGTTAGCGCTGTGCTACAGCCACAATCAACTGGCTATCATCTCAGGTTGGCTTATGCAGTAAAAGCAACTTACAGCTTCTGTGTCTGTGAGTCACGGACAGTCGCGACCAATACAGGCTTTATCTTCAGATATTTTACAAAGCCTGCGTTTGAGGCCAGTTGTTAGTGCTAACTATCGTTAGCGGTCCTGCTAGCCACACGTAACACGTTAGCTTCACTTACAATATTTGCTGTTATATCGTTACTTACAGCTTGTGGCTCCGAGCGCTTGATCGATGCAGCTGCTTCAGGTTTGAGAAGCAGCTGAAACGCTTATCCTGTGTCGAATTATCCTTTATTGATAAAGCTGTCTTTGGTGAAATGCTGAGCACAATCAGCTAACGTTCCCTTTGGCCGTGGCTGTTTGCTGCCAGCAAACAAAAAAAGCTACCCATTGATTTCTGGTGGCATCCTCTTTTGGAAGAGAAATAAGTGTTTTTCTTCGCGTCAAAAAGTAAACGGACAAGCAGCTTTGGGAGAGATACTGACAAAACTGCACCTCAAATGATATTTGGTTCTTCTTTTGTATTTCCAAAGTGTTGACGCTACTAAGGCATAGTATGATCTGCCGTTGTTAGTGCCTGCTAGAATAGTGTCCGGTGTGGGCAGGTCCAGCGCTGTGATTGGCTCTGGCTAGGTCTGTACTAATTGGACGGCACAACCTGACGTCAGGTTTTGCCCAGATCTCGCGAAGATCTCGGGAGGAGCTGTTCAGAGAGGAAATCACGTTCACGAAATCACGTTCTTGGATTACGGCAAAACCCCTGTATCTTATGTTTAGAAACTTTTCAGTCATAAGCGGAGCTACCGCGGGGGCTAAGGGGGCGGCCGCCCCGGGCCCACGGCCAGAGGGGGCCCCCGCTACAGCCTCGCTGAGCTACATTCTCATTGCCGTCAAACAGAAAGAACAACTTCAAAAATCGTAACATATGTTATTACTACACATACTCGCCTAAGTACACAATTACTATGGCATGATGTTCCATATGTAAACCCCCATATCGGTATTCTAGTCACTATCATGGGTTTTTTTTTTTTTTTGAAAAAATTATTCATAACTGTTATATGAAGTTTTCATGCTTAATATACCCACGTTTTAAAGACTATTACTGAAATCAACTATTTTCTTATTTTATTTGATATTTTTCTTTCATGCTGATATGCAAATTGTCAAGATGATTGCAGGGTAATGTGTTGCCTAATGTCAAGTCTGTATTTGATTTGATCATGTGACCACGTTAGTGTCTGTAACGTCTGAGCTCAAGCGCAATATCTGAGCATCATCAAATCTGCAAACTCAGGAGCAGCTCATTCCATTCAAACATAAAGGCAGTAGTCAAAAAAGAAAACAAAGAACTGGAGGAGAGGGTAGCAAAGCTACCAGCACTAAGTTCATTTGGCTTCAAGCAGTTGCCGCACCACGGACGACCCTTCCTCAAGCAGCAATGCAGCCAACAGGTAACAAATCAAGATTGGCTAAAGTTTGACCAAAATAATGATAACGTCCACGGCTATTGTATTAATTTCAAGACAAGACGAGGATTTTGCTCAGCGCAAAGTTTGACGAATGCCATTCAAATAGGTGAGTAGGCCTACAAGTGACTTTCTTTTAGTCCAGAGTCGATTGTTGTATATTTGAGATCTATGGCAGAAATAAAGCAGTTCGTGTGCAGTTAATTGGTCATTTTATGGGATTTATGCAGATGCTGTTTTGTTGGGCAATTTAGGGGACATAATGGCATTGTTTTAAATATATTTAAATATCGTTAAATATTGCAGCTTTCGTCCGTCTCATCGCGTGCTTTTTCAAGTCACTTATGCCCTGTCTTTATGTCACCTTTATGTCAGATATTGCACTCGTGAGGTAACTGCACAGAAATGCAAGTTTTCGAACATTTTAACTGACCCAATTATCGCTGTACAGGAATTCTTTCCAAGGTAATTGCAAATTTTGTTTTCTTCCCATAAATTTGACATTCGATTGTGCCTCTATGAAATATTACCGGTGGTTTTAACCGCTCACAGTGGTATTCGTACAATGTTTTTCACAGTAACCCAAATATTACTGGCGGTATTAACTCCTATCAGTGGTATTTGTACAATGTTTTTCGCTGTAACCCTGTTACTGACCGCGCTGCCACACACTTGTATTTATGCATGTGCAGGTGACATGGTTTTGTTGTGGTGCGCACCAGAAAATGGGGCTCCCCGAAAGCCAATCCATGGGTTCACGGCCGCTTTGTCAGAGTGCCCATGCCTAAAGATCAACGTCATTATCTCACTCTTTGCAGTAATATAACGTTTCTTTTTTTTTTTTTTGCTCATGCTTAACTTAATTTCAGTAGTTTCAGAAATCTCTGTTGTTTTTTTTACCTCATGCAGGCCAATAATTTGACCCTTCTGAAACAGTACAACAACACCATTTCCATGGCCACAGGATATGATCTGACATTGTTGCTTAAAAATGAGAAGCTACTAACTGCATCAGTTAGGGTTAAATAACTTGTTACCAGCTGAAACATATTAATCACTGCAGTAATTATCCAATGGAAGGCTCTTGCCTTTTTGTTTAGTTAAATCCAAGAGGTGACTTTTTTGGCCGAGCAGTCTACGAACTCAAGACATGAAACAATTTGCTTCATTTAAACTGTTAGCGTTTTTTATTTATTTAAATTTCTTTTTGATTTGCATAAAGTGTTTTAATCACGTTTGTACCTGTGCAGTTAATGATATTCCAGTCTTTTTCAGTCGGGCTTGTTAAATCTTTTGAGGGCTAGTGACTTTTTTCTCTCACAAGCTCGACCGGCTAGTGGCAAAAAATGGGAAGATCCAACTTTGCCGACAAATCAAATTAATGAAACTCATATAGTAATTCTCACTTTTACCTGGCCGAAGGCTCGGAATAAATGAAAATGACTACTTTTGTCCTCGCCAAAGGCTTGGAATAAATGAAAATGAATATTCTCGTTTAACAGACGTCTGGCAACCATACCCTATATGCTTTTGCTGCCAAAGCACTGGCAACTTTTTTTTTCTCCCTCTGAACAATTTGATTGACAAAGTGGCTTCACTGTATTTTATCTGAAACATAAGTTTGCTAGGCTCAATAAGTGACGATTTGTGTTGGTTAGGATAGAATATGATGCAGACCTATCCGTTATTTTACAGTTGACTGCAATGACAATCTGAGGGGCCCCTTGTAATGCTTCGCCCCCTCTGGGGTGAGAGCCTAGCTCCGCCCCTGTTTTCAGTGGTTGAGTATGGACAACTAACATTATAACATTACTAATATGTTTTAAAAGAAGGATCAGCATCCTAGGTCCCCTTTAAACTATTGGACTATTTGCTCACGCAGTTGTTCACAAAGTGGTGAACCTTGCCCCATCCTTGCTTGTGAACGACTAAGCCTTCCGGCTTAGTCGTTCACAAACAGGTGTTTGTGAACAGGTGTTTTTGAGCATTCCGCAACTTTCCCAGTCTTTTGTTGCTCCTGTCCCAGCTTTTTTGGAAATGTATTTCAGGCATCAAATTCAAAATGAGCGAATACTTCCACAAAAAAAAAACAATAAAGTTTATCACAGTTTAAACATTAAATATCTTGTCTTTGTAGTGTACTCAAATGAATATAGGTCAAATAGGATTTGGAAATCATTTTACTCTGTTTTTATTCACGTTTTACACAACATCCCAACTTCATTGGAATTGAGGTTTGTAGATTCTGGGCATGATTACCTGCAATACATCGTCAATGTCTAATTGTGGAATCCCAGCATGGAGCAGGACTGCTCACTGCTGTACGCCAGTCGCTGTAGTGTGACTTTCTGCCATGCCACTTTCAGGAAACTTAGTCACCAGATTACCGTCAATCACCACAATGTACAACTCACTTCCAAAATACTTGGGACAAAGTGTAAATTATGAATTAAATCAAAACGCAATGACTTTCAAATCACACCAGCCAGTATTTTATTCACAATAGAACAGAGATAACATGGCAAATGTTGAAACTGAGAAATTTAACAATTTTATCCACAAAATGAGCTCATTTCAAATTTGATGGCTGCTACAGGTCTCGAAAAAGTTGGGACAGTGGCCTGTTTACCATGGTGTAGCATCCCCTCTTCTTTTTAACACAGAGTGGAGGCGTCTGGGCATTGAGGAGACAAGTTTCTTGAGTTTAGCCATTGGAATTTGATCCCACTCTTGTTTAATACAGGCACCCAAGCTGCTGGAGAGTTTTCGGTCTCCTTTGACAGACTTTTCGTTTAATTATGCGCCAAATGTTCTCAATCGGTGAAAGATCAGGACTGCAGGCAGGTCAGTTCAGCACACAAACTCTTCTACTACGAAGCCATGCTGTTGTAATAGCTGCAGTATGTGGTTTTGCATTGTCCTGCTGAAATACACAAGGCCTTCTCTGGAATAGATGTCGTCTGGAGGGGAGCATATGTTGCTCTAAAACTTTTATATACCTTTCAGCATTCATGGTGCTTTTTAAAACATGCAAGTGTCCCACACCATATGCACTAATGCATCCCCATACCATCAGAGATGCTGGCTTTTGAACTGAACGCTGATAACAGGAGGGGTGGTCTTTCTCCTCTTTAGCCCGGAGGACACAACCCCCATGATTTCCAACAAGAATGTCAAATTTGGACTCGTCTGTCCACAGGACACTTTGCTACAGTCCATTTTCAATGAGCCTTGGCCCACAGAACACGGCGGCGCTTCTGGATCATGCTCAACAATGGCTTCCTTTTTGCATGATAGAGTTTTAGGTGGCATCTGTGGATGGCACGGCGGACTGTGTTTACAGACAGTGGTTTCTTGAAGTATTCCTGGGCCCATTTAGTAATGTCAATGACAGAATCATGCCAGTGAGTGATGCAGTGGCGTCTGAGGGCACGAAGATCACGGGCATCCAGTAAAGGTCTTCGGTCTTGTCTCTTACACGTAGAGATTTTTCTAGTCCTTTACCCCTCGGCCGACTTCGGCCAGAGGGGTATTGTCGTCACCTGCGCGTCTGTCGTCTGTCGTCTGTCCATGACTTTGTCCAGGCCAGTACTCAGCAACTAATGATCACAGTTTCACCAAATTTGGTATGGTAACTCACTATGATCCATAGATGTACAACGTCTGATTTTTGGCTGGATTTGACCTTTGACCTTAGTGCTGTGACCTTGACCCTGGAAATCTTGTCCGGGTCAGTACTCAGCAACTAATAATCACAGCTTCACCAAATATGGTAACTCACAATGACCCATAGATGTGCAATGTCAGGTTTTTGGCTGGATTTGACCTTTGACCTTAGCGCTGTGACCTTGACCCTGGAAATCTTGTCCGGGTCAGTACTCGGCAACTAATTATCGCAGCTTCACCAAATTTGGTATGGTAACTCACTGTGACATATAGCTGTGCATAGGATGTCTTAGAGAGGCTGAGTCTCTCAGATTTCCTGCCTCAAGGTCACAGTGCTAAGGTGAAAGGTGAAATCCAGCAAAAAACGTGACATTGCACATCTATGTGTCACAGTGAGTTACCATACGAAATTTGGTGAAGCTGCAATCAGTAGTTGCTGAGTACTGACCTGTAAAAGATTTCCTGCCTCAAGGTCACAGCGCTAAGGTCAAAGGTCAAATCCAGCAAAAAGCCTGACTTTGCACATCTATGTGTCACAGTGAGTTACCATACCAAATTTGACGAAGCTGCCATCAATAGTTACTGAGTACTGGGCCGCACAAGATTTCCATGATCAAGGTCGCAGCGCTAAGGTCAAAGGTCAAATCCAGCAAAAAACCTGACGTTGCACATCTGTGGGTCATAGTGAGTTACCATACCAAATTTGGTGAAGCTGCAATCAGTGGTTGCTGAGTACTGGCCCGGACAAAGTCATGGACGGACGACAGACAACAGAGACACGCAGGTGACGACAATACCCTCTGGCCGAAGTCGGCCGAGGGGTAAAAACAGCAAAAAGAAAACCAGAAAATAATCACAAAGAAAGGCAAACATGAAAAAGCCTTCCTGAATGAAAAGACTTTTGCGTTTGTCATAAGGGTTCCGTGTCTGTGCTGCCTGTTGAAGGTCAAGAAGGCTTTTCCGCAAGCATGGAACAGCCGAGTCCAGGGCTCACTCCCCATGGTACATAACTTTTTTCTGGGGGACCATATAAGCCAACCGGCACCAGATCTGTAAATGTGTATGGAAATTTTTGCAGTAATCAGTCATTGTAGATAGGATGTGCATTGAGTCTGTGGAGACAATCCACCATATAATTGCAGGATGTCCAGTCCTTGCCAAAACAAAGTAAATTTAAAGAAATGACAGGGCTTCAGGGTACCTGAATTGGAAAATCATTAATGCTTTTTTAAGTCAGTGACAGGACTTTGTAGTCAGCCCCAGAGTTTGAAAGCAACAAAAGTTTTCAAACATGTTCATCGTTAGGTTGTAAAACTGGAATGTGAATTGGCATTTTATATTTGGTAGAGAAGTCAAGTCATTAAGTTAATTGTTGTCTGCTGTCAGGTGATTCGACAGGGGTAGAGTGTTAAAATGAAAGGTGGAAACTTGATTGTTCAAATTGGGTTGGAATCTTCCAATTAGAAGAGCCTCCACGGTTCGCTTGCATTTCTATTGTTTAGCTTATTTTCCAAGAGAAGGTGTGGCCAGGGTTTGAAGAAGAATGACGTGCTGGTTCTGAGGGAGTGGAGTTATTTCAGTCCTCACGTTCTTGTGTTCTCTCTTCAAAGTTACGTGAGGTATCGCCAATGTATTCCTCTTTACAAACGATACATGTCCCTTTATAAACTACATGTCCCTCAGTGAAAGTAAAGATTAGATTTTCTTCGTTTGCCATAGAATTCCAAATCTATAATGGCCTTGGGTGAATTTGGTTAGTTTCTTGATAAAACCCAAACTTTGCTTTTCATTTGTTCTGCAGTATGGAAAGCAAATGGAAATAAATGGCCTATCATCAAACTGCTGTATTGGTATAAAGGTTTCGGTCTCCTGCGGAGTTTCAAAACTATTGATGGTGTCGTAAATGAACTTGTGAGGGTATCCAGCTGTTATGCATGAGCTCTTGATCACTTTCACTTTGGCATCCCAGTCTGTGGTCACGTGTTTCGCTCAGTGCAATGCGTTTGTTATTGTATTGCATTTCTACTTAGTGGGACTTTGGGACGACCAGTGTGTTGTTAATTTTCCGGGTTTCCGGTAGATTCTTTGTTCAAATTTTCCATCTTTGTACTGGAAAGCAGTATCCAGAAAATGGTCGGGATTTTGTTCGGCAGTGAAATTTTTATGTGAAACTTGGAAAATGCCATCCTCCCTACAAATAAGCCAGAGTCATTTGACAGATATATCAATGATTGTTTTTCCAAGCGACTTAAGAATGAGCCTGACAATCTGTTGAATGCCCTAAACAATTTCCATCCCAACATCACTTTTACTGCCAAACAAAATCCCGTGTTCACGTGTTCATCAAAATCCAGGTGAGTGTGAAACCTAATACCCAGATTAGTGACTGGAGAAGAGAGACCAATGCATTGGCTGACAATGATGAGATGAAATATAAGAGATGTGCCAACAAGGAATATCTGAATTTCAGTAGTGTTGCATGTGTTGGGACACAGTTCGATACCCACTGACAAAATTACTCTTGCCAGCACTGTTTTACAAAATATAGAGTCTTTAATGAACAACAAGAGCCATCAGAAGATTGAGTTCACCAGTCATATAGAAACAAATATCAAAATCATCCATCCATCCATCCATTACGTATACCGCTTCTTCCTCATTAAGGTCGCCGGGGAGATGGAGTCTATCCCAGCTGACGATGGGTGAAAGGCAGGAACACACCCTTGACAGCTCGCCAATTCATCACAGGGCGCACACACCATTCACACATCATTGATAAGTCAGCCAGGTTCTATTAAAAAATATAGAAGAGATTTGGAGTTATACTCCAGACAAACAAGCCATACTCAAATTCAGCAAAAAGTCACAAAAATGTCGAAGTTTATGCCATTGGAATGGAAAAAATAAAAATTCAAAATAGCAAGAATACGACCACAACATGTATTTGATGTGTTAGCCAAGTTTTATGAAAAAATATTGAACGGTTATCCAGTTATGCTCCACACAATAAAAAGTTTACAGACGGACAGACAGATGGATGGACAGAGCCCCCCCCTCCCATTTAAAAATATATCTCAACTGCAACTGCAGCCAAGACCGAGACCACAAATCAAAACTAATAGATATTCCATAATAAAAAAACAAGTTGTAGCCTACTTTTGCATTCAATTCTCTGTGGTATTTTGTTATGGTTCTGCTTCGTGTGCTTGTTTGTGCTTGTGCGTTTCCCCCATGTCTCTCTTGATTTGTGTTTCAGCTCCATTCCCGCAGCCTGTCCATCTATTCCCCCTCGCCCTGGTTCCTGTGATGTCGTGTGACAGCCTGCATGCCTGAGTCCTGTGGTCCAATCACGTTTCCTCTTTCGGTTTCGGCTGTGGTATTTCATTCATTGCTTCCACCTGCGCTTAATTCTGGGTCTCGCAAAACTCTGAGTGAATGGGTCGCAAACTCTGAGTGAATGCGTTCTGATAGGGCTATTACTAACCCGTACTAACCTGCACTTAAGGGTGTTTGTAAATATCTTGTAATACTAACATTATTTGCTCATTAGCGAGTGCGAGTGTTTCTAGCTTTTGTAAATTCCTTCCTAAGCTTTCCCTGATTAACTGCTTTTAAAGCTATACATTCCTTTGCTGTTCTCGTGGTGCTTTTTACTCGTCACGTTTAGATTACCTCAATCTAAACTGTCTAGTTTGATTGATCGTCTTAGCGTCTTGTCTCGAGTCATCATTGTCTACCCGGTCATCGTGAATTTGTTTATTAATCCCATGTGTTTCTGTTTCCCCTTGAGATTGCCTGCCTTATCCCCGCCTCCTCCCTAGTGTATTTAAACTGGGAAGAGGGAAGAGATGTCAGACGGGACTTCGCGTTTTCACCTGAGTCTGCGCGGCATTGAAGACCTCTGTTCCTTCCGAGCATTTCCGTTGTATTTTTTAAGTCCAGTGTCTTCCCCTTGTCTAAGTCCCCGTGTGCCCGCCAGCTTGTCTCAGTTTTATTCTAGCCACTCGTGGAGTGTGTATATTAATTTCCCCCCTTCCCTGCCTTTGGCAGAGTACCTTGGTTCTCCTGGTTCAGTGCATGTGCACGGTGTTTCTTTTTGGCCTGTGTGCCACTTTTCCTGTGTCTGGGTTCCAAAGAAAACCTCCTGGATCCTGCGCCTGGTGTCCACCTGACCTCATTTCCTAACAGTATTTAAATGCTTAACATCCTGAAATGGCCAAAGATCGTGTCATATAACTACTTAGTTGTTTGCTGGTATCTATGCAAAGCTATAGAATCTCTCTTTCAGTCATCATTAAGCATGTAAAGTTGTAAAATAGTCCAGTCTCCTTGTTTCTCAATCAACCAGACATCACTTGATAAAGCAAAGAGATATCATTATTTATTTGACAGATACTTAAAACAGACCTAAAATGAGAGATGTTACATGCAGTCCGTCATACCAACTATGTATTATGTTTGCTAGGGAAATGCAACTTGGTAATATTAGGCCTGTTATGACTTGAAAATCACAACAAAGAAAACCAGCAATGACAACTAAAACAAATTTATTCTTCACTGAAAAAATAAAAACTTCTGCAAATAATCCACTGTTCAATCCTATAATAACACTCTAATGCCACTATGTAACTCTGCTGCCAAAACAAAAACTCTGCTACTGGTGACCAAATTCACAGCATTTATATAGACTAGCAACATTCAGGAAAGATCTACAGGATTCCTGGGCAATCCCGCCCCCTCTAGGCAGGAAGACGCCAGAAGCTTCCAGAAAGCACTAGTCTATTACAAATGATATTACATCAGATCATGTTTTGCTACAGACACACCACCAGAGGGTGCTGAAGAACAAAATAAATAGCTGACCAGCAAGGCAGCAAAAACAGCATGTAACAAATCTCCATTTACAAATGAAATATAATGCTGTACATAAAATACTCACATAACAGGCCACATTCTGGATTAATTCAAAACTAGCTCCATTTCTTATTTTGAAGGGACAAACAGTCTTGGATCTCTAGTGCATGCTCACCTGTGATTATAAAATTTAAAAATGACTTGTATTATGATTTTTGGATGAGGGAACTTTCACCCACCTGTTACTGCTTGAAGGATCTCTGTAGGGAATGTTGACCCCAGCAACCTTCTGTGTGGAGCAGCCCATAAAGAAGAGGGGGACACATAACAAGATGGAGACAAACAGGACAGCCACACAGAACCTGGGGATGGCCTTCAGGGAGAACTTGGCCCGCTTCGTGATAACCCCTCCAAGAAGAATGCCTACAGCTGCTGCTGGCAGGTTGATTGCCCCTGCAGGATACAGAGGAAGGACAGGGATGCTCAATCCACAAAGGCAAATAAAGCAACAATGCTGTTGTGTTTCCAGTGTCCTGTGCCGTTCTGCCAGGACACTGTGGGGTTTTAACAGTTTCTTGTGCCAGGTTACATCATTCATAGTCATTACTCATGCCATGGTTTTAACAGTTCTTGTATCAGGATTCAAGATTCACAGTTTTCACGTTTATTGTTCATGTTTTTTAAATTTTCCATGTTTTGTATCTCGCCAGGTCCGGTCTGCCCAGCCAATCCGCCTCTCCAGTGTCTGCGTGGTCATTTCCATGTTTTACTTCTCGCACTACGTGCGGGAGTGGCTTACGGTTTCAAACTTCTTTTTGACGTTTCTTCCTTCAGGGCTTCCTAGTCTTCATGCTTGTTAATTATTTTAATTTATTACTAACAACCTACTAATCAATCACGGGAGGTGTTTCCATTAGATAGGCACGTACTAACCATTACTAATTTAGACAGGGATTTAACTCGCATGCTTCCTGCTTTCGCTACATTCTTACCTGTGCTTTACTATTATCTAGTTTAACACTTTAACTGTTCATAGTATCTTATTGGGTTCTTATATGCTGCAACACGCTCATTGTTCTTAATGAGCAAATACCTGCTCTTATTGTCTCGTCACGCCACAGCTGTTTTCCTCTAGTCTTGCGTGCCATGTAATTAAACAATCTCGTTTCTCCCTGTCGGTCTACAGGTGATCCTCTTTGTCTTGTGATTGTTCCTGCTATATCTGGGGAGAGGTTGGAGTTGGCTGGCAGACACAGTCTCGTTCTCCATGCCCGGTTCTTGCTATAGTGTTTCCTTGCCATAGTCTTGCCTAGTGTTTTGTATATCTCGTTTTGCATGTGCCGTGTGCCATTGCCGTCTTCGTTTATTTTTGTTTATTGGTATTCCTCCCGAGAGTTTCTAGTGGCTTTTATTTTCTCGTTTTGTATTTTTGTTTGTACAAAACCCAAAACCAGTGAAGTTGGCACGTTATGTAAATCGTAGATAAAAACAGAATACAATGATTTGCAAATCCTTTTCAACTTATATTCAATTGAATACACTGCAAAGACAAGATGTTTAGTGTTCAAACTGAGAAACTTTATTTTTTTTTTGCAAATAATCATTAACTTAGAATTAAAAGGCAGCAACACATTGCAAAAAAGTTGGCACAGGGGCCTTTTTACCACTGTGTTACATCACCTTTCCTTTTAACGACACTCAGTAAACGTTTGGGAACTGAGGAGACCAATTTTTGAAGCTTTTCAGGTGGAACTCTTTCCCATTCTTGCTTGATGTACAGCTTAAGTTGTTCAACAGTCCGGGGTCTCCGTTGTCGTATTTTTACGCTTCATAATCGCCACACATTTTCAATGGGAGACAGGTCTGGACTACAGGCAGGCCAGTCTAGTACCCGCACTCTTTTACTACGGAGCCATGCTGTTGTAACACGTGCAGAATGTGGCTTGGCATTGTCTTGCTGAAATAAGCAGGGCGTCCATGAAAAAAGACGTTGCTTGGATGGCAACATATGTTGCTCCAAAACCTGTATGTACCTTTCAGCATTAATGGTGCCTTCACATATGTGTAAGTTGCCCATGCCTTGGGCACTAATACACCCCCATACCATCACAGATGCTGGCTTTTGAACTTTGCGCCTATAACAGTCCGGATGGTTCTTTTCCTCTTTGGTCCGGAGGACACAATGTCCACAGTTTCCAAAAACAATTTGAAATGTGGACTCGTCAGACCACAGAACACTTTTTCCACTTTGCATCAGTCCATCTTAGATGAGCTTGGGCCCAGCGGCCGGGCGGCGTTTTCTGGGTGCTGTTGATAAATGGCTTTCGCTTTGCATTGTAGAGTTTTAACTTGCACTTGCAGATGTAGCGACGAACTGTAGTTACTGACAGTGGTTTTCTGAAGTGTTCCTGAGCCCATGTGGTGATGTCCTTTACACACTGATGTCGGTTTTTGATGCAGTACCGCCTGAGGGATCGAAGGTCATGGGCATTCAATGTTGGTTTTCGCCTTGTCGCTTCACGTGCAGTGATTTCTCCAGATTCTCTGAACCTTTTGACGATATTACCGACCGTAGATGATGAAATCCCTAAATTTCTTGCAATAGCTCGTTGAGGAATGTTGTTTTTAAACTGTTCGACAATCAGCTCACGCATTTGTTCACTAAGTGGTGACCCTCGCCCCATCCTTGTTTGTGAATGACTGAGCATTTCAGGGAAGCTGCTTTTATACCCAATCATGGCACCCACCTGTTCCCCAATTAGCCCGTTCACCTGTGGGATGTTCCAAATAAGTGTTTGATGAGCATTCCTCAACTCTCTCAGTCTTTTTTGCCACTTGTGCCAGCTTTTTTGAAACATGTTGCAGGCATCAAATTCCAAATGAGCTAATATTTGCAAAAAATTACAAAGTTTACCTGTTCGAACATTAAGTAACTTGTCTTTGCAGTGTATTCAATTGAATATAGGTTGAAAAGGATTTGCAAATCATTGTATTCTGTTTTTATTTACGATTTACACAACGTGCCAACTTCACTGGTTTTGGGTTTTGTAGTTCTGTGAAGTTTTTTTTTTTTTTTTTTGCAACCCTTTGGGCCGAGTTTTTTGTTGGCCATCGTGCCTGTTTTGTTTTGTAATAAACCCTCTGAGCCTATTCCTGCGTCTTGCGTGGTGTCCACCCGTCCGCTGCAACACAATGCCATGGATCTACAGTGAATTAGATATACTCAAAAATGAGAGTGTGTCTCTCAGACACACAAATTAAATTTAGATTCATCAGGTTAAGATTCATAAAGAAGTCCTTACAGCACTGAACATTTGAAGACTTCAGAACTGGATCATATTTCAGATACTTACGCACATTAGCTGGACTCACCAATGAGTAGGCTGGCATAGGCAGCTGAGGTGCTGTACTGCCACTCAAGGAACTTGCTGAGGAAGGTGGACAATCCGGCTAGCACCGCGGAGAAACAGCACTGGGCCAAAACCAGTAGCAAGAAGAGCGGACTCAGCAACAGCTTCACAAAGAGTCGGGGGAACACTGCCATTGGATCAGAAATGTACACTGGCATAGTCACAGGAAAGGGCGACATGCAAACAGTTACCTCAATCATCTATGAAAGTTTTGGAGAATTGCAATAGGATGTGGGCCCCACTTACAGAAGGAAATGTAGAGGAAACCCGTTAAAAGGCATTAGTAGGTAACATCCCCTGAACTTTAATATGCATCAGGCTAAACTTACACTGGAAGCATTCCATTTGCTGCTTGTCCTTTATATCACAAGTGTACTTCTTTGTGTGTCCATCCACAAATTCTGTGGGGTAAATTATCCTCCATACAATACTATTAGGGAAAAGGTTGTCTTTCACTTTAAGTGAACTGCAAATTAAAGAACTGTCCCTGAGGTGTTACAGAATATTTTAAGTACTTTTAAGACTAAATACAATTGGTTAATACTTCAACATTCACATCAAAATACTTGCAAAATCTGACATTTCCGCTTGAACAGCAAGCCTTATTGATGTCAAAACTCCTAGAGCTCTTCAATGACAGGAAGTTAAGAAGTTCTTGCTGACGACCTAAAGTGTCTGCTTTCCCGTGAGTGTTCTGACGCCTAACAGCCATATGCACTGGTATTTTAACAATCTTTGAGGATTTTTATGCAACAAATGCTCTGGTATAGAACCAAAAAAACACTATTTTAGAGGTTTTAAAAAACTACAAAAGAGCTCTTTGTTGGTACCGCAGGAATAAGTCAACAGGGCACAGCTCATTGTGAAATGTTTTGAGAATAAAGTGTAGGAGTTTAGGAGGTGAACTAAAATGTCTATCCACCGTCTGGAGGTCCAGCCAGAGCCAGACAGGAAGCAGGAGACAGTTCACTCTTTTATATAGTGCATCAGCAGGGATACACAGTCATATGTACGAACGGAAGTTGACAGGTATGTATATATGGTTTCCCTGAAGGGAGAAAGGATATAGCCATATACGTAAACTATTGCACGTGCGTAGTAATCTGACAATGACACCAGGTAGGTAAACAACAGAAGCTAAAACATAAATTAGTTTGTTAAGCATGTTAGCTGAGTGTAATGATTAAATCTGTGGCAAACTTTCTAGATCCCGAAGGTACAAAAGGAGCAAGATCATCATTGAAGTGACAGTAATATCTGCGACAACATCAATTTCTCCTCAATATAAAGAATACGAAAGACAAGTCACTTTTCACTCATGCAAACTTTGCAGAAAAGAAACTAATGAGAGAAACCAATGGAACACACAAATCTCCAGTGGCTAGGCAGCCAGCACAGAAAGGGAGGGTGAGCAAAAGCTTGTGCATTAACCAATTTTAGAAAGCACAAAAGCTCAAAACAAGAGGGTATTTAGCAGGGTTGGGTTCAATTACTTTTTCAATTACAATTGATTGTAATTGTAATTAAAATTACAATTACTTTCTGGACAGAATGTTCAATTAAATTACAATTACTTTTCAATAAAAAAAATCAATTAAAATTAAATAACAATTACGAAAGTAATTGATTACAATTACTGTAATTGTAATTGAAAAAAAGTAATTGAACCCAACCCTGGTATTTAGTATGAATAGAGTTAAGGTTCAACATCACTGTCCCATGGCTGCCAAAGCATTCCTCGGCCTCTCAAAGGATAAGCTTTTCAAAGGATAAAAGATGGTGCCCTTCAGTTTTTCAATTGTCTGGTTGCTTTCTCCTTATTTGAAGCATTGTAAAAATGTTCAAAAAATAGTGCCATGGGCACTGTAGCTCACTTGGTTTATTTCAGGCTCTAGTGTTATGTAAACTCACAAGTGGTAGTATTTTTTATGCTTGTGTCCAACATTGGGACAGCAAAGACACCTTCTGTAATTTGTGTAGAAAAAAAAACAAATATAACTACAAGCGGTAACTATGGCATCCAATTTTCAGTTCATGTCACGAAACTGTGCATGTATACTTTGCCCTACAAATTTCAGGTTGAAAAGTCATTGCCATATCTTTGAAGTAGCAGCTGTTACCTGATTGACAAATAGCAGCCAGATATTTAAAGATGTACTTTGCACATTGGAAGGACTTTTTAATCCTCATACAGAGATGCAATATGCAAAATTAGAACCATTGAGTGAAATGGTTGAAAACAAATACGCAATTTTACGTTGTTTCTCTTACCACAGCACCACATCTTGGCCAATTGGTGTGAAATTTGCTGTACCTCTCAATAGCGCCACCATTTGGCCAATCAAAGTAATTTGCATTAAGACTGCTCTTAGTAGTATAAATTTTCATGATTGATGAAAGTTAAAGTGAGCATAGGGGCCAATGAAATTTACTTGGCTGATGTTGGCCATCTTGTTTGAACTATCATTTTGTTCTTACAAGTTTTCATGGCAACCTTCACCATTACAAAGCATGTAGAATTTACAGTTGCTCGCACAATTGTTATGACCATTTGTTTGCTGTAGTGCCACCTATGAGCGGATTTAAACCAAATTCGGTGTGATGAAGTTGCATGGCCTGTAGATGTATGATCTCAAGTTTGGTAATGATTGGGCATTGCTTTAACGAGTTACAGCTCTTTATATCAATATAGCCCTCGCCCTTAAATTTTGTGTGAATTGATTGCACTGTCAAGGAGGAGATAAAAATGAAAGATTTCACAAACAAATCAAAATGGCAGAAAGTTTGCAAATTCACAAATGGGTATGGCTTAAATGGTTTGATTCGTCTTGACCCACAGAATCTAACAAAAAAATAATTTTGTTTCTACGACCTATGGTTTATAAGTTATTGCCCAAGATATACTGTACCTCTCTTTAGTGCCGCCATATGGCCAATCAAAGTAATTTTACTAAAAATGACTCTTTTCCACATCTTTAACAAGAATATGAAGTTTGATGATAACAGGTGACAACTGAAGTCAGTACAAGGGCTACTGAAATTTGATTGGCTGATGTTGGCCATGTTGTTTCATTTATCAATTTCTTCTTATAGATTTTCATAGCAACCCTGACTAACATGAAGCATGCAAAATTTCAAGTTGATCACACAAATGGTTTAGGAGTTATGACCATTTGTCTGCTATAGCGCCACCTATGGACGTGTTACACCAATCGAACAATTTATAATCTGTCCTTCCATATATACCTTCTCGCCAAATTTCACATTGATCCCTTCAGTGGTTTGGCAGAAGAAGATCAAAGTTCACGCAGAAGCCGTCGCCACCGTGTGATCGCATAAGCTCCCTTTGGTCCGTTGCATCAAGTGAGGTAACTAATCCAAAAAAAAATCCCATTTGTAATATCAGGACTCCATATGGGTAATTCTTTTATATAACACTGGTTTTGTGCAAAAGTTTTCATTTATTTTAAAAAATTTTTCAGCATCAGTTTTTTAAAGTAAGCCAGCATTTTTAAAAGGTTTTTTTTTTTTGTTGCAAATTTACTCCAAGTTGCTGCAGTTTCTAAGGTTGGCCATATATGTAAGCTCCAAATTTCTGTGTGAATTTCTGCTCATGGATTGGCACTTGATTCTGTGCGCTGAATCCCTTTCCATTTAAGCCTGGCAGTCAGTATATAGTTTTGCACACTGACTCCATGCAAAAATACAAAGCAGTAATGTCCAACAGTGACTTCCTAATGCACACATTGTACAAACAACAAAGGCAGTGTTGTTTTATGTTTAATGTGATTGTACAATTTAAATAAAATAGGGAACATTATTTTTAGGTCCTCCAGGTGTGCTTCCACTAGGTCAACAAGCTCCTCTCTGTCAATAGTTTAATGGATTTTCTCTAATAATAAACCGGTAATTATTTTTTGACAGATTGTAATCTGAATTTAGCGGCAGAAGTTGGGCACCACGGTGGGAAATTCCTCAGGAATCCTCATTGTAATGCCACATTATCGAGATGGTGAGTTGCTGTTTGCATATCGACACCAAGTTGGCACAGAATAGATTTTACTGGGCGCAGAATTACTGTACGAGGCAACACGTACGTGGAAAGGGTGTGGTGGTTATACATAAAATCAGCTTCTCAGTGTGTGGACGCTCAGCCAAAATGCATTTCAGCACATATGGCTTAAAGTTCTGTACTACTAGGCATACCCTGAGACAAACATCTTTATTTCTACAAACCCCAATTCCAATGAAGTTGGGAGGTTGTGTAAAATGTGAATAAAAACGAATACAACGATTTGCAAATCCTTTTCGACCTATATTCAATTGAGTGCACTACAAAGACAAGATATTTAATGTTCAAACTGATAAACTTTTTTTTTTTTGGAAATATTCACTCATTTTGAATTTGATGCTTACAATACGTCCCAAAAAAGCTGGGACAGGGGCATATTTACCACTATGTTACATCACTATTCCTTTTAACAACACTCAGTAAGCGTTTGGGAACTGAGGATACTAATTGTAGAAGCTTTGTAGGTGGAATTCTTTTCCATTCTTGCTTGATGTACGAACTCAGTTGCACAACAGTCTGGGCCCTCCATTGTCGTATTTTGCGCTTCATAATGCGCCACAGATTTTCAATGGGAGACAGTTCTGGACTGCAGGCAAGCCAGTCTATTACTCGCTCTCTTTTACTACGAAGCCACGCTGTTGTAACTTGTGCAGAACGTGGCTTTGCATTGTCTTGCTGAAATAAGCAGGGATGTCCCTGAAAAAGACGTCGCATGGATGGCAGCATACGTTGCTCCAAAACCTTTATGTTCAGCATTAATGGTGGCTTCAAAGATGTGCAAGTTACCCATGTCATGGGCACTAACACATCCCCATACCATCACAGATGCTGGCTTTTGAACTTTGCGCTGATAACAATCTGGATGGTCCTTTTCCTCTTTAGCCTGGAGGACACGATGTCCATGATTTGCAAAAACAATTTGAAATGCGGACTCATCAGACCACAGCACACTTTTCGTCAGTCCATCTCTGATGAGCTAAGGCCCCGAGTGCCAGCGGCATTTCTGGGTTTTTTGATATATGGCTTTCGCTTTGCATGGTAGACTTTTAAAGGTGCACTATGCAAGTTTGTTTATTTTCTGCGCGATTATATTTTTGTCTCAATTCGCCGACATCTCCCCACGATCCGCTAGCTGCCTGCCCCTGAATTCACTGTAAAAAAAAAAAAAAAAAAAACCCGAGCTCTGGAGACCGCACACGCGTCACAAACTGCAAATAAACACAAGGGGCACACGCTGTGCCCCGTAACATAACAAACCCTTCTGGCCAATCACCGACAAGAGTTGACAGTTACGGAAGCATGGGAGGGAGGGAACTATGGGAGGGAGGGGCGAGCTACCTCTGTTTTGTTTGAATTCGAATGTCGACAGAAGTGATGTCAACGAACATGCATGGTGCACCTCAGTGGCGAGCGGTGACCTTTTACTCTATTCATGCTCTTGTCTTTAACTCTATGCGAGCTCAGAAATTTTTGGGTATTTATTTATTAAAAAAAACGCATAATATGGTTTTTAACTACTATATCAACTCGATTTTGATAGACACGCTCACACTCACACGTTGCCCCAAAGTTGCCAACAACAATATGTTGGAATTTACAGTGTAACGTTAGGTAGGCTAAATGAAAGCGGAAATATTTAGAACTGACACAGGTTGATGCACACACGCAGCAATGTAACCAGCTACATGGTCAGTCAAATGACACATGAACATGCCCACAATGTTACCAACAATATGTTGGAATTTACAGTGTAACGTTAGGTAAATGATAGCAGAACAGAACTGGCTTACACCCCGCCTTTCCAAAACCCCCCCACTCCGAATGGACAGTCAGAAGCAATCAGAAAGGAAACGGAGGCTGCACATTGATCCTTTTTTCCTTTCTGAGGTCAAACGGATCATGTGCATATATTAACCGCAAAACAAGCAAATACTTCATATTAATGACATATAACGCTCATTATGCTTCAGCTGAATCCTCTAAGCAAATGGCCATGTTGAATTGAAATTAGTTTATCATGTAAGTGTTGATTGATGTTAATGAAATTGCATGAAATTGCTCCAATGCGTGAAACCGATCTTTGTGCACAATCACACAGCCTGATATGCCCTGACACACCCAGTGGGACCTGCTGTACAGACCGTTGGTCTTTCTTACCTTAACCCTGGTTATTTTCTGAAAGCACCAAGCAAAGAAATATATTTTTTCTCCCCCGGCGGCTGCAGCAGGCTCGCGCCCGTGAAGTGGGCTCAAGCCGGGTTCAGCTGCACTCGAGCGGAGCGGGGGAGAGAAAAAAAGGCGTATTTCTTTTGCTTGGTGGGAGATCTCCCACAACGGAGTGGGGGAGAAAGCAAGTGAGACAGATCTGCTCAGTCCCTGAGCAGCAGCCGGGAGTGGGGATTTCACCACCACGGACAGCGCGCGTAAAAAGACTTGACAGACCTTGAAATGTGTTTGCTGCAAGCTAAATTATAGTCTACATAGGCCCAATTAATGAAGACAGTGACATATTTCCAAAAAAAAACAATGAGTTGAACTAGCAAAATTATACACAGGCCTAATAAATGAAGACAGTGACATATTTGACAAGGCCAGTTACAGAACAAACACGCTCAATAATAAATAAATGTCCTACCTTATTTATAGATGAATTCCATCCTACGGGCCTTCTTGGCAAACTCCGCGATGACTTTGTCATAGAAGCTTTCATCAACTTGATCTTATGAAGCATCCTCCTTTCTACAGACATCATGGCAAGGCCAGACAATCTCCGATGTCCCATGGCATTACGCTGATACGTCTTGATCCGTTTTAGTCCAGAGAATGTTCTTTCTACCGAGGCAGTGGTGGATGGCAGAGTGAGGAACATTCACGCAGTTTGTAGAGTTGGGGCATGGCATCGCAAAGGCCATTCAAGCGCATGAAAGGGTTCATTCCAAGACATTTCGCTTTGTCAGTTCAGGAGACGCATACAACATTTTCAGCTCACTGTGCAAAAGCAGAGTCAAATGCGCTGTCTGGAAAGGCCTGCTCATACTGATGGAATCTGGAGAAGTCCAGTAGACCCAGAAATGCCATCTTCTCCAAAGATGAAAGACGCTGTTGCATTTGGGAATCAATTGTGTCCAGCACTTTGAAATAAAGTTCTTTATATTCCGTTTTTATGTCATCTGCCCCTCTGCTCCTCTTTGCTGGGTTCTCAGGTTCTGGGACCAGAGCAAAAACACGTTCAAACTCCACTCTCTGTCTTTGCAACTGTTCTGCTGTTCTCTTCATTTGACTCACACAATAGCCAATGTCAAAGCCCTTAGTTTGTAGGATGTTGAAAAGTACATCTGTGTGTGAAAAAACATCAAAAAAACAACAAAAAAAAAAGCTGCAGGAGAAATACAACTTTGGGGTCCTTTAAATATTGCAGAAAGCCCCCTGCTGAAAGAATGGACCTCTCGTCCCAGTCAAACGGGTTGTTCTTGATGTCATTGAATAGTTGGATTAGTGATTCGTGGTTCTGTTTTGTTGTGTTTACTAACCTAGACGTGTAATTCCACCTAGTTGGGGCAGCTCTGGGGAATCGCCTCTTCACAATGTCATCAAGAGCCTTAGTGCGCTTTGTAGAGGTAATAAAAAATGATGCTAGGCCACTTAAAGTTGAAAAGAAAACCTTGCAGTCTTTGATAGTGCTGCACGCTTGTGACAGCACCAAGTTAAGAATATGGGCAATGCAATGTACGAAACAGCAAGATGGGTATCAGTCCCTAACCTTGGCCTGAAAACCATTTAGGTGGCCATACATCACTGCGGCTCCATCGTATATTTGACCGACAAGCTTGTCACCGCATTGCACTTCATCTACAGCAGCAAAAACATTCTCTGCTAGGGCCGTGGCTGTTCTGTCAGCGCTGACATCAGAAAAGCCTACAAATCTCTCTTCCACTTCCCCCTCTTTGGTGACATACCTCCAGACAATAGAAAGCTGGGCAAAGTTGGACACATCAGTTGTTTCATCAAGTAATATAGCTACAAAGCTTGCATCTTTGATTTCGGATTTTATCTCATTCAACACCACACCAGCCACAGCTTCAATCAAATCATTCTGAATGTGGCTTGACACGCCAGAGAACACAGTACTTGTCTCCAAATTATAGGCTAGCCTCTCATCATTTATCCGGAGTAGATTGACAAGCTCAATGTAGTTACCGCGGTTGTCTTATCCTTCCCCTACTGTGTGCCCTTGAAATGCCTGCTCCTGGGCTCCAAGGTAGACAACGATGTCCACAAGCCTCTTCAACACATCCCGGTTCTTTTTTACCCGCTCGTTGTGCTGCTCTGTGGCTAGTCGCAGTCTCTCATTCAGCTGATGATCGATCCGTGTGTTGCCAAATGTCTGCAGTTTTACCAGACAAAGTATGTGTGAAGATGCACGCTCATGCTTGCTCATAGCGGTGTGGAGGTTGTTTAAATCACCATAACCTGTCGTGGTCCAGACTGTGTGTACGTGGAAAAAAGGAGACACGGCCAACAGAACAGTTTGCTAACCTGTGGATAGCCAGCTAGCCATTTATGTTTCTCGTACGTGCTCGCTTGAAAGTGACGGATGAAATTCTTCGTCGTTTTTGTGATAACTAGTTCAGGGGTAGGCCGTCCACTTAAAATTATATTCTTCTTTTCCTCAAAAGTTCTCCGGGAAAACGGCACTGAACGCAGACTCGATTGAATTAATATTTTCACTCATTTTGACTAGGCTATATGGCGATGAAATGAGCCAGTAGCTGCGTTTCCATTACCACTAGAAATGCGCAAAACCTAAATATCGCAATAAAAAAACTGGTAATGGAAACACCCAATTTTCGAGAAAACTCTCAAATATCGATAAAAAGTTTTTACGCTCTCATGAGGTGGTTTTTTAGGCGTGTCGATAAAGAACTTTATCGTAAAAGTGTAATGGAAACGCTTTTTTCGCTAAACATGACATCCTCGGACGTGGTTGTGCTCACATCGAAGGTTTCGCCTATTACCCTGTACTCGGCACAGGTTGCGAGTTTGTAAAGGGCAATAGCCACTCGCTTTCAAGTCAGAACCGCCTCCCTGGGACAGGACACGTCTGGTGCCACATGTGGTCCTATAACCTCACAGAGCTGATGGAAGGTTTTGCGGGTCATCCTGAAGTTCTGGATTCAGAGTTCATCTGTGAACTCTTCGGTCATGATCACCTCCCAGAAATCCCTAATTCGTGGTCGCTGCCACACATAAGGACTCTGCCGCTGAAAAATGACCCGCTGCCTTCGCCTTCTGTTAAAAATCGCCACGGCAACAGCAGTGGCAGCAACCATTACTGCACAATGTTTTGGCAGTCCATACTGTGTGCAGTATCACGGGACGGACGATTTTACAAGAATTACCGTAAATTACGCAAAATATCTTTCAATGGAAACAGCAAAAAGTCGCAATTGGTCTTTATCGAAACTTGAGAAATATCTATTTTATTTTGTGCAAAACTGTAATGGAAATGCAGCTAGAGACTGCTTGCTGCTGAAAAATTCAAGCAAGCTAGCTACGCGCATGCGTGTTGGCTGATAAGCTGCTTCACTGACAGCTTTTTTGCTATTCAAAATGCTCATGTACAGAAAACAGAGGCTCCAGCACTAACTGTACTACTCGGTATCACAGTGCACATGCGCGCAACAAGCTGTCAGCTTTCCAGCATTTCGTTGGCAGAATGGGACAGATTAGGCAGCGATTTGAGACCAAAACGATAGAACTAAGGTATATTATAATGAACACGCTGACAGACGAACATTTCAATAATTTTTATAGAAGGGCTTGGGCATGCACTGCATTTATAGCTTATTATGACCGCTCGCCACTGGTGCACCTTTAACTTACACTTGTAAATGTAGCAACAAACAATATTCCTGAGCCCACATGGTACAAGTAATATCCTTTACAGAATGATGTCGGTTTTTTATACAGTGCCGCCTGAGGGACCAACGTTCACGGGCATTCAATGTTGGTTTTCAGCCTTGCTGCTTACACGTAGAGATTTCTCTGGATTCTCTGAATCTTTTGATGATATTATGGACTGTGGATGATGAACTCCTTAAATTTCTTGCAGTTGCAAGTTGAGAAACGTTGTTTTTAAACTGTTGGACTATTTGTTCATGCAGTTGTTCACAAAGTGGTGAACCTCACCTCATCCTTGCTGGTAAAGGACTGATCCTTTCAGGAATGCTCCTTTTATAACATAACATAACATGAATGGCGAGAACAGGCCGTTCAGCCCAACTAGGCTCGCCAGTTTCTTTGTACTATCGTGAATATATCACTTCAGATACTCAATGACTCAATGGTATCTAACTTTAAGTCAAGCCTGCTCTTGAAAACTCCCAAGGTCTCTGCCTCAACAATATGGTCAGGCAAGCTGTTCCACACCGAAATTACTCTTTGGGTGAAGAAATATTTCCGAATATCAGTGCTAAATTTACCTTTGGTCAGCTTCCATTTGTGACCCCGAGTTCTACTAACAACACTTGGTTGAAGGAATCCTACATAATTCACTTTGTTAATCCCTTTAACATATTTAAAGACCTCAATCAGATCACCCCCTAAGTCTCCTTTTTTCCTAAGACTAAAGAGATTAAGGATCTTCAGCCTCTTCTCATAGCTTTCATCTTTAATACCCGGAATTAGCTTCGTGGCTCTTCTCTGAACTTTCTCTAAAGCCTCCATGTCTTTCTTAAAGTATGGTCCCCAGAACTGTACACAATACTCTAGATGTGGTCTGACGAATGTGTTGTACAAAAGAAGCATCACCTCCTTGGATTTGAACTCAATACTTTTGGCAATGTATCCCAGCATCCGATTGGCTTTTTTAACTGCTACGGCACAATGGCTAGAGCCTGTGAGGGTTTGGTCAACAATCACTCCCAGATCTTTCTCTTGTGGAGCACATTCCAGTTTAAAACCTCCCATGAAGTAATCCCGTCTAATGTTTTTATTACCTACATGTACTACTTTACATTTCGCTACATTAAATTTCATTTGCCACATTTCTGCCCAATTCTGGATTCTATCCAAATCATCCTGAATCACTTTAGTGGATTCTAAACTATTTGCCAAACCTCCCAATTTAGTATCATCTGCAAATTTCACTAATCTGCTCTCAATATTCCTATCAAGGTCATTAATGTAGATGAGGAACAGCAAGGGTCCCAACACCCCATCCCTGGGGGACGAACTCCCCCACCATACCTAGCTCAGATGAGATACCACTGACCACCACTCTTTGTGTTCTGTCCTGCAACCAGTTTTGAATCCACTTCAGAATACCTCCTGTAACTCCAATGGAGCTCATTTTAAAAATTAGTCTCTTATGCGGTACTGTGTCAAATGCTTTCTGAAAATCCAAATATATGATGTCATAAGCCCTGCTCTGGTCATAAGTCTTGGTGGCCTCTTCAAAAAATTCCAGAAGGTTTGTCAGGCATGACCTTCCTTTACGGAAACCATGTTGGCTATCCCTCAAGATATTGTTACGTTCAAGAAATAAGTCCAGCTCATCTTTTATGATAGATTCCAATATTTTGCACGCAATGCAAGGTAAACTGACTGGCCTGTAATTACCTGGCTCAGTACGGTCCCCTTTCTTATATATTAGTATTATATTACCCTGTTTCCAATCATCTGGTATTTCTCCAGTTTCTAAAGACCGTCTAAAGATGGCGGATAGCGGCTTAAAGATGATCTCACTAACTTCCCTGAGCACTCTAGGATATAAGCCATCAGGACCCGCCGCCTTATCTGTCTTTAGTTTATGCAACTCGTCTAATACTACGTTATCCCTAACCTCAATTTCCGCTAAATAATCTTGAGCATTGGACATGCCCTCTGGCCGAATAAAGACCCGCTCTAAGGTAAAATTCTCAACAAAGTGACCGTTTAAGGTGTCCAAATATTCTTGTTATTATATAGCAGCGATCCATTTTTATTCTTTATGCACTTAACCTGCTCTTTGACTTTCCTTTTTCTACTACAGTACTGAAAGAAGCGCTTAGGGTTAGTTTTTGCCCCCTCTGCAATTTGTCTTTCATACAGTCTTCTAGCATTCCTCAGCTCTTTTTTGACCACAGCCCGCATTTTACAGTATTCAGCCTTAGTAATCTCATTGTTATCCTCTATGTACATCTTATAAAGATTCCTCTTTTCCCTCAAACTCCTACGAATAGCTGCGGTCATCCACTGAGGATTCTGCTTTTTCAGCTTACTTTTGGACACCTTTGGAATGAATTTGCATTGTGAATCAAGTAAAACCCCCTTAAATCTTTCCCACATCTCATTTACAGACTCACAGTCCAGGAGTGTCTCCCATTTTATTTCACTTAGATATGAGCGCATCCTGTCAAAGTTTGCTCGCCTAAAATTGAAAATTTTTGTTTGTGAATACACTTTTTTAAATTCCCATGAAACCTCAAAATTAATAGTAGAGTGATCACTTGTCCCAAGTGGCTCCCGTACCTCAACATTGCTAATTCTATCTGGGTCATTACAGAGCACTAAGTCTAAAATTGCCTTCTCTCTTGTAGGTTTATTAACATACTGCACCAAAAAATTATCATTTATGACATCTAGAAATTCTTCCTCCCCCCTTCCCTGTCCTTTCACCTTTTCCCAATCAATACCAGGATAATTTAAGTCTCCCATAATAATAGTCCCTCCTCCTCTACAAGCTTGCGTAATCCTCTTAAAGAGCATTTCATTGACTGTACTGTCCAAAGCTGGTGGTAGATAGCATACACCTATGTTTAAACCAGTCTTGTGTTTGCCAGTGAGCCTGACCCAGATATCTTCAAGGGGCAAGGAATGTTCAATTTCAGGAATTTCCTGCACATTTATGTGTTCGTTCACATAGAGTGCTACACCCCCTCCTCGCCTATTGCATCTATCCTTCTTAAAGAGCTTATAAACTTCTACATTATATTCATCTCCATCCTCTTCACTAAGCCATGTCTCTGTAATCCCAACTATGTCATAGCCTTCACTAATCATAACGGCCTCAAGTTCTCGAAATTTATTTTTAATGCTTCTTGCATTTAGATAAAAACATTTCAGGTTATCACGAACGCTCTTCCCCTTCGATTTCCCATGTGCCCGCTGCTCAAAGCCCCTCACCACGCTTTTTTGCTTTCAAAATATATCATCAATAGTGCATGTAACACTGTCAGCTTGCATCAGGGCAGTCTGCATTTCCCTCTGTATAACACTGTCTAACCTCCCTGCCCCCCAAGTCCCTAGTTTAAATAACTCTCTGCTACCCTCAACATACGCTGACCCAGTGCAAAGGTACCCCTCCGGTTCAGGTGTAGCCCATCTGGCTTGAACAGGTCACCCCTGTCCCAGAAGTAGTTCCAGTGCCCCATAAACCTATACCCCTCTTTCCTACAGCAGGTTCGTAGCCACGTGTTAAACCTCCAGATAAAATTCTGCTTCCCTCTGCTTGCACGTGGTACCGGTAGAATCCCGGAGAACACTACCGTGGAGGATCTGCTTCTAAGCTTTTCAGCTAATTCAACAAATTTGCTTTGCAGAACCTCCAACCTACCCTTACCTATGTCATTAGTCCCAACATGGACCATGACAACTGGATCCCTCCCCGCTCTGGCCAGGAGCTTGTCCGCATGCTCCAGGAGGTCTCCTACCTGGGCACCAGGCAGGCAACACACCGTACGAGACTCCTTGTCGCGCGAACAGACTAAACTGTCTATTCCTCTAAGTATTGAGTCCCCCACTATCAATAACTCTCTTTTCTGAGGGGTAGAGGCCAACAGGGTGCCCTGCTGCTCATCAGTCCCCTCACTCTCAGGGTCAGGGGCCAATTCGAGTTCCTGCAAGGGCCGGAATCGGTTGGACACCTCAACCACTGGAGGAGCTGTCGCTGTGCGGTGTGCACGCCCTTTCCTGCGCTGACGTCCTACCGTCACCCAACTTTCTCTCCTGCCTGCTCTAGGGTCCCCACAGCACCCTGCTTTGGCGTACAAACCATTTCTCTAAACGACATACTACTTAGTTCCTCTAGGAACTCTACTGATTATGAACTATGTCGTGTCGCCAACTGGCCCTGAAGATCAAAGATCTTGCTCTCCAGATGCTCAATTAGCTGGCACCGGTGACAGACAAACCCACCCTGAAATCTCTTTCCAAAAGTGCGATCATCCTGCAACCGTCACATAGTTTTGGCCACATTTTGAACCCCCTACCTAATGACCTCGCTCACCCTAGATAACAAAAGAAAATTACTAATGCCGAGACAGAAGCTCAGGAACCACAATTTATTTATTTATTAACCTGAGAAGCCCTAAGCAGCAGTCACAATAGAAACCGTGGGGAAACTATGTGAATGGATAATAAGCCTCTTTTAACAGGGGCTTAGTTTCAGTTAACAGAAATGAAATACCAAATTGAGAAACTCTATGGATAATAAGCACTCCTAATAAGCCAACTTGAATTTATCTAGTCCTGGTACTATTAATATACTAACCTAAAAATATCACAGGGCTTAGCTGAGAACCCAGATAAAAAAGACTGGCTACCACGCCCAGGAGAAACTGTAGGAGGGAGGAGGCGGAGCACTCCGCAAAAGCTTTCGTTTAAATTCCAACCAAACCCGAATGGACGACTAAAGTGACTGCTGCCCTACTAACTAAATACTAAATCTCAGATCCCCAGCCAAAAATGCAAACGGTAACTATCTAGCTAGCTAGCCACAAATACAACCAAGGGTAACCGAGATAAGAGTAAAGCCTCGGTTCCCTTTAATTAAAACGGACCGAATAAACAAGTCGTTTACTTAGTGAGCGAACTATACACGGTACCTTCCCCAACAAGCTGTCGCTGAGCACTCAAACAAGCAGTTAAACTTTAATCAGCTGATCAAGGCACCGCGACCGGAGGAAAATACAAAGATAACGTAATTTGCAATGTGTTTAATCAGAAGAGCCCTTCGATGATAATAAAATGCGAAAAAGACAAAAACCCCGGTTCGCGTTAATATTCAAGCTTGGCAATGCGTTTATGCGGTAATGCGGTCAGGATAGAGAACGAAGGGGACTAAAAAAACCCCGGTGAACGTCAATATTTATTGGCTAGAAGACTGTATGAAAGGCAAGCGACCAAGTATGAAACCAAACCGGGTTATAGTTAGATATCCCGGTAATTTGATATATTCTTGGCGTTGAGAGCTTACTATAGTTCGTTAGCTAAATCAGCTACAGAAAAAGCAGGCGACAGTGTACCTCAGTCCTTGAAAACAACTCTGTTTTACTTTGTATAGCACACAATTCACTTAGTTAGACAATTATTTAGCGTTTAATTTATTCTTTAAATTTAGCGTTTAAATTTATTTTACTTTACCTTACTTGGCTCCCGGGAGACTGAAACCCCCCCAAAAAAACCCCAAAAAAACCCCCGTCACCTTTGTTTGACCAGATTAGCGACTTAATTTGGCTGTTTGCTCACCGAGTTGTTACAGGGGGAAAAGGGGAAAAAGAGGGAGGAAGATTCTCCCTGCCCCTAATGCGACAAAGGTTATACCTCGGGAGCAAATTGTCTAATCTCTAATACTGTTGGAGCCTTAACAGACGAATTATTTTCAGAAAACTCCGTTTAGACAAGAGTAAATCTTCAGCTTAGATCCCACACGTCTTCCTCTGTCTCAACTCAAGCAGAATGAACACCAACGAACAGCGCTACAGCACAGCCAAGAGGTCAGCAACAGCAAAGCACTCCAACAAATGCGTAGTATCCGCTGACACCCTCAACAGTTTAATATTTGATTACGATGCAGTATATTTTCTAATACTAGTCAGTCACAAACACTCTGCTGCAGTGTAACTTTAAAACATCAGATTCCCGCTCACCATTCATTGATTAGGTGATGGTCACTTTCCTTGCCTTTTGGGCCGCAAACTCAGCAGTTAAATCCTTATGATCCAGCCTTGATGCAACGTCTTTTTCGATAGACAGAAGGGCGAGCCGCATAGTCTCTCCTGCGACATTGAGGTCCAAAAATAGTTTAAAATTACTTTTAACTATGAAAAGCTTCGCTACCCCGGTGCCAATTATTGATATCGTCAATAACACCCTGAGAGCAATCTCACAGTTAGGAAAGGCAAGTGAGCTGCGAGACAGAGCATGTTAGGTATGACGACATAAAAAAAAAAAGATCAGGGTAAGCTTTTATCAAGATGAAATGGTTAATAATGAAACTGATCAAAGAGAAGGTGTTGTGGCACACTCAGAACTTAATATGCACAAAGTTTTTATTTTATAATTTCACCAACGTTTCGGCAATAAAGCCTTTGTCAGGGTTCATTTATAAAACCAGAGTTCATTCATTCACGCCATTTTATGTTACGTAAGATTCTCACGATTGGGGAAATGTTAATTGTGGGCGTATCCAATCCACTCCCAACTTCATTCATAACTCTGTATGGCAGTCAGGGGAATTCCCCTGTTCATGCCTCTGCAAAACACAGTATTGTTTCACTAAAGGTCCTAATAGCAATTCTTTTGTGAATGATGAGCAATAAATACATCAATATAGAAACATTAAACATTACATTATTTTTTGGCCTACACAGAAATACATCTAATTCTATGACAAATATCATCTCAAATCAAACTCAGTGTTGAGACCATTAGGGGCGAGAGAGCCCAGTTCGTAAATCCATTCTGCTTCCTTTTGTAAAAGAATTTTATCTAAGTCACCCCCTTGACGAGGTGTCTCTACCTTTTCAATGCCAATATATCGCAATGAAGCCACAGTGTGCTCCATAAGTATGAAATGAGCTGCTAGGGGGTATGTGTCATTCTTGCATCTAATAGTGCTCCTATGTTCCGCTATACGTTGTTTCAGTTGCCGTGTTGTCTTTCCAATGTACACTTTCCCGCAAGGACATGTAATTAAATAAATCACACCCGTAGTTGTACACGTAATGACTCCTTTTATTGGGATCTTTTTGCCTGATCTTGGATGCTTAAAATCATGGCATCTATGTGTACTGTTGCATTGGGCACATGCATTGCACTTATAATTATCTGGGCGGATTGGAGCGAGTAAACCAGTGACATTAGTGGATTTCACTGGGATCAGGTCTGAACGGACCAGCTGATCCTTCAGGTTTTTACCCCGTGAAAATACTACTTGCGGGGGATCAAGAAAAAGGTTTCCCAATGATTTTTCAGTTCGAAGAATATGCCAATGTTTTCGTAGGATAGGTTTTATCTCATCTGCGCATTTTGAGTATTGAGTAATCAATGCTGGCGCATGTTTTTTCTTTGAGCGATTGTTACTTTGTAATAGTTGTGTTCTGTTTCTTTCTTCGAGTTTCAAGGCGGCACTATTGAGCTGCGTTTCATTGTAGCCTCGCTCTCTGAAGTTATTTTTCATGATCCCTATATGTTTATTGAAGTCAACAGGTTTTTTACAAATGCGTTTAACCCTGCAAAACTGGCTATATGGCAAGCTGTTTTTTAATGGGCGAGGGTGACAACTATTCGCATGCAGGTCAGTATTTTTCTTACACAAATCTGTATACAGTGTGTTGTTTTCCCATACAATCAATAGATCTAAAAAATTGATCTGGTGTGCATCATAGGTCATTGTGAATTTCAATTGGTCGGAGCTGGAGTTCAAGTATTCAAAGAACAGTTTCAAAGAGCTCTCACTGCCCCGAAACAGCACA
Organism: Gymnothorax javanicus; assembly: GCA_029692085.1. Classification (NCBI taxonomy): domain Eukaryota; kingdom Metazoa; phylum Chordata; class Actinopteri; order Anguilliformes; family Muraenidae; genus Gymnothorax; species Gymnothorax javanicus. The sequence continues at coordinate 52,683,420 of CM056198.1, read as the reverse complement.
AAGACGTCGTCAATGTATCTTTTCCATAAGATTATGTTTGGAAGAAATTTATGAGCGATAGGGTTTAAAATCGTATTTTCTTCTAATGACCCAACATCCTCTTTGATCTGATTTCACATAGCCGGTGAGCACCTCATAAGGTGTGCGTTCACAAGTCAGTTGAGAAATAATGAAACTGACACAGAGAATTGCCATTTTAGGAGCATGATGAGTCAAGTGCAGTGATGCAAAATATGTATTCATTTATTTCAAAAAAATTCGACCACCACTATGGGCAAAATCTGACGAATCAGATTCGACTATGAAAATCCTTAGTCGAAGACACCCTTACTCAGCAGAATTAATTAAAAGTCATGTAAGCAATACAGAATATAAAAATAAATCCATACTAAGTTTTTTCAGAGTTGTCAGAAAAGATATCTTATGTAAGTGGAACAGAATGACCTTCACCACGTAAATTGTGTTTTGAAGAACTTACCCTTGAGAAAGTCAAACAAAGATATATCAGTCATCTTGAGGTCTTCTTTGAAACTGCCAGCTTCAGGTCCATTACCCTGGGAATTAAGCAATTCATGTCAAGCAGAAAAGTGCACAGAGAAAGCTGAACTCTGACATCATCATGTTGCTTTTGAAAGCTATATGTTGTAAATTTACTTTAGTTATCGACCAAGCCACATTCCCGATGTATGATGCATTTTTAACAATTTTTTAAGACTAATTCTTTGTACCACAGTTCCAAGAGATTGTTTCACATCTTATTTGATAGCTTTAAACAATTATTTAAAAATTATTCTCACTGTTCAAAAACAAACTTGGTGAGGACATGAGTAATTTATCAAACAGTATATTTTAAAGGCAAGAAAAACTTTTTTTTCAGCTCTTACCCAAAAAAGTACATGTGCTGTTGCTTCCATAAATATTTTTTGAGAATTTTTGCAATTTATATGTACCGAGTAATCAAACCTCAAACCTGTGAAATACAACTAATTAGCCGAAGTTCAAGAATGCCACCGTTTCATATATTTTAGCCAATCAATAAATACTTTGGGTGGCAATATCCTGCATATTCTGACACTGTTGGACCCCAGGAAATCCGCTGATCTATTTCACTCCCTAAAGGCCAACGTTACGGGCTTTCCAGTGTTGTGCTGTGAGCCTCTGACCCTTGAACAAATAATTTCTTTCAATCTGTTCTTTTTTAAGATCGCTTGATTAATAATCACAGAATTTATTTACAGAATAATCAAGACCAATACACAAGCCTGTAATTATTCGGGTGACCAGGTATCCCGCTTCGTGTTGTACCGCACAGCATTTTTATCTCTTTTCCAGCGTCCGGCAAATGCGCTGAAAAAGTGCGACTTTCACTGGGGTCAACACTCACTTCCTTGACAATGGTTCACGCTCACAGCATAGCAACACATTCACTCGTACACTTAACACACAGCACAAAATACCTAAATATTTGACGACAAAAATATTGTCAGAAATGCTTTCTGTTCTTGAATAATGAGCATATTTTGGGTTTAAGATTGATGAAAATAAAGCTTAATTCCAAACATAGAAAAAAGGCCCATGGCGATAAATACTGTTCTAGTTGTTTGCTTATGGTTTGTTCGTTCGGTGTGAACCAGTTGCCATGGCTACGGCAAGTTGACCTCAAAATGACATCACCACTTTTTCAGCACACTGAGACTCTATCCTGCATTTTCACTGCCTGGATACAGTTCTAAAATCCCGAGCTTATTCAGTAGCTGATATTTTAATATCGGTCTGGATCTAGGGCGTTATGTGCCGAAAGTACGGTTATTTTAATTATATTTTCAATTGGAACCTGTGCAATATAAACACAATTGAAACACAATATTCGATTGGTGCTTTAAATGAAAACAAACGCTGATAAGTAATAAATGAAATTCTGAACATACTCATTAACTCTCTAACGGATTGAAAACAGCTGACAAGTAGGCTACTGCCGCTCAACAGCTACATTGGACTTTATAGGGGCACTGACACGGCCAAGGATGTGTAGTGGTTATGAAAAATTTTTAAAGCTGTGCACCATCGTGGTATTTGTAAGTGAGTTTTCTCTCTTGCTATATACATGAGAATATAATTCCTTAGAATACCCATGATTTTTTTACGTTTTTGGCCCGAAGTAGAGATTACATCTGGGTAACGTTAAGTTTCGTTCCAGTATCAATGACCAGACAGTTGCACACTAACAACGAAGTTCACGTAAGTAAGATGAATGTTCTACAAAATGGAACTGAAAAATACTATGAATCCTGCCCTAAAGTAACTACTAATTCGTTTTTGGAGAAGACAGCTTTAAGTAACCGCAGTATAACGTTAAACTGGCAATTCACATCCAAGACAAATTTGGTTATAGACTGGCAATTTACACTCGAGACAATCTTGGATATATTCACCTAGTTGGAAGTTGGAACGCAGAGGTTATGTTTTCATCTCTGTTTGTTGGTTTGCGAAAAGGATAACTCAAAAACTTTGGGGGTGGATTTGGATGAAACTTGGTGGAAGGATGAAGTATGGATAAAGGACACACTGATTAACTTATGGTGCATGTACATCAAAGGTCAAGGTCAGGGTGGCCGTTTTTAGTAGTGACCCTGGGTTTATGTATAGCTGGCATAGCATTAGGACCCTGGGGCAAGCAGGAGAGGACAAAGAGGACGTGAGTTAATGGCGATCTGCTTGCCCCGGGGTCCTAATGCTATGCCAGCTATACATAATATACATTCTATGAGTGGATCAGGAGAGTAACAGCTCACGTTTGTGCTAGCGCCCTAATAGGCATGAATGGCTTTTAAGTTTTCGGTAGGTTTCTATTCATTTTTGAAATGTAATTGAATGCTACAGTGACTTGGTATCGATTGTAAAACGCTGGTTGACGGAATTCAGGGATATTTTGTTACTTGCATATTTTTCACTCGACACAGTTCCTGGGTTTCCGCAGCCCATTCGTCAACTCGTCAGAAGACGAAAATAAATCTGAACTGAAATATAAAAAGCTGCTGACAAGCGTCACTATGACAAACGTCATTTTTCACCCAAGTCCCCTATCATTTTGACTAAAGTAGACCTTTTCTTGAAAAATCTTTAGGTGTGCAAATATTTGCGCCTGTAAACATTTTTTTCAGCCACAGGTGTGCATTTTTATACGCAGCTCAAATGCTATTTCAGGCGCGCAAAAGTGCGCTTTTCATAAAAAGTTCAGGTGAAATTAATGATGTTAATGAATTAATTAATGATGATCCATCTAAACTAATACAAGCGACATATAGATAGTAATAAAAATCTTAGAAAAAAAAGAGTCTAAAAAACTACTCTGGTAGTGGAAAAAAAGTAAAAATGGCCTTGAGCTATTAAATGGCCAAGGCCTTCAAGATGATCAAAGCCACCTAGATCTATGGACCATTCATATAACTTAGCCTTCAAAGAATTTGGGTTTTCATGGCCAAAACAACCTATAGAGGATCTTCAACGCCATTCACAGACGCTAAAAGGATTTTCCAGCATCAAGGCCATGGAAAAACAGGTTTAAATGAAGAAATAGATATATTCCTCCATTTTTATAATAATATGTTTGTATTTCTGGGTGGTACACACATTCATGGAGTTTTTTGGATTTGTTAAAAACCTCACCTTAATATGTACCGCAGAAACCCTTTATTGTTGTTTATCAGGTTTATATATCCTGTTTTTCCTGTTTTACCTGTTTTTCTCTTCAAACCTCTGTCATTTTTCCTAATCTATATGAATGGTGTTTTTGATTCACAAACGGGTTAGTCACCCCCTGATGAAGGCCTGTATGGGTCAGAATTTGGTGCGCTTTTTTAATCTTGCCGATGCATTAGCCATTTAATAAAGGCTTTTTACTTTTTTCCACTACCAGAGTGCTTTTAGACTCTTTTTTTTTTCGGATTTTTGTTACATTCTTTGCCCCATTCCTAAGAGCACCTGGTACAGTGATTTTGATTTTCTACCCAAGACGCGCTCCTTTTCCCGATTCATTCATATAGATAGTAATATTTTAATATGTAAAACTAACATGGGTAACACCTCCTTTCATTCCTGCATTATATCCTTTTTATATAGGCAAGCAAATGTGCATTGTAATTGTAGCTTAAGATCTGCCCGGCTTACAATTAATATTTGTGACACAGTCATATTTTAATTGCACACTTCCACATGGCCATGGAACATTTTTAAAGACAAAAGTCAGGAGTTTGGCAGAATTTCCTTTAAATCGCAGCTAATACAAAAACTGGAATGAACATACAAGCGAAATCGGCCCAGAGAAATTGGATGAAATTTGGTGGAAGGAGGAACTTTGGGCCCAGCACAAATTGATTAACATTAACATTGTAGGATCACAGGTCAAAGTGATGGTGGATTATTCAAGTTTGGCCAATACTGATAGCACTATTGGTGGAGGTTTGCGCCCTACTGAGTGCACTCTAGTTTGGACAAGTTTTCGAGTTTACTATAAAGCTCGGCCGTGAAAATGCCCCTTTAAGGTGACTTCTGTGTCTCGGTTGTGGTTGGATGCTTTAATTGACATTGTAAATTAAACACAACTTCAATTTTTAAACACAACAACGTTGAATATTTCCCCAGTCACCTGCATAACAGATTCTATACTGTCAGCCTTGTATGCGTTCAATGCAGCTCTTATGCTCACTGTTGTCACACCTTCTCCTAATCAGCCGTTACATGGTATAAAATCATTTCAGCTCTAGTTAAAGGCAGTTATCTTTGCTTATGCATTTGTTGTCTTTTATTGCAGTGATGGAAAATAGAACTTTCATTTCTATTGTTATGCATATTTATTGAATACCTTTTAAATTAAAATAGCCATAGTTTGGCATGAGCAAGAGGGATGACAAAGTTACAGCAAGTGATGCCTGCAGCCTCCATGATAGTATCATAGGACTAACAGATGTGGCAATTAAATTTTTGTTCAGATACTGCCAAATTGTTAAGTAGTTTCTGAGCAAAGTGGCCCATATATGCAGCTCAGTGTGGTTATATTAAACATGTTTCAGTCCTAATACTAGCATATTGTGTGATACTGAATCAGCCACAGGGTAAAGCAGGAAGATTTAACCAACGAAGGGACAGAGTCTCAATTTTCATTTATCAGAATTTCTGGACTACGTTTTAGCATTAAAAACATGTCCCACAAACATACCATTTGTCCTACATTTGGTTTGTGAGTATCTGGTCACCCTAGTAATTATTAAGAAATGATAAAGCAATGACGAAAAAAAATGATGGGCCACACCGACAGTGCATTTAATAGTGATATTGCAGGGATGGAAATAATAATAAAAATAATCATAATAATAAATTAATCTAATACTTTCTCTGAACTCCATCTCCTGTTTCAGCAATTTTTTTCAGCAGCGCAACCTTATTTCTTTTACTGTTCCCCCAACCGTTGGTCGTGCAGGAAGGAAAGTTGCTCTCTTTCTTCCGTTGGTGGAAAAGGCAGGAAGGTTGCTCTTGTTCTCCCAACCGTTGGTGGAACAGGGGGTAAGGCTGCTCTTATTCCACTTGCCACTTGCCACTTCCTGGAGCTACCGATGCCACTGTTCAGATGGACTTAAATGGAACTCTATTGCCATTTTATTCTATTTTACTTTTTTGTTATTGATTAGCGAGCCCGCGGAGGATGGGCTTCCCCACTATAGCTGGGTTCCTCCTGAGATTTCTTCCCACTGGGGAGTTTTTTTCTCACCACTGTTCGAGGATTTTTTCTCCCTACTGGGAGTTTTTTGCCTCATTTGCTGTAGTGGGGAATAGGCTGGGCACTGCCTTTTCATTTATTTAAACTCTCACTGTAAAGCGTCTTTGTGACAGTCTCTGTGAAAAGCACTATACAAAATAAATTGAATTGAGTTGAATTATTCCCCCAACCGTTGGTGGAACAGGGGGGAAGGTTGCTCTTATTCCCCCAACCGTCTTGTGATGCCGCGCTGCACGAGACCATTAAATTGGCACAAAAAAGTTTCAAATAAAGATGTCGATCGTGAAATGTTCCATGCATTTAATTGGCTGAGAATGGTTGGGGGTCGAGAGGAGGGTTGACAAGCAGCAAATGGCCTGAAGTCAGATTTGAACCCAGGCAGCTGCAGTGAAGACTCAACCTTAATGTATGTGGCATACGCTTTACCAGGTGAGCAACCTGGGCGTGACATTTCAATATTTAAAAATTAGTCAGTTATCAAGACTTGTTCAACCAGTTAACATTCAGCGTTGTTTTGATGTTGAAATATTGTTTGCTTTTTAATGACAATATTTACAAAAGTTAGAATTTATTGATGTTTGAAGACATGGGGCTCTAAATTCGTAAAACCAGGCGCAGGCGCGGCGAATGGGGGGTGTGCCGCGCCGACGGGGTGTGTCCAGGCGTATGTTGCAATTTCTTGCCCGGCGTAGCCTGGCGCAAGTACTCCTCTGTCCCGCCTCGGTCCTGCCTGCCGGCGCAAGTGGCAAAGAGGGAGGAGAGAAGGCGTGTTTGGGTATAACACAACCGAGTCAAATCTTCACCAATCAAATGAGCTCCTCTCCTCACCTTTAATGTGTTGGAATATAGAAGCCTCTGTCCTATATCTGCATGATGCGTTAATGTTGCATTTTACTTTGCTGCTTCAGGCATGTTTTCTGCACCGCTTCAGTCTATATTAAGCATTACGAATATGAGTTAGCTGGCTAGCTAGGGCATTCGCGAATTATTACCATTAGCAAACTTGAATGGAATTTCAAAACGAAACTACGTCAGATCATTCAAACTTATGAAGTTGGAATGAAATACGACGGTTGCTCATTTATTTCTTCTGCCTGCATCATTGGGAAGAGAAACGATGGATAGCGTGTTCCTATTATTACACCCTGTTGCTGCTTAAAATTTTGGGATTAACATGCATGGACAACAATGCAAGATAGGTTACACATTTATTTTCAATATGTGATCTTAACTCAGTACGAGATCATAGCAATCAGGCTGTATTCCTTTCCCCCACTAAAAACGATAGAACCTAAGTGACAATAATAGTAGCCTCGTATTAAGCCGCTTGCACACTGGACGCGAAATGAATTTTTCGCACGACAGATTGCGTTGAACGCAGTGTCTACGTGGCCGAAAGTCTGACAGGGTTTTAATATATCTCCGTGTCCGACAGTCGGATGGTTTCAATATAACTCCGTGTCCGACAGTCGATTATTGTTTTTAATTTCTTCAAATCTACTGAATCTTTTAGATATTAAACGTGAATGTTTTGATAAGAGGGCTCAGTTCCTCAAGATGAGTAGGCTACCGAGAATTTCAATCAATGTTTCTGTTTAAGCTCTGCTAAATAAAGTGAGTCGACATTGGCTCGGAACAATGTACAATGCCTGTCGGACATTAAATGCAAAATACTCCGTGTCTGACAGCCAAAAAAAAGAGGACGATTAGAACAGATTGATAACGAAATAAAGAATTAAAAGAAACATTTTAACAACAAACAGAACATCCAATGAACACTGCGATTTATTTATTTGCGGGCCATCTTTTATGGATGCTCGGTTTGTTGGTGATACATTTTTATTCTTTATTTTGTTATAAATCTGTTCTCATACCAATACTTTTACTTTTTGCTGGCTGCCGGACATGGAGTATTTTGCATTTCGCCTCGGCCAGTCTTGATCGTGCATGCGATAATTTATTCACACTGTCAATGGTCATGGAATTGATTTGCTCACTGTCTACAAGCACTATTTTATCTCTGGTGTACAAATAAAGCGTGAATCTGTTCGATCCATCTGACTAATTTTCAAAAGAGAGACCGAATAAAGACTGTTGTCTATCTTCAACGGAAGAAAACACACGAATAAAAAGACCAAGAAAAGTCGATAGCTATCAATTTGCATTTTGTGAAGGTCGAACACAAACATGGCCAAGTTTGCACGTCTAATAATTCCTGGAATACTCGAAAAATTAGAACTTTTATTACTTTCGGACACGGAGATATATTAAAACCCCGTCCGACTTTCGCGTCTTTGCATTGACTTTGACTGTAGTCAGTCGTGCGAAAAATTCGTTTCGCGTCCAGTGTGCAAGCGGCTTTACTGAGCATAGAACGCAAGCATTATATATATATATATATATATATATATATATATATATATATATATATATATATATATATATGCAGTTTGTGGTTGGCTGAGAAAGATGTGAAGTCGTTAGTTTGCATCACAGATTCAGCTGCGTTGATTAAGCCAGGTGGAGTTTCCGTTCACGCGTGCCACCGCCTTTAATCTGACATCAGGACAATCGATATAGATACTATAATTTATGTCCTGATTCAGATGGTTACATTAAATAGTGGTTGCTGTAATTATTTATTGCATTAAAATGTGCCTGACATTCTGGAAACCTGCCTGTGAGGTTTCGGTGACGTGTGCGCACTGTGCGCCGGTCAGCCAAATTACCACTGCACAGAAAGTCAACCAGGTTGGAGCTGGCGAGCTTTCTGCGCAACCCCAACGAAGACTTTTTCTACGAAATTGTCACTGCGTCTTGATGAATATGTGACACCTCCCCCTACTACGCCGCCACACCCATCTCGGCGCAAGTCCGTCTACCAAATTGCCAAAGTGGCTGCGCACGGTGTTGCACCGCACGAAATTACCACTGCGTGGGCTGCGCCACGCTACGCCACGCTGCGCCACCCTGCGCTGCGCCAAGAAATTAGAGCCCCTGATGTTCAACATACAAGTGATTCAAAATTGACATTTTTCATAACGTTGAATCAGTAGTAATTTTTCAACACCTCTTCAACCGGTTAATGTTCAATGTTGTTTTCATGTTGAAATGTTTTTTCTTTAACTGACATTATTTCAACAACATTTAAACGTTGAAGGTTGATTGATTGCCAGCTGGGATAATGCCGCTTTGTGTGGCCATTAAATGCTCCAACAAAACGGGAAACTCAGACGTACCAGTGGGCATAAGCTTGCACAAATTTTCCTTGGCAATGCCTGACTTGTTATGACGGTGGTTGCACAACATCGGATTCAATGAAGGGTCACCGGAAATGTTCTGCACTCTTTTTACCCAGTTGTGCCAAGGAGCACGTTTGCGCAAAGTATGGAATTGAATTGGCCTGTAAATATTGGAAGATTTTGAAAGATCATGCTATGCCAACCAAATTCTCTCATAGGCAGGCCCCCGAACCCAAGCGCCTATGCTGGAGAAACGACAGCATGAGTTACAAATAGAACTGGTAGGCTTTCGAAGTCTTATGTCAGCTTATAATTTGTCAGTGTAGTTATACCGATTCACAAATAATACATCGGAAAAACTCTTGCTTACACTAGCCATGTTTTATTTCATATAACCTCCATGCGATCAAGAGTTCCGGTGTCCAGGTGACATGGCGAGCTTCCGTGATTCCAACAAACATGGCGCACCTCCAACAACATATAAATCTGACCTTCTTTAGCTGATTTAATCATTCAAATTTTTCAAAAACTACCCAAAAATACATATTTGAATAGAAGGGCCAGTGTAGTTTTGTTGGGTAAGAGCTGAAAAAAGTGTTTTCTTTGCCTTTAAATCAGATATATTTTAACAGCGTCTTTTATTTGTTCGCAGTTGCTTCACAGATGGCGTTTTAGCTATTTTTCCATTAGTGAAGACATCAGTGGAAAGATTGGCGCATACCATCAGCAAAAAAGTGCGGCTGTGCTACCGTATACTTGTCTGTGGGGGAGGTGACACTATTGCCAATGTGTATGACTCGGTTTGTATCTTGCTGTACCTTGTGCATTTGAGTACAAGTGTGAGTGGTAGACTGTTTTTGAAGATATGACATTTTATTTAGTTAAATCACAAAGATATATAAGTGCAGACACTACAGTCATTAACTAATGACCCTTGTTTCACATAGCTGCTGAGTCCTACCATAAATTCCAGAAAATGTAATTTCAGTATTTATAAATCTGATGGTGAGAAGATCTGCAATGAAATATGGCCACCTACATGGAAATCCTGTGGTATTTTTTTGAGGGAAGAAGAAATAGGGGATGGAGGTCAAGGCCAGGCAGCCAGAGGAGATCAAAATACCCATCCACCATGCCCCAACCCAGCGAGGATCAGTGGGACTCAGCTCCAGAACACTGGCTGTGGGGTTAAAGACAAAACTAGGCAAAATCAAGGATACAAATGACCACTGCCCACATATGCTGCACATACAATCACAGGGTGTCCATGGGGTCTTGAAAAGTATTTAAAGTTGATAAATCAATTTTGGGAAAATTAAGACCCTTAAAAAGTATTAAAAAGTCTTATCATGAAATTATGAGGTCTTAAATTTTGTAGTTATTTCCCTGAAACAGACTCTGTTCAAAAACATTAAAAAGTGCGTGAATTTATTCATTTTTATTAAATCACAAAGATGAACCGGAAACATTAACAACAGTGTCTCATGACGCCTACAGCGCGTAAGGCACAATACATCCATGGTAAGGCAAGGTTGGAACGGCCGGCAACGTCAAAACGGCTTCACATAACATAGCCTTTATTTTCAACAAAATGGGAAAGTGTAAATTTGCGGAGTCATGGCTGGATATACCGGACTTCAAACCACGGCTGAAGCCAGTCGCCGATAACACAAAGGAGGCATACTGCATAGTATGCAAAAAAAAAGATAAATGTTGCATCGATGGGGATTAACGCGGTTAAATCTCACATGCATGGCGCCAGCCACAAGGCCGCTGTTAGACGCCAAGAGAGGCAGCTTTCCATCGCAAGTTTCTGTGCTACTGCCGACGCTGTACCCCTTAAAGCACAACTACCTAATGAAGCTGATGCCAATTTTTTATACAGGCGCATCTCAAAAAATTAGAATATCATTGAGAAGTTCATTTATTTCAGTAATTCAATTCAAAAAGGGAAACCCATGTATTAGTTTGATGCATTACACACAGAGTGATATATTTCAAGCAATTTTTTTTATTTTATTTTGATGATTATGGCTTACAGCTGTTGAAAACCCAAAATGCAGTGTCTCAGAAAATGACAATATTCTGAAAAAGTTCAATATTAAAGACTCACGGTGTCCCACTCTAATCAGCTAATTCACTAAATACACCTGCAAAGGTTTCCTGAGCCTTTAAGTGGTCTCTCTGTCTGGTTCAGTAGGCTGAAATAAATGGACATTTACATGATATTCTAATTTTTTGAGATGCATCTGTAGAGTGGAGCATGTCGTGACCAAACCTGTCTGAGAACACTGTTCTTGTGTGCGCAGTAGGGCTGGGTATTGCCTACAACCTTTCATTTTATGTAAAAATAAGAATGTCTCACATTTTGTTAGTTTCCATTCCACTAGAGTAAGGACTGTATGTATTTACTACATATACAGATAATTTCTTTGTTCAAGATAGTTGTAGATTGTTTTGAGTTACTGGGTTAGTGAATTGCACCCTCATTAACTTTGTTTGCATGGTAGTGTGCTATACTGCATGTGGCACTAAGGGCCTGGGGAAGTACTATCTTGTTTCGCTGTGCAATATGTACAGCAATCAGTTATAACATTATGGCCACCTGCTGAATATTGTGTCGGTCCCCCTTTTGTTGCCAAAACAGCCCTGGCATGTCAAAGCATGGACTCCATGACCCCATCACCGGTTCACCACTGTTCCTTCCTTTGACCACTTGGATAGAAAAATGCCAACTTCGCAAAATGTCTTTTGTATATATATAAAAATTATTTTTTAAAAAAATGTGTTTTAACAAACTTAAATTTTTTTTTTTTTTTTTTTTTACTGTTAAAGGTGTCACTTATGTACATGGTTACAGCTCAAAGTGGCGATGAAGTCTTAAAAAATATTGACAAGGTCTTAAAAAGGTATTGAAATTATCCTGAAGATTCCTGTATATACCCTGAATCAGGTAAATACATATTTGAACAATGAGACAAATTGTTTTCCATCATTTTGATTCTGTACACCACCACAATTGATTTTAAATGAAACAGTCAAGATTGCATTGAAGCTTCAATTGGAGGCTTCTGTCAGAAACATTTCCTGAACAACATAGGAATTACAACCATTTTATACATAGTAAAGGGCACTAACGCATCCCCATACAATGAAAGTTGCTGGCCTTTAAAAAATAAGCCAAAAAATGTACAGGACAGCACTCCACTGAATAGACTTACTTTATTGCCACACAAACGTTTTGTGTGAAACCCTTCCTCGGTGTGTTTCAGGCAACAAACTGAATCAGGCAATAAAGTAGGCTTATTCAGTGGAGTGCTGTCCTGTACATTTTTTGACTGTGTTATTACTTGAGGATTCAGCACCCATTCACCTTTTTTTGAGGGTTGAGCGTGTTTTTTCTTTTTGACTTAAAGGGTTAAACAACTGGTAACAGCTGGACGGGTCCTTTTCTACTTTGTCCTAAAGAACAGAAAGAGGTCATTCCATATGAACCCTACAAAAGTTAAGGAATCTTCCATGAACACCAACTCAGATTTGGCTGAATTAATTTTTTATTGATTTATTTTTTTTTTTTGAGAGTACCTCGAAGTGAGTAATGAACAACAAAATTTTAGGATTCAACTTTTCCAGTTTTCTGAGATATGCCCCTCCAAAAACTGGGGGGCCATTCTAAATTTTTCGCAAACATTAATTTGTAGGGGGTTACTGAGACCAATATCTTAGAAATAAATACAAGCTTTGGGCTGAAAACTGCTACCCCGAGTAATTGGGGCCCAGGCTTTCTGAAGCTACCATCAAAATTGGTCTAGCTGTTTTCATTTCAGTGTTATTGGCTTCTCAAATACAGTATGAATCTTTTCATGGGTGGAAATCAAATCTTCTGTTTTCAAGAAACCTCTGTCAGCCCAGAGGTTAATGATGCTGGATTCCTTTTATTTAGGGACAGGTCTGTCTGCAACAAGAATATTGACAACATTCAAGGTTGCTATGGGATTTAAGAGCCTCTGAAAAGGGTCCCAGCTGAAAAAAAGACTTTTTGCCAATTTTTCATTGACAGGTTTACGGTGCGGGCAGTTATTCATGGTTATGAAATTTTTTTCTGCATAATTATGTCTATCTTGCCTGTATTTATTCAAAATTTCAACTTGTTTTCTCATCTCCTTCATTGATAAATGATCTTGTGAAATACTGACTCAATCCCGTCTGGATTATTACCTTCGACAAACGAAGTTGGCAGGAGGTTATGTGATCGGTGCAGTTTGTTTGTCTGTTTGTTTGTGAACAAGATAACTCAAAAGGTAACGAACGGATATCTCCCAAATTTTGTGGGTGGGTTGCTCTTACATCAGGGATGGACCCCGTTGATTTTGACCGCGATCAGTCAAACAATATGACCGTCATGGCAGCCATCTTGAAATTCGGAGGTTTGCACTCGAGGAGTGCCTCTAGTTCATAATGGGGCCACTTGACCTGAGGTTCATTTGTATATGGCTCACTCCATACTAAACTGTACAAATGTGCTACAATGCTGATGAAAATTCAAATACACCTTTTCAAATTCTGCGACCACCGACGTCGCCATCTGCTGGCCATTAAATGGAATGCAATTTCCGCATTGGCCTCACTTTTCAGGCCCACCATCTTTTTATACAGTCTATGGTGATAGCGCACAGATTGTGTTTGTTTTTATGGTCGTGACACAATATTAGGACAGAAAAATTTTCTTTTTTCAATCATTATTTTTAATAGCATGGTATATATGATCGTCTGACGCCTTGTGAAATTTTGATGCAGGAAGTGAGTACCTTATTTTGCCGAGGTCATCTTTACTCTATTTGCATACATTATGCAAATTAACCCACGGGGATGGACATAACACGCGAGGACGCGACTGGTTACGCCCACGACGGTCATTTCAAATTGCATTTCTGATCAGATGAGTCCCGATAATTTAATGCAGACAATTGAAACCGTTATTATGGGTATTTCTCTGCATTTCAATTCACTTTCTTTCGAAGTATCAACAGACATGTCATGAGCATTTCATGAAGTTAGCTGCAAAATTTTGGAACAAAATATGTCCATCACAATGCCTTGGCTGACATCAGGAAACCACTTTTTCTGCTGCGTTGTTGGACCGATGACTCTGATTTTTCTCATGTATATCTTCAATCTGGGAGTGAATAAATATGAACAGTGCAAATCATTTAATTCTCTTAGAAAAAATTTTATTGACCATTCTTATACAACACAGTGAATTGTACAGTTTAGTATGGAATGACCCAAATATCAGCCTTTCATCATAGGCTTGAACACTAGTCAGCTTTAACATAAATTACTTACTTGCCTTTTAAAAAGCCAGAAATTTCAGAAAGTAGAATTTTATCATGTATTTAGGTTCCACACCACCATTTCTGGATCTGTAATCATGCAGTAACGGACCTGGTTTATAACCTTAAGGTTACATCATTTTCTGAGATCACCTGATGACTTGCCAGAACTGTTTGACATGTTCGCTAAACTAACTGGCACCATGGCTTTATTCCTATTTCTGAAACAGAATCAAGAATGAATGATCATTACAGTGTTGTTCGTTAAAGGCAACCACCAGCCAAGCTGGATAATGCTAAGCTACAGTCAGGAAAGAATGTGTCCTGCATTTATGATGATGAATAGTACATTGGCTGTTTTGTTCAGCGCTTTCGGATGAAAATAGTGTAGTATTCATTAATTTCATGCTGCAGTAAAACACAGGATTTCTCTCATCGCCTGCTTCAGTATGTAAGAATGCCAGCTGGGTGCTATTCCAGAATATAATATCCTTTTTCTTTACACTGGAATTGCAAAGACAGAGTGCCAGACTTCATAAGCTTTCTTCTCAGGATATTCCCTCATTCAGAGGGAGTTGCCATCATGGACGCACCATCATTAATATGGACGTAATGGCGCAGTGGTTAAGTGTGCTTGACGTGGGATTGAAACGTCCAAGTCCTTTGCCACAGCTTTTGCTATGTGTTCTTGGGCAAAAACAATTCGGTTCCACAGTGCCTCGCTCCAGCCAGGTGTGTAATTGGGTACCGCCAAATTGTCAGGGAAACCTTATTGAGAGCTGAGGGGTAAACTGCGATATACTAGCATCCTGTCCAGGGGGAGTAGGAATATTCCTAGTCGCTTCATGCCACAGAAACCAGAGTTAAGCACCGGCCTGATGAGCCACATGAGCTTGGGACAGATTTTGCCATTGTGCTGTGACTGCTAGGATTAGTTGAAGAGTTTGTTTCCAAATCGCAATAAGTGCCAAAATTACAAAAATTGAGATAATACCAGAGAGTAATCTCCCTGTGCTTCTAACACATGGTGCAAAAATCATAGTGCACATGGTGCAAGAAATTCAGACTATAAGGTATATTTTTTCATGATCAAAGTTTGTATTTTTCTGTAAAATGCAATAGGCGCCAACATAGAGAAAGCTGATTTTTTACTCAAACTGAGTAAAATGGCTGTATTACATTTTGGAAACAAACTCTTTAGTTCTTCACTGCCACTGTAGTACAAGTATTTGACATTAACTGTTGACAGCTAGTTCTTGGTGTTCAAGGAAAGACACTTTTGTTTCATGACTTTTCATTGTTAATTCAGGGCAAATTATCCCTCTGAGCAGCTCACTTTACTATTGAGGTGAATTTTAAGAAAAATGATACAATGACTAATCAGTTATCATTACTTTACCAATGAGACACGTATAGCGATGTTCACTCTTTACAAACAATGACGCCAAAGTTGTATATGCGCAGTTTGGAGGTCGGCAGAAAGCATGATCAGGACATAAATAACATGGCAAGTAGCCTCTTTGGTTCTTCGCTTAAAATCCTCAAAAACGTGATTCCTGAACCCTTAGCGATCCTGTTGATGCAACCTATAGCACAACAACTGACTGGCACCGCTATTTTAGATGTTTTATTAAGTACATATAGAGACGGAGATCTACTACTGTAAGATGAGCCTTTTTGCCAACCACGTATCAAAATTTTTGACATCATCGTGAACATCACTATATGCCAATACCTAGTAACAATTTTTAATTGTGGAATAAATGCAATTTGGGGGGCATTTTTACAAAAAAAGTTTATGTTTTGATCAGTGAGCAATGACGGAGATGAGCAAAGAAGTTGAAGTTTTGAACAAATACAAGCATTTTAGATACAATTATGTAGAAAACATTTCATTAGCATAAGTGACTCCCCACATGGTGAACTTGTTAACCAACAGTTGGCAAAAAAGTCTTATGTTTCAGCTGTACCCCTTTCATGTTATGGTTCTGTGTTTTGCTGCCATGTTTCTGTGTTTGTTGCCATGTCTTTTCTTTATTCTTTTTTGCTTTTTATTCATTCCGGTTTCTGTTCATGCCATTTCAGTATTCATTGCACTTGTCACCCCTGTCTTGTGATCAGTTTGGTTCAGTTCATTCTCCCAGTCTGTGTGCTTACATGCTTCAGGTGATTTCAATGGTTTCGGGTGTTTCATATTATTACTTCAATTCTCATTTACTTCCTTCGCCTTGCTTTCCTTGATTACTAATAATACTAACATTTATATTTTGTATCATAGTTTACTAACCTAACTAATCCATGTATATATTACTAACTACTAATGAACACTTGGGTTAATTTGTAAAGCTGCGCCGCTACCAATTACCACTAATTCAATCTCAGCTATCGCCCTGTTCTAGTCTCCGCCTCTTGCTTTACTTTCTCTGCATCTTTCTGCGTTTCCGCGAAATCTCTCGCACGTGCTTAATTGCTATCCTGCACTCTTTGTCTGTGCACTTAGAACTCCTTGACTGGAGCAGTCAATCTGTCAAAGGATGTCTGCATGGATCCTGTCCGTGTCTTGGCTTTTGCCAATTGATTGTGGTTAAGGACCTCCCCATATGTGCTTCCCTTTGTAATTAGTTCTTATCCAATTCACCTGTTCCTGCATAGCATGTGACTTCCCTCTTGTCTATTTAAAGTCTTCACTGCAGTTTGTTCCCCGTCAGAACGTTGATCAATATTCACTTGTGCAGAGCTCCTTGTATGCCTTTTGTTTATTGCTTCTTCCACGACTATTTTTGCCCGACCTTGAGATTGCCTTGCCCTTGCTATTCCTGCTTTGTCTGTTTGGATTTTGACCCATTTTTGTACGATCTCGATTCCTGTTTTTGATGCCCTGTGTGTGACCTACCCTTCTGGATTCTGACTACGATTTTTGGCTTACTGTTTATGTACCGTTGCACATCTGCCTCTCTGGTTCTGACCCCTGCCTGTTATTTCGACTTTGCTTTTTGGATACTGTTTTTGGCTTGGCAATTCCTGTGTCTTCTGGTCTCGACCCATTTTGTAATAAAGGCTTTCAATTTTTGGAATTTCTTTTCTCGCGAGTGGTTCCTGAACGCACCGTCACATTTCAGAGCTTCTTAACTCCCATATTAAGCCTATTGTCAGAGCTCTAATTACAGACAGACCCGTCCCTAAATGAAAGGAATCAAGCATCACTCCCTGTAAATGATCCTGGGCTTACAGGGGGTCCTTGAAAATGCAATTTTTAATTTCTGCCCATGAAAAGATTTTTAGACATGCTTGAAAATCAGGATTGTGTCAATGAGGCTTTTGTTTTTCTTTTTTTCTAATTTACAGATTTTTTTTTTTTTATTAAGGGTGGGAATTCTGACTATATTTACCCTCAGGAACCTAAAACTGACGATAATAATACTGTAAATAGTCAACCGTGACCAGTTGTGAAATATTAAACGTGGCGAAAGTCTTTCGTCATGTGACACACTGAATATGTAGTGTAGATGTGAAGTACCTGGGTTTCTTCTTCCCACATCCACATAGATCCGCAGCATCCAAGATCCCAGAAGATATCCAAAAGCCGGCCCAAACACAGAGACTGAGAAGAGGATGGCTGCAGACAATGATGCAGATGCTTTATTACACCCATGTGCCTGTTTTAATGGCTTTGTAAAGGCGGGCCAGCTGCCAAGAGGTGGTTACCAATGTAAAGAGGGGAGTTTCCAGGCTCAGCAAAATCATCAATGTAGGAGAGGCCAAAAGGCTGGATGGGTACGGTGCCGATCCCGAACAGCAGTTGGGCGACGGCCATCATTAGCCACAGGTTGTTTGTGTCTGTAATCTGGCGGGAACCCAGCTCTCCACAGGTGTCCAGAATTGAGGAGTTCCCTCCAGGGACACAGACATCATGTTTATCTGCAAGGCAAAACAGAAGACAGAGAGCAGAGCAGGGTGCAATGCAGCAATATTGAGTAAGCAAGATGATTGCACATGTATGGTGTTTGAGTCCTACTTCTTTGAGTTCGAGTCACAACTGAGACTAATCAATCAAAAGCGGCGTAATTCGGATTCAAGGCTAAAAACATAACAGCTGAGTCAAGACCAGACAAGACCAGAATGAATCTGGCCAGGAATAGAATTCAAATTGCAACCAGGTCAATAAAATGAATACTAAGTCATAATATAAACATCTTGGGAGTATTGTAACCTTTAGAACATAGAACAATCATGTGCCAATGTTAATGCAATGAAAACCATACAGTTAGTTCCATAAATGTTTAGACATCGTCATTGTAATTTTAGCTGTTTCCCACAGCATAGTAGAGTTGCAATTTTTAAAAAACTTTGACAGACACGCATAATAATTTTGATAACTTTTGCCTACCCCCACGTGATGAGACGACCTGTCCACAGTGTTGGCCAGTCCTTAAAATATATGTTCAAAGAGAAATTCTGTATAACAACATGTGATAAATACTGTACAATATTAATGTTCCAATAGAACCAACCAAAATAATTTACTGATTTAAAGGTCAAATGTACAGGTTTTTGATGCAGGGTGGTGCAAACTGAATATTGAGCATGAAATTTCACTCTAATACATTCTGGTAAAGAGGTAATTTGGCCTGTGTCGCGTATTTTTCACAGCTCCAAAAGTTAAACCTTTTTCCCAGACCCACTTGGAAACTATCTGTCATGGTTTAGGTGCGTGCGTGTGTTAAGGACTTTTCTTTGTGGCTCTCGTCCTCGAATTCCTTCTCTATCGGATTCTTTTTCCAGCTGGTTCATCAGGCGTGGGCGGCGCGTTCCTCTAAGTCTATATAAGCCGGATGTCCGCCACTCCTCCTTTGCTGGAGTGTCTGATTTCAGTTTTCACTACAGCCAGAAGATATCTCTAGTAAGGGATTTGTGGCGAAAGTCTTCGCGGTATATTTGCGATTTATATTTCTTTAGGGAAATTTCCTTTTTGATTCCTTCCCTCTCTTTCTTTGGTGCTGCACCAATTTGGGTGCTTTGTCTTTCTCGGTTCTCGAGATATTTCCTTATTGCTTTCCCTGTTTGTTTTTCCTCTCTCGCTTTGCTTCCTGGTTCGGATTGTTGGGCGTCCTTTTTGGAAGCGCGAGAGCTGTTTTCTGTTGCCTCGTTTATAGTTCTCCCTGTGGGTATTTTAAGTCCTTATTGGTCTCGTTTTCTCCCACTGCTGCATTTAGCCTCCCTACTCCTTCGGCCATTACACTATCATTGCCTGATGTCACACGCGTCAAACTGAGACTTGATGATAACAGACTGACAGAAGATGTTACTCTCAATCTTGTGTCAATCTTTGATCATGCAGAAAAGCAATGGTTTTTATCCGCATAATTAATTTAAAAAATCTACATTTCTCTGAATTACATCTCCTGAATTAGCTTTTTTTTTTTTTCAAATTTCTGTTGAAAGCAATACAGACTATAGGCTACCGCTTTTAGAACAGTCAAGCTTTTAAACACAAATTTGTAATGTTTCATGAGAATTTCACAAACGCAGTTCTGAAAACTAAACATAAATTTTCCAGTCGTCTTTCCGATATTTTGTTTTGTTGAGTTTGAGTGCATTGACTTTCAGTGGGGTAGCCAGAACTGAAAATTACCGGGGCCCAGAACATCCCTTCACAACAATTATTAGTTCTGGCTTGTTCTCAATCATTTTCCTTTATTAACACGTTTTCCAATTATAATAATCCATTGGCAATCAAAGTCACAGGTTCTCTCTCCATGTGATCCATCGGCAACAAAATGATTGGCCAAATTCAGAACAGAAAAATAATTTACTCTAAATAAGCCTATGCTTTACAAAAGACAAACTTCTCTGAGACTTCCGCGCTACCTTTTCCGCACAACAGGTGATTAAGCTTGAGCTGCATGATCATTTAAATTGTTTAAATGAAATAAAAGACTATTTGAAATGTCTTTACGGTCATTCCGTGTCAATTCACGCAAAACAGGGAATCGGCCCCGGAGAGTGGTCTCAGATTTTCCTGAAAAAATTCCTAAGAATACCTTAACATGTTTTAGGCAGAACCTCCAAGTTTCAGTCCTCAACTCTCAATAGTTTTGATAATATGGGCATGTTAAAAAACATTGTTTTGCCGGTTTTTTTTTTTTCAGCACTCGCAAATTGCGCGCTTAACTTGCAAGCGTTTTTGGAGGCTTATAACCTTTACAATATTGATGTCATATGGCTGAAACTCGGTAGAATTGCTAATTCTTACCTAGGCTTTTAGAATCTTACATCAGAATGGCTCTATCTTTTATAGTTTTTGTGTTGCAAGACTCTGAAATCTCAATTTTGATTTGCAACAAAATAAAAGATTACATTTTCAAGGCCCCTCTAAATCTTAACTACATGGCTCAGGATCCCCATACTTAATCTGTGGTATATTTGGGCACAAGCCCATAAGCACAAGAAGTCATGCACCTCTCATGGCATGTACAAGGAAATTATGAGGTCATAAACTTGGTTCCGCAGGTTGTTGACAAGGAAAAAGCCCAAACTTCATGGAACACGCTGGCCATGTGGGCAAATATTCAGAGCCACAACATTTTTACCAGTGAAAGGTACATGTGTTATCTTCGTAATATGCAAAATTCAACTTTGGTACTCAACCCTAACTGTTTTTTCTGGATTTTTCAATAAAAAATCCTTTTTCAGCTATTCCTTATCCAAATATCGTTAGTAGTATTACTATCTTTTGTAGTTCTGTCATCTTTTGCAGATTTCTTTGCTGTTTTGCTAATCAAATAATATAATAAGTTAAATTAACCAGTAAAAATGCATAAAATTACAGATTTTGCTGTGGGATGGAGTGGATTGGGGGCCAAATCTAAGTATCAGGCATAATATAAACCATGGGCATGTGCATAAAGATAATTACACCTAGATGTAATAATAATTACATTTTACTGCAATATAAACATAGAAAAGAATAAAGGCCATGAGCCTTTTCATCCCAGCTGAAGTGTTTTCGCACATTGCCTGGTAACACCTGGCCAAGGCATTGTTGGGATCGTCATGGTCAGCTGTGAATGAAGAATAGACATTTACATTATTGGTGATGGTATTTTGAAATAGAACTGTCTGCACATTTGGCCCAGTTGAGAGTACCATGTAGATCCAGTCCACTAAGTTTGAATGTACTTCATTCATGTAGTTACAATGTATTTCAACCATTAGACTGTAACTCTAAGACTGTTGAGGTTGCAAAGTGCATGACAAATTTTTCCTGGATGCTAAGAAGAAGAGGATTTTGTTATTAAAGTGACTATGCAAGTGAGAATGGTGTTTGACAGAACTACTGAGGATACTGAACACTACTTTAAGGATTTCCGGATATGCAATGAGAGAAAAATTTCTCTAATTTCACGAGTGGATGGACAGATAATCCTGCAGTTTGGTCATATTTGGAGTTTGGCAACATTTTTTGTTACCTGATGGCCATTCCCTTGAGGTGTTGTACTACACAGCAAATTCACAGTTAGCTGAGCTTTCTTTGCATGAGCTGGCTAAAGAAACTCAAAACTCGCCATCAGAGATAATATACAGTAGTTACCATGGCATGTTAAAAGAGAGCTCCCATTGTACCACTAAAAACCTTGGCTTTAGGCTCACCTACTAATCTCGCTTCATAGTGCACCCCACTGAGATCTACCCAGGTCAAGAGCTAATAAATCCCTGGATGTATTCAGATAAGATAGCTAACTTGTGGTTGAGGTTGATAGGGCAGGGTTGCCAACCCTACCTTATTGAATTTACATGAGACGCCTTTTTTTCAGAATCTAGCTAGCTAGATCATTATGATCCAGACTTGCTCTTCTTACAAAGGAACAATAACAATATGCTGTCCCACTGAAAAATAAACCATGCATGTACAACCTAGCATAGCTTAGTTTCTGGCTGTCATTGATGTTAAATTCAGTCAGGACACTTGCATCATATTTAACATTTACTTTGTATTACAGGATGACATGCACTTGAGTTTAGCAATGACTGTGCTTGAGTGATGCTCTGGAACAATCTGAGTAAGCACACAGACAGTCCCTGAGATCACAACATCCCCCCCCCCGGCAGAGCCTGGGATTCTTTGAAATCTTGTTGAAGGCAATGTGAACAGATGTTGTTTGCAATGAACAATGTTATTTATGAAGGAGGAGGCTAGGAAGGTGGGGGAGATGAGAAGCAGAATTTTTAGTAGACCAGAGGAGGAGCAATATAGAGGGCACGGAGCCAAATAAATGAATGAACACTGCCTTGGTTTGTAAACTCGCCAGTTGGGTTGGAAATGTTGAAGTCAAGAATGATTGGACAGAAAAGGGCTTGTGACCAGCCTGACTCCCATTCATGACAGAACTAACGCTAAAGTTCTATCATGATTAAAAGTGCCATTACATACAGGACAGCTAAGCATGTCTACATACAACTATATTCAACAACTCTAACGTAATTTTAAAATCGGCTGTTGTCCAATCATTAGTGAATAAAATCTAACCTTGACACTGACAATTTGAATAATTTTAGACCGATATCTAAATTTCCCTTTCTTGCCAAAGTGCTGGAAAAAGTGGCATATTTACATTTTTCATAAATTCAAACTTTACAATTCAATGCAATAAATACTGCAATAAATACAAACTGTACAATGAAAGTAAAACTGTACTAAACTATTTGATATATGCCTGGAAGGATAAGACAGTTCCAAAGGATCCTCAAATCTTGTCCCCCATAACCAAATAAAATGTAAAATATAAAAATAAATAAAATAATAATGCTTAAAAAAAATTTTAAAGTGTATGGGTGCCATCAAGACTGTAAAGGATTTAAGAACAGAGTCTACATAAAGTACATATGCATCTTGTGACCCAGGTACAAGTATTATCACAGTCAAAAACATTTCTGAATTTATTCCAATAAAATACCTCTAAATTCCTATTACAAACATCTATGTCTGGTTTGGATCTTAGATCTACAGGCAGTCGATTCCATAGTGGCACAATTCTAATGATAAAAGAATGAGCGAAAGTCTTAGTTCTACACTTTGGTTGTTTCAACAACAAATGGTCATCACCATTTCTGGTTTTATTTCCAACAAAAGACACATACTTCAATACATCCATCTCGATATTACCATTTAAACATTTATGAAAGAACTTAGTATCTAACATTCCTCTTCCATATGACAGTGGTAAAAACCTTAAATGTACTTTTGTAGTAGTCTCTCTTTATAATTAAGCTGCCTTTCTCTTCGCATTATGTATCTAGTCACTCCTCGCTGAGTATTTTCCAAGAGTTTAAGCTTACGCTTTGTTTGAACAGACCATACCTGGTTACAATACTCAAGTTTACATCTAGCTAATGTTTGGAAAAGCTTACTAATGATTTTAGAGTCAGCATTATATCCACATGCTCTCATAACCATGCCCATAGTCTTATTTGACTTGGAAACGACACTGTCTATATGTTGGTTCCAAGTGAGATCTGAACTAAAGAGTACTCCCAGGTTTTTCATCATATGCACATTTCAGACTTGTTCCATCTAAATTGTAATCATAAATAATCTTGTTTCTTTTCCTAGTACAAGAAACTACTGTAGACTTAGGGGCACTAAAATTCATTTGCCATATCTTGCTCCAATCGCAGAGACTGCTTAGATCTTCTTGTAGTTTCTCACAATCTCTGACAGATTGTATTTGTCTAAAACATTTAGAGTCATCAGCATATAAAGCCATATGAGTATCAAAATGCAGTACATCAGGCATATCATTTATAAACATTAATGGAGGAGACAGCACCTCGACAAAGTATATATCAGTGGAAAGTAGAATACTTGAAGTGTCTAAAACGCATAGTTTTATAAATTTTAATTTGGTAATGATCCAGTGCGATGCATTTTTAAACCAGCGAGTCTTCAAATTGGCTTCAATACCAGGGGCAGACATTTTTCTTGGGGAATCTTCTGATTTTGAATTTGATCTTCGGAAACCTCACCTTTAAAAATGCTTAATAACCTTAACCTCTCGCAGTTTACGTCTCCCGATTAGCCACAGTTGCTCCGACTAATTGGTAAAAACCGACGACAGTCTAATTTACTTTTGATTGCATTGTTATGCATTGCACCACAAAATTATGAGGCGTCTTCTGCGCATAATTGACGACGTGAAATATCAATATGTCTTCATAATTTCAGCGCTCCTTAAGCACCACAGATTTGTGGAAATTAGTTTGCGAGGCTGCGGGAATCCGTTCTTTATGTTGCATGTTGTCACGACTAAAGGGCGCTGTAAGGTTGCACAGCTGTGTGACAATCCCAAGGACGGCGAAAATAAATGCTGCAAAGTCAGCGAAAGTTTTGGATTTAAAATGCCATATCAATTATATAAATGTAGGCAATGGGAATTCACCTTTCATTACCATTTCTAATTATCGGTCATGTATTGGTCTTAGTCGCTCAGTCGATAAATTGTTTGATTGTTAATCAGGCCAGCTTAAATAAAAACAGCTTGCGGGCAGCCAAGCCATAAAGGGAGAGCTTACCAGAGGCCCTTTGAACTACTCCATGGCCCGGATGAAAGGAAAGAGAACAACTGACGTCACATAAGAGAATAACTGACGCACATGCACCACGGCACTGGCGTTTGATTGGATAATGCATTCGAAATGCACACTCACCCACTATATAGGGAACTGTAGTGAATGTTCTACATTGAAAACAATTTACAGAGTGAGTGAGCGAGTGGACAAGTGTGCATTCCGAATGCAGCCTTAGATTCCCCAAGTAAAAATGTCTGCCCCTGGTATTGACGCCGATTTGAAGACTTTCCGGTTTAAAAATGCGTCGCACTGGATCATTACCAATCAAAATTTGTAAAACTATGCGTTTTAGACACTTCAAGAATTCTACTTTCCGCTGAAATATACTTTGCCGAGGTGCTTTAAAAACACCATGGCACCTAATACTGAGCCCTGAGAAACCCCTGACAGGACAGGAAGCCAAGATGATGCGTGACCTTCAACCAAAACCCTCTGGCGTCGATGAGATAGATAAGATGAGAACCATTTCAAAAGGTTTCCACTAATACCAAACAATTTAAATTTATGAAGCAGAAGCCCGTGGGACACAGTATCAAAGGCCTTAGAGAAGTCAGGGTAAATCGTGTCAACTTGTCCTGTCCTGTCAAGGACTTCTCGTAATAAATGCAAAACCTTAACCATTTGAGTTGTTGTTGACCTGCCTTTCATAAAACCATGTTGTAACTTGTATGTAACTGGTTTAAGATGAGGGTACATGTGTTCAAAAATACAGTGTTCCATAACTTTGCCAACACCACTTAATAGTAAAACTGGTCTGTAATTACTTACATTTTCCCTATCACCTTTTTTATGAATTGGAATAACGTTGGCATCTTTCCAACCTGCAGGTACCCATCCTTTATCCATAGAACTTTGAAACAATGAGGTGAAAGAGAGCACCAATAGTTCGGCACAAATTTTCAACACATAGGGTGAGATATTATCTGGTCCAAAAGCTTTTAATTTGTCTAAATCTTTGAGAGTTCTTAACACAATATTTTCACTAGCAAGTTCAGGTTTAACATATATTTGAATTTCAGGTAATGGACTATTAGTTGCTTCGGTGAAAACTGAGTAAAAATATCTCTTAAAAATATCAGCAATTTGTGCAGGAGATGTAGCGACCTCGTCACCATCTCTGATCATTCTTGGAATTGACTGGATTTCGTTTTGGCTCGAAAAAAAGCCCCAAAAATGTTTTGGGTGTTCATAGAAAATATTCAACAATCTGTCAATGTAATTGCTATATTTTTCCCTAGTCATTTTTTTTAAATGATAAATAAGTGTTCTAAATTGGGATTTGTGAAGCTGTGAACCAGTCTTATCAAAATTCTTTCTAGCAGACTTAGTTTGGTTAGTTAGATTTCGCAATTCACTATCTTGCCATGGTGGGGAGCCTTTGCCTTTGATAGTCACAAGCAAATTTAACCCTTTATAGGGCACTAAAAATACCCTAAGAAGCACAGTGTAAAAAAGTACTGTGCGCTGGGAGTATGTCCATAAACAGTCTTATCATCACTTGCTGTAGACTTAGGTGAAAAGGGCGTATGATCAAATATGGCCTCACTCAAAATCTCACTAATTTCTGGAAATCCGACACAAACAACACCTATCTCAACTTTTAGCAAACCTTTTCAACTTTTTAATGCGTGAGCTTTCATCAATTTTCTTTCATGAGTAATGATGTTAGGTCCTTGTAAGTGGGACTGGGTAAGGGCACACAACCGTACTGTGAGAGGTCTGGAGAAGAAAAGAAGTTTGAGACGCTCTAGGCCACTGCTGATTTGTCGAGCATCCTGATGTCACTGCCTGTGATATAGCCTGATTTTCTCTCATTGGCTGGGAGAAATCACCGCTGGTCTATTGCCTCACGGAGAGGCATAGGGGCGCCACTTTGGATGCCGACTGAAGTTACCAAATATGGTTCCTTGCCCGATAAAGGGTTAAGTGACTGTGCCCAATTACACCAGGCAATATTGATATCATTAGATGAGGTAATGGATGTCCAATCAAGATTTTGCAAATATTATTTAAGACCTTGCCAATCAGCCTGCTTGTAATTGTTCACTGTTCTAGATTTTAACTTTGGTATGGTGAACCTAATAGTGAGATTAAATGTTACTGCATCATGATCTGAGTCAAATAACTCCCTGTTTGGATGAACAATAATATTGTTAAATTTTTAAGGTGAAGTAGTGAGTATTAAGTGTAAATGACTGTCTTTACGAGTAGGTGATTGCACTACTTTAGATAAAAAGAAATTATTCACAACATCACAAAAATCACTTTCCGGACCTGAGTAGGATTCTGAAACAGTAATGGTGCTGAAGTCCACTGAAGACACATTGAAATCTCCCATAACACAAATGAACTGATAGATACTCATACAGATGATAAGCGTGTCTTGTAAATCCTTGTTAAATTAAGGCTTACTGGCTCGATCTGGACAATAACATCCTATAATCGCATATTTTGGTTGACTGGGAGGTCGCATTTCACACACAAGTATTTCACTAGATTGTGGCTCAATCTCCTTCCTTCTAAAGGTAGGGACAGATTTATTTATTGCTTTCAATACACCACCCCAGCCTGCTTTACGGTCATTCACTCTGTCTTTCCTGTATAGCTCGCAGCCACAATTGTCAGGTAGTATTTGCTGGTTACTAATTGTACTGTTTTACCATGTCTCTGATACTACAGCAAAATCTATATTGTGGTTCAACATTAATCCTTGAAAATCTAAAAGTTTAATTTTCTTTGCTGTAACTGTTTTAATACTTTAATAGTGCGTTTAGTAATAACCCCTGCATAGATTTTACAGCTGGGGAATGGCTGGATGTTCTATTGCCATTGTAAATGTAATTGTTTTTGTTTCCAAGCAAGTATCCAGGCATTACATCAACATACCAGTATGCCCCATGAAATGTTGCCAACGGCATATTCTCAACTTGTATTATTTATGAATGACCACTCACTTTTTGAAAATTTTCAGTCTGGTTTTCTTGTTCACCACAGCACAGAAACTGCACTTTTAAAGGTCATTAATGACATTAGGATGAACTCAGATGCTGACTGGTGTACTGTTTTGGTGTTGCTAGACCTCTGTTGTGTTTAGACTGGTTTAAATCATACATATGTGATAGAACTTTTACTGTTTCCATTGCTAATTACTTTTTCACATAGGGCTAGGTGGGTTTGGAGAGCTCTTTTCCCTTAATAAATTAAATCATTTAAAAACTGTATTTTGTATTTACTCAGGTTATCTTTGCCTAATATTAAAATTTGTTTGACGATCTGAAACATTTAAGTGAGACAAATATGCAAAAAAAAAAAAAAATCAGGAAGGGGCAAATACTTTTTCACAGCAATGTAGTTTACAAAATGATGCTGTTATCATCAATGGCACTGTGGTAGTAGATAAATGCCTCAATAGTTCACTGTAGAGCTCAGAGACTTGCAAAACAAATATAATTTTGCAGCGGGCGTCCATGTTTCCCAAGTCGATGCACTAGGAAGCATTTAGTTTTTGCAAGTTGGAAATATTAACTTGGAACGACTTGCCATCCTATGTTCAATAGATTGCAGCAATAAAGACATCTGTAATTTTCATTTTAAAAATGATCACTTTTAAGTAATAATGATTCATTTGTTAGTTGATGTTGCGAAAGTAAAATGAACTGTGCACCTCAAATACGATCGTCTGCTCCCAGTATCCAAAAGGGTTAAGTAAGATTGTTAGCGAGGAATGTTGAGCCGAAAGCTGGGGTTTTCACTGTCACAAAGCTGGCTCCTTTTGAACCTGCCATGGTAACTCCTAAATTAGGGACTGATGAGCCAGGTCCCGCAAAGAGGGCCTGACTAATGTTGTGTAACATTAGTACCCATGGCCTTCAGTTATTCCTTTTCATGGCTGTTTTCAATCTTTGTCTGATGTTCAGGAGGAAATATGAGCCACAATATTCTTCTGCCCTCTCCCATCTATTTGCACACCTGCTTACCGCTCAAGATTTCACCACAGTTAGGGTGCTCATCTTTTATTTCTTGTTTACTGACTGGGAGCGCATAGAATTGTTGTTGCTGCGTGTTTTTTTGCCCAGCTGCGACTAAATGTTGCCACTCCATGACATAAGCTCAGTTACTCCGTGGCAGGGTAGCATAATTATTGTTTTTCGCCGAGAGCGGCAAAAGTGCATGCCCCAGTCCTGCCTGTCCCCCCCTTAATGACAGGAATGTTGTCTGTACTGGCTCTGGCCTACACACACACACACACACACACACACACACACACACACACACACATTCCAAAAAAGAACCTTCAGGGCTATTAAAGCTAAAATGAGGGTTATAAACTTTGATCCTAAGTACAACTAACTTTCTGATACAGAGAGCAATCTCTTTCATTATGGTCTGCATGGTTCCTGAACCTCTGAGATACAGGCGTTCCTGCTCGATAAGAGGAAGAGAAAACTAGACAAATTGGTAGATTTTGTCTAAAAACTGAAAAAATAATTCAAAAGTAATCTGGTCTGAAAGAGAATCTTTGGGAATTTTTCAATTTTGCCACTGGTAAACTATTTTGTTCACAAATGAGCTGTATTCTTGAAAAGTATGAATTCAGAGGTGATCAAGTAAACATACTCACTAATTTGTAGACTAATTTGTAAATTAAATTGCAACACCACATTCTTACCTCGTCCTGTTTCCTGCTTAAGTAATCAATTGTTCACATATTCAGGTTCGTTAATCTCAATGCATGCCGGTAATATTTCTTCCTGGACTAGCTACATCCTAAGTAAAATGCACAGATGTCATTTTTTCCCCCCCCATTTATATTTGGCAGTTGTCTTATCAGTCTGTCAAGTTATCAAAATACTAGCAGTCATAGTCGCTTTCAAGTGAGATCAAACATTAACATTGAAGGAGGTGAAGTAGCTCTGTTATCACGTACCTCTAAAAGATTTCCTACTGCTTAGAATAAAGTGTTACATCAAAATTTGAGACAAATACAATAGCATAAAAATAAGACGGTAAATTCTAATTTCTAGTTTTGGTAACAAACGGCTGTAACAATGGTTTTCTCACCAAGTGAAGTGGGGTGGTATACATAAGCCTGGGACAAGAAGTGAGGTAGAGCCAGGATGATAGCACTGAAAGACATGAGTAGACCACCCAAACCAATCAGACGTGGCCGGTGAACTCGACTCCCGAAGAAGCTCACGAATACAATCAGCACTGCGTTCCCAACCTGGTGCAATGACAAAGCCCATTCAGATCACAACATGAGTATGCTTGGCACAAAATGACATGTACAGACACTAATAACCAAATAGGGATTTTTCCCCCTCTCTGATGCAGCTGAACATAGGACAATCATACAATGAACTGAATGAGCTCATGTGGTAAAGAAATTAGCAAGAAATTACCAAAAACTCCAGAGATCAACAGTTCATGGGTAGTTTCAAAGACGATGGTTTTTGTTTTAAACACTATGCACTCAAACATAAACAATGGTCAGAGGTAAACATGCAGAATGGCAAATCTGTGAGGTATCGTTCAGGAACCAGTCGCGAGAACCAGGAAATACAAAGTATGTGATTTTATTAAGTGAGGGGGTAAACCCCCACAGGGCTGAAGGAAACAGTACAAAGTCCACAATCCAAAAATCACAATCCCAGGGGCAGAATCCAAATCGAAAAACCAGGGCAGCAATACAGTAATCGTGGTCAGACAAAAAGGGTTCGATACACAGGAGCAGATAACAAAACCAAATCAGAGCCAAAAATCGGAAGTCGGACGGTCCAGTCAGAGAAGCAACACTATGAATACGAGGCGAAAACGAGAGCAGCACAGGTAGACAAGGGAAACATTCTGACAAGGAAGTGCTGTGAAAAGACACCTAATATACACTCCTGGGAGATCACATGATACATAGAACACAGGTGCAGGAAATGAGGCTAATTACAAAGGAAGCAAACATGAGGGAGAACCTAATCACATGAGATAGGCAAAAAAAAAAAAAACGCGGACAGGGATCACAAGACAGCCTATAGACAGAACAAACAGATCCGGTTAGGGATTTCTACGTGCACAGAGTGAGTGGCAGAACAGTGATTAGACAGGTGCAGACAATCTGCTAGAAGCACAGCAAAGTAAATTGAGTGAAGGTAAGAGGCGAAGACTAGAACAGGGCGAATGCTGAGAGATTGTTAGTCAATTAGTAAAGTGTGGCACGCAATACTGGGGCTGTGAGCAATCACATGACATGAGACCAGACAGGGAGAGACAAAGTGCAATGCATGGTAGAAAGCAAAACATGGACCGGAATGTAACTATGGTAAAATGCAAAACATGGAAAAACTAAACTAAGACAATACATGAACAATTCTAAGATACCAAATCACAATACACATTTCAAAGAATAGTCAGACATTGCAGAAATCCAAATCCAAATCAGACAGAACATCAAAACATGGCAAAGCAGATCAGAATCATGACAGTCATAGCAGAATCATAACAAAATCCTCAAAATGATAGGTTATATAATGGTAAAAGAGGTAGATGTCAGAAGGGATCCAGTAGCGGTACCTTCCGCCTCCGTTGAATATTCATTAGTATCTCATTATGTCCAACAGGTAGCGTTACTTGGAGCATGCTGACTCACGCACCACCAGTAAAGGCATGTGTCACGTGGCCAGTGTTACTTGTACCTTGTAGGCTATTCTTTAAGTGCAATTCTGTCCTCGTTTATTAGTATACTTTCTGAAGGGCAATTCTGATCGGGCAAACAGCCAGTGCTCTAGAAGAAAGGTGTAGCTCCAATGCACATTCTCATTCCTTCTTTTCAGAGTATTTTAGAAGCATGTTTAAGAAGTAGTTTCTACCAGCAATGGTTTACATCAAAGGGAATATGAAAATAAAATAAATACTTTGTCCAGAACAAGTGTTATAACACAGAGGAGCTAAATTGGGCTGAAGGGATCCAGGGACTGAGTCCTATAAAATACGTGAGCAAAAACTTTCAAGTCAAGAACCATTTCAAGTTACACACTGTATTGAAAGACCGTAGGCATGGGGGCTGCCGCTGTTTTGTTTGATTATTTAATATTATTTGTTCAGGAGTTAGTGTGCTGTCAAGATTTATTTAGGAGCAGTTGTCTTTATTTTTATGTCATATGACATGACAAATATTGGCCGCCCCAGGTTTCTGTATATGGGTCTGATCATTTCTAAATTATTCATGATAATAAAACTACATATGTCCACAAAATTTTACTTCAACATAATGAAACAATTCAAGTAAAATCTCAAGTTTTTGCTCAAGTATTTTATAGGATTCAGGCTCTGTCTTTCTGTCCAGTAGGCCGACAAGTACGCTGAGTATGTGTTGATAAACTGTTCAGCTGAAATAATTGACACAGGATGGACAATACGATACATAATACAATGCACTATATTGTCCATCCTGTACCAATGGATTTGGGAGCCTGTGGTCCAGTGGAGATGCCTGATAATGGGATCATGTACAGGAATGACCTTTCTATCAAGTATATGTAGTGTGTAGGCCTACACACGTATGCTTCAAAGTGCAGAGAACAGATGCATTTGACACGCGTCCAGCTTTGAGACATTGTAGTGTTCTGCTCCATTGAAATCTGCTTCAAATCAAACTTTATTTCCTATACAATTCATACATATAATTGTAATTCACATTTGCATCACGGTAGCAGTCAGAACCAATATATGTGGTGTGCCGGCCTCGGGCTACATCTGGAGGAACCCGGTGGTGACCCAAATGGCTTGTTTCTCCTGGGTTCCCCTCGGCCTACGAGCTTGAGGCTTCACACACGTCAGCCGCCCGACGCTTTGTTTGCCCGGTCACCGTTCCGCAAGGGAGTACCTGGAACGCTGACGCTAATGCATCAGGCCACACACCACCATCTAGGGATGAACCTCTCCGCTACTCGGGCTTTCGGGACCCAATACTAGCTGAGCCGCAGCACCGCTGTTACATGGCTAGTGGCTCGGGCACTAGGCCAACCCTCGCCTACTCCGCCGCTGACTAGTGGGACCACCCAACCGCTACACTACAGCCAGTGGCTCGCAATATGCAGGGACACATGAAGGCCAAGGTTATGGTGCCATTATACTCTCTATATAGGAGTTCTTATTATATTCATAGTAAGCAAGTAAGTATCCATCTCCCTCCATTTTGGCTGCTGTTAACCCACTTTGCAGTATGTGCTAAAGTGAGTTTAAAGGTCACCTGAACACCAAGGTTATGGTGCCATATAGGTCTCCATACGAGTTCCTATTAGCTATTAATAGTACCAAGTGTGAAGTGTCCATCTATCTCCGTTATGCTGCTACAGCACCTAGCAGTACATGCGACCTTGAGTTTGATGTTTCGAGGTCACCTGAAGGTCAAGGACACAGTGCCATTTTACTCTCCCTATATGAGTTCCTGTTAAAAATGATGCAAAACACTTTAGATATACATGTAGAATCTACAGTTTTGAGCACATGCATGCACAACAGTAACAAAGGGAACATTTAGCCTGCCCAGAGAAGTAAAAAGTCAAATTAGGTCTGTTATCAGGCTGGTTATGAATATCTGGATGGAGACATAACAATAACAATTGTCAGAAACAGAATCAAAATGATGTTATCAAGGTAGGCCAACCACTAGGTCGGTGTGTAGAAACCGTTAACACTCTGTGCTCTGATCAGGATCGGTAGGCACAGCTATAAAGTCAGACAACCAACTTGCCAATACCTAACTTGAAAATTGCCTGTATCTGTACTAGATCTACTACTACTAGTAAGTAGGCCTACCGCTAGACTAGGGGGTCTATTAGCAGACTAGGCTATATCTAGACGTGGTAAGAACCGAATGTGTGTCAAGACTTTCTCAAGTTGGTGCAGCGATCTAGGCGTGGCATTACCATTTGGGCCTACCTTTGTTTGCACAGCCAAAATCCTTTCCTTCTTTCTTCAAGGAAATGAATTTCATTGTGCTTCGAATCTCAAATAATCGGATAATATCATGCAGTTTATCCATAGGAGGCCTATCATTTTTCTCGGCTGGCGCTGGCATCTCAACCTTTCCCTCATGAAAACATTTGTCAAACAGTCAAAGCAACATGTTGTGTTGTGTCATTGCGCTTCCCAACCTGTTGAGGGCGCTGCATAATGTGACCACTTTAGTTACAGTACTTGATGCATAAGAAGAAGTGTGAGAGAAGACAGCGCGAATAAGAATAAATGTTTTCGAAAGAAGGCACAGTACTTTTCTCTGGCTGCTTCTTTTTTTTTTTTCTACTGAAGGTATAGGATACCACACATGTCGGTGTTGAAACTGCTGGCCAACTCAATGAATATTCAAACAGCAGCGCTACCTGTCAGGCACAGTTAGAATATTCAGTGGAAACGGAAGGTACCTCTACTGGATCTCTGACGTCTACCGGTAAAAGGCTTGGGGAAATAGATTCAGGGTGGGTTATTATTCTCGCCAAAACAGAATGAACATAAACTTCAGTGTTCTAAACAGCAAGGAAAGTAATTAAGCATATGCATCCTCCTACTGCATTAGCACCACTGGGCAAAATACCTCGGAATCCGGAGCAATCTTGACCCCGTATATTTTGTGACACGCTGCGTATTCGGACGTATTCGGCTTTATCCTGATCATTGACGAATCCGGGGGAATCCGGGCGTGTTTTGAGTCAAGAATTGTTTATCACGTATCCGGACCGTGTTTACGGTAACACATTTTAAGGCACATAGGTTGTAAGTACCGTAATACAACATTTCCAGAGCAGCAATGTCAAACTTTAAAAAATAAAAAGTTGCCTTTTAAAACTGTAGCCTATTCAAGCCGTCTCTAGAGCTTTTACTGTCCTTGCCCCAGTATGAATTTAAAGTGCTATTCACCTCCATCAACAACAAAATATTTGGCATTGTATTTGTGTAGTTTATCACGGATATCTGTCCAATTCCAAAGGATGCTTGATGCTATTACAGGCTGCGTCAAAGCATGCCAGTTTGATTGAGCCTATTTAACTGGTAAACGGACGGTTTAAAGAATCCAACGGCACATTAATGTGACACCACCACTAAATGAAATGGACTGAACAAAATACCTCGGAATCCGGAGGTATCCTGATGCCGTATATTTCATGACACGCTGTGTATTCGGACCGTATCTGGCAGTATTCTGATTTCTGATTTCCCGGGCGTGTTTTGACTTTGAGTCAAGATTTGTTTATCACGTATCTGACCCTATACGGAAACACATTTTAAGGCACATGGAGTGTGAGTACCTTAATGCAACAGGGCATAATTGCATGAAGAAATGTTCCCCATGTTTTCCCCATTTACGACCTTTTAAATGTCTATTCCAGGGGCGTCACCTTTTTTTGCTGCCCGTGCCCCAGTATGAATTTGAAGTGTCATTCACTTTCATCACTAACAAACAAAGGAGTCCCGCACACTGTCTAACTTGCAAATAGCAAAAGTTTTATCTTTTATTTTTAAAAGTTTTTATATGAATAAAACTTTTGCTATTTGCAGTTAGACAGTGTGCGGGACTCCTTTGTTTCCTTTGAACTGTTTATCCTAGTCCGACGCACCTGTCGTTAGCAATAGATGTGCGAAGTGTCTCCTCTTTTGTGCAGTCGCTAACGAACAATAAGCATTGTATTTGTTTGGTTTATCATGGATATCTGTCCTATTCAGATGAATGTTTCACTCCAAATAAAAGTTACGTGTAAAATGGCCTGCGTTTAACTCCTAAACTTGTGAATTGTAAGGCGTACGTCCCACATAAAATTCAAAATCATCCTGTTAATTATCCTGTTTCATATCAACCTTTTAAACTACCGAAGTCTATATCTTAAGTGATATCAATATTATGGAGCATAATGGGCATAAGCATAAATGCCAACCTTGGCAGGATGCGGGTGGTAGAAAATATACGGAGATATCATGAGCCCAGATATGTATGATATTTCCTGGGACGTATCCGGAGTTCGTATATGCTCCAAATACTGACGGGTATCCGGAGATATTTTCCCCAGGATACCTCAAACACGTCTGTTATCCGGGTGCGTGTACAGAGCCTAGATACGACGCGTATCAGAACAGTCCCAATCCGAAGTTGGCATACCCCCGGATACGAGACGTGCATAAATCGGTATCTGGAGCGTATCAATCCATATGTCCCCGGATACAGATAATATGCGGACGTATCCGAGTTGCGATATCTCCGGAAAACCAGTGTTTTTGCCCAGTGCACATTGGAATGCATTCTGGTGTATGGATATTTGCTACATCACTATACTAGGAGTAGCCAAGCCAAACAATAAGCAGCGAATCACTAGAATGAAATATATTCAACCTCAACACCCAGACTATCGGACCACAAAGCTCTCAGTTAAATGCAATCTGGCTTACACTGCAACTTTCAAACACTCACACCCAGTGGGAGGTACCGGTATACACTATAAAAATGCCTGTTTCGGCAGGAAATTTATTACCAGGGGCATCAGAATGATCAACAACTTGTAATTATGGGTGTTATAATCCCTACTTAAAGCCTCTTCTTGTTTCCCCTTCCCTTCGCACTGTATATGCACGTACAAACTGTGAATAATTATGAGTATTTAAATTATTTTCATTTTTTCACGGGCCTTGATCTTGCGCCTGTCCCAGTAAGGTCCAAAATGTAATAGTGATCCTTGGACCATTGCACACCTTTCTTCAAATTTTGTTTAATTTAATCAAACCATTTTTTCCACTACACTGCTTACAGACAGTCAAACAAATGCCATCAAAAACAGTAGCCCTTGGGGCAGGGTAATGATAAGCAACAGTCAATCCAGTTAGTGTTCTGTATCTGTGTAATATTTAAATGGCTTCAGTAAAATTGCATAAACTATTGTTGAGCCACTACAGTTCTTGTATACTTGCGGAAACAGCCAAAGAATTTTTATTTCTATATCTTATGTAACATTCAATTAATGCTTGGTAATGGAGTAATCAATACCAAAATAATATGCCAGCATGCTTACACAAATATTTCTGCAGAACTCCACAGAAAGCTTGCCTGGTTATGCCCCTAGCAACTAGCATCAGACACACACTGTTGAGTCAGACACAGATTATTCAGAAATAATCAAAATGTTGCTGTATCCTCAGGTGAAGTCTAGCCATGAGGAAATGAACTCCAGAAAAAAACTTAAAATTAAGTAGATGCTAATCTCTGTTATTGACTTCTATCCAATCAGAAAGGTAAGACAGGATGGTCCTTCAGGGTTGAATGATGGTGCTGTACCTCATGCAGGGAGGAAATGATGCCAGATGAGGAACTGCTGAGTCCGAAGCGTCTCTCGATGGTGGTGATGCTGCTCTTCAGGTATGCACTGTAGAGGAGCTGGGTCAACTGCAGCAGGCCATGGCACAGAACAAAGAACTATAGAAAGAAGATGAAGTTTGACTGAAGCTTTGATTTCCAAGGCTTGGGTGCACTACCGTGATTCCAAAGCAGGGATCACAGCATGAGTCCCCACTCCAGATAAAGGAATCAACTTTCGCTGTGAAATTAGCACCTTAACCACAAGCTTGAGCCCCAATTCCCATCTAAAAAAAAATCAAGTCTTTAACAACAAGACTGGAGCATAAAGCACAGCATGAGTCTCTATTGTAACATCAGGGATTGAAGCTGCTGCTGAAACACTAACAGATTAACCACCCTTTTGCAAATTTCAGCAATAAAATAACTTCTAGTACTACAGCATTGAGGTACCTGTATCAGTTGCATCCATTTTAATTCTCATTAAGAGTAAATTCACTACATGGCTAAAAATATATGGACACCTGCCCATCCAACATCTTATTCTGAAATCATGGGCACTAACATAAAATTGGAACTGCTCTTAACCTCCACCATTCTGGGTTGACACCTTTGCACACAATACTCTGATGTTGGGACTTTTCTCCATTTAAGTCAGTGAAGGATTAGTGACACCAGGCAATAATGCTGAGTATTTAGCTCTGGCTTTAACCAAAAAGTACCTATGGTAGCTTCTGTATTCAAATCTGTGGAATTTCGGGCCTGTTTTAAGTTCTTGCAAAAAGAAGTAGTGGTGCGCTCAAGGACTGAATATCCGGTGAAAATCAAGGGAAAAAAATCGCAGGTGCTCTTGAAATGAAGGGTCGCAGTAATTACAAACAAAACATATAATTTCAGGCACTCTTGCGTGAGACAAAATTGATACTTGGTATCAAAGGCCTTTGTTCAAACATGGCCATAAGTGGATTAAAAAACCGACCGGTTTCGACCTTTTTGGTCTTCATCAGGGTAACAATGAGAAAGTAATCATCAAAGGTAGCATTTTATAAACTTAGTTAGGAGGAGTCACCCAATGTGGCAAAATGTTTGTGTTTCTATTTCAAGATAAGGTGTTTAAACAATGTAAAGGTACTAGTATGGGAGCCAGTTTTGCTCCTGAATATGCATGCCTATTTCTGGGTCTTTGGGAGGAAGAATTGATTTACAATCCTCAAAGAAATATCTATTTTGACAAAATTAAATTTTATTGTCAGTTTATTGATGACATTTATTTACATTTCTTGGGGAATGAAATTGAATTACGATCCTTTTATGACTACTTAAATTCAACCAATGAGAATATTAGATTAAATATGGAATCTTCCAAGGAGAGAATAAATTTTTTGGATCTTACCATTTATAAGGGTGTTGATAATGTTTTACGCACGACTGTATTTCGTAAACAAACTGATCGTAATTCTCTTCTTCATTATCACTCGTTTCATCCCCCACTTTTAAAAAGGAATATTCCAATACGGACAGTTTCAAAGAACTAAAAGAATCTGTGATTCCAGTTCTGACTTTGAGAAACAGGCAGACGTTTTATCTAAACGACTTCAAAAAAGGTCTCATCGGCCGTATGTTATTTCCACAGTTCTTGAAAAAGTCCGACAAGTGAATCGCAACGATTTATTGGATAATCGCCATAGACGAGAGAGGTGATCATCAAATTTATTTTTTGTTACTCAGTACGAAATCTTCCAAAATCAAAGATATAATTTGTTCTAATTGGGATATTCTGAAAAGTGAGCCCAAATTGAGAGCAATTTTTTCTGAGCCACCAATTATATCCTATAAACGAGCTCCTACTATTAGAGACAAATTGGTACATAGTTACTTGCCAGGGCGTGGAAAGGATACATGGCTGAAGACACCTTCAGTACTTTTAAGTGTCTTGGGAACACCTGTAATTACTGCTCAAATGTCATTCAATCTAAAACATTCATTGATTTAAAAACAGAAACTAAGTATTTTGAGAGAAACTTTATTAATTGTGATTCTACTTATGTTGTTTATCGTCTTATATGCCCTTGTGGTTGTTTTAATATAGGACGTACTAAGAGACATTTAAAGGAAATACTCTTTGAACATAAATATGCGATTAGAACCAGAAATGTAGATTATCCCATGGCTAAAAATTTTAAAGAGGCAAATGATAGCAATGAATCCTTATTGAAGATTGAGGGTTTGGAATTAGTAAATACATCCACTAGAGGCGGCAATCGTTTACGTAGACTTCTTCAAAGGGAGACTTTTTGGATTTTTAGATTGAATGCAATGGTATGCCCAGGTTTAAATGAGGAAATTGATTATAAACTGTTTTTATGAATTATTCAAATTGTATTCGACACTGTTGCTCTCAAATGTAATATGTGATTGATGTATCATTAATTCTATTTTAAGTTGTAATGGAGATCCTATGGTTTCCAACAATCCAAAATATGTCTTGCTGAATTACAGATACATGTGAATAAAATGATGGACAAGATCTAGATATTTTCCATTTGATGTAATGCTGTGGACATAAAAACATGGCATCCTGGGGTTGAATATTATTCTCAATATAAGTGTAATGCAGTGTCAGTGCAGTGCTGCAAACTGCAATTAGCAAAGACAGAATATGTACTGTATGTGACCCTGTCTTGTACTGTTTTGATTCAGACAGAGAACCAGATGCAGATGTAAGTACAATCCAATCAGTGGTATTTATTCACAGGAATACGGTAATAGAAAAGAACACAGCCGTAGCCTAAATGGCAGGGAAACAGTCCAGCTGAAATGTATTTGTGCAGCTTGGGTACAGGGGCACAGCTTGCTCTGGGTCAGTGGCATCCCAGAGCTGCAGCCAGATGTTTTCTTCCTGATGAAGCTGGACTGCTCGACTGATGAAGCAGGAAGTTTAGCAGGATCGCTGTCCTAAACCTAAGTGTTCCCATTAAACTGAGCACAGGAGCAGACTAGTGCAAGAGATCAGTGAAAACTCTGTCCAAATACTGGCTTGATGGCTTTCTTCTGGTAACTAAGCTACAAAGGCCATGCACGTTTTCAAGTTTCATAGATATGCTAAATTCTGAAGACAAACTGCATATCCAGAAGACAATATCCAGAAAGATGACTGATTGCTCAATAGGA
This sequence comes from Gymnothorax javanicus, assembly GCA_029692085.1. NCBI lineage: Eukaryota > Metazoa > Chordata > Actinopteri > Anguilliformes > Muraenidae > Gymnothorax > Gymnothorax javanicus. Next base: position 52,642,947 of record CM056198.1, on the reverse strand, counting down.
TAATAACTGATAATCCAGCAATGTGCGCAGACAAAACGGAGGCTCAAATACGCTATGCACACAAACAGGGAGAAAGGATTACAAGTCATTATACCTGGAGGGGGAGGCACGACATCAAACCAATGAAAGGAGACAATACTTCTAAAGATACACACATTGCTGAAAACGTGGCAGAAACACTCACTGAGACACACGGGTTGTGACAGTAACCCCCCCCCAACGGACACCCCATTGTGGACCCTGGACACCGCTGCAGGAAATCGTGGACAAGGGAGAGGTCCAAGATATGGGGGACCCAGGAGCACTCCCAACCCCTCCCAATCTACCAGGTACTGGAGGCCACATCTCCTGCATTGGACGTCTAGGATCCGACACACAGTATGGGCTGGACAATAATTAATGAGCCTGGGGTGGGGAAGGGGAGGGAGGGCAGAGGGAAGACGAAGACACAAGACTTAAGCCGACATACAAAAAACTGAGTGAATGCCCGATGATAAAGGTGGAAGGAGGAGGCTGACTGCAGATGATGACAGAATTCTAGACATAGTGAATGGGCTAAAGTATTGGGGAGAGGGCTACTTTGACACTTCTCAGAGTGGGATGTCCTTAGTGGCCAGCCAAACCTTTTGACCCACTTGGCAAGCAAAAGGTGAGTGGCAGTACCACTTCCCTTGCCTCTGGAAGGCCGTAACATGCTTGAATTGTAATGCACGTGCGGTTCTCCATCCTCAGCAGGCACTACAAACCAGGAGTTGAGCAGAGGGGATGGCCACTTCCCTCTCCTCAGCCTGGAATAGAGGGGGTTGATAACCAAAGCGACACTGGAATGGTGATATGCCCAGCTAGGCAACAGGCAGTAAATTATGTGCCAACTCTGATCAAAGTAAGAAGACAAGCCCACCTGGTGGGGTTACCTTCCGTCAGGCAGCACAGGGTTTTGCATAACTCCAGGTTAAGCCTCTCAGGGTGGAATCTCACAGACAGGCGGAGGTTGGCCCCCACGAGGGCGCTAAAGGCCTTCACAAAGCTTCTGGTGAACTGAGAGCCATGATCTGAAACCACCTCCTGAGGCACTTTATGCAAGCGAACTTCACGTTGCAAAAGGGACTCGGTGGTTTCCTTGGCTGTGGGTGGCATAAAATGGGCTGCCTTTGAGAACTGGTCCGCCATGGAGAGGACCACCATGAATCTGTCCAACGAAGGCAGCCCAGGCACAAAATCAACTGTCATACTAGCCCACGCCCAGTTGGGAACCTCCAGGGGCTGTAGCAGACAGTAAGGACATTGGTTACCAGACTTGGAGTGGGCACATGTGGGGCAGGTAAAGAAAAATGTCCGGGTATCCCAACAAATGTTTAGCCACCAGAATGGATGACTGAGGCTTGGGTACGAGAGATGCTGGAGTGGCAAGCCAGCTGAGAAGCGTGAGCCCAGGACAGAACACCACTTCTCACTGTCTCAGGGAAGAAGAGGTGGTTGGGGGGCATATCCAGTGGGGTGGGACGGAAACACAAGTACTCTTCGACCTCACACTCCACCTGGAGCTTGGCAGCAGCCCGTAGCCAGCTACGTGGGAGGATAGTTGCAGGAGGATCACTAGGAAATGGAGAATTTATCCCAAGACAGGGTGTCAGGCTTTTTGAACCGGACAGTAAATTAAGACAAAATTGAACCTAACAAAGAAGTGGGACTATCAGGCTTGCTAGGGGTTCAGCTGCCTAGCCATGGACAGGTACTTCAGGTTACCGTGGTCAGTCCAGAAAAGGAAAGACAGAATGGATCCCTCAAACTAATGCCTCCACTCCTCAAAGGCGAGCTTCATTGCCAATAGCTTCCGATTGCTAATGAAGTAGTTTCGCAACAGCTGACATGAGAAGAAAGCAGATACACTACCGGTCAAAAGTTTTAGGACACCCCACTTTTTACAGTTTTTTATTGAAAGTTATGCAGTTTAATGTCTCATTTTACTCTGGAATAAAAGCATAGACATGATAGAACAAATAAACAATTGAAGTAAAAAAAAAAAAAATCATGGAATCAATTTATAAACCAAAATGTATTCTAAACTTTTGACTCAAAGTAGCCACCTTTGGCAAATATAACAGCTGAACACACTCATGGCATTCTTTCTACAATGGAAATCAAATATTCTTCAGAAAGTTCCTTCCAACCCTGTTGCAGAAGTTCCCATAAATGTGTGGCGCTTGTAGGTTGCTTTGCTTTCACTCTTCTGTCCAGTTCATCCCAAACCATCTCGATGGGGTTAAAGTCTGGAGACTGTGCTGGCCACTTCATGTTTTCAAGCTTAACATCTTGTTCTTTTTTCCTAAGATAGTTCTGGCAGAGCTTGGACTTATGTTTTGGCTCATTATCTTGCTGTAAGATGAACCCCTGACTAACTAAGCGCATACCAGAGGGTACTGCATGGTGCTGTAGAATGCTGTGGTAGCCATTTTGGTTCAGGTTACCTTTCACTCTGTACAAGTCACTGACCCTGGATCCAGCAAAACAGCCCCAGACCATCACACTTCCTCCTCCATGCTTGATAGTTGATGTCACACACTGAGGGACCATCCTTTCACCTACTCGACGGCGTACAAAAAACCTGGGTAACCTAACCTTTTGTTTAAAACTTCTGGCAGTTCACCACTTACCTTTGAACCATTTCAAGCGACTCATTGGACTGGAACTGCATCATTTTCAATAAAAAACTGGAATTGAGGCGTTCCAAAACTTTTGATCGGTAGTGTAGATGGATCTAAGCGTCAGCTGCGCGCTGGGAGAGGATGGGGGCCAGCGCCAACGTCGGAGGCAAATAGGCTAAATTTGATGCACTATACACAATCTCCAGAAGACCGGTTGCTTAGTGGGATAATACCTGACAATCCAGCAATTTGCACAAACATAACTGAGGCTTAAAGGTGCAGTGAGCGATGTGGGAGAAAACGAGTAGAGAGGTTGTTGATATTTGAAGTGTAAACGAATACAGACCCACCCCTCCCTTCATACTCCGCCCCGGGGTCCACCCCCGAAGTTCATGGACGCGCATTGTCATGTAAACGGCAGAAGAATTACAAGCTGAAAAAGTGGAAAATGGATTCGGAATTTTTCCCGGTACAAGTTATCGATTTGTGAGCTCCACACAAGTAACGCTTAGATCGTTTAAGTGTTTCTGCTATGAGCTCTTTAGCTTGCTGTCGGAATTGTCTCGTTTTGGAAGAAATGGTTATCAGGAGCTTATAGCAAAATTTCCTCCTGAACAGTGGGTATATAACAGTACAGTTACAACCGCATGCATGCAAAGTGAGATAGTACAAGCAAAACAATAAACTGAGACGAAGGCGGTTCATTTCATTCTATCTAGTCGCACATATGTACAGCATTTGATTGCGCAATTCCCCGTCGATTCCTTACATAAGATGTCAGACATTCACAAGAACTCGTAGCCACAAGTTCAATTTGCAAAGCTAAGGTTAGCTGACATGTCAGACAACTGTACCCACAACTCGACTGCTATTATAAATAGATAACATCACAACAACGGTACATTTTGGCAGATTAGACAATATGATGAATGCCTGACGGCTGTTACTATTGTGTGAAGCACCGCAAAGCTAATGTTGCTCACCTGTCCAGCAGAAAGACGGCAACCTCCGCGCCCGTTTTCAGACCCTTCAATTCGCGGAGTTCCCTCCACCGTCGGAAAGCCACACCAATGTTGACCCGGGTCTTCGCCCTTTCATGGTCGAAGCCCTTCTTTTTTAATTTATGTTCCTCCGACCGTTTTCTCTTGGGCTGTTTTTCAGCCATCGCAAATGCTGCAATGCCGTGTCTCTCTCTCTACTGTAACTGCACACGCTACATGACCTGCTACTCCCGTCTGACCTGTGCACGAGTATGAACCCGCCCCTGGGCGTGGAGGGGTGGACCCATGTTCTGGTGGCTCGGTCCGAGCCACAGATTTACCTGCTTAAATTCAGAGCCCAGGCTGTGTAGTGAAACCGGATTTTTTTTCCAGCATGCTCTCAGAAGTGACAGCTTGCAGATAGTGAGGAGAAATATGGTAATTTTGACAAAAATTGTGTGGATTATGATCGCTTACTATACCTATAAATACGCTATGCACATAAAAGGGGAGAAAGGAAACAACTGATCACACGTGGAGGGGGAGGCACCCTAGACATCAAAGCAAAGATAAGAGACAACACATCTAAAAGACGTGCAAAGTGCAGAAAAGGGGGCACAGACACGCAGCTTGTGACATCACCAACGTGAAAAAATGCTTTTTCTGACTTTGAACCCACTTTAGTGAAAACTTTAGGGAAAATTAGCCTTTGTGGGGTTAAGGCATTCGACAAATAAAACTTAAATAAATGCTCTTGGCGCTTACTGAACATCGCATATAAAACACTGATAACATAAGAACTAAGACTGCTCTTTAAATCCGCAAGAAAAATATTTTATGGGAATTTCAAATAAGCCATGCAAAATGCGCTGTGCCAGTTCCGAAAGTTAATGAGCTATGCGATCATGTGACGGTGTGGCGTCATACCAGCGAAAAATAAGCGGGATATGCAACTGATTCTACAAGATCAGCCATTGTTTCAAGAGCTATCATCTGTCGTCTTTTGCTTATCGCTGCAGTATGGAAGAAGGCAACCCATGAGCACTGAGGGAACTCATATCTGTCATCATCCAAATGAAAAAAAAAAATGACAAATGATCGGGATTGGACATGCATACAGTGGTGGCGCCAGAACTGGAAATTTGGGGGCTATAGAACATCCCTTTATAACAACAATTAGTCCTGGCTAGTTCTCAATCATTTTCATACATGAGCACTCCACACTATCAGGTGCTGCCAATTCTCCCCCTTTAGGTATGACGTCAACAATCATTCATTTGGACGCGTAATTTGGCGCATTAAGGGGTGATCTGGGGTTAAATGAAAAATGACACCAGGAAACAACTCAGAATTAATCTAAAGAGGTATATGTAATAACCACCAAAAAAGATACAAGTTGGCATTTTTTTGTTTATGCGGTTGCCATGGTAACTGAGCAAGCTCATTAAATATGCAGAAAACTTCTGGCACCAATTCCTCTTTAACTCTACGATAGAATTCAGTTTTTCTTTCATCATTTAAAAGCCATTGCTTATCCAAATGCAATGACATAGCCATTCTTTGCCCAATTTATCAGTTTTGTGATTTTGGGGCATTTTACTCAAATTTTGAAATTATTTTGCGCAGAATCTGACGAATACTCAAAATATTCAAAGTATGTAACAGATAGGCTAAATTTCCCTATGTCATTGCATTTCTAACAAAGTAAAGTACCTGCAACCCAAATTTCATTGATTTTCAATGATAAATAAAAAAGTTATGGCTGCCAGAAACATGAGAAACGCGGAAAAAGTAATACCTTAGGAAATCAACAGAAAATGCATTAGACCGCATTGAAAAGTTGAGTTCAGTCTTAGTCTGTAGTTTACACCCATTTTTCAGACTGTATTATCTGATTATTCAAATGTTTATCACTTTCTTGGAGTGAAAAGCATAAATTTCATCATCACAGTTGCTTTGAAATCATTTTATGGCAAAATTCAGTTTTTAATCCTTGTAGCAATTATTGATTATTATATAGGTGGGTTATTATAGAATATTTTTATTCAAAAAAAATTTTTGGAAAAATAATAAAATTTCGCCCATTTAACCCCAGATCACCCCTTAAGATCAGCGTTATTCAAAATTGCATACCCGTCAACTCTCATGCATATGGCGTGAGTCTAATGCTTTAGTGGCATATTGTATTCTCTCACCGTAGTCTGCAATCTTACACGCAATAACAAAAGTGAAGATTGAAAAACTTTAATACGGCAAACAATATTATATTTAATGACCAACTCCCAATTTTTAATCAACCCACACTGCACTGAGAATGAAAGGCAATATTTAATTGGAAAGCCAATCAGTCATTATTCATTCAACACGTATTTAAGAAATTCTCACGCAGAATTGAAGTCTTCTCTCGCTTTTCTTTTCTCAGGGGTTAGAAGCTAAGAAATTGCATCATGATGTTTCCAATGGTCTTTTATTTAATTTAAACAATTAAAATAATCATGAAGCACAAGTTAAATCGCCTGATGTGCGGAAAATGTGTGGAAGTTTCAGAGCAGTTTGTCTTTTGTAAAGCATAGGCCTATTTATAAGTAAATTATTTTTTCTGTACTGAATTTAGCCCATTATTTCATTACTGTTAGATCCTATGGGGAGAGAAGCCGTGTTTTCAATTGCCAATGGATTTTTACTATACTGCTCACAAAAAGTAGGGAATAATGAATTGAAAAAACAAATAACTGAATAAATAATTATTTCAAATTTCGAAACTATGTTATTTAATTGGTGAGCAATTCAAGATGAAGTTCATGACACTTTATCATCACTTAAGTTATTGAGAAATTTTTCTGGAGGTACAAAATGTCACATGGGGTGTGTTCTGGTACACGTTTTCCCTGTATCTCAATGTAGTTCTGTGTTTCCAAGAATAGTCATGGTCTTTTGATGCCATTTACTGGCAACTATAGGTACTGCCTTGGTATGCCACCAATGATGACGTCATATTCACTTGACAAAAGGACAACGTTGCTGTGAGATCTGAAAGCATGGTGCACATTTGTCTCTGTTATTATGTTCTTCTTTGCCGCAAGTTGGCCTTTCAAAGCATTGTTGGTACGTGAATGTGAAACCGTATGTTTATGGAATTATTATTAATGGAACAAGAGTAATGTTAACTCCGTTAAAGTCGTGAATAAATTTGTACCACTCTGTATCAATGTTCTATGTTAGCTAACTAACTTAGCGGCTAGGCTAACTTTGCCCAACGTTCTGTTAAATGTGATTCTGAATGGTGGTGTATTTTTATTTCTCAGTTTTACCCTACTTCACACCATAAAGAGTGAACTGGAAAACGTCTACGTGGTTTTTTGGAGAGGAGTTGAACTTTCTGTCGACCCTGGCAAGGTGCTGAGGGGTGGAGGGCAGTACAGTAAAACAATGTCTTCTGGCTGGCTGATCTTTGCAAGGATGGGACATAAGGTGTGAGCTATGCACTCGAGCTACGGAACCAACCCATCTGATTGGATTATCACACAAAGTAAGCAGGATTACTCCAACAAGATGTCAGGAAAAGACTCATCCATAGGATCGCTTAAAACCCGGTCGAACACTTCTTGTTTTTTGAAAAAAATCGTCGCGCTCATCAGCTAGTAAGATAGCCGCTACACAGGCACGTGCAAAAGCCAAGGCAGTTAGGGCTGAGGCAGCGTTTGCTACAGAGGAACATGAGCTCAGGCTAAAGCAATCGAAATTGGAAGCCTCTATGCAGCTACAAAGCACTCGCCTAAAAATGTCGTTAGACAGAGTGCGGCTTGAGAGAAGAGCTGCAGCTGCAGTGGTTAAAGCAGAGGTCTTAGAGGCAGCAGCGGAAGAGGAAGAGGGTTCCGAGAAGGATTTTTCCAACATCGACGTGCCCACCGATGACTCTGAGACGCGCACAAAGGACTACATCACCAAGTGCACCCCGGCCATGGACAGTGGAAGGACCCCTGGTGGCGTTCCGGACAAAGAGGCCTCAGAATATGCCCATACTGTTGCTCCTTTCCACGCAATCTCCACGCCCGTGAGTCACTTACCCCCTCAGCAGGACTGTAGACCCCCCTATGCACAGCCCAGTCAACCCCAAAATGTTTCCGTAGATAGACGGTTTGTGCCACAGTCTCAACACATTGACTATGGCCCTATGCCCCAGCCTAACTCAAGCTATTCAGGTCAGCCTTTAAGACATAGTTATAGCAGCATTGCCTACAGGCATATGCCCCATACTAATTCAGGCTATTCAGGACAGCCTTTAGGCAACAACGGCAGTGCGCTTTGCAGACTGTCTGAGCATTCCCACCTCCTGCCCACTGTTGCTTACCAGCAAGGAGACCCTGTACATAGCCAGGTAGATAATAATCGGAGCATGTCTGACCTAGTCAGGTCCATGGCCCGGCGTGAACGTATCTCCTCTGGACTTTTGCAGTTTAGTGACCGTCCTGAGTGTTTCAGGGCTTGGAAAGCATCCTTTATGAACTCTATCAGAGATCTTAACCTCTCAGCCAGCGAGCAGCTAGATCTTCTGGTGAAATGGTTAGGCAGAGACTCAGCTGAACATGCCAGGAGGATAAGGACTGTGCACGTGAACCACCCAGAGCTTGGACTCAGAGCCATATGGGACCGGCTCAACGAGTGGCACGCCAGAGGTCATCAAAAACACTTTGTTCAAGAGGCTGGAAAGTTTCCCCAAGATCCAGAGCAAAGATGGCCGCAAATTAAGAGAACTAGGGGACTTGCTGATGAAAGTACAAGCTGCTAAAGCCGATAGCGACTTGATTGGACTTAGTTACTTAGATACACCCCGTGGGGTTAACCCCATTGTGCAGAAACTGCCATTTTTCCTGCAAGAGAAGTGGTTCACACGAGGCTTTAATTTCAAGGAAGACCATGGGGCTCCCTATCCCCCATTTAGTTTCTTCGTTTACTTTGTGTGTCAACAGGCAAAGATGAGAAACAACCCCAGCTTCATGCTCACAGTATTCAGTAACGAACTCTCTAATCAGAGTAGGCCTTTGTTTAAACCTGACAGCCAGAGGGCAGTAGCTGTGCTCGCTACAGAAGTATCCCTCAACTCCTCACTCACGCTGCCTGACACCCCAGCTACATGTAAGCCCACCAGCATAGAGGACCCAGCGAAACATTGTCTGCTGCACAACAAACCCCATCCTCTTTCCAAATGCCATGGATTTAGAGGAAAACTGATGAAGGAAAGAAAGATACTCTTAAAGAAATATGGAGTATGCTATGTGTTGTAATGCATACACTTGGCAAGGGACTGTAATGCTGACATAAGCGGCACAGAGTGTGGAAGCAAGACGCACGTTGCAGCATTTCACCCCGGCCCAGCCCCAAGGGCCATCATCTCTGAAGGCCTGGCACTGACGCACGGTGGGGAGACTGCAGTCTCAACCTCATGCACGGAGGTGTGTGGGAAGGACACCTCAGGACGCTCCTGCTCGAGAATATGCCTGGTGAGGGTGTATCCGGCCAACCGTCCTGACGCTGCACTCTGTATGCATGCCATATTAGATGATCAGAGCAACAGATCACTTGCACGCTCAGAGTTCTTCAACATGTTCAACATCTCAGGTCGCCCCTCACCATACTGCCTGAAAACATGTGCAGGGTCAATAGAGACTGAGGGCGGACAGGCACGTGGCTTCATAGTGGAGTCTGTTGATGGCAGTGTCTCGCTCACGCTGCCACCACTGATTGAGTGCAACGAGATTCCAAACAACCGCACAGAGATCCCCACCCTTGAGGCTGCCTTAGGCTATGTGCACTTGAAACAGCTGGCTAAGCACCTCCCCAAGCTCAATCCACAGGCTCCTATTGCACTCTTGTTAGGTAGAGACATTATCAGAGCCCACAAAGTGCGAAGACAAGTGAACGGCCCACACAGCGCACCCTTTGCCCAGAAGCTGGATCTGGGTTGGGTGATTGTGGGCGACGTGTGCATTGGAGACGTGCACAAACCAGCCAGGTCAATGCTTATTACACCAACGTGCTGAAAAATGGGCGCCTCTCCCTCTTTCAGCCATGCCCATACAGTTTCACTGTGAAGGAGAGATACTGCGACACAGCCTCCCTCAAGCCTGCTCCCACACAGAGACACTCCCATGAAATGCATGCAGAACACTTTGAGCTGTGATGTGTTTCAGACAACAAAGGACGACGACACAGAGGCCCTCTCCATAGAGGACATGCAGTGTCTGAGCATCATGGATCGTGGAGTCTACAAGGATGAGGGAAACAGCTGGGTGGCTCCCCTGCCTTTCAGAGCTCCCCGACCACAGCTGCCAGACAACCGCGCACAAGCACTGGAGCGCCTCAAGTCACTTCAGCGCTCGTTCAAAAGAAAACCTGAAATGAAAGAACAGTTCATCACGTTCATGAAAAAGATAATTCAGAGCAGACATGCCGAGGAAGCCCCCCACTGAATCCTGGAGATGAACACTGGTACATGCCTTGTTTTGGCGTGTATCACCCAAAAGAACTCTCTCAAATAAGAGTTGTGTTCGACTCAAGCGCTCAGCATAAAGGACTGTCTCATAACCAAGTACTCTTAACTGGACCAGACCTCAATAACAGCCTCGTGGGGGTCCTCCTCTGCTTCAGAAGAGAACCTGTCACCTTCTCTGTGGACATCCAGCAAATGTTCTACTGCTTCAAAGTCCAGCCAGAGGACCGCAACATTCTCAGGTTCCTTTGGTTCAGAGACAACAACCCCATGAAAGAAATCGCAGAGTTTTGCATGAATGTTCATGCTTTTGGAAACCGCCCCTCCCCAGCAGTGGCCATTTATTGCCTCAGGCGCGCCGCTCAAGAGAGCCAGAGTGAGTACGGGGAGGAAGTACAGCTGTTTGTGGCCCGTGACTTTTATGTAGATGATGGACTGAAATCCCTTCCAACAGCAGAGCAGACAGTCAGACTACTTAAGAGGACTCAAAGTATGCTGGCGCGGTCCAACCTCAGGCTGCACAAGCTGGTCTTAAACAGCAAAGAGGTCATGGAGGCTTTCCCCCTATGATGACAGGGCCACAGACCTAAAACACTTGGACCTAGCCGCTGACAACCTACCAGTGCAATGGAGCCTTGGACTGTACTGGGACCTAGACTCAGACTGTTTCACATATCATGTGCAGGATGAGAGAAAGCCATTCACACGATGAGGAGTCCTCTCCACAGCGAACAGCTTATATGATCCTCTCGCGTTTGTCTCTCCGGTGACAATTCAAGGTAAAGCTCTCCTCCGAGAACTCACCACTGACTCTACTGACTGGGATGCCCCCCTGCCCGCAGAAGAGGAAAAGTTGTGGGACAACTGGAGAGGTTCTCTTCAGGAGCTGCAAAACCTAAGAATCCCCAGGGCTTTCACTTAAGTCATTGTCATCTGCCGAGCGGACAGAGCTATGTCTCTTTTCAGATGCTTCAGAAAGGACAGTCATTCCAGTTGCCTACATAGAGACTGTACACTCAAATGGAGCATGCGACACTGGGCTTGATCCCAAGCAAAGCCAGACTCGCACTACGCCCAGAACACACAATACCCCGCTTGGAGCTGTGTGGAGCGGTCATGGCAGTGAATCTGGCGGAGTCCATCATGTCTGAAATCGACATCACATTTGATGCAGTCATGTTCTACAAGGACAGTAAGATTGTACTTGGATACATTTTCAATGAGAAAAGAAGACTCTATGTGTATGTCAGTAACCGTGTTCAAAGGATCAGACACAGCACGCAGCCACACCAGTGGAGGTATGTTCACACACTACACAATCCTGCAGACATTGCAACATGGTTTATCCCAGCCAACCAGTTGTGAAACGCAATATGGTTCACTGGACCAGCATTCATACCCAAGCCTGTAGAAATGGCCGCCTCTGAACAGACATTTGAGCTGTTAGAACCAGAGCAAGATCCTGAGATACAGCCACAAGTGACAACACTGGCCACATTAGTCGTCAAGCGTCTTGACTCACAGCGCTTCAGCTGTTTCTCACGCGGGCTGTTGGCGCTCTGATCCACATTGCTCAGTGCTTCAAGGGGGAAAAGGACAGTGGGAAGTGTCGGGGATGGTATCACTGCCACATGCCTCTGACAGCGGGCATTCGGAATCAGAGCGCAGCAGCCATCATCAGAACAGTCTAGCACGAAGCCTTCGAGAAAGGGCTGGAGTGCCTCGTCTCGGGCTCACCCAACTCAAAACAAAGTCCACTCTGGTCCCTGGATCCATTTGTGGACTAACAAGGCCTGCTGCATGTAGGGGGATGTCTGGCTGCAGCTGACCTGGGATCTGACGAGAAAAGACCACTCATCTTACCTGGACGCCACCATGTATTCGTCCTCATTGTGCGTCACTTTCATGAACAGACGCAACACCAAGGACGTCATTTCACTGAGGGGGCCGTCCGATCTGCCGGCTACTGGATGGTAGGTGGCAAGAGATGTGTAAGCAGAATGATCTTTGAATGTGTTTTGTGTCGTAAGCTCAGAGGAAAGTGTGAAGTTCAAAAGATAGCCGACCTGCCACCAGACAGAATCAGCACAGAGCCGCCCTTCACTAATGTCGGCATGGACGTTTCTGGGCCCTGGGCTGTCGCTGCACACTGCACGAGGGGAGGACACCCTGAAAGTAAGAGGTGGGCAGTTCTTTTCACTTGCCTGTCTGTCAGAGCCATCCACATCGAGGTGATTGAGTCCTTGTACTCTTCTAGCTTCATTAATGCATTCAGAAGGTTCCTGGCTATCCGGGGGCCAGTCAGACACCTCCGCTCTGATAGGGGCACAAATTTCATTAGGGCCTCTAAAGACCTCGAAATCCCCTCAAATGCGGATGAGAAAGCAATGGAGCAATTCCTCTCTGAACACGGCTGTACATGGACATTTAACACTCCACACTCCTCTCACATGGGAGGGGTTTGGGAAAAAATGATCAGCATCACACGCCGTATACTGGACTCAATGCGCTTACAGATGGGATCCTCCAAACTCACACACGCGGTGCTCACGACCTTTCTAGCTGAGGTCACCACCATTGTGAACAGCCACCCACTTGTGCCTGTATCCACTGACCCCACTGACACTTTCATTCTCACACCCGCAGCACTATTGACTCAAAAGACAGGCCTTTGCCTGCCTCCGGCTGGAGAGTTCAGGCCCAAAGACTTGTTAAAACAGCAGTGGCGCAGAGTTCAAAGCCTGTCTGACACATTCTGGGACAGGTGGCGGAAACAGTACCTGGCAACACTGCAGGCCCGCAGGAAATAGTCATTCGACTAACCTAACCTCAATGAGGGAAGTATAGTGCTTCTCAAAGACATTCAGTACAAGCGCAATCATTGGCCTTTAGGCATCATCACAGCTGTGTACCCCAGCAAAGATGGACGGGTGCGCAAACATCAACTGAAGATGTCCACAAAGGATGGAACAAAACTTCTTCTCAGACCTGTGAATGAACTGGTGTTGCTTATCTCCTCAGATTAGTGAATGTACTGTTTGAATGTATTTCCTTGTCATATAAAGTTCTCTGAAAATCAAAATGATAAATGAATGCAGTATTGAACATGTTTTCTACAATGAGGAAGTTATCTTGAGTATTTGAAAGATGTTTTATTGTTTGCAAAGAGTTTATGAATGTTGAAAGAAGTGCAAGCGTAAAAAAAAAGAAAGAATTAAGTGAAATCCCCTGGGTATCAGGCGGGGAGTGCTCAGGTACACGTTTTTCCTGTATCTTAATGTAGTTCTGTGTTTCCAAGAATAGTCATGGTCTTTTGATGCCCTATTAGCAAGTAGCAAGTCATTGGTATGCCACCAATGATGACGTCATATTCACTTGACAAAAGGACAATGTTACTGTGAGATCTGAAAGCATGGTGCACATTTGTCTCTGTTTTTATTTTCTTCTTCACCACAAGTTAGTACTTCAAAGCATCGTTGGTACATGAATGTGAAACCGTATGTTTATGGAATTATTATTAATGTAACGAGAATGTTAACTCTGTTAAAGTCGTGAATAAATTTGTACCACTCTTTATCAATGTTCTACGTTAGCGAACTATTGATTCTGATTTTGAATGGTGGTGCATTTTTATTTCTCAGTTTTACCCTACTTCACACCATAAAGAGTGAACTGGAAAACGTCGTCTGCGTGGTTTGTTGGAGAGGAGTTGAACTTTCTGTCGACCCTGGCAAGGCGCTAAGGGGTGGAGGGCAGTACAGGGTGGTACCCCAAAAGTCCCATAGTGATCAGTGATGAGTTGGTCCATCATCAGCGTCCAAACAAGCATCACACCGATGCCGCATGCTCCAAATGAAACGACTAATGTCAGCTTGAGGAATTCTCTGCCACTCCTCCCGAGTGCCGCACCCAGCTGTACCAAGTCCTGAGAGGTTGGGTGCTGCCGCCGTACACATCTTCGCAGCATATCCCATTGTGTTCCTTGGGGGAGTGCTCAGGGTACATCGCAGGGGAGGGCAAGGTTTTAATTTGGTGCCTTTGGAGATGGTCAAAAATGATGAGCGCACAATGAGCTCTGGCATTATCATCTTGCTTGATGAATTCAGCTCCATGACGGTGTGCAAACGGAAGCACATGTGGAGTGATGATGTAGACTCGATAGTACACCCCTGTGACTCTCCCATGGCAGATGTGGCGGTCAGTCCTGCCTGTCATAGTGACTCCACCCCACACCATTACTGACCGTCTCCCATACTGATCATGCGGAATCATAGTGGCTTGCTGATGACGTTTATCTAGGTGATACCAAACATGATGACAACCGTTGTGAACCAAGACTCATTGCTGAACATTACACGGGACCATTGGGCATTGCTCTATCGTCGTTGCTGTTGACACCACTGTCTCCTTGTCTGCCGATGACAATCTGAGAGAAGTAACAGTATGTATGACTGCCTGGTTCGCAGGTTGGCAGCATGGAGACGGTTTTGTGTGGTCTGCGTTGAGATGAGGTTTCCTGCAGCCTGTAGATGCCTTTGTTGCAGCTGTGTCACTTTCAGTCGCCTGTCAAGCAGGGCTTTATTGACGATCTGGTGGTCATTTCGCCTGGTTTGTATCTTGGACACCCTATTCATGGTTTGTCCTGGACTCTACCATTGGCAACACTGCGTGCCCATAATCAGCTCATGACAGATTGCGAGACATGCAGTTGTCTGACTGTGTAAGCCTGGGTTCTTCTGGCCTGGGGTATTCCTATGGCCCGCAATCTTTCTTCTTCCCTGAGTCTTCTCATCGTCAGAAGTGGTGAAATGATGGATGAGTGTGGTTCTAGGCATGCTTTTGTACCTATATGTGCACAAAAAGCATGTGCATGACAGCATTTGCACCCTGAAGGCATGATGTTACTTTTCACATGCATCCCCAGGTGCATTTGGGCGCCCTGTTTCTGCAAATTTTGAATCCTAGCAGTTTTTGGGATATGTATTGGAATGTGCCAATGGCTAACCATAAACATAACCCAAAAATCTCAGGAACATCTATATTCATGTGTTTTCCACAGTTAGTCGAATTTGAATATCCCCTACTTTTTGTGAGCAGTATATAATTGGAAAACACATCAATAAAGGAAAATGATTGAGAACTAGTCAGGAAATAAATTGTTGTCATAGAAGGATGTTCTGCATCCCCCAGATTTCCAGTTCTGGCACTGCTACTGCCACTTTGGAAACAGCTCCTTTAACTTCGGCCTGGCATTCAAGTATCCCCAATATTCCTTTATTTCGGGATGAGAAGCATATTATACTTGGGACAACTGACGATAGCACAATCAGCTGTGAGTTGAAGGGGAGAAATGTTTCAGATGAAAAAAGTGAATCCAGGCCTTTCTACTCTCTTTTCCTGCTGGAAAGGCATGGAAATACAATCCCTTGTCTTTTGCTGGGTTAAATTGCAGCCAACAGCGGCACAGTATGGCATATTCTCAATACAGTTTATCGATAATTCGTTGGTGATGATAATGGCCTACACAAATTTCCCGCACAACACTGGGGATTCGCTTCTGTGATGTCACTGATGACAAATGCCGAGCAGTGCTGTCAAAATATGCATAAGGTTACCAACGATCAGAAAAATGCAGATTTTGAATAAATTATTAAATCAATATGTGGAGTCTTTAATGTACTATTTTACCAAAATCTAGATTTCTGAATTAAAAATTCCCCCAAAATGTGTATATTTGTAGTTATTGTAATGATTTAGCTGTGGGCAAACTGTTTCCTGAGTTTAAGCATTCTTGCGGCTTTGTCTCGTCTTTCGTGCAGTAATTAGACGTAAAAATTAATGTATAGATCCAAAATTTGATGTATAGACTCTTAAAAATGTATAAAAAATTACGCCCACTTGCGCTTCTTTCTGATCATCAATTACGACGAGGCCCGTAACAAGGCTTGAAAGTGGGTCTGGATAGAAATATCATCCTAAGGAAATAGCGAGTGGTGTCATGCTCAGGAAACACTAACGTTAACATTAATGTACTTTGAAGATGTGAAACCCGAATCACAACACTAACCATGATAACCATTCGTTTTATATTGTGTTTTTATTTCGGGTCCTATTCCTACTCTGGGTTGAGGGATTGGGCGTTTTAGTAGAATTTTAAGTCTCAGCACATGGCTACAGTCTATATGCTCCACACACAAAAAATGCTTTTTATTGATAATTTTAACCTCTTCTGGGAGCTTGCAGCTTTTTTTGGAAAAGACGGTATTCATCCCAATCCTCTGGGTACATGGAAGTTGGCAGAAAACATTTGCTACTCAACACACCTGGTCACATGCAAATGACTAATTACGTCTCCCGTAATGCAGGACGCATGTCCGATTGTCACTATTTCCTCTGTGCGTAGAAAGTCACGAAATAGACCCAAGTCTTACACTGGCTGCAGTTGTAGAAATTTGGTTAATGTTTTAGTAAAACCCTTGAGCTACAAAGTGTCAAGTAGTGTTGTCAGTATGGCATTATTTAATGTAAGATCGCTCACTAATAAGAGTTTTTTAATTAGTGATATCATGTCTGAGAAGGGACTGCATTTTATGTTTCTAGTTGAGACCTGGCTGAACAATGATTGTGCCACAGCTCTTATTGGGGCTTGTCCCTCGAACTACAACTTTTTTCAAGCTGTGAGACAAGGTAAAAGGGGAGGTGGCATAGCTGCCATTTTCTCTCATCAGTTTAACTGTTCCAAGATTGATTTTGGTGAATTTTCCTCATTTGAATATCTTGCGATTCTGAGGAAAGCTGACACAGGTGTGCTCGTTGTAATTTTATATCAGCCACCGAAGCAATCATCTGTATTTCCAACAGAATTTGGGGAACTAATGTTCATTATACCTGCCCGTTCTGACAGAATAATTTTAACTGGAGACATGAACATCCATATTAATAATGGTGCTGACTCTAAGGCAGAGGAATTTGTAAATATTTTAGGAAGCCTAGAATTAGCTCAATATGTTGCAGAAGCCACCCATAAACATGGCAATATCCTTGATTTGGTTACAGCGCGAGTGATAAGTATCAAGAATGTTTCAGTGTCTGATTTTGCCATCTCGGATCATTATTGTATATTTTTTGATACTCTTTTTAATGCTTCTAGAAACAGAAGAGAATTCAAGATTCAAAAAACGGTACTTAGATAGTACAGTGGAACAAAAGTTCTCTGAGCTTGTGGATTCATCTGCCTTTTTTTTCTGTGAACTGCTCATTAAATGAAATGGTTGATTCATTTAACAGTAATCTAAGCAATATTTTGAATGAAGTTGCCCCAATTAAGTTTAAAATGGCCCCTCGAGATAAAGATACCCCATGGATGAATAGTGTTGTCCAGGAGCTTAAGCGATCTTGTAGGAAAGCTGAAAGAATATGGAGAAAAACCTAACTATAGGTGCATCGCAGGATATTCAAGGAATGCATCACTAGATATAAGAATATTGTGCGTACGGAGAGAAGAGCTTATTTTTCAAGAATCATTGTAGAAAATGGTAGCAACTCCAGATGAAATGGCCGGTAGAGGTAGGAGGCCAATAGCAGCGACAAGAGGGAAACGAGCAGCACGGAGACCAAACAAACACAGAGAATAATACAGACCACCGGAAAGTGCTCGCGCTTCCAAAGGACGTATTATAGTCCGAAACAAGGAAGCAAGGCGAGATAGGAAAAAGGGAGAAGGAACTCCAATAATAACGAGAAGATAGAAAGTCAAACAAATCCTAACTACAGATATCTTCGGCTATAGTGTGTAGCTACAAAAAGACAAAGAGGCGTGGCGAACATCCGGCTTATATAGAGTCTGGGGAAGCGCCGCCCCAGTTTAATCAGCCAGCTGGGTAAAGAATCCGATGAAAAGGAATACGATATCGTCCCGGGACGAGAGCCACAAAGAAAAGTCCAAAACACACGCACAAACATCCAGAACCATGACACCAGAATATTGTTTTCAACTATTGATCGATTATTAAACCCAGCCCCAACCTCTGATCCCCATAGTCAAGCCTCTGCCTCTAAGTGTGAGGAATTTGCCAGATTCTTATCAAACAAAATTACAAAAATAAGAGCAGGCATTGCTAGCCATGATGGTAATTTATATAACACAGTGACGTGCGGTCGGAGGTTAGTTTGGTGAGGCAGAAACCTCCCCTTTGCTAGATTAGCAATCAGACGATTAATTAATTTAGTAAGACTATTCGGCAGAATGACGGGCCAGTTTAAGTTTCCGCGGCGTTATTACTCAGTAGGCTACATCGAACTTGAAATGCTCACGAAACTGCAGATTTGCGAGTACTTGCTTACAGGATAACAGGAAGCCAGAGACGTGTGGTGAGGTGAGGCAGTGACCCAAACTTTTATCACTGGATTTTGTGAACCTGTTCCCACGTGCTATTCCTGATTGAAATCAAAACAATTAAGATCAAGCCTATAGGAAGCCTGATACTGATAGAGGAGATAATGATAAAAAGATTTATTCACGTATGCGCTTCAATTCGAGACTTCAATGATGGAAATCTGAATAATCAATTAGGAAAAATTCTCGGCTCTCGGTAATTCTGGAAATCATTTAAACATTTTGTTAATCGGATTATGAAAGAAGACTGAAAATAAACGCACGCTTTTTGTTTGGGT
This sequence comes from Gymnothorax javanicus, assembly GCA_029692085.1. NCBI lineage: Eukaryota > Metazoa > Chordata > Actinopteri > Anguilliformes > Muraenidae > Gymnothorax > Gymnothorax javanicus. The sequence goes on along the minus strand of CM056198.1, from coordinate 52,624,159 downwards.
TTAAAAGCGCGTATTTAAAGGAGAATACATTGTATATTGATTAAGCATTGAACTCTGCAAAAGTCGAACTGTTTTAATATCTGTTGATGACATTGCTTCGGCTTCCTGGAAGCAAGTACGCGCAAATCTGCTGTCTAGTGAGCATATCAGGTTCGATATACTGAATAATAACGCCGCGAAAACTTAAACTGGCCCGTCATTCTGCCGAAGTCTTACTAAACTAGTTAATCGTCTGATTGCTAATCAAGCAAAGGGAAGGATTCTGCCTCACCAAACTAACCTCCGACCGCACGTCACTGATGTAACATAACAGGAATGGCGAGAACAGGCCGTTCAGCCCAACTAGGCTCGCCTGTTTCTTTATACTATTGTGAATATATCACTTCAGATACTCAATGACTCAATGGTATCTAGCTTTAAGTCAAGCCTGCTCTTGAAAACTCCCAAGGTCTCTGCCTCAACAATATGGTCAGGCAAGCTATTCCACATTGAAATTACTCTTTGGGTGAAGAAATATTTCTGAATATCAGTGCTAAATTTACCTTTGGTCAACTTCCATTTGTGACCCCGAGTTCTACTAACAACACTTGGTCGAAGGAATCCTACATAATTCACTTTGATAATCCCTTTAACATATTTAAAGACCTCAATCAGATCACCCCTAAGTCTCCTTTTCCTAAGACTAAAGAGATTAAGGATCTTCAGCCTCTTCTCATAGCTTTCATCTTTTATACCCGGAATTAGCTTAGTGGCTCCTCTCTGAACTTTTTTCTAGATCCTCTATATCTTTCTTAAAGTATGGTCCCCAGAACTGTACACAATACTCCAGATGTGGTCTGATGAATGTGTTGTACAAAAGAAGCATCACCTCCTTGGATTTGTACTCAATACTTTTGGCAATGTATCCCAGCATCCGATTGGCTTTTTTAACTGCTACGGCACAATGGCTAGAGCCTGTGAGGGTTTGGTCAACGATCATAATCACCCAGATCCTTTTCGTGTGGAGCACATTCCAGTTTAAAACCTCCCATGAAGTAATCCCGTCTAATGTTTTTATTACCTATATGTACAACTTTACATTTCACTACATTAAATTTCATTTGCCACATTTCTGCCCAATTCTGGATTCTATCCAAATTATTCTGAATCACTTTAGTGGACTCTAAACTATTTGCCAAACCTCCCAATTTAGTATCATCTGCAAATTTAACTAATTTGCTCTCAATATTCCTATCAAGGTCATTAATGTAGATGAGGAACAGCAGGGGTCCCCACACCGATCCCTGGGGGACGCCACTCCCCACCATACCTAGCTCAGATGAGGTTCCACTGACCACCACTCTTTGTGTTCTGTCCTGTAACCAGTTTTGAATCCACTTCAGAATACCTCTAGTAACTCCAATGGAGCTCATCTTAAAAACTAGTCTCTTATGCGGTACTGTATCAAATGCTTTCTGAAAATCCAAGTATTTGATGTCATAAGCCCTGATCTGGTCATAAGTCTTGGTGGCCTCTTAAAAAAATTCCAGAAGGTTTGTCAGGCATGACCTTCCCTTACGGAAATCATGCTGGCTATCCCTCAAGATATTACGTTCAAGAAATAAGTCCAGCTCATCTTTTATGATGTATTGCGTGCAAAATACTGGAATCTAAGTTAAACTGACTGGCCTGTAATTTCCTGGCTCAGTACGGTCTCCTTTCATATATTGGTATTATATTGCCCTGTTTCCCATCATTTGGTATTTCCAGTTTCTAAAGACCGCACTCTAGGATATAAGCCATCAGGACCCGCTGCCTTATCTGCCTTTAGTTTGGGAAACTTGTCTAATACTTCCTTATCCCTAACCTCAATTTCCGCTAAATAATCTTCAGCATTGGACATGCCCTCAGGCCGAATAAAAACCCCCTCTGAGGTAAAATTCTCAAACTGTTTAAGGTATCTGCAATATCCTTGTTATCATATATCAGCGATCCATATTTATTCTTTATGCACTTAACCTCTTCTTTGACTTTCCTTTTTCTGCTACAGTACTGAAAGAAGCGCTTAGGGTTAGTTTTTGCCTCCTCTGAAGTTTGTCTTTCATACAGTCTCATTCCTCGGATCTTTTTTGACCACAGCCCGCATTTTACAGTATTCAGCCTTAGTGTTCTCATTGTTATCCTTTATGTACATCATAAAGATTCCTCTTTACAATTCCTCAAAAGATTCCCTCAAACTCCTAGGAATAGCTGTGGTCATCCACTGAGGATTCTGCTTTTTCAGCTTACTTTTGGACTGTGACGTAGCGTTCAGGAACCACGAGCAAGAGATGGAAATCCAAACAACGTATGCCTTTAATGAAGTCCGAGTCAAAGCCAAAAAACAAGAATTGCCAAGCCACAATACGAAATCCAAAAACAGTGTCGACTAGACAGGCAGGGGTCAGAACCAGGAAGACAGATGAGCAAAGGTACATAGACAGTAGGCAAAGTCATGGTCGATAAACAAAGCCAAGTGTCATACACAGGGCATCCAAACACAGAAATCGTGGTCATACAAAATAGGTCAAAATCCAAAAAGACAAAACAATACAAGAAGGGCTATGGCAAGAATCGAAGTCGGACAAACCAGTCGAAGGAGAAAAATACTCAATGGCATACACGGCGCTCTGCACAAAGAAATATTGATTAACGTTCTGACAAAGTCAGAACTGCAGTGAGGACTCTTAAATAGACGGGAGGGAAGTCACATGCTACGCAGGGAACAGGTGAGCCGGATCAGACTAATTACAATGGGAGAATCACATGAGGGAAACCCTAACCACGAAAATTGGCGAAAGCCAAGACACGGATGGGAATCACACAGACAGCCTATGACATTTAAACAGCTCCGATCAAGGAGTTCTAAGTGCACAGATAATGAGTGCAGGAAAGTAATTAAGCACGTGCGAGAGATCTCGCAGAACCACAGGGGGAGACAGGTAAAGCTGAGCAAGAGGCGGAGACTAGAACAGGGCGATTGCTGAGAGGGAATTAGTATTAATTAGTAGCGGTGCGATTCTACAGATTTAACTAGAGTGCTCGTTAGTAAGTTAGTAACATATATACATGGATTAGTTGTGTTAGTAGACTGATACAAAATACAAATGTTAGTTTGGTTAGTAATCAGAACAGTAAGGCGAAGGAAGTAAACGAGAATCGAAGGGATATATCATATATTAAACACCAGAAATCATTTAAATCACCCGAAGCATGTGAGCACACAGACCGGGAAGACGGACTGAACCAACTAGATAACAAGACAGGGGAGACAAGTGCAATGGAGCTGGAGAATGGACTGGACTAAAACCTGAGAATTACAATAACCAAAAAGAATAAATAAAAGACAAAATTATGAACACTGAACTTGAACATAAACATGAACATAAACATGACAAAAAACCATAACCATGACATGGACACCTTTGGAATGAATTTGCATTGTGAATCAAGTAAAACCCCTTAAATCTTTCCCATATCTCATTTACAGACTCACAGTCCAGGAGTGTCTCCCATTTTATTTCACTTAGATATGAGCGCATCCTGTCAAAGTTTGCTGGCCTAAAATTAAAAATTTTTGTTTTTGAAGGCACCTTTTTAACTTCCCATGAAACATCAAAATTAACAGTAGAGTGATCACTTGTCCCAAGTGGCTCCAGTACCTCAACATTGCTAATTCTATCTGGGTATGAAACCTTCCACAACACAATAAAAAGCAGCACTTTGTGATAAACATGATGAAACACTTTACAATTAAGTCCATACATAAAAAAGAAAATATCTGCTGATGTGATAGTTGAACTAGCGGGGATGAAATAAGTATTTCTCCTTAACTGTGACAAGCAACAAGGAGAAATGGTTATTTTTATCACAAAGAAGTTGGTAAATACAGCACACCTCAGTCAAGATCAGGGTGTTCAATTGCTTGCAAAAACACTCAAAAATGATGCTTCATTATTGATGTAAAATATAATGCCAATATGTGAAGAAATATTCAGAGATAAGGTATTCCAAATTTCAAGGTGTTGCAAATAGTTTTCAAGATATGATATGTAGAGTGGGACCATTGAATAAAAGGTTTCTATGAATTTCAGACACTACTAATTGCGTATGTATGGCACTGTTATGAACTTGTTTGAGATCTTTGATTATCAATATCTGCAATACAAATGTTAGGTTGTTTGCTTTGAGACCTAATAACACTGATTTTTTTTTTTTTGAAACTTCGTAAAATTAAAATTAATATGTTTAATACCTTGAGTACCGAATGTGTAATTCCAAACAACTGTTTTTGCAGAACAGTCTGTTATGAATAAGCAGACACTGACAAAAAAAAATTTGCAGTGATGGAGATGTTTTCAAACAACATACATTTCTACAGTCTCCTGATGCCTAAAATCTCAATGAAAACTCAATTTGGACACCATTATGGCATATACTCTATTTACTCAAAGTTACTAGGTTATAGATATGACACTAAATTTATGGTCTGGTCAGTAACAGTTAAAGTGCATGAATATTCAGTTGTGCTCAAACGTGCGCATATTCTCACTGAATTTGGAAAATAGGTAACATTAAAAAAAAAAAAAACATGAATGGCCAGGCAAAACACATTCCTTTTATTTCTTATTGGATTCATATCCAACTGTAGATCTTGAAGAATGGCACAATCATCAAATAAAACATGGAAGTAAGGAAAAAAAATGAAATGAACCCTGTTCAAAAGTGTGTATACCCATAGTTCTTAATACTGTGTATTGCCCCTTTTAGCATCAATAACAGCACGCAGTCCTTTGTGATAGTTGTTAGTGAGGTCCCTAATTCTCTTAGGTGGTGTAGCTGTATAAGGGCTGTACGTTAACTTTTTCTGCTCATAGCACTGGTGCTACAGAGGTTCATAGTCTTGTAGCACAAGACAAAAACTTGTAGCACAGTAAAAGCATCTGTTACATCTCTATAACCAACCACAAGTAGTGCAGTTTATCATTTAAAGACATATAAAATATTAATAATCTCTTTGTAAACTGAAGTACTTTCAAGGTCTTGGAATTCTTTAAATTCAAACAATTTTAAGTAATTTCCAGAACTTGTCAAGCAGTCTTGACACAAACAACGTACACTTCAAATATAATGCAGGCACATAACTCACAGAAATATTAAGAACCTCCTATAAGAGACGTTATCTCTCTTCAAAATTTTGTTCCTGAAACATATGGATTATTACTCCTAATTTTTTCTGGAGCCTCTGAGCACCATTTACAGAACAACAACTGATCTCTATCATTGAAAAGGAGCCAAGGAAAATCTTTTTTCTATTCCGGGTTGTACTTGTATACTTTCCCTTTTGCGTTCGCATTTACGTTACTTGCGTCTTCGTCAGTTTGAGTTTTTTTTTTTTGTACCCTGGATGGAGTGCCCACGTATATATCAATCAGCAATTTAAAAAGTTTAAAAAAGACACTGTTGTGCAAATCAAGCTTTAGAACATATTTATCAATGCCATTTATTTTATATATATTTGTACAAATACTTACTTTTTTGTGTATTATAACATTTTTTATGCATTTTATAATATATATTTGTACATATATTATAACATATTTACTTGTACATATACTATAAAATATTTATTTTTACAATTTTTATTACCCATCGGGCCATATAGGCCCGCTGGGTATTGTCATCGTCTTTGTCTGTCTGTCTGTCCGTCTGTCTGTCCACTATCCTTGTAGGCACGATAATTTGAGTACTAATTGCTGTAGGAACCTCAAATTTGCACAAAACATCAGTCTTGAGAAGTTGTCGGACGAGTTCGGAAATGGGTCATGTTGACCTACTTTTGGGGTCACAGGGGTCACAAACGTCGCTCAAAATGGCTTGTAGGCACAATAGCTCGAGTGCTAATTGTTGTAGGAACCTCAAATTTGCACAAAACATCAGTCTTGAGAAGTTCTCGGACGAGAATGGAAATGGGTCACATTGACCTACTTTTGGGGTCACAGGGGTCACAAACGTCGCTCAAAATGGCTTGTAGGCACAATAGCTCGAGTGCTAATTGTTGTAGGAACCTCAAATTTGCATAAAACATCAGTCTTGAGAAGTTCTCGGACGAGAATGGAAATGGGTCACATTGACCTACTTTTGGGGTCACAGGGGTCACAAACGTCCCTCAAAATGGCTTGTAGGCACAATAACTACAGTTCTAATGGCTCTAGGGGCATGGAATCTACACAAAACATTAGTCTTGACATGATTACAGAGTAGTTTGTAAATGGGTCACGTTGACCTAGTTTTGGGGTCACAGGGGTCAATAAGGTCGCTTGGACTGGCTTTTGGCCTCAATAACTTTACTTCTAATTGACCTAGGAAGGCCAAAATCTCACAAAACATGCACCTGGATACAACTTTTGATGTATTGGAAAATGGGTCATGGTGACCTAGTTTTGAGGTCACAGGGGTCAAAATTGTCAATTCGATTGGCTTGTGGGTGCAACAACTTCAGTTCTAATTGATCTAGGAAGTTCAGTTTGGCAGAAAATATACACCTGGACAAGACGTTGAATTAATTTGGAATTAGGTCATCGTGACCTAGTTTTGATGTCACATAGGCCAAAATAGTCTTTTTGACAGGCCTGTGGGTGCAATAACTTCAGTTATAACATGGCCAAAAGTGCCCAGGGACAATACAGAATCATTTTATGAGTGACCTACATTTGTGACGTAGTGACCTACATTAGTTCCCAAAGTGCCAGGAAAGTGCCCAGGAACAATTCTATGAGTGACCTATATCTGTCACCTAGTGACCTACATAGCCAATATTGCTGTTTCAGCAGTCAGAGTGCCTTTCTATAGTATTATCTATTTACTTAATAAAGCCCGATGGGTCCTCAGTGCTTGCACGGTATTTTTTAAATATATTTGTACATATATTTAATTATTTATCCTGGTTTCTGAAATTAGGAAATGCCCAGTCAACAATTTGATGTCGCAATGATGTCACAGTGATGTCACGGGTGATAACACAGCGTGAGGTTTTTTGTGATTTCACAGTGACCTCAATTTGAAGCCTCACAAAGTTCTCATAGTGATGTCACAATGTGATGTGTCACATTGTGACATCACCTAGACATCTGTGCGCTACATCACCAACATTTCACATAGATGTCTCATAGGAATGTCATAATCTGATATCAAAGCGAGACATCTGTGTGATTTCACAGTGACCTCAATTTGAAGCCTCACAAAGTTCTCACAGTGATATCACAATGTGATATCAAAATTAGACAACTGCGTGATATCACAGCTGTAGATCTCACTGTGAGGTCACATTGTGATATCAAAGTGAGACATCTGTGATTTCACATCTGTAGGTCTCACTGTGATGTCACATTGTGACATCACCTAGACATCTGTGCGCTACATAACCAACATTTCACGGTAAGAGTACCATATGCAACCTCCACTTTTTTGGGGGTTTTTTTGACCAGAATAATTTTAAAAGGGGCCAAAAATATTTTTGGGGGGCTTTTATGAGTGAGAAGGGGGTTTAGGATGATGGGGGAAAAATTTTAAAAGGAAGGGGTAGATGCGACGCGAGTAAAAAAAAATTTTTGCAGTAATTCCAGTTTTCACCACTGTGCACTTGCATCATGACTTTCACTGTGTGTATTATCTCTCTAACCTTCTTTTTTTATGTGTTTTCTTTTTTCCTCCTTCGATGAGGCTGTGAACAAAGGTTTACATGTTAAGTTACACATTACATCAGTGATTACACCGGGATTTGAACCAGGAAACCTGTGGAGAAAGCAATGTTAGACACACCACACACTGTGGTCTTAACCACTACACCAACTGAGTTTGTTGCCAGCTCAGCACATCAGTTTCCATTCATCGCTGAAGGGTGAAAGACAACTGAAGATATATATATATATATATATATATATATATATATATAAAAATAATATATTCATTTATTTCTCTTTTATTTATTGTTTTTAATGAGGTAATGAGGAGACTTCATGTGATCCATTTTGACGTCTTTCATGCTGGTGAGTTGGCTGATCCATTGACACTTGGTAGAATAATTTGAGCAGAATAAACCATTGTTTGTGGCTGAGTTGGGTTAAAGTTAGGCACAGGGATAGGGATAGCATTCCCTATGAGTTGGGTTAAGGTTAGGGTTAGGGATAGGGATAGTTTAGTTCGTTTGGGAAGCGTGAGCACGAGCGTGCCGTGCGCGGGCACAGTACGCGAGTACGGTTGGAAGAGGTGGATTAGGGCACAATCCATCCGTCCTAGTTGTGAAAGCAACCGTACTTCAGCGCAGCAGATTACCGTTATGTGTCACGGTTGTCTTGTTCTGACAAATGCAGCGGTGAAAGGATCTCTCCATTCAAACGAAGAAATTCAATACTTGCTCGAAATGTAGGCGCGCGAAAATACAATCCACCACTGGGTAGCTACTACGCACAAAAAGCCTCAGAGGTTTTCGGAATAATTTGCGTACAATTTACATTCGCGGGCTTATGACAGAACAATAGATCAGTGTCGTGACAAAATTAAAGAAAATGTCGCTCGGATGGTTGTATCAAAGTGCGCGACGCGGTGCCAAAGTCTTGCAGCTCAAAGTTCTGAGGCAGATAAATTTTACGTCATGTAAATGGGCAGCCTTAAATGCACTCCCATGTTGTGTTTTCTATTTAGAATGGAAATATAAAAGGCGTGATGAAATTGGTCAGACGTGCACAGAGTTCGCTAAAGGGTCGTGTAGTAATCAGCCACAAACAAGAAGAAAAATGAGTGATTGCACCGTGGTGCAAGATGTGCGGAATTTATTGATTGAGTGCCAGTGGTGGCAGATCAAGAGGTCCTTGCCATCCACGCATACGAGCAGCAGCAGCAGCGACGGCTTAGGTTTTTATCTGGCCAGTATATGTGGCGACGTAAATACAGCGACGTCGCCACCACTTTACTCAAATTTTAGCAGACATCCTGATACTGTACGCGCCACCTAAGAGTACCCAGTCAACAATTTGATGTCACAATGATGTCACAGTGATGTCACGGGTGATAACACAGCGTGAGTGTTTTTGTGATTTCACAGTGACCTCAATTTGAAGCCTCACAAAGTTCTCATAGTGATGTCACAATGTGGTATTAAAGTTAGACAACTGTGTGATATCACAGCTGTAGATCTCACTGTGATGTCACATTGTGACATCACCTAGACATCTGTGCGCAACATCGCCAACATTTCACATAGATGTCTCATAGGAATGTCATAATCTGATATCAAAGCAAGTCATCTGTGTGATATCACAGTTAACTGTCTCACTGCGATGTCACATTGATTTCACCGAGATATCTATACGATGCATCATCCGTGTATCACATAGCTGTCTCAGTGATGTCACAATGTGACATTAAAGTGATGTAGGTTTAACTGTGATGTCACATTACAACATCACTGAGACCGCTATGTGATACATCGCCAACATTTCACACAGATGTCTCATAGGAATGTCACAATCTGATATCAAAGCGAGACACCTGTGCGATACATCAATATATCACAGATGTCTCACATTGATGTCACAAAGTGACATCAAAGTGAGACATCTGTGTGATATGTTCGTGAAATCATGGAAAACTTATGACATAAAAACTCATTGTTAAAATATAAATCATACTTTATTTCATTAGATGACATCTCTGGAAGATCTCAAAGTAATGTCACAGCGCGAGATCACTGTGTGACTTCTATAGGAGACTCACGTGACATTTTACTGACTATAACATGAGAAATACCTCTCTCCTGAGTTGACAGCAAGACTTGATTTCACTGAGCTGTGTTGTGCCTATTCACACCTGTTTAACATGAGGTAAATACAGGTAATTCTCCATAAAAGGTAAAAAAGAAACGAAATGGCATTAGCTTCAAAGAAAAACAGCAACAATGCATTAAAAATATTCAACATTTTTCTTCAATTCTGATATGTTTCTTACACCTTTCTACTTGATAAAAATGACGTGGTTATCATGCTATTATCAGAACTGAAATACTGTGAAAACAGCACAATCTCACGTTTTCATATGATTACAACAAATGTATCAAATCTGAGCAGTATGACAACATTTAAGGCTTTAAAATGCCATTTCTTGAGCCATCACATGTGGTGCTGCTCTAGTGACGTTTGTTTTCAATATTGTTATGATCAGAGTACACAAATCTCTGCATTTAGAAGCATACATTTCATAAAAATGGAACTCCAAGGTTAAAATATAAAAGTATATTTATGAAATGACTAATTAGATATGATTCCAAACAAAAATGTCCACATTCACAAATCACCAGAGTATTTGTTCCAATAAAAATTGTAGATTTACATTTTAGAGTGAACATTATACACAGTGTAATTCAAACTGTGCAGTCCTAGACTCTAGTAATAGCAATTCTCAACACGAAAATAAATACTAGGTCATATACACTTTGATTATTGTGAAAAGTGTGTTAGAACGTCATCATCTACTTTAAATCTCAAATGTGCATTTTTAAACAAACTTATTTGGCTGATACCATCAACCTCACCCAAAAAAAAAAAAAAAAAAAACGCCCCAAAAGCGGTAGAGTTGGCATGTATGCAGCAGCAAGTGGGAACTGTCAGCTCATGCCGTGCTGTGTGGGAAGCATTTTATCGGAGGTGAAATAGTAAATAGCTAAATATTTCGTTAGCTGGGAATTAACTGGGAATTACTTTTGCCATTTGCTCTCATGCTTTTAATTTACAACTCTTAGTACCTGCTGCAATATTTATTGTCTGTGACACAATGATGATCAAAATAGTGAAATGACATCTCTAGTACCTTATAATAACTCCTACATGCTGTATTTACTCACAGAAAAGAAAAATCGCAGATACAAATACTAATAAGGTGGATTAGAAATTGACATTTGTTGATGAGATAACACAAACATGAACACATAAGGTTAATTGTTTTCACCGAGTGCTTAATTGGGCCAGCCGGAAGTGACGACACCGCGACTTTGAGAATTTCAACTTTCTTTATCTCGACGTGGCAGAGGACTCCAGAGAATCAAGATATTTCGAGAAACTCAAAGATGTTTCACAGTTACTGTTTGCACAACACACCACTTTAGGTTTGCATATCAGCATGGCAGCAGATGCATAAGTGACACTATTTGGGCATATGGCTTCACAGTTGAGACACAATGATGACATCTCATAGTTATCATTTTAATATCACAGTGTGATGTCACAGTTGAGTCACAATGATGACATCACGTAGTTATCACAGTAATATCACAGTGTGATATTGTAGTTGAGGCATAGTGATGACATCACATAGTTATCATGTTAACACCACAGTGTGAGGTCACAGCTGAGACACAATGATGACATCTCATAGTTATGTTAATGTCACACTGTGATGTCACATCTGAGACACAGTGATGACATCACATAGTTATCATATTAATATCATAGTGTGATATCATAGTTAAGGCGTAGTAATGACATCAAGTAGTTATCATGTTAATATCACAGTGTGATGTCACAGTTGAGACACAATGATGACATCTCATAGTTATCATCTTAATATTACAGTGTGATGTCACAGTTGAGTCGCAATGATGACATCACGCAGTTATCATAGTAATTTCACAGTGTGATATCGTAGTTGAGGCATAGTGATGACATCACAGGTATCATGTTAATATCACAGTGTGATGTCACAGTTGAGACACAATGATGACATCTCATAGTTATCATTTTAATATCACAGTGTGATGTCACAGTTGAGAAACAGTGATGACATCACGTAGTTATCATAGTAATATCATAGTGTGATATCGTAGTTGATACACAATGATGACATCACATAGTTATCATGGTAATACAGAAATCTGATGTCACAGTTGTGACACAATGATGACATCACGGTGATGTCATATTACTATCACAGTGTGATGTCACATTTGTGACATAATTGTGACAACAGAGTGATATCACATTAACATGAAAAGTGTGATGACACAGTTGTGAGATAATTGTGACATCAGAGTGATATCACATTGAGCTCACAGGCTAATATCACAGTTGTGATATATTTGTCACATCACAGTGATATCATATGACCTCACGTGTTGACTGGGTGGTGTTTACACGCACAAATGCAAAAACGGAATTCTCCAAAAACCCGACCATATTCACGTCTTTGCATTGACTTGTAATCCGTCGTGCAAAAAATTTGTTTCGCGTCCGGTGTGAAAGCAGCTTTAAATTGGTAATTAGCTTCAATCAGTTTTCCGTCATCTTCTTTGATTAAAGATAGCCATGTTAACTATTCTAACATTCAGCTATTTCAGGTGTGGCTAACTTGCTTTGAGTTGACTCGCCGAAGTCAAGAAACTATTTGGATGCGAAATGCTTTTGTTAAATAAATCATAAAGCGCAGGTTTGGGTGGCTGCTTTGCTGGACATGGCAAATAAACTCCGATAATCCTGAGTAGTTTACATTATGTGGTTAGGAGATGGATTGATTGTATTGATTGGATTGAAGGTATTCGCCTGAACATTGCACTAAGCTGCATGTTTGACTGCCAGCGGATTATTGATATCAGAAAACATGTTAATCAAAACCTAAGATTTAAAACGGTTCATAATCAAACTCTTCAGGGGAAATTTTCTGTCCCTCCTGTTTTCTGTTCAACAGCTCCACAGCTGTAAAGCCATGAATGCCTTCAATTTTAAACTTTAAAGGTTCAAATGTTGATTTATATCATAGCTAGACTGTGGCGATTTTACAGCTTTTTTATGCACAGGAAGTATATTCATGACCATAAAAAAACGCAGCACTGAGTGATATGTTTGTTTTTTCTTTCTGCATTATAAAGTATTGCTCACTGTAAATGAGTGGATTTCAGTTGGCTCAGCACATAGCTGGGGATGAATTAATTGTTCCAAATGAAATTAAATTACTGAAAATCGATACACTTCTATGTATTGTTTTTATGGTGATGAGTATAGTATGCAGAGGCTTATTGTGGCTTTTATTGATATGATGAGGTTTCTGCTTCAGGTGACCTGATGGCAGAGGAGGAGGAACGACAGCAGGAGGGAACAAGAACAAGAGTTCTTGAAAGAAGACATGAGATGGCAGAGAGAGGCAGAGGAGAGCTCAAGAGAGCAGGGATAGGATGGACAGGCTATGGTCTCTAGTAGAGAAAATGGTGCAGAAATAATAATTCAAAAAAATTTAAGTTTTGTTAAATCCATTGTTTATTCTTAATTCATTTATAACTGACAACTATTTACGACGAAACGTACGAAATGCATAAAAAAACCACTGAGTGCTTTTAAAAAGTCTTAAAATTATCTGTATAAGTATACACTTGTCAGCCAAAACAAAAAAAAAGCAGGGTCTTGATTGTGGCCCTCATTCATGTCGCCGTTCCCGTTTGAGGAGGTCCAGCAGCGCTGCCAGGGCCTGCCTGCTGAGCCGAAAATCAGGCCTGGTGTCTTCTTCACCGAAGAATCTGTCCAGCACAGGGACACTGAGGTTGACCCTGCTGTACTAGGGTCTGGGTTGGTTTAGGGAAAGAAGAAAACTTGGTAAATGAACAAAAACTGGATATTTATTGTGGAGAACTTGGACTGGTAAAATTCAAAGCCTGTCAGTCTACTCAGCCGTTTTAAAAATGGCAATGGTTTTCTTTAATATCAAAGTAAGATTCAGTATTTTCAGTGATGAAGAAATATTCATAACCTTTACGCAAGTGAAAGGTATGACTACTCTGTGTTTTTGCATTTTGCTACTGTAGATGTTAAAGGTTGAGCTGATTTCAACTACTCAGTATACTTCTGCTTTGTGATCATTCATTTTCCTGATATCCATATTGATTTTGGGGTTGGAGAATGCTGTAAATCCACAAAGGATTGTCACTCTTAAATGTTTGTTTGTTTAAAGCATTATCATTCCACATCAACGCATTTTGGGATAGCTACATGGTTTTTACGGAACAGGAAGAGTATGAAAATTTATAATCTGAAATGTAACTAGCTGGATAAAGCTAGTGATTAGAGAAATAAATGAGTAGCTGGAAAGTACACAATTTGCCCATAAGATATAGAGCACAAGTAGGCCTAGCATAAATTTGCATAAAATGGAAATGATAAAAAGTACAGGTATCTAGAATTAGCAGTTAAGTAAAGGCACGAAGTTGCATTCCACCCCTGGTTATTTTGAATAAATGGCTTTATGGTCAAAGTCAAATGGTATTAGCCATTCATTAATTAGGCTGACGGGAGTAGTCTGATTAGCAACTTTTAACTGTTGGCTCAAAGTACAAACCTCAACATGTATTTTACCTGGACATGGCTCTCTCGGCCTCAGATAAATCGTCGGCGAAGCATCTCTTCCATGTCCTCCAATAATTGAAAAAAACAAACAAAAAAAATTCCGTCTCGCAAGTTACGCTGCAGGGTCCAGATTGTCAGCTGTTGCTGTCAAGGTTGCTAGGCGACGAGAGCAGGGCTTCCAGACGCGAAGGTAAGGGCGGGAACAGCACGAGACGCCAACTGCGAATCCTCCGTGGACTAGACCGTCTCATTTCGAAGACCGCTCGGTTCGGCCTTCGCAGTCTAAGAAGGACATGGCCTTCGTAGACCGCGAAGGCTGCGACCTTCGAAGGATGCAGCCGCTGAATTGGGACACACGCATTCCAAGAGAATAAATTGCCAATGTTCATTTACTGTAACGTCAGCGGCATTGAGACTCTTCTTAGAGAGCACGTGTCATATGAAAGTTAAAGCTCGCAACATACGTAAAATTTACTCAGCTGGTTTCATAACTGTCTTGTGGTATTTCCAAGACTGTAAGATTCTGTTTATCACATAACAGATTAGCATAATTTAATAGAATACAGATACCGTCAGCGCCTTAATGGAAACGTTAGTTAATTCGCAGTCATCCTAGCATTGCGCTCCATTATACTTACACTTCGTATTCAGTTTAGCTGCATATTAACAGCGTGACGAAACGCAGAGCGGTTTTTCTTATCTAGTTCTAGAGCTATATGATTAAGTTCAATCCATTTTAACGTTATCTATCCATAATAACCTATACTTTTTTCTTGTTCTTCAGCTCCAGTAACATTAACGTAAGGTGGTCTAACCTCATTCGAAAATTATATAAAATGATAAGAAAGTGCTGGCGCTGTTGTGGTTGCCATGACATCGGGAGCGTTTGACATTCTAGCAGTATTCCATTCGCTCGCGCTCGTAGACGGAGCGGGAGACCATTCGTTGACTGCAACTCGGAGTAGAGAGAGAGAGAGAGGTCCCATTCTGAAGTTGCGGCGGGTGGAAACTATGAATGGCGCTGAAAGCGAAGGTATTGTTGAAAATGGTGTTGGATAGGCAGGTGGGATTGTGTCTCTTAATCATATGACAGACTACAACTACCAAGTACATTAGCGAGGTGGCATTGTTTCACCTCTCGCTTTCTCGCACACGCGCAACACCTCTGTCTCTCATCGCACCAGTGCTACAACAGTTTGTTCATTCATCACACGGACCAATTTTCATGTCGCACTGTACAGCCTTGTGTATTTCTCTTGAGGTAGCCTGTGAATTTTTTTATGTGTCCCGAACAATTCTCCCTTCAGTTTGGGCTGAAATCTTTATAGGCTTACCTGACTTTGGCTTGGTATCAACATATCCCCTAATTTTCCACCTCTACCTCATGGACTGAACTGTGCTGACTGGCATTTTCAAGTCTTTGGATATCTTTTTATACAGTATCTTTTTATATCTTTAAAAAGTTGAACTGCCTGGTTACAAAGGCCCTTAGACGATTCTTTTCCCCTACCCATGGCTCAGTCTCTAGCCAGATCAGTGCATCAACTCAGGAGCTAACAAACTCAACAACTATACACAGACACTAGTTACAATTTAAAAAGCCACAGATGTGGAACCCGTAATAGCCATGGAATAGCCATCTGAGGGTGTCACCATGGGCTCTAATTTCTTGGCGCAGCGCAGCATGGCGCAGCCCACGCAGTGGTAATTTCGTCTGGTGCAGCCCGCGCAGTGGTAATTTTGTGCGGTGCAACACCATGCACAGCCACTTTGGCAATTTGGTAGATGGACGTGCGCCAAGATGGGTGTGGCGGCGTAGTAGGGGGAGGTGTCACATATTCATCATGATGCAGTGACAATTTTGTGGCAAAAGGCTCCGCCGAAAGTGCGCAGAGAGCTCGCCAGCTCCAACCTGGTTTACTTTCTGTGCAGTGGTAATTTGGCTGACCGGCGCACAGTGCGCTGACATCGCCACCGAAACCTCACAGGCAGGTTTCCAGAATGTCAGGCACATTTCAATGCAATAAATAATTACAGCAACCACTATTTAATGTAACCATCTGAATCAGCACATAAATTATAGTATCTATATCGATTGTCCTGATGTCAGATCAAAGGCGGTTGGCACACGTAATGGAAACTCGACCTGACAGCTCTCAGAGTGTCAGTGCATTCTCTGTGGCATGTTGCGTACTACACAACATAGCTGTATGCCATGGATGTCACTTTGACTTCACGCAGGAGACATTACAGGACTTGGGACAGAGAGAGGCTGAACTGCATGTGCCGTATCAGCAGGGAGAGAGAGAGATAGAGAGAGAGAGAGAGAGAGAGAGAGAGATGTGTGTGCATGTGGGCGTGTGAGTGCGTGTGTAGGCTATGTATGTGTCCTGCAGCTGCTTTCACACCGGACGCGAAACGAATTTTTCGCACGACTGATTACATTCAAAGTCAATGCAAAGACGCAAATACACGTTTCGCGTTCGGTGTGCAAGTGGTTTAATACTATTATTGTCACTTAGGTTTTATCGTTTTAAGTGGGGGAAAGGAATACAGCCTGATTGCTATGATCTCAGACTGAGTTAAGATCACATATTGAAAATAAATGTGCAATGCATCTTGCATTGTTGTCCATGCATGTTAATCCCAAAATTTTAAGCAGCAACAGGGTGTAATAATAGGAACACGCTATCCATCGTTTCTCTTCCCAATGATGCAGGCAGAAGAAGTAAATGAGCAACCATCGTATTTCATTCCAACTTCATAAGTTTGAATGATCGGACGTAGTTTTGTTTTGAAATTCCATTCAAGTTCGCTAATGGCAATAATTCGCAAATGCCCTAGCTAGCCAGCTAACTCATATTCGTAATGCTTAATATAGACGTAAGCGGTGCAGAAAACATGCCTGAAGCAGCAAAGTAAAATGCAACATTAACGCATCATGCAGATATAGGACAGAGGCTTCTTTATTCCAACATTTTAAAGGTGAGGAGGGGAGCTCATTTGATTGGTGAAGATTTGACTCGGCTGTGTTAAACTCACTCATGCCTTCTCTCCTCCCTCTTTGCCACTTGCGCCGGCAGGAGGGACAGAGGCGGGACAGAGGAGTACTTGCGCCAGGCTGCTCCGGGCACGAAATTGCAAAATACGCCTGGATGCACCCCGTTGGCGCGGCGCTCCCCCCATTCGCCGCGCCTGCGCCTGGTCAACGAATTTAGAGCCCCTTGTGTCTACATAACAGGGTCAAACATGATTCAAGGGTATGTAAACTTATGATCAGGGCCATTTGGGTGATTTCAGTTATCATTTTGATTTAAAAAGGAGCCAAACACCTATGTGATGATAAATGACTTCGCATGATCCCTATCCTTAAATAAAGGACAAGTTTTTTCATGATAAGTCATATTTTCAAAATAAATGGCAACATTTGACAAATTCAGCTGGGGTATGCAGACTTTTGAGCACAACTGTAACATATGTAAGAAATGATATAATTAAAAAAAATTCATTTCAGTTACAGATCAGAAATGAGTTATTTTAACATGTAACTGCAAATTATTATACAAGTAATTTGCATTTTGGACACTGCATGCGTTTCGGATACTACACGTGTTTCGATCACTACAAAAGTTTACGTCAATATGGAGTATGTATGTAAAAAAAAATCTGTCAGAGAAATATAATAAACATCATTTAATAGGCACAAATGAGTCCTATCATAGATACATTAAAAACGGTTTTCTGCTGCGTCTTTGACCTTGATACTGGACATGTTGTGGACACTACAAAATTCCTGTTACAAACAATGAACTACACTTGAGCATACACAAGACCCATAAGACGTTGGCAAATGTGCTATGGAACTATCGCAGCTTGTAAACGAATAAAATCTTTACTGTAAACAAAACAAATGGCATCGTTTGTTCATTTTGTTGTTTTTATTGCCTTTATAATGATATATCATTCCAAAAAGATGAATTTCATAACACCAGAGATGGTTCATTCAATGGCTCATGGTTATCTCAAATTTCTTTATATTGATATGCCTTAAACGGCAAAACTAACCATAAATAATCCTGGTAACCTTATCATCGTACAACATTGCCATATATGCCATTAAAATATTATAAAGCTTTGCAAAAAAAGCTAAAGAGGTAAATTGCAAATGCATAATACGCTTGTATGTCTTGTTTCCATAACCATAAACAGGCATATTTTTATAATTATTATCAATGATGGAATTTTAATGTTTATCCAATACATTACCAAGATGTCAAAGGTCAAAGCCAAGTTTTCTTCTACTTGACGGTCTGTACTGTCACACGACAAAAGCACAACACAGGCATAATACAAATGGACACCCTGATTAGATTAACATCAGCAGAAATTAAAATTTGCATAACTCCTGAACATAAATTGTATATTTTATTGCCAAATGTTAACAGAATATGGAGGAGGCCTGAGTACACCAACCACAAACATCAAGCAACAGGTGTGCAAAAGGTCTTATCTGGCTAAGCGGCAGTAAATGTAGTTTTAAAATGCACTTATTATGGTTTTTTATTTTTTAAATGTCCTTTTGTGGATCGTATAGTTTTTCTGTACAGGCAAAAGGTCTGTACATGCAAAAGTTGTCTCCCCCACACACACATGCTCCATTGCTGCCTGGAATGCCCCAATTCCATTCCACCATTTTGTCCCGCAATTGATGACCTCACCAATTGAATTTTCTTGCCAGGCAGCTAGTTTGGAGCACCCTTGAATCAAGCGGGTTACGCCCAAAAACACAGTTACTGAGAGTGTTCGATATAATATCCAATTTGTATGGACTCCCAAAGGAAGAAGAAGTGAAGTGACAGTGGAAGTTTTACTGAAGACTGCTTCATGAACTGGATCCAGTTCATTGCTGGATATTCGCAATGGTTCCTCCTGACTGACATAGCTGTGCTCACTTTGTTGGGACCTGGTGTTTCAGGTCGTTTTGGAGTTTGTAGTATAATGTCTAGTGCCAAAGCTCCTGGTGCTCATTTTGTAAGGCTCCTGCACATCCTTTAAAGTTAGTATGAGTTCACAGGGGCAGCCTGTTCTCATGTTCGGTTCTGTTTTCAGTGGAAAAAGTGTAATGTTAACTCCGCTAGCTTTGCTGTTTTTCAATAGGATTTTCCACTGGATTCTGTTAGCATCATAGTAAGCAAAGATTAGCGTCCTCTGGGCCAATTGAACTGGAAACCAGTTTGCAAACAGTATTGAACTTGTAAGAAGCTCTGAAGCAGCAGACCAAATAAGTTTGGATAGAAATATATTTTTCTTTAATTTGTCCATGAAGCGCACACAACTGTTTTAGTTGTAGTTTTTAGAGAATTCTGAATTCATCCTGTTTTGAGAGGTGACCAAATTATAATGCTGAGGAAAGGATATGGGACTTGAAATACAGAAAAAGTGCACTTATTCAATTTTTTTTTTCCTCGCGGTAGGTTGGTTGGTTGACTGGCAGTTGTAGTTTTGCTGGCTTGAGCCGCAGTGGGGGTTGGGATTCTGATTAGTGTCAGAGGAGATGAAGCAGGTAAGAACTCGCTCCTTGGGCCCCTCATCTCTGCCATTGCCCTTATACCCCAAAACTGCTCCAAGGGCTTAACCTCAGTTTCTGTCAATTACTGCAGACTTGAAATGCCCTCACCCCCCATCCCACACCACCCCCTACAAAACATCTTATCTTTCTTGAAAAACCTCAGTGGAACGTCCCTGGCTTAAGTAAAGAAAATTATAACTTGATATTTCACAGGCATAATAAAGGATGATAATAATTTGGTAAGACCATCATTTTAAAATAGCACAGCCTGATGGTGCTAATTTTTGCACAAAACCTGAGAAGAAAGCAGAGTAGCAGTTCAACTGTGATGATGGAAATGATATCAGTGTTCTGCAGAGGAACTCCTTAGACTACAACAACACATCCGCCATCAGACCAGTGGGGATAAAATCATGTTTCAGGGATGTAAGCATCTAAATTAATGCCAGGAGCTTCACTGAGGGAAGAAGATCACGTAAGTAAAAACATGTCACGAGGCAGAGCATTTAATGTGAATAATTCCTGAAATAAAATATTTCCTATTAAACGAATGTCTAAAGATATATTCCTGCAGTCTTTGTCAAGGCAAGCACAATATAAAGGTATTTAGAAATTTTCTTCATCAAATGCAGCTCGCTTCAATGGTGCATTCAATTCAATTCTGGAGATGAAAAACACCAGCAGATATGAATAAAGTGGCAGTCTGCGAGGCCTCGCCTCCAGCCCTCAGCCCATGGGTCTATTAAGACCAGGACTGCATTCCACCACTTCTAATAATCACTTGCTTCTGCATATAATTGTCACTGCGTGGTAACAGTGAGCTATATATGGCTAAGCCTCGCACAGTACCAGTGTGAAGTCTCGTAAACCACGTATGTCTTGTGTGTCTGTGAAATGAAATCCATCGATATCCTTTTGAGTGAAGTCGCTAACAGACAGGCAGACAGACAGACAGGCAAACGAACAGATGAAATCCCTCACAGAGTGACACTTGGGAAGACTGGAAAACATGAGAAAAGACAGCATGCGGACTCTAGAATTAGTCAATGATAATATCTGATAATGCCTAATTTGTTCATTTTAATTTAAACATCTTATTTTTTGTTGTAGCCAATCATTTTACTTGATTCACAATGTAAATTCACTCCAAAGGTGCCCAAAGTAAGCTGAAAAAGCAGAATCCTCAGTGGATGACCACAGCTATTTGTAGGAGTTTGAGAAAAAAAGAGGAATCTTTATAAAAGCCACTTGGGACTAGTGATCACTCTACTGTTAATTTTGATGTTTCATGGGAAGTTAAAAAGGTGTATTCAAAAACAAAATTTTCAATTTTAGGCGAGCAAACTTTAACAGGATGCGCTCATATTTAAGCAAAATAAAATGGGAGACACTCCTGGACTGTGAGTCTGTAAATGAGATGTGGGAAAGATTTAAGGGGGTTTTACTTGATTCACAATGTAAATTCATTCCAAAGGTGACCAACAGTAAGCTGAAAAAGCAGAATCCTTAGTGGATGACCACAGCTATTCATAGGAGTTTGAGAGAAAAGAGGAATCTTTATAAGATGTACATAAAGGACAACAATGAGAATACTAAGGCTGGATACTGTAAAATGTGGGCTGTGGTCAAAAAGGAGCTGAGGAATGCTCGAAGACTGTATGAAAGGCAAATTGCGGAAGGGGCAAAAACTAATCCTAAGCGCTTCTTTCAGTACTGTAGCAGAAAAAGCAAAGTCAAAGAGGAGGTTAAGTGCATAAAGAATAAATATGGATCGCTGCTATATGATAACAAGGATATTGCGGATACCTTAAACATTTACTTTGTTGAGAAATTTACCTCGGAGCGGGTTTTATTCGGCCAGAGGGCAAGTCCAATGCTCGAGATTATTTAGCGGAAATTGAGGTCAGGGATAATGAAGTATTAGACAAGTTGCATAAATTAAAGGCAGATAAGGCGGCGGCTCCTGGTGGCTTATATCCTAGAGTGCTCAGGGAAGTTAGTGAGATCATCTTTAAACTGATCTCAGCTATCTTCAGACGGTCTTTACAAACTGGAGAAATACTAAATGATTGGAAGCTGGGCAATATAATACCAATATATAAGAAAGGGGACTGTACTGAGCCAGAAAATTACAGGCCGGTCAGTTTAACTTGCATTGCATGCAAAATACTGGAATCTATCATAAAAGACGAGCTGGAATTATTTCTTGAACGTAATAATATCTTGAGGGATAGCCAACATGGTTTCCGTAAGGGAAGGTCATGCCTGACAAACCTTCTGGAATTTTTTGAAGAGGCCACCAAGACTTATGATCAGAGCAGGGCTTATGACATCATACTGTATGCTTAGATTTTCAGAAAACATTTGATACAGTACCGCATAAGAGACTCGTTTTTAAAATGAGCTCCATTGCAGTTACAGGAGGTATTCTGGACTGGATTCAAAACTGGTTACAGGACAGAACACAAAGAGTGGTGGTCAGTGGTATCTCATCTGAGCTAGGTATGGTGGGGAGTTGCGTCCCCCAGGGATCGGTGTTGGGACCCTTGCTGTTCCTCATCTACATTAATGACCTTGATAGGAATATTGAGAGCAAATTGGTAAAATTTGCAGATGATACTAAATTGGGAGGTTTGGCAAATAGTTTAGAGTCCACTAAAGTGATTCAGGATGATTTGGATAGAATCCAGAATTTGGGCAGAAATGTGGCAAATGAAATTTAATGTAGCGAAATGTGAAGTTGAACATGTAGGTAATAAAAGCATTCGACAGGATTACTTCATGGGAGGTTTAAAACTGGAATGTGCTCCACATGAAAAAGATCTGGGAGTGATTGTGTCTTGGTTTGGGAGGTGTGCGTGTGTTTGGGACTTTTCTTTGAGGCTCTCGTCCCGGGACAAGATCGAATTCCTTTTCAATCGGATTCTTTGCCCAGCTGGGTGATTGAACTTGGGCGGCGCCTCCCCGGACTCTATATAAGCTGGAAGTCTGCCACGCCTCCCTCGCTAGAGTGTCTGTTTCTAGTTATGCACTTTAGCCGAAGATATCTGTAGTAAGGATTTATGTGCCTTTGTATCTTCTCTATCCTTTGTGTCGGACTACTTAAGGTGCCTTGTTTTTCTCGGATCTCCGAGATACTTCTCCTTTTCTCTCTCTCGATTTGCTTCCGTTTTGTCGGATGTTTGGACATCCTTTTGGAAGCGCGAGGATTGTCCCTGTCGTATAGTCTGTTTTATTCTCTGTATTTGTATTGTGTCCATGCTGCTCTAGTTCCCTCTTGCCGCTGCACTTAGCCTCTCAATTCTACCGGCCATTACAGATTATTGACCAAACCCTCACAGGTTCTAGCCGTTGTGCTGTAGCAGTTAAATAAAGCCAATCGGATGCTCGGATACATTTCCAAAAGTATTGAGTACAAATCCAAGGAGGTCATACTTCTCTTGTACAACACATTCGTCAGACCACATCTGGAGTATTGTGTACAGTTCTGGGGTCCATACTTTAAGAAAGATATAGAAGCTCTAGAAAAAGTTCAGAGAAGAGCCACTAAGCTAATTCCAGGTAAAAAAGATGAAAGTTATGAGAAGAGGCTGAAGATCCTTAATCTTTCAAGTCTTAGGAAAAAGAGACTTAAGGGTGATCTGATTGAGGTCTTTAAATATGTCAAAGGCATTAACAAAGTGAATTATGTTGGATTCCTTCGGCCAAGCTTTGATAGAAGAACTCGGGGTCACAAATGGAAGTTGACCAAGGGTAAATTTAGGACTGATGTTGACCAAGGGTAAATTTAGCACTGATGTTAGGAAACATTTTTTCACCCAAAGAGTAATTTTGATGTGGAATAGCTTGCCTGACTATATTGTTGAGGCAGAAACCTTGGGAATTTTCAAGAGCAGGCTTGACTTAAAGCTTGATACCATTGAGTCTTTGAGTATCTGAAGTGATATATTCGCAAAAAAAAAAAAAAAAAAAAAAAACTGGCAAGCCTAGTTTGGCTGAATGGCCTGTTCTCGCCACTCATGTTATGTTATGTTATTTGACAGATCAACCATTGGATGATACTTGCTCTGCATTCATTGAGGAGGTTTGGCCGAAATCAAAGATTTCACCAAGTAATAACATGCGTCATTATAGGACATATAGGGATTTGCATTGCTGTGAAAACAGTCAAAATGTAACTAGTCTAATTTTCTAAGTTTTTGGGGAAATTCCTTTGGACCCTGATATAAATCATCTCTGAAAACTGGAACAAAATTGATTATTAAATAATAAAAGTCAAAATTTGACCTTCAACTTTAAAATGTTAATTTTTCTTCTGGAAATTTTCATCATAGGTGAAAACTAGAAAGTCCGGTCAGTGTAGCCCCCAAAGGCCCGCTTCTCCCCTTTTTTGCGCATTGTTCAGCCAATACTGTTGCCGGCAACTGAAATCAATGGATGTTATAAGTGAAGTATAACACATGTCCATAGCAAATATGAAAGTAAAATTGAAGCCTGGACTGCGTCCACAAGGAAAACTCTATGTTTTGCCACTAATTTGCATATTATTCGGCCAATACTGTCGCCATGGCAACAAAAATCGATAAGTGTCATAAGTGAAGTATAACACATGTCCATACCAACTATGAGAGTAATTGGTAAAAAAATGCAACCTGCACTGCGTCCACAAGGAAATCTATATGTTTTGCCACTAATTTGCCTATTATTTGGCCAATACTGTTGCCATGGCAACCAAAATTGATAGGTGTCATAAGTGAAGTCTAACACATGTCTACACCAAATATGAAAGTAATCGGTCAAAAATTACAATCTGTACTGTGTCCACAAGGAGGTGTGTATCTTTCAGCACAAATTAGCGCATTTTTCAGCCAATACTGTTGGCATGGCAGCCAAAATTGATAGGTGTCACAAGTGAAGTGTAACACATGTCCACACCAAATATGAAAGAAATTGGTAAAAAATTACAGCCTGTACAGCCTCCACAAGGAAGTGTGTATGTTTCAGCACAAATTAGTGCATTATTCGGCCAATACTGTTGGGGTGATTCTCGCGTTATGTGTGTGACATTTGGAAGGTATTCTTGACATTTTTCAATGCACTATACTTTAATTGGGTTGCAGATGGGGATCAATATAGGACAACCACAAGATACCTGGGCTTTCCTATCAATGTGGTACATCAACTTGATATTTGTTGTGTGCTGACGTTTCAGATGGAAAATTGTTTATTTGCAGTGAACCTTAAGCACTTTTTTCAGGATGGAAAACTTGTGCTATCTAGCCAAATGCTCCTGCCAGTTGATTGCTTCACATATGTCAGTGAGGTATGGCACACATCCTCTTGGTTGAATCATTGTGTATGTACTGCAAATGCGCATGACTCCTTAGAATGTATGGGTATTTTATACGATTTGGTTACAACTGATCACATACCTTTTAGAATGTCTATTAAGATTGAACATTTACCTGTGTCTTCTAGTATCAATGAATGCTCTAGCCTAAGAAAACGAAATTGGTCCATTTTAAAGGAGGCAGATAGAACCCAAAGCATAATGCTGATGTTTGTGCTCTGTATGAATCTATTGTAAGCTCCTTGTTTGAGAGCAGCACGTGTCTCTACAAGCAGAAAAATAGGCTGAGCTATTCTAAACCTGGCTGGAATGAGTATGTTGCTGAGCTTCACAATGCAGCCAGGAGTGTGTTGTGTCCTCTAATGTTAAAATTCTTTACATGTGTTCTATGCCCAACCGATAGGTGTCACTGTGGCTTTTCGATATGGTTACTGTGCTGTTGTGAAGGACTAGAAGAAGTGATAGAGAGAACAGGGAAGCATTGTGCTTAGTGAGTGACTGATTAAAAAGAGTTTTTACTTTCATCCATGCTCTCCTGGTTCTTTTAAAAGCCATCGGCTACTACAGAGTGCTTTTAAGGAATGGGCGGAGTCTGGTAGGGCTAGGCAAGGGCACCTGTTTGAGCAGAATAAATTGACAAATTCTAGATTTAAAGCAATTCTTACCTTTCTGGTATGTCGCATAGCACTTGGTAAAAAATTTTAACATGAACAACTCCACCTCTCTCCAAAGTCCCACCCTCTTCCCCCCAATTCCCAGACTTCTCCTACGAAAAAGAATATAGCTAATATATGGTAGTTCGTCAGACTACAAAGGTAACTAAACGTTAAGAGGGCATTTTATTTTATACCACATATAGAATTGAATATTCTGTAATTACTGTTCGTTAGTTTTCACTTACCGGTGCCTCTGAATCTGACTCCATTGATCCGTTTCACTCTCCTATGAAAAAAAAATAGCGTGCAGCGCGAGGAAGTGAGCAGCGCGAGTGAAACGGGTCAATGGAGTCAGATTTAGAGGCACCGGTAAGTGAAAAGTAACCAACAGTAATTACATAATATTCAATTCTATATGTGGTATAAAATAAAATGCCCTTGTAACGTTTAGTTACCTTTGTAGTCTGACGAACTACCATTAACGTTATTATTGTAATTATAGCATTTCAGCGCCCGTTTGTTTACAGTCAAATGCGTTGTTTTTTTTTCTGCCAGAGTGGCGCGCTACTCGCAAGTGGTGACAGCGGTAGGCAACTGGAAGGGACGGGGCGACGGATGACAGACAGGAAGCTCGGCAAATCATTTTATTCGGACCAAAGAAAATGATTGGTCAGACTTTTATCAGAAATATATGAGAATTGAATTGTGAAGAGTTTCAACACCTGGTGGACTTCTTTTACATTTTAGTGTGCCATACACTTATTCGGAGCATTTTAAGATTACAAAAGAAAAGTGTAAAAATGCCAGAAAGGTAAGAATTGCTTTAAGTATGCTGTTTGATTTATAAAACATAATGAGCAGGCCATGCGAGCAGACTTGATGGCAAAAAAGTCGCTGAACAATAATATATGTGACTTTTGGAAGGAGGTAAAGAGTATTAATAGCAACAGTACATCCTTACCATCCTGCATGGATGGAGTGAGTGGGGCGGACAATATAGCTGAACTATGGAGAAAACATTATTCTGACCATTTCAATTGTGTTAAAGGTGAACAAACCAAGGCAGAAAATAAAGATGGTGATGAGACTATGGTAATTCGGTCTGAAGAGGTTCACCAAGCAATTATGAGTTTGGCTGATAATAAGGCATGTGGCTTTGACCACATTACAGCTGAACATATGAAGCATGCCAATTGTTGGTTGGCTCCCTTGCTTGCGCATTGTTTTACTAGTTTCCTCATACATGGTGTCCTACCAGTCATTGTTGTCAGTACTCTTGGTGCCTATTATTAATAATAAAGCAGGGAAAATAAGCAGTACAGATAATTATAGACCCATAGCTCTAGCCAGTGTTCTGTCTAAAGTTCTCGAGAGCCTCTTATTAGATAGACTGCATATGTACGTTGTGTCCTCTGACAATCAATTTGGTTTTAAAAGTAAACATAGCAGTGATATGTGTATTTTTAGTTTGAAAGAAATTGTAAACAAATAACGGAGTCTTGACTCTACTGTCTTCATGTGTTTTTTGATGCATCAAAGGCATTGGATCGTGTAAATCATAGTAAATTATTTTTAAAATTAAAACAAAAAGGGGTCCCCCCATATATTGTAGGAATCCTTGCATATTGGTATGCATGCCAAAATATACAAGTCAGATGGGGAAATACTCTATCAGCCCCCTTTAAGGTGACCAATGGACTGCGCCAGGGTGGTATTTTGTCTCCTGTTCTTTTTAATTTGTACATGGAAGAATTGTCAGAACGATTAAAAACTTGTAAAACAGGCTGTATGTTGGGCAGTTTATTGTAAACTGTGTTATGTATGCAGACAATCTAGTTGTGTTATGCCTATATAGTGCTGGGTTTCAACAATTACTCCGAATTTGTTCAGAGTATGGCACAGAATTTGATTTAAAATATAATGTATGTAAAAACATGGTTATTTTATTTAGATCCTAAAATGATAGGAAACAATCTTTTCCATCTTTTGTCCAGGCAAATAATATTCCTAATATTTGTAGTAAAGTAAAATATCTCGGACACTGGATTACAGAAGATCTGAGTGATGATGATGACATTTCACGACAGTGTAGGAAAATGTATGCTCAAGCAAATACATTGTTATACAACTTTTACATGTGTACTGCTGAGGTAAAATGACATTGTTTAAGTATTATTGTACACCCTTATATACTGCCCATTTGTGCAGCGAATATCGGAAAGCAAGTATCAGAAAGCTCAAAGTTGCTTATAATGATGCCATGCGAATTTTTCTAAAGAAGCCTAGATAGGTTAGTGCAAGTCAGTTATTCATGTCCAATGGAGTGCCAACGTTTGATGCGGTATTAAGAAATTCCATGTTTAAGTTTATATGTCGGATTAATTAATCTAGCAATATGATAATTATGGCCTTAGTCAATCCTGGGATCAGTGCAATTAAATATCAGTCCTAATTGTGGGCGGATTGGTATAAATGTCTGCTTTTGAGTTAAATCAACATTTTAATTTAAATCTTTGTTATTGTTGTTGTTGATGTGTAATTTGTATGTCATTTGATCTCTGTTATTTATGGACTCAGAGTCTGCAATGAAGAATAAAGAAGAAATTTGCCTGACACATTGGAAGTAGAGGACCAGAAAGAGGCTGTGTTACGTCTGTGACAGAAAAAGGGTCAAACGCTACATTGAATTTACATTCCAAAGGTTCTGTGATTTGAACGAAGATTATAACACTTTGGCTTCATCGACTTTAGCAGTATTTATTCCTGTTTGCATTAATTTAACCTTTAATAAAAATACCTAGCTCATTTGCATACCATGACCTCATTTGCAAGTGTTACGTGTGTGACACCTTTGTTACGTGTGTGACCGCAGGCAAATCCTGCAATGCGAAAGTCCGTTTCATTAAAATGAAATCATATCTGTGGCTATCGTAGGTCCTTGTAAGAAAGCATGGAGGAGTTTAATATACATATTGAATGGGATGGCCACACCTCCACCCAGTTGCCCAATGTGGATTTTTGTGAAAGACTGAGCTCATGTTTGTAGTTACAACATATTAGTGGAGTCATTTTTATTGAAAACACAGTGAACTGATGAAATTATCTTCATGACCTTTGCCAAGGTCACAGGTGCCTGACTCAGTTGCATTAACCCTTTTGTGCAGATGTAGACACCTGCGGACATGGAGCTGCTCTATTTATGCATGCAGTTACACAATTATATCACTAGATGGCTCAGTTATTGAAAATTCAACAGCAAGCTGAGCTCAAACACGGTTTAGAATATGGACGAGTTATGTTCCATCCCAGTTTCCCAGGAGTTGCATGACTTAAACTCCTCATCTAAGCCTGGTGTGCAAACTGCTCAATATTTTAAAAATGATCTCTTGCGACAGAAAAAATCTTTGTCCTCTGTAATAACTATTTCAGCTATAGTGAGCCAATAGTATCCCAATTAAGCAGTTTAAAATATCAGTTTTCTGAAGAAAAAAATTTGCCACGGTGTTAATACTAGTTGTATGTCATTCTACGATCAAATAAAGTCATCAGATATTAAAAACTGCTGCCCGCGCTTTTAGTTTACTTTTATAATTTTATCGTTATTTTAGCATTTTATCGTTTTGACATTTTATTATTTTAACTTTTATTATTTTACTTGTTTTATCATTTTATTTGTTTTATTTTATTTGTTTTTGTTATTTTATTATTATTTAAGTTTTATTAATTGTATCGCCTGGCTGGTTCCTGTAAAGCCCAGCAGGCTAAAATAAAAAATAAAAAATATGGCTCCACTCACCTCCCTGCCAGGCTGTGTAAGCTGCGTTCGCCTCTTGCAAAAAATTGCGGAGCTGTAGGGAAGAATTTCAATCCTTTACCAGATTAAGGACGATGAGCAGCTCAGCTGAACGCAACTCCCTGGCTTTCCCCACTGAAGCCACACCGACCCGAGCGGAGGATCCCTGAATCCAACTGGGAGCGAGACCCAGGGCCATCGTCAGCTCCACACCCAACCCGGCTGAGCCCTGGGTCGGATCGCGCAGCGGGAGGTGTTCGTCTCGTGTGCCGCCTGTCTGGGACCTGCAGCTGGAGAACAGGTTTTCCGTGCTGGTTGAGGAGGAAGCAACACCCCCCTCCTCCCCTGTAAGTCCAGCTGCTCCTCGGCCGCCGCCGGTGTCGAGAGAGGCAATTCGCCCTCGCAAGTCCAGCCTTGTTGATGCGGTGCTGAGGAGGACTTCGCCCAGCCCTGAAGTAGAGGTCCTGCGACGGCGTTCGCTCAGCCCTGATGCCGCTGCCCTGCCACAGCGTTCGCCTGCATGGTCACTCACCCTGGGCTTACCACTGCCTCGTCCTCTCTTCTCCCCGACTACTTTACTGGTGGGATACTCCATTATCCAGAACATTCGCTTCTTTAACGTAGCGACCCGCTGCTTCCCAGGAGCAACAGTTATGGATATCCTGGGTAAGTTACCTGGGCTACTCTCCTCATTCCCATCCACTGTCAAGCGGATTATAGTTCGTGTGGGGACTAATGATACAACCCGTCAGGAGTCGGAGTGTACAAAAAAACGATTTTAACCTCCTTTTTAACTTTTTAAAAAACTGTAGAAAATCAGTTTTTATTTCCGGTCCTATCCCTACTTTCGAGCGCGGCAGTGGCCGTTTCAGCAGACTGCTTAGCCTGCACACTTGGCTTCAGTATGCTACCAGGACGCATAGCTTTGGTTTTATTGACAATTTTAACTTGTTTCCCACGGGACTGACTGTTTACTTCCTTCACACACTGGACGGAACTTCCTTCACCTTCTTCCTTAATGGTTCATTGTCAGCCTGCTGTCTCCCACAAGAGCTCCCCCCAACGTCCAGCCGCCGTCTCATTTTCTAGTGGACTCGGTCCCTCTGTTGGCTTTTTAAACATCCTGGTCAGATGTAGCGAGGGTGGAACATTTTCTGGGACGACAAGTACTATTGCGCACCCAATCGCAAAAATGACTTCCACGCGCCTGCCAAGGCAGAAATTTAGACCAAGTGTTGTCTCGGTAGCAAGCCTGACACAAATCAATATTCAGACCCCTGGTATAATTTTAACAGTCCCTCCTGTAGTTTTAACACCTGTAGCTTTTCAATGTTGTAAGTGTGGGTTGCGTCTACTGTGTCTTAATGTAAGGAGTCTATTATCAAAAATGGATTGTGTTAGGGCTCTGGTTCTGCACAGTAATCCTGATGTATTTCTTGCCACTGAATCTTGGTTGAATGTTTCTGTGTCGGACCATGATGTAGCAGTGGTTGGTTATAATGTCTTTAGGTGTGACAGGATTAAGAGAGGGGGAGGGGAATTGACATTTGTAAAATCCTTTCTAACTTTATTATCCTCCTCTATTCCAGAGCAGTTTGAGTGTCTCATTATCAAAATAGTTTGGGTTATGCAAGTTTTACTCTAGTAGGTGTGTATCGCCCACCAAGCGCTCTTTCATCCTCCATAATCAATCTCTCCAATATCTTGTCCACTTATGCTCACACTGAATTATTGGTTGCTGGTGATCTCAATATAGATTGGTTATCACCGTCCTCAAACCATTTTAAAGAGGTCTGCGATGGCCTGACTCTCATGCAACTTATTTCGGAGCCTACACGACCTAATTTTAAAGATTTATCCCGGTCAACTTTGATTGATCTGATTTTAACAAATAGACCGCACAAGTATGCCCTGAGTGGCGTCTTTCCTTCGGATTTTAGTGATCACTGCCCAGTAGCATGTATTAGAGACATGAAAGTTACAAAGGCTCCTCCATGTTTTATTACTAAAAGAAATTTTATACATTTCTGTGAACAGGCCTTCCTGCACAATATTTTCTGGAGTGATTTAAGCTCTGCGGGTTTTATTCCAGACCCTGACCTAGCATTGGCTCACTTTACTGCCGCGTTTAATCGTGCTGTGGATAAGCATGCTCCGGTGAAGAGACTTAGGGTTAAAAATAGAGGAAACCCTTGGTTTTCGAATGCCTTATCCACGGAACTACGCGATAGGGATGAAGCATGGGGTAAAGCTAGGGAAACCCAGGCACTCTCTGACTGGCAGGTTTTTAGAAAATTAAGAAATAAATGCTTCTCACTGATTAAAAAGGCGAAATCTGATTATTTTATCTCGTCACTGGCCAAAAGTCAGGGTAATCCTGCAAATCTTTGGAAAATTGTGAAGTCCCTGAATTTTTATCCGTCTTCATCTATACCACACTCAATCCACACTGATTCTGGTCCTATAACTGATAAACACAAAATCTGTGATCTTTTTGACCAAAATTTTATAGCAGCCAGAAACCTTTTTGAAAATTTTATTAATCAGTCCTCTACAAGAGATATGTCTGACCTCAGCTCTAGTTCATTCACAAATTCTCCAAAACCTAGAGTAATGTTTTCATTTAGGGAATTTCAAGTGAATAAGGTCCTAAAAGAATTGAAACGAATTGATGTAAATAATTCCACTGGAGAGGATCATCTAGTTCCGAGTCTTTTGCGTTTAGCAGCCTGAATGATTGCGCATTCAATAACTAATATTTTTAACTTGTCAGTATCGACGGGGACTATTCCCAGTGTATGGAAAACTGCTCATGTATTTCCATTATTTAAGGGTGGTGATCCCAGTTCAGTGAACAGCTACCGACCTATCTCAAAATTGCCTTGCCTGGCTAAGATTTTAGAATCTCTCTTAAGCAACAACTGTGCAGCTTTTTAACTTTCAACAACATTTTAACTTCACAACAATCTGGCTTCAGGCCTGGTCATAGCACCATCACAGCAGCCTCAGTGGTTATAAATGATTTGATATCAGCTGTGGATAATAAACAAAAATGTGCAGCCCTATTTATTGATTTGGCAAAAGCTTTCGATACAGTAGACAATTTTATTTTATTTAAAAAGTTGTCCTCCATTGGTCTTGATTGTGATGCCTGCTTGTGGTTCCAGGACTATCTCTCTAATAGAACACAAGCTATTATGCTGGGGGATGCAAGTCTCAATTTTTAAAAGTGATGAAAGGAGTACCCCAAGGATCCATACTTGGACCCATTTTATTCACAATTTATATTAATAATATTGCTCGTAATAATGCAAATTGCAAGGTTCATTTTTATGCAGATGACACTGTGTTGTACTCCTCTGCACCAACGTGTGCCCAGGCCCTTGTCTACCTGCAATCGGCTTTTAATCTTATTCAACACGCTCTGGCAGATCTGAAACTTGTTTTAAATACGGATAAAACTAAGCGCATGTTTTTTTCTGCTCGGAATGCAATTATGCCAAATTACTCAATTTTCTCGGTGACTGGTGCTAAAATTGAGCAAGTTCAGTCTTACAAGTATTTGGGTATCTGGCTGGATCATGACTTTTCCTTTAAAATTCGTGTGTCTAACTTGTCCAAGAAAATCAGAACAAAAATTGGGTTTCTTTACAGAAACAGGTCTCGTTTTTCTTTAGACAGTAGGAAGAGGATTGTGCAGGCAACAATCTTACCTTTATTTGACTATGGGGATATCCTTTACATGCATGCCTCTGATAGTACTTTAAGACCTCTGGACGCTATTTGTCACAGCGCTCTGTGTTTTATCACTGGAGATTGTTTCCGCACTCATCACTGTGTGTTATATAGTTCGGTTGGGTGGTTTTCCCTTTATTTTAGAAGAAAGCTCCATTGTATTTTATTTATTTATAAAGCATTGCTTGGCAAACTTCCTTCATATCTTACTAGGCTTTTGTCCTTCAAAATCCGAAGCCAGCATGTCAGATCGCAAGGGTGGATTTTGTTAGAGTCACGCAGGATTAGGACAAATTTGGGCTGTTCTGCTTTTAGTTCATTTGCACCTTATGTCTGGAGTAGATGCCAAGACTCTCTGAAGCTTGATTGTCTCATTCCACATGAATCCTTAAAGAATTGAATGAGGGAGATGTTACTTGAGGAGGCCAGATGTACTTGCCTTTAGTTTTAACTTTGGACTTGTCCTCTGTCCTTTGCACTTGAATGTTTTACTTATTTTTTAACTTATTTTCTTTTTATTTTTAACTGTATTTTAAAGTTTGTTTTCTTTTATTCTGCAGTTGTATGTAATTGTGCAAATTTTACCATGCTCTGTGTGTTAACCCACTTTGTAATTGTTTTATTGTATTCAAGGCTCCCCTGAAAAAGAGACCTTGGTCTCAGTGGGGCTTCCCTGTAATAAAGGAAAATAAATAAATAATAAATATTCCCCCTCTCTGTGAAGATTAAATCTTGAATTATGACGCATAAATTGCCATATTTGGCTTCTGAGCAAAGGGGTTCATTTCATCCAAATAACAGCATTTTCACATTATTTTCTGAACCTTACATATTCCACAATATTCCATCTAAATTCTTACCTGCTTGGCACATGGGTATACACATCAAAGTTGCAAAAATCTGGCAAAATATTTAGGTCAAGTGATGGGGTGGCTGACCTTCATGTTGAAGGCTTTAGTCGCTGTTGTTGTTGTTCTGGATAGAAATATTCTAGACCTAACCTTTTGACAGAAGTGTGAACTAAACCTTTATTAGTCTAAAGATAAAGGAAACAATGTCATAATAGGCATGGGCATTTTACTTTGGTCACACACATACATCATAAATGTCACACACGTAACACCGCGTTACATGTATGACAAGTACATTTTTGGCTGTAAAACAGATTTGATTTGTGGGACTAAGGAAGTTATGCCCTCCAATCATGGAAGGTATGGTATGAATTTACAATATCAGGTTTTTCATATCTTCCCTCGGATTCTTTAATTTAATAAAAACTTTTGTTGCCATGTGTTACTTGTGTGATGTCATTCAGTACCATATTTTTTGACCCCTTAAAAAGGGAAACTTTTAAGTCTGCAGGGACTTTTGCTGCAGAAGTTGAAAAATAACAAACTTAACAACAATAGATTATTTCTGCTGCTGAGTTTGACACTCATCCAAATCACAAAAAAATGACTAACTTAAAGAATGACCCATATCTCAAAAAATGGTGAAAAATTTATGAACTTTAAAATTTGGAAATTTTGCTGTAAAATAGAATTTTCTGAAATAGGCATTTGCCATCCTTAACTAGAAAAATAGTTGTTAGAAACAAATGCACTAGTTATATGATGGAGCTTATTTGAAAATTTGCCCTTCCAGGCTCATATTTCAGACAATGGCCTGTTGGCATGGCAACCAAAATTGACAGGTGTCATAAGTAAAGTATAACACATGTCCATACCAAATATGAAAACAATCGGTAAAAAAGTGACGCCTGTGCTGCATCCACAAGGAAATGTCTACGGACGCGGATGCGGCAGTAGAGACCACACACGTGAATCCATAACAGCTGCCCGACTTCGTCTGGGGGCTACAATTACCCATTACTGCCAGAAAGGGCCAACCTGCTAGAGTGCTTAGGTCCCATTCTCTAGGTTGTCTCGTTCACAAGACATTAACCAATATTTCATTTTCACCTTTTGAATGATTTTGGCTTGACCTTTGACCTATTTAAACAAAAGTTCAGGAATTGGTGAACAAATCTATGCTGAAGGAAGTGGTGTTCAGGACAACTCATTGCTCTGGATGTTAATTGTGATATTCAATGGTAAAAATCGACAAATTATGCCCAATTATAAGTGAGAGGAATTTTTGTCACCATGTCAAAGGCTGCAGCATCAAAACATCCTCTCCGATTTTGATCGAATTTGGCAGGCTTCCCAACATTTAGAAGGAAAATTGATACTGATGCAAAAAACATGATATTTTCTACCATGACCATGAGAACATTGACCCCCCAAAAAGTACTGGAAGTTGATTTTGTAGGTAAATTTTGGTCCCCGCCCTCTGATGGGCCGTTTCTCAAAGAAGCATGTTGGCATTGGTTTAAATGTCTATCATTCTCTCAAGCGAGATATTGTGTGGGTTTTTGACCTTTTTAATTACCTTGACCTTTACCCTTGACCTTCCAAAATTGAACTCCTTCCTTGTTCATAAGGCTTCTACTGGTATAAATTTCAAGTCCATACCTCAAGAATTGTGGACACTGGAGTGAGCATAAACAAACAGACAATCATAACGATCATCATGGTTCACAAGTAACCAAATTAAGCCAAAACTTAACCTCCTTAGTAGAGGTAAAGTGATATTGTGGTTCTATACATATTGATTTTAGGATCTCTACTTATATGGTTTGAAGATTTCAATTTACTTTCCACATCTATAATAAGAATTCATACAAATGTATCTCTTGAGCAGCCATTTTGAAACCACATCACCACTAAGAAGAAATGCTTAGTACTCATTACTGTAAATCCAGAGAGTACTATTTTCATATATGTTATTACAATACCAGTGAAACAGGGAGTAGATGAGTGTTAGCTTGAACTGGAGAGAAATTATGGCTGTGACCTACAACAACTGGACCATTTGTTCAGTTTAGCGGTGACGACCACACAAGAGTCAGAGGAGGTGCTGAGACAAAAAAAAAATTCAGACCCTTGGAAAAAATTAGGGGTCAGAGGAGGAACAAAGCAAGGGTGAATAATGGCACTGCTTTCCCTTGGTAGAGAGCTCTGATGAAGGAGAAGGGATACAGGATTCACTAGGAAGTTGTCAAGCAGGTGTCTGATTTTTCTTTCTGAAAATAATCTCAGTTGAAAGACCAGCTATACTCAACCATATTCCGATAATTTATCGCATTGCCACCCTATGGTTGCCACAAATAAAGCCATGGAGGTGGAGGGAGATGAGAAACAGATTTCTTAGAAAGTGAAGTATAAGCGGTGTAGAGTGAATGGTGCCAGAGAAATGAAGGGAGACTGCCTTGGTTATAAAACCTCGTCAATTAGGTGGGAGTAGCTAAACATAACATAACATAACATGAGTGGCGAGAACAGGCCGTTCAGCCCAACTAGGCTCGCCAGTTTCTTTTAACTATTGTGAATATATCACTTCAGATACTCAATGTCTCAATGGTATCTAGCTTTAAGTCAAGCCTGGTCTTGAAAATTGCCAAGGTTTCTGCCTCAACAATATGGTCAGGCAAGCTGTCCCACATCGAAATTACTCTTCAGGTGAAAAAATATTTCCTAATATCAGCGCTAAATTTACCCTTGGTCAACTTCCATTTGTGACCCCGAGTTCTACAAACAGAACTTGGCCGAAGGAATCCTACATAATTCACTTTGTTAATCCCTGTAACATATTTAAAGACCTCAATCAGATCACTCCTGCGTCTCCTTTTCCTGAGACTAAAGAGATTAAGGATCTTCAGCCTATTCTCATAGCTTTCATCTTTTATACCCGGAATCAGCTTATTTGCTCTTCTCTGAACTTTTTCTAGAGCCTCTATATCTTTCTTAAGGTATGGTCCCCAGAACTGTACACAATACTCCAGATGTGGTCTGACAAATGTGTTGTACAAGAGAAGTATCTCCTCCTTGGATTTGTACTCAATACTTTTGGCAATGTATCCCATCATCTGATTGGCTTTTCTAACGGCTACGGCACAATGACTAGAACCTGTGAGGGTTTGGTCAACAATCACTCCTTGATCTTTTTCATGCGGAGCACATTCCAGTTTTAAACCTGCCATGAAGTAATCCTTTTGAATGTTTTTATTACCTACATGTACAACTTTACATTTTGCTAAATTAAATTTAACTTGCCACATTTCTGCCCAACTCTGGATTCTATCCAAATCCTCCTGAATCACTTTAGTAGTCTAACTATACCTCCCAATTTAGTATCATCCGCAAATTTAACTAATTTGCTCTCAATATTTCTTATTTGCTTTTTCACCTTACTTTGGACACCTTTGGAATGAATTTACATTGTTAATCAAGTAAAATCCCCTTAAATCTTTCCCACATCTCATTTACAGACTCACAGTCCAGAAGTGTCTCCAATTTTATTTCGCTTAGATATGAGCGCATCCCGTCAAAGTTTACTCGCCTAAAATGAAAGTTTGCTCGCCTCTCTCCCCCTCAACTCAAGCAGAATGAACACCAATGAACAGCGCTACAGCACAACCAAGAGGTCAGCAATAGCCAAAGTCGAGAATGATTGGACAGAAATAGGCCTGTGACCAGCCTGACTACCGTGCCTAACTGAACTACGCTATAAAGCTCCATTTACCTAAACAAGGATACAGCCCAAGCTCCCCTGCCAAGGGAGCTAACTGACTGTACTAAAGTACTGAAAGCACTGGCAGTCCCTGAGGTCAATATTCATTAAATGCCAGAAAAAGAATCTTGAAACCAGAAAAAGTAGAACCATGGCAAAGCAAATCATAGATGTTTCCTTAAATAAACTTCAACTATGTTCACCCACATGGACAGAATCTATATGAACATATATGCGCATATATGCAACCTATATGCCACATATATGCAGCATATATGTGCATATATGCCGCATATAGGCCAAATTTAGGTACATATATGTGCTTATAGAGGGCATATAGGTCTCCTATATAGCTCATATACCCAGTGGCAGGTTCTGCTTGTCATACCTATTGTATAGCTCATATCTCACTTTTGCAACTGTCATACATGATTCCTAGCTCATATTTTTATTGTCAAGGTAATATCTGCGTATTAGTCCAAAGTCCCTTACAGAAATAACAAGAATTTTGTGCAATAACTTATTAATCGCATGTGAACACGTGAAATTGGCATCACATTTGATCCTAAATACATGTTGACATGTGACAACGGCATGTTA
This sequence comes from Gymnothorax javanicus, assembly GCA_029692085.1. NCBI lineage: Eukaryota > Metazoa > Chordata > Actinopteri > Anguilliformes > Muraenidae > Gymnothorax > Gymnothorax javanicus. Next base: position 52,585,449 of record CM056198.1, on the reverse strand, counting down.
TGTGTAAACCAGTCATTATCAACTATGGCAAGTGAGAGGAAACAAAAAGCTATGATATCAACACAAATATCTAATACTATTTGTTACATTTTTTTTCTTGAAACATTAACAAGGTCACCAATTCTTTCTTGACCGTACTTATTTCCATTCTATGAAGATTGAGTTGAGTATTGTAGAAGAGAAGGAAATGTATACTATTCAAAAAAAGTAGGGGATATTTTATTTTGAGATCAAAATTTTCACATATACAAAGGGATACGAAACCATGTTGTATAGTTCCTTACTGAGGAAGCATTTCCAAAGAAATTCATCACCCAAACACATCAATGACACTCTCACGATCTGCACGGGATGCTATTGATGATCAAGGGGGTTGTGCCACAAATTTGCATGACTCTGAATTGGAAGGTTAGAGCCACTGTAAAGGAAGATTTTGAAGAGAAAGTATCAGATTATCAGTGGTTGAAGTCGTTAATTAAACAGAGACCATGCGCCGTCTAACACAGGAGGAGAGGTTACGTGCCCTTGGCATGCTACAGGTTGGCACAAGACAGGTCGTTGTGGCAAGGGCAATGAATGTTTCCCAGTCTGTCATCAGCAGATTATGGTCCAGACATCATGCTACAGGGTCTGTTCAGGATAGACCACGATCCAGTCGACCAAGGGCAACAACTCAGGCTCAGGACAGATTCATCCGCACTATTGTCTTGAGAAATCGTATGGTAACAGCAAATCAGATAAGGTCTCAACTTCAAAGGGATACTGGCTTGGTAGTGAGTGGCCAGACCATCAGAAATCGTCTGCACAGATTTCACTTACACGCCCGACGTCCTCGTGTCATTCCCTGTTTGAGGCATCGTCACATTAGGGCCAGACTCAATGGTGTCGCCATCATCAACGCTGGGATAATCGCCCGATGGAACAACGTAATGTTCTCAGATGAGTCGAGGTTCACTGTGGACTTCCTTGACAGACGCAGGAGGGTTTGGCGCCGACGTAATCGAACGTTTCCATGACGTTAACGTCATTAGACATGATCCGTATGGGGGTGGATCTGTAATGGTGTGTGGAGGCATCACTGCTGCCGGCAGAACAGACTTGCATGTTGTTGCTGGACGTGTCACAGGGCAGTACTACCGGGACAACATCTTGGCACCCCATATTGTGCCGTTTTGCACGCCGTTATGGCCGCCGTTTCATTTTCCAAGATGACAATGCCAGATGTCATAGGGCCAGGATCGTTACAGATTACCTCCAGCAGCAGAATATCACCACATTACCATGGCCAGCACTCAGTCCGGACCTTTCCCCCATCGAGCATGTCTGGGACATGCTTGGACAGCGGCTACGCCAACGTCAACAACCTCCTGCCAATGTCCAAGAACTTGCTGCAGCATTGCAACAGGAATGGAATAACGTTCCCCAAAATGACCTGGGACGTCTCGTTAGGAGTATGCCACGCCCGGTCGAGCTTGTCTAGCCAACCGAGGGGTTTTACCCGCTACTGACTCTGTTTCACAATGGTGGTAAATTTGCTGTGTGACCCTGTGTTTGTGTCGACCCTTATTCTGGAGAATCTGTCCTTTACTGACTGTACACAGGGTTTCGAATAAATTGACAAATGTTTCCTTAATGTTTTTATGTCATTTGTTTCCTTCCTGACCTCATGATCTGCATTTCATGGTACTTGTAAATCCAATATCCCCTACTTTTTTTGAATAGTATATAAACACAAAATGGTTTGATTATGTTTATTTCATCAATTAAGCATTTTTTCAAGTTTAAGTCACTGCCAGATTCACCACATAAGATAAAATTGGATTCACATCATTACAGCTCATACACATCCACTGAAAGGTTATACACAACACTGTTACATCTACCAAATGGCAATATTTTCTATCTTGTCTGTAATGCAGTTTTTAGATGAATATGGCTCCGAGGTCCTTGGTCTAAATGTAGCAAAATAAAACATAAATAACAAAATAATAGTACACAGATGAACATACATTCAAGTAAACATGCCTTTCAAAAGTCATTTTCATCCCCACATCTATTTGAGCATTTCACTGTGGTTAATGAATTTGAAGACAAAGTCAACATTTCTGTTCACAGTTTTAATGAACAGACACTTGTCTTTTATCTGAGATGCTTGTGTGGCAACTAAAGATCCCAGACTTTTTCCTACAGGGATGAAATAACAAGGATTCTTTAATTCCCACACGGAAAGAACCTATATAAACATATAGGTTTTAATCCCGTCCCAGTGGTCGGTAGCTCTTTTCAGAAGTAGCGCGCAATTGGCCAATGCGCTACAGGGATGCAAATTGCGAAGGGCCTGCTGGGAAGGGTTATGTAGATTAGAGTTCCCCTAGGCGCGTCCTGTTGGTCAGACGGGCGCTAATAAACTTGATGCTGTCAATCTCCATGAAAATTTGCTCCATCTTCGATCCAAGATTATGACAATGCGGATAACAAATGTTGCTATGAGCATTTCAAACATGCGCGCGCTTTGAAGAAGTGTCGCGAACTAATAATACTTCCCTGGATTGTCAACAGAAGGCTATATAATATGGAAAAAGCCTAAATACTTGCACCTGATTCCCTAATGGGATCTCCCAGATTGAAGCGCGACTGGAAATGCCAAACGGGAAAAAACACATTTTAGTTTTAATATAGGGCCACATATAGGTTTCGCATATATGTGACATATAGGTACATGTATGTACCTATAATATATGAAAACGGCCTATTTTATGTATGTCGCATATATGCGAAACCTATATTTGGCCCTATATTAAAACCTATATGTTTATATAGGTTCTTTCCGTGTGGGCAAATACACTGCAGAGCTTTATTATCACTAAAAAAAATCTATGCCTGTCAGGCATCTCCTTTCTGTGGGAGGGGCAGATTACAATGCCAGACGAAGTCGTGGACAAATGTGTTTTCAAGCAGGAACATGCAGGAGCATATTCCGTGGCTGAAGTTTTTTTCTTTATAACTGAAGCACGTCCATTTTGGACATGGCTGAACTAACTGAGGTTTGTTAGTGAAAATATACTCTTGGATTGACGCCTAGTAAAAATAAATAAACTAGTTAAGCTCAAATGTTGAGTGAATCCCAATCTGTATCCATTAATGGAAGACAACTAGATGTCCAGTAGGCATTCGTGGAGTAGATAAATTGGTGAGTCAAAGGAATGTTTTTTTTTGCACGTACAGTATTAAGCATTTTTTCCAAACTTAGACCATAGGGTTTGCATGCATTTTGAAATCTTTCCTTTGTAAAATACGCACACCAAATATCAAACACACTAGTACCATACATGACAGAAAGTATCTACCAATCCCCATAAGGAAAGTACATATGAAAAAATATCTTTTCATTTCAAGCCAATAACTTCTAATTTGTGCATCAGCAAAAAGAATAACTGGAGACTGTATTTGATAAGCAAAGGCTTTATCTGTGTTCGTAATTTCTAAACGTGGCTGTTTCAACTTTTCTGCAGGATATGATGCCTGTAAGACCTTTATAGCAATAGGACTTTCCATTCCATAGCTCTTCAGCACACCAAAGTGCTGACCAAAAATCACATGCATATTCACAAACATAATTTTACTCATTCTGATGAAACAAGAGCATGAGAGGCAATTTAAAAAACACACTTCATAAAACCCTTGCAACACAATAGAGCAAAACAACATATTCCTCTTTATCTAAACTGCTTATCCAGATTGAATTTTAAACCTCACATTATATGTAATACAATACTAACAAATACATCAAGTTGAAATAAGTTGATGAATCAGCCAACTTAAGGTTATTGACACACTAAATGGTAAAATGCAACCTGACAGGTGGTCAGATTTTCAGGCAAACCACTTATATTCAACGCAGCCAAACTGAACTAAAATGCAATAGGACAAGCATGTGTCGATTCTGCCTAATCTGAGTGCCAGACATATAGTGCAAAATATGCTGTAAGCAACATTACTATGTAGAGCAGCACCTTTTCCAGTTGAGAAGGGACAAGATAAGAAAGATGTTTTCATACTACAAACCCCAATTCTAATTATGGCTGCTGCACAGCAATGGTCGGGGCCGGGCAATTTTAGGCAAAATTAAGCAATTCTGAGCAACAAGCAGAGTGTAGGAAGATGAAAAAAAGGTGGCTTTCTAATGTGTATTTTACATCAGTTGAGGCTTGAACTCACAATTTCTGGCACAAGAGACTATGCTCTATCTCACTGACAGTGGCGGGTCTAGAACTGGGAATTGGGAGGGCACAGACACCTCCCTTTTAGTCCCGGCAAGTTCGCAATCATATTCCTTTATCGACGCGTTTTCCAATTATCGTAATTGGCAACTGAAGACAGTTTCTCTCCATATGCGATCTAACAGCGATGAAATCATGGGCTAAATTCAGTAGGTTACACTGGTGAAGCCAGAACTGAGAATTGGATGCACAAAACGTCCGTTTAAAACAATTATTAGTCCTGACCTGTTCTCAGTCATTTTTATAATTAATAAAAGGTTCAGTCCGAGAGCACTCCACACTTAACAGGTGCTGTTTGTTCTCCCCAATTAGGTAAGACAACAATCATTCATCTTGACGCGTATTTGCTATATTTAAATCAACATTGTTAAAAATTGCATACCAGTCGACTCTCAAGCAAATAGCTTGAGCTTCAGGCTTTTTGTAGCCTATTCAACTGCCGAGTGCCACTTCTTCTTTTTTTTATCAACCCACGCAATACCGAGAGTGAAAGGCAATATTTCATTGGAACGCAGACCGGTTCAATCAACGCAAAGCATTGGCCTATTAATAAGTAAATTATTTTTCTGTACTGAATTTAGCCCATGATTTCATCACTGTTAGATCGCATATGGAGAGAAACCGTGTCTTCAGTTGCCAATTACAATGATTGGAAAACGCGTCAATAAAGGAAAATGATTGAGAATTTGCCAGGACTAAAAGGGACGTGTCTGTGCCACCCCAATTCCCAGTTTTAGATCCGCCACTGCTCACTGAGCTAATTGGCAAATAGAAATGTCACATGTAGCTTCACAAATTGACTAAGCCAGTCACCTGTGTGCAGGACAGCAGCTGTTAGCGTGTAAAGGCAGATTTCAAACGGCTGTCAAAAATTCAGTTATTAAGACAAAAATCCGAAAATACACAAATTACATCTAGACAGCATGGAGATGTTAATAATTTGTTTTTATCTATGATTTATTGGCTCCATAAGTGAAAAATACCGTGCTAATCGCACTTCAGACCCCTCAGTTGTGTATGAAAGTTGAATTGGGTGTTAGTTGGATTCTGATTGCAGAAATAATACATGTAATGAAGCCAAGCGCTGATATAAATAACCTTGGCGTGGACATTTTTCATTTTCACAATACGCCCCCCTGGTGGCCAAACTAAATTGGCTGGAATTCAATAGGTAAGTGAAGGATCCATAGACGTACCACCCACCCGAAAATGAGAAACCTAGAAGCAAACCTGAAAGCGCTAGAGCGGTAATGTCGTTGAATTTAAAGATTGGCAGCATTTACGCTATTCAAAGTAGAAAAAGGTAAAAAATAGGTGAAATCAAAAATGCATCTGATTTGTGATGAAGGGTGATCCCATGTACCTTCAGTAAAAATTTGAGCGTCCTAGCTGAAATAATAAGGAAGTTATGGCAATATTTCATTTTTCAGAATACGCCCCCTGGTGGCCAAACTAAGAGTCGAAATTGGCTGGAATTCGATAGGTAAGTGAACGATCCATAGACATACCACTTACTCAGAAATGAGAAACCTAGAAGCAAACCTCAAGGCGCTAGGGCGGTAAGGTCGTTGAATTTAAAGATCGGCAGCATTTAATCTATTCGACCTAGAAAACGGTTAAAAAGAGGTGAAATCAAAAATGCATCTGATATGTGATGGAGGGTAATCCCATGTACCTTCAGTTAAAATATGAGCATCCTAGCAAAAATAATGCGGAAGTTATGGCAATTTTTGATTTTTCACAATAAGCCCCCTGGTGGCCAAACTGAGACTCCAAATTGGCCGGAATTTGATAGGGCCGTGAAGCATCCATAGATGTACCACCCACCAAAAAATGAGAATGCTAGAAGCAAACCTGAAGCCACTAGAGTGGCAACGTCATTGATGGACAGACAGACAGACAGATGGACGGCAAAGGGAACGACAAAAACTGATGTTTAAAAATGCCATTTTTGCATTGACTCCAATTGTTTGCATGAGAGCGAAATTCAAGATGCTGTTAAAAAATGCCGTTTTTGAGACAAAATTCTGATATTTTCCAAACATCATCTACCATGACTCCAAAATTTTGTAATTTGTTTTTTTAATGAACATTGAAAATGCATTTAGCAAGACTTTGCAAGTATACGTTTCCAATATCGTTTACAGTCAAACATTTTGATGCACTGTAGGCTCAATTTTCAATAAATCAAAAATCTGTGTGGAACGTTTGTATAGGACAGTCTGAAGATGCTCTGTAGCAAGTTTGGTGTCAATTGAGCAACAATTGTGGGAGGAGATGGGTTTTAATAAGTTTTACAGTTTTTGGGAAAAAAAACAGTTATGAACTTCATAATTTGCAATAGGTTTAAATGTAAAAAAGTTTCTTCAGTATTGGGGCTACATTTTGGTGAAAGTTGCAAATCTGTAGCAACATATGGTTGATTTGTTGTGAATTTTCAAAATTTTTAACTTTAGACGCTTGCTGTAGTGCCACCATCAGGACTATTGGCCCGTTTTTGCAGCTGAAGCAATCTGGCATGGGACTGGACCTTTGTGCAAAGTTTGTTGATTTTTCGTGCATAAGAAGTAGGATTTCCTTGGAAGAAGAAGAAGAAGAAGAAGAAGAACATGCAGGATAACAATAAGGTCCTGGCAGCTTAGGCTGCCCGGGCCCTAATTAAGCTGGGATGTTGTGTAAAACATGAATAAAAACAGAATAAAATGATTTGCAAATCTTTTTTGACATTTTCGACATTGGAACGTGTTGCAGGCATCAAATTTAAAATGAGTGAATATTTAAAAAAAAAACCAAACAAACAATAAAGTTTATCAGTTTGAACATGAAATATCTTGTCTTTGTAGTGTATTCAATTGAATATAGGTCAAAAAAGATTCGCAAATCATTGTATTCTGTTTTTATTCACATTCTACACAACGTCCCAACTTCATTGAAATTGGGGTTTGGAAAAGGAGACCACTGAACTGTACGTTGCTTTTGGAGTTCATATTTTGCTGCCAGCCAGTCACATGAAACACACCTTTATTTTTGTGGCAGGGCAACAGGAATATCTCTGGGGCTCTCTAAAATCTACAGTGCATATTTGTGCTGAAAAGCAATATAGTATTTGTACATTCAGTTGTGATAAAATGTCATATATAATAGAGCAATAATTTCCCCCCGTAATAGAATGACAGAATGTCTCCAAATAGCTTACTCTGGTCTATCCGATCACCGAATGAAATGCACCCCCGACCCCCCGAAAAAGCAAACCAGAGACCACTCCAAGAACTCAACAAACAACAGGGGAGTAACAAGTGGATTCTTCAAATTACATTGAATATAGGCATGTGTTTGGATACATTAACGATTGGTAGACATGCTAAAAATGTTGGAAGCTATTGAATGGTAATGCCATGAATGGATATATTCAGAAGTAGTTTTATCGACAATGATTTTACATTCGCATACATTTTCATTTAATACCTATACTGAGTGAACGAAGGAGAACAGAAGTGTGAGTGCACACGCTAAAGCACATAGGCTACCAGGCAGTTTTCAAATCTACTAATCAAAGAAAATAGCTTATTATTATTATTATTATTATTAATAATAATAAGAAGAAGAAGAAGAAGAAGAAGAAGAAGAAGAAGAAATATAAATACCTTGATGTTACGGAACACAGAGGCAGTTTTGAATTCTGACATCGTCTTTGCTTGCTTTTTCACTATAAACGATTCCATATCAAGAGTTAGTCCGCGCGCTTCAAATCCTCAACGCTGCCGTACTTCCAGCCAGTGACAGTATTGCCACACAGGCGCATGTCTTCATTCGTTAGAATGTGGTTTTTACGTATTTGCAGCAAGTTGGCTCAGCCCCCATAATTCCTGATAACTGCTCGTCCAGACGCGAAATTTTACTCCCGCATACTCTCGAACAGAAACGATGGACCACTGCCAAGAAGATACGGCGCTGATTTTAATGGTCGATGCAACTTAATAATAAGCTGTCACAGTGTCATCTATATGAGTTGCACCATAGTGAGACGACTTTTAAAACATTAACGAAGCTAATATCTCCGTTTTGAAATTGTAACATGTATAATGGATTGTTAATCGACCGATTCTGTAAATTAAGTTGATTATCCTGTCATTTATTTATTTATTTATTCATTCATTTTTTCTTTCTTTCTTTTCCCTCATTTGCGGTAAGCAACCTCAGTGTCAGTCGCACTTCTTGTTACTTAAATTGTTTCCCATACCCCTTAGCTTTCGCGACTCAGCATTGGCTATCAATACACATATTATTTTTGAGCCTGGACTTCTCCCGACGCGTCATATAAAGACGCCACCTGACCAAACGTCGATATACGACGCAAAAGTTTAAAAGTTTGATGCCAGTTTAAAACCATTTCTTCGCGTGCCACTAGATGGCGTCTAGCTTGTTCAAAGACATCGGCAGATTCCTTAGGTTAAAGAATGTGTTTCCTGTTCCTAATAATAATTTTGCCTGAAGGTGTTTGGATGTTGTCGGACCTGGGCTTGCCTGCAGACAAGTTTGGCAGGGGTCAAAGTTTTATTAGTTCTGTACCTAATATTATCACTTGGGCTTAGACTAGGCAGGGGTTTAGCCAGCTTATCATAGTACATCTTGTTTTCAACCCTACAGTCTTTCAGCCTGTTTGTGACCTTTTCTGTCAAAATCAATTCTGGCTCAAGCAAAGCATTGCTAGAAGGGACTCTTTTCCTCATTCTTCCACCCATGCATCTTTGTGCAGGAGAACCCAGAACTGAATCTTGTGGGGTGTTTCTGTAATCTAACAGTGCTACCTGAAAGTCAGTCGCATCTTGTTTACACTTCCTGGGCAGATTTTTAGCAACTTGGACTGATTTCTCAGCCATGCCATTGGCCTGAGGATACTTTGCACTATAGGTTCAAATTTCAAAACTACAGAAGCCCAAAACGGCCATGGATTAATATATTTTATTTCCTCTGTTCTCTCAAGATAACGAGTTAATTTTCTCATTATTTTGCCAAAACAAAGCTCGTTTTTTTCATGATAACGAGAAAATAACTAGATAAAACAATGCTTGTTTTCCCGTGATAACAATATAATTATGATTATTTAATAAACAGAAAACTCTGCCCGCCAAACACCACTCGGGGTAGCAATGTCAGAGGAACAGGAGGATATTGATCACCGCGTCACATATCTCTTTAATCAAGGTCTGACACAGGCTGAAATAGCTTTGCTTTGCTGTTAGAGATCAAATTCACGTTAGTGCTCGTCATCTAAGTGGATGGTTAGCATACCGGATGATAACAGAGAGATGCAGATCAGCCAGACTGCGGGTCTCTAGAAATCTGGTGCGTGCCGTTCAATCCGTGTTGGACCCAGACGGCATACTACAGAGAAGGGCTAGGAGACTCAGAAGGCGGCATGACAGTGTTCTGGGACCAAATTACATTTGGCACATGGACTCGTATGACAAACTCACACCCTTTGGTATCGGGGTTAACGGGTGTATTGATGGTTTTTCATGCCATATCATCTGGATGCAAGCAAATGTCACAAACAGTAAACCTGAGGTTATTGCAGCGTATTATGTTGGTGCTGTGAGTGAGTTGGGGCCTTGCCCAAAAATAATCAGGTCGGATCTTGGTACAGAGAATGATTAGAGTTTTCTGCATGAAGATGAAAATGGGGCAGTTCATGGACGTTGCGTCCTTCAAGGAAGAAATACAGCCAACCAACAGATTAAAACTTGATGGGGAAACTATTGGAGACAGAAAACAAACTACTGGAGAGAATTATTCCAGGAGTTCCAGTCAGTTGGCGACTTCAATGGGGATATGATTGACAAGGGCCTCATTCAGTCCTGCTTCCTTGGTGTCTTTCAGGTAACATGACTCTTTCCCTCTTTCTCTCACTCACACACTTGCGCACACACACACACACACACACACGCACATGCGCGCACACACACACACACACGCACACACACACAAACACAAAAACAGCACATGCACACACCTACACTCATACATACACACACACCAGTTCGATTAAATGCATGTCACTATGCCAAACAAGAATATTACTCATAATTATGAACCGTAATGGCACCTCTATTTGGCCAACTCATTTGAATTAGTGTTTTATTTTGCAGGAGGAGTTAGACACTGTGGTAAGAATGTGGAACATCCATTGAATCAGGCCAGATGGCAATGGCCATGACTTGTATCATGGAAAACCTTTCCTCATGTATAATGCTCCAGAGCATTACAAGGAACGGGACTACCTTCATCCAGTGGACTATGCCAGACTGGACATTCTGGAAGAGGATGTTTGCCTTTGAAAAACTGACATTACCTGTTACCCAGATTTTCATGAGCTCTGTGTTTTGATGATGAATGAGCATAATCTTCAAGCAAGTCATAATGCTGTTGAGGCTACCAGACTGTACAGATAGCTTAGGCCATTGATAAGAGCACTCCTGCCAGAGCTAGAGTAGTTAGAATCAAGAATGAAACGGCTGAGGAATTTATCATTTTAAATACCCATCTGTACTTCAAACTGCCTTACTGTTAACACTAAATCTGTGCACTGTAAATAACCTCTCTGCTCCATTCATTTTACAGGTCCAACACCAGAAATCTGTATTCTCAAATTACATAATGATTTCACTGTGAAATAATAAAACAAAAAACTTTGAGTTTTAAAACAGTTTAATTTTAAAATATTTCTGCATTTTTTTCATTCCATTACATCACAACATTGTCAAATATGAAATGAAGCATGCTGTGTTAGAAACATGAAAATATATTGATGAATGGAATAATGTAATAATTATGAAACTGTAATTAAGTAGCAGTACCCCTGGGAATAACAGTTGAAAACAACTGGCAGCAGCATGTGCATTAAAACATGAATGCATCACTTTGCTCCAGATTCATCCATCTGGTTCATTACAGGTTCAGTCAAAAAACATTTCTTCGCTTCTTCAATCTTTTGGGGCAAAACTGTTTCTAACAAAACATTTGAATGCAAAAATAAAACAAAATTATTTCTCTTAATGTTTTTTCTGTAACACTGCACAATTTCATAACATAAAACACAGCCTGTTGTGTGGGAAGCATGATGACAGTTTAGTACAAAATGTTAACAGTTGTGAAACTGTTATTCCCTAACAGTGCTTCCATGTAAAAGTCAATAGATGAAAACAACCAACACCAGCATGTGCATTGAATCTGGGGCTGGGGGGATAAAGACGGACAGAGGGCTGAGAGGACATAGGTGGACATACAGAGGGCTGGGGGAATATAGGTAGACATACAGAGGGCTGGGGGGATATAGGCGGACATACAGAGGGCTGGGGGGATATAGGCGGACATACAGAGGGCTGGGGGGATATAGGTGGATATACAGATGGCTGGGGAGATATAAGCGGACATACAAAGGGCTGGGAGGATATAAGCAGATATACAGAGGGCTGGGAGGATAGAGGTAGACATACAGAGGGCTGAGAGGATATAGGTGGACATATGGAGGGCTGAGGGATATAGGCGGACATACAGAGGGCTGGGAGGATATAGGTGGACATACAGAGGGCTGGGGGGATATAGGTGGACATACAGATGGCTGGGGAGATATAGGTAGACATACAGAGGGCTGGGGGGATGTAGGTGGACATACAGTGGGCTGGGGGGGATATACGCTGACAAACAGTGGCCTGGGGGGATATAGGTGGACATACAGTGGGCTGGGGGGATATAGGTGGATATACAGAGGGCTGGGGTGATATAGGTGGACATACAGGGGGCTGGGGGGATATAGGTGGACATACAGTGGGCTGGGGGGATATAGGTAGATATACAGAGGGCTGGGGGGATATAGGTGGACATACAGGGGGCTGGGGGGATATAGGTGGATATACAGAGGGCTGGGGGGATATGGGTGGACATACAGGGGCTGGGGGGATACAGGTGGACATACAGAGGACTGGGAAGATATAGGTAGACATACAGAGGGGCTGGGGGGATATAGGTGGACATACAGTGGGCTGGGGGGGGATATAGGCTGACAAACAGTGGCCTGGGGGGATATAGGTGGACATACAGTGGGCTGGGGGGATATAGGTGGATATACAGAGGGCTGGGGGATATGGGTGGACATAAAGGGGGCTGGGGGATATAGGTGGACATACAGAGGGCTGGGAAGATATAGGTAGACATACAGACGGCTGGGGGGATATAGGTGGACATACAGTGGGCTGGGGGGATGTAGGTGGACATACAGTGGGCTGGGGGGGATATAGGCTGACAAACAGTGGCCTGGGGGGGATAGGTGGACATACAGTGGGCTGGGGGGATATAGGTGGATATACAGAGGGCTGGGGGGATATAGGTGGACATACAGGGGGCTGGGGGGATATAGGTGGACATACAGTGGGCTGGGGGGATATAGGTGGATATACAGAGGGCTGGGGGATATAGGTGGACATACAGGGGCTGGGGGGATATAGGTGGATATACAGAGGGCTGGGGGGATATGGGTGGACATACAGGGGGCTGGGGGGATACAGGTGGACATACAGAGGGCTGGGAAGATATAGGTAGACATACAGAGGGCTGGGGGATATAGGTGGACATACAGTGGGCTGGGGGGATATAGGCTGACAAACAGTGGCCTGGGGGGATATAGGTGGACATACAGTGGGCTGGGGGATATGGATATACAGAGGGCTGGGGGAGGATAGAGGTGGATATACAGAGGGCTGGGGGGGATAAAGGGGCTGGGGGGATATAGGTGGACATACAGAGGGCTGGGGGAGATATAGGTGGATATACAGGGGCTGGGGGGATACACAGGGGGGATATGGGGGACATACAGGGCCATACAGAGGGACATACAGGGGCTGGGAAGATATAGGTAGACATACAGAGGGCTGGGGGGATATAGGTGGACATACAGTGGGCTGGGGGGGATATAGGCTGACAAACAGTGGCCTGGGGGGATATAGGTGGACATACAGGGGCTGGGGGGATATAGGTGGATATACAGAGGGCTGGGGGGATATGGGTGGACATACAGGGGGCTGGGGGGATATAGGTGGACATACAGAGGGCTGGGGGGATATAGGTAGACATACAGACGACTGGGGGGATATAGGTGGACATACAGTGGGCTGGGGGGATGTAGGTGGACATACAGTGGGCTGGGGGGATATAGGCTGACAAACAGTGGCCTGGGGGGGGGGATATAGGTGGACATACAGTGGGCTGGGGGGGATATAGGGGCTGGATATAGGCTGATACAGAGGGCTGGGGGATATAGGGTGGACATACAGGGGGCTGGGGGGATATAGGTGGACATACAGGGGCTGGGGGGGATATAGGTGGATATACAGAGGGCTGGGGGGATATAGGTGGACATACAGGGGGCTGGGGGGATATAGGTGGATATACAGAGGGCTGGGGGGATATGGGTGGACAATAAGGGGGCTGGGGGGATACAGGTGGACATACAGAGGGCTGGGAAGATATAGGTAGACATACAGAGGGCTGGGGGGATATAGGTGGACATACAGAGGGCTGGGGGGATATAGGCTGACAAACAGTGGCCTGGGGGGATATAGGTGGACATACAGTGGGCTGGGGGGGATAAAGGTGGATATGCAGAGGGCTGGGGGATATGGGTGGACATACAGGGGCTGGGGGGATACAGGTGGACATACAGAGGGCTGGGAAGATATAGGTAGACATACAGAGGGCTGGGTGGATATAGGTGGACATACAGTGGGCTGGGGGGATATAGGCAGACATACAGTGGCCTGGGGGGATATAGGTGGATATACAGGGGGCTGGGGGGATATAGGTGGATATACAGAGGGCTGGGGGGATATGGGTGGACATACAGGGGGCTGGGGGGGATACAGGTGGACATACAGAGGGCTGGGAAGATATAGGTAGACATACAGAGGGCTGGGGGGATATAGGTGGACATACAGTGGGCTGGGGGGATATAGGCTGACAAACAGTGGCCTGGGGGGATATAGGTGGACATACAGGGGCTGGGGGGGATATAGGTGGATATACAGAGGGCTGGGGGGATATGGGTGGACATACAGGGGCTGGGGGGATACAGGTGGACATACAGAGGGCTGGGAAGATATAGGTAGACATACAGAGGGCTGGGGGGATATAGGTGGACATACAGTGGGCTGGGGGGGATATAGGCTGACAAACAGTGGCCTGGGGGGATATAGGTGGACATACAGTGGGCTGGGGGGATATAGGTGGATATACAGAGGGCTGGGGGGATATGGGTGGACATAAAGGGGCTGGGGGGATATAGGTGGACATACAGAGGGCTGGGAAGATATAGGTAGACATACAGATGGCTGGGGGGCATATAGGTGGACATACAGTGGGCTGGGGGGATATAGGCAGACATACAGTGGCCTGGGGGGATATAGGTGGATATACAGAGGGCTGGGGGGATATAGGTGGACATACAGGGGCTGGGGGGATATAGGTGGACATACAGAGGGCTGGGAAGATAAAGGTAGACATACAGACGGCTGGGGGGATATAGGTGGACATACAGTGGGCTGGGGGGATATAGGCAGACATACAGTGGCCTGGGGGGATATAGGTGGACATACAGTGGGCTGGGGGGGATATTGGCAGACGTCATTGAGGCACAGGCCACTGTTCCAAACAGAAAAAAAACAGAAATCATCATAGAGGCCTCATGTGTCTAAGCTAAGCAGATATACTGGATACAAAATGCCCAGAAACACCAATATAAAGGGCCACCATCAATACAATGTTGGTTAATTTTAGTTAAGTGGTATGATATATAATTCTAATCCCTAATAGATGTATGCATGTTATGGTTGACATTATAGATTGATTGCTGCATTATGGGTATTAATCACAGCCAAAAGATGTTAGGTATGTAATCATAGTACGCAATAAAATCCCTTTTCCAACAGCTGCAGGGTCTGACCATGCCTGATATTTTTTCAGTGTTTCAAAGTTCAAACAGCTGCAGAAACAAAATAGTGTGTTTTTTTTTAACTGTAGCAGTTTAAAACAAAGTAAACAAAAAAGTAAACAAAAGTTCAATAGAAAGGTAAAACAAAAATGTCTTTTTTTTTTAAAAGATTTTTTCCTTTATTTGATAGTTATACAGTGCAGATGGATTGGAAAGTTGAGGAGAAGAATGGGGAAGACATGCGGCAAATGACCCAAGCTGGAATCGAACCTGGGTCGCCGCAAGAAGGACACAGCCTTTATGGTGCGCGCGCTTAGACCGATGATCCACCGGGGCGCAACAAAAATGTCTCTTATAGTGCATTTTTCAACCAATACATCACACGATTGCATAACATAAAACACAGCCTGTTTTGTTGGAGGCAAGGCACGATGTATAATTCTGTTCCCTAATGAATGTATACATGTTAAAGATCAGCATAATTTCTTTACAAAGACATGATGACAATGACCATTTTGAGGTCTTTACAATATACCATGTTTAAATAGTATCCATCATCCATACTCCGCTTTGCAACACAGACAGAAACTCTGACCTGAATTCTGAATAAGTGCTGTAATTGCATGCAAGTTTCAGTGTACAAGTGCAGGTGTGGGCCACAGGCCGTCTGGAGAACTCGCGCTTGTCAGTGAAGTAAACTGGAATGGTCTTTGACAGAAAAAGAACAGACCCTGTACAGAACCTAAGGAACTGTCCAATTTCCCTCTGATCAACTACTCTTTTAAATCTCAGAAGGTGAAGAGAGGTGGTCCTCTCTGCTGGTGACATTGAGCTTGGAAATTGAATATATTTTGTGATGCTTCTTGCCTTTGGCTGAAGATCAGTGAGGATCTTATCCAGCCCACCGTCGCTCAAAGACTCTCCAATACTCCAATACTGGTTGAGTGGACGCCGGCACGACCTGCTGCCGCTACTCACCAGTAAACTTTTAAGTGTTTTGCGGTCTCATTACCGATCGGACAATGTAATTGCACTCAAGTGAGAGACAATCTTTCATTCTCCTTGGATAATCACCGATCCAGTTATCACCTGACCACCTGTTTGTGTGTGAACAGGCTAACATTAGCCTACCTGTTTGACACATCACCCGGCTTCACAACCTCAACTGGCCATTGCAGTTCAGAATGTGGGCCACCCAGATTTATATTTGGTCTGCACTAGCCTGGACTCTCCTGCCGCTTTTCATTCAACCTGTGTCAGCTTTACTCCAGTATATGGCTGCTGAGCTCCTTCAGCTTCGCTGTCACTCGTCTGCACCTCCGCTGGTGGCGCTCCATCTCCACCCGGACATTGGTCTCCTGTCTCGCCAGAAATACATCCATCATGGGTTTCGCCAGAACTTCCATCTCGACAAATCCAAAGCTATCAGATCCTTTTGGTCCACCACTCGTCACCCTCCGAGAAACGCTGGCCGGACTGTTGATCACAGTGCGTTAGCCAGCCTAGCCAGGTCGGCTAACCCTATTGTCAGACATGACAACACCACTGCCAACTTCGGTCTGCTCAACATCCGCTCACTCATGAGCAAGAGGCATCTCATCCAGGATCTCCTCAGGGACTGTAAGTTTGATTTCCTTAGTTTGACTGAAACCTGGCAACAATTTAATGACTTTCACAACTTAATGACTCCACTCCTCCAGGATTTATTTACATTTGTCAACCCCGTGGGTCAGGTCGCGGCGGAGGTCTCACGAGAAGAATTCACGTGAGAAGTGGAAAGTCCTGCCTGTGTCTGTACCTGCCTTAATTTAAATGACTTTGCTGCTCTACTCACCCACCTATCCACTCTTTCACCTAACGTAATATTCTTGGGGGACTTGAACATGCATATGGATAATGGCGGTCTTCCTCTCACCAGATAATTTTCATCATGCCTCGACAGTTTTGGATTCCAGCAATTTACCAATATTCCCACTCACACAAAAGGTCATACTCTGGATTTAATCTTCTGTTCTGGTCTCACCCTTTCCAACTGCTCAGTGAATGAACTCCACATCAATCAATTAATCAAATCAATCAATCAATCAATCAATCAATCAATCAATCAATCAATAACCTTTATTGCAGGGAAGTCCCACTGAGACCGAGGTCTCTTTTGCAGGGGAGCCCTGATTACAATAAAACAATTACAACGGTAGACAAAGACACAAAGACAAACAGCACAGATAAAAATACATGAAATTCACAAACAACAATTCCAGATTAAAGGAATAACACATTTTAAAACAGAATAAAATATTATAAAAATGAGTAAAAAAAAATATATATATATAGGGGTGAGAAAAATGAGGTGCAAATCCTACCTAAAAGCAAGTACATCTGGCCTCCAAAAGTAATATATCCAAGACTAATTTCTTGGAGGACACAAAGGGGATAAGGCTATCTAGCTTCAAAGTATCCTGGAAATTATTCCACATACAAGGTGCGAATGCACTAAAAGAGGTACTGCCCAAATGTATTCCAGTCCTAGGAGCCTCTAACAAAATCCACTTTTGTTATCTGGTATGCTGACTTCTGATTTTGATGGATAAGAGCTTAGTGAGATATGACGGAAGTTTGCCCAGCAAAGCCTTGTAAATAAATAAAATACAATGTAGCTTCCTTCTAAAATGAAGGGAAAACCACCCTACAGAATTATATAAAGCACAGTGGTGGGTTCAGAAACCATCACCTGTGATGAAGCGCAATGCACTATGAAAAATTGCATCCAAGGGTCTTAAGGTACTATTAAAGGCATGCCTGTATAGGACATCTCTGTAATCAAAAATGGGTAATATTGTCGCCTGGACAATCCTCTTCCTATTGTCCAAAGAAAAACAGGACCTGTTTTTGTAAAGAAACCCGATTTTCATTCTAAGTTTTTTGGACAGGTTGGACACATGCGTCTTAAAAGAGAAGTGATGATCAAACCAGAAACGTAGATATTTGTAAGACTGAACCTGCTCAATTTGAGCACCAGTGGCTGAGAAAATGGAGTCACCTGGCATAATTGCAATCTGTGCAGCAAAGATCATGAACTTTATTTTATCAGTATTTAAAACCAGTTTAAGATCAGCTAGAGCATGCTGTATAATGTTAAAAGCAGATTGTTAAGATGTGAGGGCCAGTAAGCATGTTGGAACAGAGGGATAACTGTGTCATCTGCATAAAAATTAACCTTGCAATTAGTTATATTACGAGCAATGTCATTTATATAAATTGTGAATAAAATTAGCCCAAGAATGGAACCTTGGGGTACTCCTTTCGTCACCTTTAAAAATTGAGACAGCGCATCCCCAGAAATATTAGCTTGTGTTCTATTTGAGAGGTAGTCCTGGACCCATGAGCACGCTCTGTAACCAAGATCAATGGAGGACAACTTATTTTATAAGATAATATGGTCTACTGTGTCGAACACTTTTGCTAAATCAATAAATTGGGCCGCACAGCTATCCACAGCTGTTACTAAATCATTTACAACTAATGAAGCTGCTGTAATGGTGCTATGTCCAGGCCTGAAACCAAATTGCTGTGACGTTAAAATGTTGTCGAAAGTTAAGAAGTTGCAAAGTTGTTGTTTTACAAGAGATTCTAAAATCTTAGCCAGGCATGGCAATTTTGAGATGAGCCGATAGATGTTTACTGAACTGGGATCACCCCCCTTAAATAAAGGGTAAAAAATGAGCCGCTTTCCATACACTGGGAATAGACCTGGTCAATAACGTCAAGTTAAAAATATTAGTTATTGAATGTGCAATCAGTGGGGCTGCAAGACGCAAAAGACTCAGGTAAGTGATCCTCTCCAGTGGAATTATTTACATCTATACGTTTTAATTCTAGTAGGACCTCATTCACATTAAATTCCCTGAAAGAAAACAATACTCTAGGATTTTGAGAATTTGTAAATATACTAGACCTAAGGTCAGACATATCTCCTGTAGTGGATTGATTATTAAAATTTTCAAAAAGGTTTCCGGCCGCTATAAAATGTTGGATAAAAAGTCACAGATTTTGTGCTTATCAGTAATAGGACCAGAATCCGTGTGGATAGAATGTGGTAATGAAGAAGAAGGACTATTATTTAGGTGTTACGTATGAGTATTTTGTGTACAGCACTGTATATCATTTGTAAATGGAGATTTGTTAGACACTATTTAAATGCCCATTATGACTGGTCAGCGATTTGTTTATTTTGGTTATCATTTAGCACCCTCTGTATGTCTGTAGAAAAACATGATCTGATGCAATACCACTTCTTTGTGATGAAACAGACTAGTGCTTTCTAGAAGCTTCTGGCATCTTCCTGCCTGGAGGGGGCGGGATTACTCAGGAATCCTGTAGATCTTTCCAGAATGTTACTAGTCTATATAAATGCTGTGATTTAGGTCAGTGGAGGCAGAGTTTTTGTTTTGGCAGCAGAGTTACATAGTGGCAATAGAGTGTTATTATAAGATTACAGTGGATTATTTATAGAAGTTTTTTTTTCCTAATCAGTGAAGAATAAATTTGTTTAAGTTGTCATTGCTGGTTTTCTTTGTTGTGATTTTCAAGTCATATAAAATTGGAGGTTCCACCGAGATAAACCATTCATTGGATCAATGATTGGATTCACCAAAGATTAAAGCTGAATTATTATTTTAAATCTTGTGACTATTTGAAAAACCAGCAATCTTGACTGATGTCGAAAATTTTTTGAAATCTCAATTGTGCTGGCAAAGAAGAAGGACTTGCTGCAAATAGCCTCAACCCTTGGATTATCTGATGTGAAATCATCAATGAAGAAACAAGAAATATTGAACATTTTGGTTCAACATTTCATCGATGAAGATATCTTTGGGGAAGAAGCAGCAGAATTGATTAAAGATGTGGAAGTGTCGGCAACAGAGCTGCAAAGACTTGAGATTCAGCTATGCCAAAAACAACTAGAGCTGGAAGAAAGAAGGTTGGAGAAGGAGAGCGAACTGGAAGAAAGAAGGTTGGAGAGTGAGAGAGAACTGGAAGAAAGAAGGTTGGAGAGGGAGAGAGAACTGGAAGAAAGAAGGATGCACTTGCAGTACGAATTGGAAATGAAGAAAATAGAAGCAGGTACTGTTACAAAATCTTTTGGACTTTCTGATCATTTTGATGTGGTTAAATATATCAGGCTTGTTCCTCCCTTCCTAGAAAATGATGTAGACTAATACTTTACCCATTTTGAAAAAATTGCTGAAAATTTGAAATGGCCAAAAGAGCATTGGACAATGATGTTACAAAGTGTTCTTACTGGTAAAGCTAGGAAAATCTATAACCAGTTATCTGTCCAACAGTGTTCTAATTATGATTTTGTCAAATCTGCCATTCTGAACGGTTATGAATTGGTCCCCGAGGCTTACAGGGAAAAATTTAGGAATTCTCGCAAGGAAGCCAGTCAAACTCATGTTGAATTTGGCAGGTTGAAGGAAGAGTTGTTTGATCAGTGGTGTAATTCCATGAAAGTTGAGAAAGATTTTGGCAGAATGAGGCAACTTATTCTGGTTGAGGAATTCAAAAGGTGCATCCAGCCTGATATCAAGACTTTCCTTGAGGAAAAACAAGCCAATACTTTGCAAGATGTTTCCACCCTGGCTGATAGTTATGCATTAACTCATAAGTCTTCTTTTGTCCAAAAATCCACTTTTTCTAAATTTCAAGGCAAGTCTCAGCCCAAGACTACTTCTAATAACACTTCTGATGATTCCAAGGCCACTTCTGAGAGGAAACCGTCCAGGGAGAAGCAATCCTCTGATTCTTTACCTTCTGTGTCTTGCCAATACTGCAAAAAGCAAGGTCACCTTATTTCTGAGTGTTATGCTCTCAAGAAAAAACAACAATGAGAAGAAACCAAGCCAACTGCTTTCACTAGGAGAGAATCTCTTGCATCAAAGGTCAGTTTGCCTGTTATGGAGGGTTTTGAGCTATTCATCACCGATGGTTTTGTCTCACTTCACATGACTTTTCCTCATCTGCTCCTGTTCGAATTCTAAGGGATACTGGGTCTTCCCAATCTCTTATTCTTGCAGATATTCTGCCTTTTTCGGACAAAATGTCTACTCAGGCTAATATCCTTATTCAAGTTGTAGAATGTGGTTTTACAAGTGTACTTCTCCATAATGTTCATCTCAAATCAGACTTGGTCTCTGGGCCTGTTACTGTTGGCATTAGGTCTTCTCTTCCTTTCAAAGGTGTTCATTTGCTTCTTTGTAATGATCTTGCTGGGGATAAGGTTGTGCCCTACCCTGTTGTAACTGACACTCCTATGATTGATCAAGAATCTGACTGTATAGAGGAGGAAATTCCAGACCTCTATACTTCATGTGTAGTTACTCGTTCTATGGCCAAAAAGGCTATTCAAGATGATGTTGACTTGGACTTCTACCTGGCTGACACTTCATTGGGCAGTCTTTTCATCAGGAACCTTCCAGTCCTTCTGAGATGTCTGGGAAATCTTCAGACTTGTCCTTTTCAGGTCATTCCAATGACATTCTGTCTCGGAAACAACTTATTCAGGAGCAACAACAAGCTCGTGATCTAGCGCATCTTTTACCACAGGCTGTTAGTGAACAAGAGGCTACCCAAGTTCCTGTTTGTTTTTACAACAAAAATGGTGTGCTTATGAGAAAGTGGCATCCACCTGATGTTTCTGCAGGTGAAGAGTGGATGATCACCCATCAAATTGTTCTTCCAAAGTCTTAGCAAACCGGAACCAGGGCGAGAGAGACAGGATCCGGAATTCGATGGATGTGCCTTTCCGTCAAAATAAAAGCACCAAGCTAATAAAAATGCGGTGAAACTTTTTAATTTAAAGAATTTAAAGCACCAACAAACAGTGTCAGGCACGCGGCCCTTTTGAAATTCATGCCAAATCAAGGGTCACAGCTGCCATTATTGAATGGGTAAGTCTTGTGTTCTCAACACATGGAAATTTTTTTTTAATTTGGTAATTGGTCTTTCCGATCCCTCGTATAAAATTTTTCCACGTGTTGTCTGTCCTGTTCCTTTTTCAGCACTGTCCTCAAGGTCATGTCGTCTGGCGTTGGTCTTCACAACCAACTTTAAAATTTGGGAGTCAGTTGGGTGACTTCCTAATGCTGTCAAACATATTGCTCTCAGGGAGCAACTACACCAAAGTCAAACTGCTATTCAGATTTATGAATATGGGGATGATTAATGACAGATACTTCGCAGACATCCAAGAAAACTACTGTGTGGACACTATAAAAACTGTCTGGGAAGCAAAGAGAGCTGAAGTCATTTTGGATTTGAAGACGTCAGGACCAACCGTTGTACTTGGTTGGTAACACACACACATAAATGAACACACACACATTCTAGAAATAACATAAAAAAATTGGGTACAAAAATTTGTTGACCAAAGGCAGTGGAAGTGTCGCAAATAGGTTAATAAAAATTCTGTATACTTGTATACTGTATACTATATGACACAGGGCTCCTAAATAAGGACACATCGGAATTTCTCATGCACTCTCATTCATCATGTTATGTTACAAAAAATAATGAAATGTATTAAAAAAATAATTTTTTGACTTCTACATTTCAAGGAGACGCGAGGATGGACAGTCCTGGATTCTGTGCGCAGTACTGCACATACATTGCCATGGACAACGCCACAAAGAAAATCATAAATGTAGTGAATATTGACAAGTGTGAGACGTCAAGGAAGTCTTTCAACATGGAGAAGGAGGCCTTTGCGAAGACAATTGAAACATTGGCACAAGACCTTCATCTCACTGAGTTCTGCACTGACGCACACAGCCAAATATCATCCCTATTCAGTAAGTGCCTCTGTAGATACATCTATTAGTGGTTGTATCATCAATGTAAAACCTACTGAAACCAGCTAAGAAGAGAAAACATACTGAAAACAAATACATGGCAGTTTATAACATAGGGTACTATGCATAAGTTATTATTATCTCCATTTTACATCCCCAGACAAAGACAAAGGACGTTACAAGGACAGTGGAATCAAGCACACTCTAGACATGTGGCATGGAGCCAAAAATCTGGGCAAAAAAATCCATGCTGTAAGTTATGGCTATGTTCAAATGAATTCAAAGTTTGTTTGTTTTTCATATACATTTTTTTCAATGTCATATTGTTTGTTCCTCTTCTTGAAATGAAATCAATGTTTTTTTTTTTTTTTTTTTTCAAGGCTGGCCTCCAAAAAGGATGCTCACTACTCCTTGTATGGAAAAAAGACATCTGCAACCATTTTTGGTACTGCTGTAGGGCGGCAAATACAGCGGAGGATTTCTGGGTACGTTGTCACTCAAATGTCCGTTACCAAGTGTTTCATCTATGTTTTCAATTCAAAGTAAATCACTAAAACTGAGAGAGAAGAAGAAGCCTTCATTGAGATGGCCATTTCATGATAAAATGTTTAAAAACATTAATACATTTTCATTTTCAATTGCCTTCACATCAGGACTTGTGGACAGGACTGTTACATCATGTCACCGGAGAACACCAGTGGGGACTTGGCGCGTGTAGCCATGGGCCATTGGAGGAGAAAAATGACAAGGAGCCGATCCCGAAGGGAAGTGTAGCTCACCACAAACTAACAGAACTGATTATAGATGAGAGATGGTCAAAGACAGTACTGAAGTACTTGACCTTCAGGTAATGAATCAACCTTGAATATAACAATCTCTTGATCTCTAATTATTTGCTGGTAACAGATTTCATTAAATATTTTGATTCTAAACACTGGCGATGTATTTAGTGTGTACATTGGGTTAACAGATGTAAACTATTATTTTGCAATAATCTGTTGTTTTTAAATTCTGATTTCATTTACCTGAAATGTTAAATAATAAGCGCTGTCTCACCCAATGTAACAATAAATGAAAATGCTTTTTTGTCTGTGCTATCAGGTCCACTGCTGCCCTCAAATCCTTCAATGATCATATTACAATGTATGCAACAAAAAGAATCTCTTTTGTACCGCCTGTGTACGCGGCACGAACACTGTTGGCCTCCGTGGACTACAATGAGCATTGCAGCCGACCCTATATGTGAAGGCAGATGGTAAATACAGGTAGGTTGAAGTATAAACATGCCCACCCTGTAGATTTAATAAGTCAAAATAACATCGTTCAGGAAACCACCATTGATAGGCCCACTAAGGTACTCAACATGCAAAATGATTGTGTATTCATTTGCAGTCTTCAATAAATCAGAAAAACATTGAGAAGGCACAGGGGGAGTGCTCAACATTTTTTATTGCTGCAGGGCCTGACATGGTATTTAGGGGACTTATGACAGTGAAATCCAGTCTGCATTCTTTGTGAAAACTAATTATTAGTGGAAGTAAAAAGGCCCAGTATTTATGCTCTCTTGACAGTGTATCCCTCAATTGTGTTACTCCCCTAATACAGGAACACACAGCCAATATGAATTTACCCTAACTTCATAAGTTTGTAGTTTTAATTTTGTGTCCTCTTTCAGTTACTAAAAAATGTATAACAAAAAATGTGGTGGATACTGCTTATACATGAAGAGGGAGAAGAAGAAGTATGAGTACATCCAAGAGCTCCAGCGTGCCATACTGCGTGTCAAGTTAGACCAGTTGGCAGAAGGAAAAGGCATGACCCGGAAAAGAACACTCAGACCAGACGACCCTCACCACCTTGGCCCGCTCAGTGGTGTCCCTGCGCCATCAACTGAGGAACTGTTGGAGAGGCAACGCAGCAGAGGTCTTTGTGAGTTGACACATGCACTTTGCTGCACTTACTGTACATTGCGATAACATCACTCTGTGCCAAAGGAGCAGAAGTTCTATATAAACTATAGGCTGTTTCAGTTTATAAATATATGCTCAGTGGAGGATAAAATGATGCGCTTTCAGGTAAATACTAACACATACCCTTGCAATTTATGTCCTGTGTCACACTTCTATTCTTTTTCATCTTTGTCAAGGTGAACCACTCCCACAGTAACGGAGGATGTCCAGCACCAGCCAGGACTTGGTACCCCCGGAACTCAAGAAGAGAGAATGTTATATCTGGAAGATT
This sequence comes from Gymnothorax javanicus, assembly GCA_029692085.1. NCBI lineage: Eukaryota > Metazoa > Chordata > Actinopteri > Anguilliformes > Muraenidae > Gymnothorax > Gymnothorax javanicus. Next base: position 52,560,097 of record CM056198.1, on the reverse strand, counting down.
TGTTTGCATTACTACACAGTAATCTTGCTTGTGCCTAATGTTATTTATTTTGTTTTTGGACCAAACAAGTAATTTGTTATGGAAGACAGCTGTGAAAAACTGAGAAAATGTGTAAAATAATAAATCTTTGTACAAAAAATTGATTTTAGCAATTACTGCTGTTCATTCAGATGAAGTGGGAATATGAAAAAAGGGGCATAATGTAAGTGAAGCATAATACACATTTGATTTTATGTAACTAAAAAGACAAAGGCAATCATTCAACTCAAGGTTTTATTGAACAATGTAAATAAGAATAAATACAAAACATATTTAAAATATGAATAAATAGTTGTTTTTGAACCAGAAATGCCTTAAAATTAAAAATTTACAAACACAGAACATTTCAAAAGCAGCAGCAGACGTGAACATGAGGTAGCCTTTTCTATGCTGCTCTGATTGCACCCAAAAATTGAAAAAAGTGACTTATGCAGTGAAGATGAATAATTTAACATGAACATATTCATTCACACATACAGAATAATCTACTCCTCATCAGGGCCGTATCTACTGGGGATAAAACCTCTGTAAAGTTAATTCGGGTCAGGGTATTTGTCTCGGATCCGCCAGACGCAACAACTTGGAATGACAACCCTGTGTCCTGGGCCCAATTGACCGTATTGCCAAATTACACACTGTCTGTATGCTGCAAAATAAAATTGTTTATTACTGTCCCCAGGTGTATTTGCATCCTCCAATGCCCGGGAATCATTCCACATTCGTCTAGCGAGACGGAGGACTCCAGGCTGCAGTATGAATGCATTCATGTGTGGCAATACAGCAGAGATGCTCACAAGTCTTTGAGCTCAAGTTCAAATCAAGTCTCAAGTCTTTGAGCTCAAGTCCAAGTCAAGTCTAAAGTCTTTGAGCTTAAGTCCAATTCAAGTCTTAAGTCTTTGAGCTCAAGTCCAAGTCAAGTCTCAAGTCTAAAATGGGGTTAATGAGCGCTGCATGCCAGTCGTTCTGCTTTGAACACAGCATAGCTATATTTCAGGAATACAAAGCTGTACTGTATTATCATCCCTCCTTCATCGAATAACAACATTGATGCAATATGAAAAAAGACCACAATCAAAGCTTTTCTTTTGTAATGAGTCTGTGTGAAGCTGTCATATCCAAAGGATACGACAAATCGCACACCAGCTCCTGTTGACGTGCTTGCCATGTTTCAGTACTGCATTAGTTTGTTTACATTCAGGTCTGTGGCAGCACGTCGCACGTGGGTTATGAAGCATGCGCTTTAAAACCCTATTCGGACGGGATATTTTCAGAAATAGGAGGAGTAAGGCTGCTTTTACACCAAAAGCAAAACAAATTTTTTTGGGGACTTCCGGTTTAGGCGTCATGGTGTAGAGACATGCTGAACCTCGCTCCCGCAACTGACTTTTTAAAAAGCAAGTAACTTCAACTCTGTTACATAAAGAGCAGATTTAATCATTTTAAGGAACAAAATTGCCGAAATATGACAGGCAAAGCAACCAGACAACAACAAAAAAAAGAGCAGAGTGGCTCAAATGAGTTTATTATGAAGCCAGCAGTGAAGTCAGCATGGCATCCATAGCCAGCCTTCTAGACGAGCATCGAAAATCTCTCTCCGCTGACTTCAAGATAGTTATATTGACCCTTGAGATAAAGCTAGACTGCATTCAATCCACAGTATCAGACCTCGCTCTAAAGATCACTGCGCTCGAGTCCAATGCCAATTTCCAAGACGAACGTTTACTTGCACTTGAGGCTACATGTGCCAAGCTAACGGAGAGCAACGCCAAGCTATCAGCCAAAGTTACCGACCTCGAGTCCCGCAGCAGGCGCAACAACATCAGAATCCTTGACCAACCCGAGTCCATCGAGGGGCCTCGCTCTACCGTTTTCTTCTCGGAGCTGCTCGTGGAGGTCTTCGGCACTGACGTCCTGGGTTCACCGCCCGAGTGCGACAGAGCCCATCGGGCTCTCACCGACAAACCGAGGCCGGGACAGAAGCCCAGACCCCTTATTATACGGCTGCACCGCTACCAGCAGAAAGAGAAAATTATTCGTGAAGCCCGCACTAGGAGAGGCGAGTTGAAATATCGAGGCTCCCCCATTGCCATCTATGAGGACTTTGCTCCAGAGGTAATGGAGCAGCGCAACACCTATCGAGAGGTGATGGCCGAGCTGTACAATCTTGGCCTCCGGCCAGCCTTGTTATTCCCTGCCAGGCTTACCATCGCCATGAAGGAGGGAGGTAGGAAGAAATTTCGCTCGGTGGAGGAGGCTAAAGACTATGTAGCATCAATCCGAGCTAATATTGTTTAGTATGGGTGCTTAAAATGATCCGACCATTCGTTAGATTGCTGCTAATGCTATCAGATTGTCTCTACTACATTATCCTGCTATTGAACTAGTCTCCTTGTTAAAAGACTGTATATTTGGACTGCGCAGACTTTTTTCTGAACTGATAGTTATTAATAGCTGACCGAAAACAACCGTTTCTTATGAAAATGAATGCTGGTGTTTTTTCCTTTTTCTCTTCTTTTTTTTAACATAAAATGATGATCTGAGAAAGTTTCAGAAGGTTAAATCCATGTTTGAGGCGGTCAGTTTTTTGGGGTTTTTTTTGTTTTTTTTTTAATATTGTCTTCTCTTGGGTGTTTAGTAAAATTATGGCTCGAGGAAGCTTTACTTTGAAACATTCATCAATTAAAAAGGTGGTGATATATTGTATATAACATTTCTGTTTGTTGTGCTTGCTTTAAGGCACCGACGACAAAGAGTTTCTGTTTGACATTTAGTCCTTATTTTCATATATAGAGATGATATGCTTATTTGCAGAGCATATTCAGCATATGCTACCCTCTAATCTTTATTTTTTTCTCTCTCTTGATATTTCTTGAGGGCAATTACCATCAACATTCTTTTTTTTTCTTCTCTTTTTCATTTAGTAAAACTACCCTGAAGCATTTACCAATTAAAAAGGTGGCTATATATCATAGACGTCTTTGTTTGTTGTGCTTGTTTTAAGGTGCTGATAACACAGTTCATGTTTTGATACTTGGTCCTTATTTTTAAATATAAGAGATGTTTTATATTCTTGTAGAGCACATTCAGCACACTTAGCCCTCTAACCATTTTCTTTTCTTATATATATTTCTTGAGGGTAATTGATATCTCAGATAAAAAACAAAGCTAAAAGAAAATGATTTTGGTTCAATGGGTGTTATACACGCCACTCTGTAGTTTATTTTATTTATTTTCTTTTTTACTTGTTTTATTACTTGCTTATTATTTTTATTTTTATTTTTGGTACATTGTGTAGAGGGGCCTCTGGCTCTGATTGTAAGTTATAGTATAAGAATAGTTGATTCTAGACATCTATCAGGCTTATGAAGGGGGGAGGGGCAGGAGAGAAAGGGAAAAGGAAAAAGGAATATGTATGTGTATATGCTTGTGTGTGTATGTGTATATGTATAATATACATGTGCGTGTGTGTATGTATGTATGTATATGTGTGTGTGCGTGTGTATGTATAGGTGTATGTTTGTATGTGTGTGTGTGTATATGTGTATATGTACGTGTGTATATATATATATTCTTTGTTGTTAATTATTACTTTTTCCCCCCTTTTTTTTTCCCTCTCCCTCTCAAATCTATCAACATGATGTTGCGGGAGAAGAGGGTTAGGGAGTGGGAAGTAGAAAGAGATGCTGATCATTGTATCAGAGTGTCTGCTGCTGTTTTCTCTGGCAGCAACTGGGCTATGGCTTAGGTTAAAGGGAGGGGTTGGGTGGGGGGAGGATTATACATTTGTTTCATCAGTTAGGCTTCTCACTTTGTTTTATTTTCTTTTATTGTGTTGTTCTCACTTGAGTGCTATAGTTAAATACAAATGCTTAACTTGGCTAGGTGCCTTATTTTCTCTTAGTGTGCTGCGAGCTAACAGGCAGGGGGTGCCAGTCGTGGGGGAGACGTGTCCAAGCCTATCACCCATCCAAATCTTAGTAAATTAAGTTATGTCGAGCTCTAATTCATTAACAGCACCAAGTGGTGCTCTAAGATTTACTACTTGGAACGTTAAGGGGCTGAATTCACCTATAAAATGCAGTACGGTGATTAACCACTTAAAACATTTAAACACCAAAATCGCTTTTTTGCAGGAAACCCACCTCAAGCCATCAGATCACCTTAAGCTTCACAGAGGATGGGTAGGTCAGCTATACCACTCTTCATTCTCAAGTAAGGCCCGGGGGACTGCGATTCTTATCCATAAGTCAGTCCCATTTTCTGTGTCTAGGATCATATCTGACCCTAATAGTCGTTTCATTATTATTACCGGGAAAATCTCACATACTAATTTGATTCTAGCTAATGTGTACGGTCCAAATTGGGACAATGAGAATTTTTTTAAGAATTTTCTTTTCTGCATTCCTGATTTAAACTCCTCTCAACTCATCCTCGGGGGCGATTTTAATTGTTGTCTTGACCCTGTACTAGATCGGTCATTTAATAAGCCGCCCACTCAGTCCAAATCATCTAAAATTATTCAACTGTTTATGGAACAATATGCGATCTCAGATGTCTGGCGTTTTTTTAACCCAAGCAATAAGCAGTTCTCCTTTTTTTCACCTGTTCATGGCACCTTCTCTCGGATTGACTTCTTTCTTTTTGATAATAAATTACTTCCGTCTGTTACATCATGTTTTTACAATCCCATTGTAATATCAGACCATGCGACAGTTACAGTTGACATCTCCCTTCCTGGCAGGTCCCTGTCACGATCTCCTTGGTGATTTAATTCGCTGCTACTCACAAACCCTGATTTTACTAAAACAATCGAAAGCTGCATCGATTTTTTTATTTCCACCAATGTTAACTCAGATGTATCCGCAGCAACAATTTGGGAAACCTGCAAAGCTTATCTACGGGGAGAAATTATATCTTATTCTGCCCTACAGGTAAAGATAAATAGGGAAAAAATTAAATGTCTGTCCAGTGCCCTGTCAGACCTGCAGGCAAGATGTGCAGAAAATCCTACTCCGGACTTACTTAAAGAACCACTCACAAAAAAGGCTGAGTTTGACATTTTGGCTTCAAATGAAGCTACTAACTTGCTGTTAAAAACACGCCATAACCATTATGAGTTTGGAGACAAACCAAGCAAATTATTAGCTCACCAAATTCGACAGTTTTCCTCCTCATCACATATCACTCAAATTAGCACCACAGACGGAGTAACCATTAATCCTCAGTCCATTAATAAACATTTCAGAGACTTTTATGCGTTTTTATATACCTCGGAGTGCTCGTCTGATGAGTCACAATTTGAAAACTTTTTCAGATCTTTAACTGTTCCTACCATTGATTCTGAAATATCCAAGAATCTGGATAAGCCTTTTACAATAGGTGACATCAAAAATGCTATCACGGCGATGCCAAACGGAAAATCTCCAGGCCCGGACGGATATCCTGCAGAATTTTTAAAAACTTTTGTTGATAAACTGTCACCTTTGTTGTTAAACATGTTCAGTGAATCGCTCGAGCTTGGTATTCTTCCCCCAACATTACATCAGGCTACCATTTCTCTTATGTTAAAGAAGGACAAAGATCCTTCATCTTGTAGTAACTATCGACCCATTTCTCTGCTTTGTGCGGACGTTAAGGTATTAGCTAAAATGCTAGCAAGGCGTCTTGAATCTGTTGTACCAACAATTATTTCCACTGATCAAACGGGTTTTGTTAAAGACAGACACTCGTTTCACAACGTTAGACAGCTTTTTGATATTTTGTACTCACCACCCTCTCATGACACTCCAGAACTGGTCATTTCAATGGATGCCGAGAAGGCGTTTGATCGGGTGGAATGGCCGTATTTGTTTTATACGTTAAGAAAATTCGGTTTCGGTCACAAATTCATTTCATGGGTCAAACTTTTATATACATGCCCCTTGGCATCCGTCCGCACAAACAATGATTACTCCAACTACTTTACTCTCAAACGTGGTGCTCGACAAGGCTGCCCTCTCTCCCCTCCACTGTTCGCCATTGCCATCGAACCGCTGGCGGTGGCTCTTCGATCCAGTCAGATGCAGGGTATATCAAGGGGAGGCGTAGAACATAAACTCTCCTTGTATGCTGACGACCTTCTTTTGTTTATCTCTGACCCGGACAGGTCCATTCCTACTATAATATCCTTGCTGAAGGAATTTGGGCAAATTTCAGGCTATAAGTTAAACTTTCAGAAAAGCGAACTTATGCCCATTAATACCGCAGCTACAATTTACCCTCTTTTGATGTTGCCGTTTAAAATTAATTGTACAAAACTCAAATATTTAGGCATTTGGGTAACTAAATACCATACAGAATTGTTTAAATGTAACTTTACTCCTCTGATCACCCGACTGACTGAAGATTTTCATCGCTGGTCCTTCCTGCCTTTATCTCTGGCCGGGAGAATAAATTGTGTTAAAATGAACGTGCTCCCTAAACTTCTCCATCTTTTTCAATGTATACCCGTTTTTATTCCAAAACAAGTTTTTCGGTCACTAGATCGCTCTATCTCTCAGTTCATATGGAATAAAAAAAATCCTAGAATCCAGAAGGATATTTTACAAAAACCCAAAGAAATGGGTGGACTAGCATTACCAAATTTTTTACTTTACTACTGGGCTGCAAATATTCGTACTATTTTACACTGGCACTCCGTTAACAACCAACCTCCACCTTGGGTACAGACTGAAGAAGCCTCATGTAGCTTCTCTTTAATATCTCTTCTGTGTCTCCCTCTGTCAAGTTCACCATTAAAATATTCCAATTGTTAAGAAGTGATGTTTGTATGCTTGGTTTTAGTTGGTTTTAGTCCATTCTAGCATATTTCTAGTGTATTTATTGTATTTATATATTTATTCTGAGTTACATGTTTCATGTTTAGAGAATGAATGCTTGCAGTCTCATGTCTTACTTTCCTCTTGTTTCTTTGTGTGGTGTCCTTAAAAGATTCTCACTCTTTCTTTTCCATTTCGGTTTGGTAATTCCTCTTCCTTCTCTCTTGCTGTTCTGATTGGACTATCCACACTTAGAGCAGTTCAGTTAGGCACGGGTGATTAGTTAGTTCAAAGTTAGGATCCCACCTACTTCCTCTCTCTCTCTCCTATCACCGTCCTTGCTTTTCTAGATCCGCCTCTCCTCTCACCTGTTCTGAGTTTAGCTGGGCCTCCACTTAATTTGTTTGTGTATAAAAGACCCACTTTCCTGCTGCTTCTTGTCGACTCGTTTCTTCCGCCTAAGCTCGCTTTGGTCAAGTCTCGTTCTGCATCTTTTCTCTAGATTTCTGCAAGTTTGTATTTCGTGATTTCTCCCGTGAGTCTTGTTTACATTGTTGTTTTGCGTTGTGTGATTGAGATAGTGATTGTGAGTACCACGTTTACCCTTTATTCCCATTGTACCAACTTTGTTAGAGATTTCCTTTGTGCTACCCTTATCCTCTCCAACTCCCCTTTTCCTTCCCCATCCAATCCCTTTAGTATTTCCCTGTGTTACTGTCTTTGTGCGGACTGACATCCTGGTTTATAGATCTTTCTGCTTGTCCCTTGATTTACGATTCTGCCTTGCCTAAACCATTCCTGTTGCCTGGCTTTGATTTCTGTTCTGTATGACCATGAGCTCACCAAATAAACGCCCTGCCATTGCTGAACTGCATTTGGAGTCTCAAGCCATTCCTTTCACCAATAATATTTTGGTTAAAAACTGTCTCAAGCTTTGAACTCAATTCAAACTCCATTTTGGTATTCAGCCGATACCTCTTCTATCCCCGATTCATTCCAATCCTATGTTTCCTCCTTCTGCGACTGATTCGGCTTTCAAAGCGCTGGCAGAGCATGGAATTACCTCGTTTAAGCATCTTTACATTGATGGAACATTTGTGTCTTATGATCAGTTAGCTCATGTATTTAACTTATAAAGGATTCACTTTTTCAAATACCTTCAAATTCGTGACTTTGCTCGTACACACTTCTCTGGGTTCCCCGCAATTCCTTCTGGTATCTGGTTGATACCATTCTTAAAATTAACCCCTATCAGAAAGGAACTATTTCCAAAATATATAATACTCTATTGCTGTACCAAACTTCAGCCTCTGATAAGTTACGATCTATTTGGTCTGAAGAACTCAACATTGCGATAGAGCCAGATACATGGCAGTCTATTTTGAAACATGTTCACTCATCTTCTATTTGTGCCCGTCATGGAGTGACACATTGTAAAGTAGTCCATAGAGCCCACTGGTCCAAAAGTAAACTTGCTCGAATCTTTCCTGGCTCTGATCCAAACTGTGACAAATGTCATCTAGGACTGGCTAATCTCACCCACATGTTTTGGACCTGTCCTGCGCTTTCCTTGTTTTGGAAATCCGTGTTTGATTCACTTTCTGCCATTACATCAGTCAACATTCACCCATCACCCTTACTCGGCCTGTTTGGTGTCTCAATTACTGACCATTCATTGCCCTCTTATTTTGTTGAACTTCTAGCTTTTCTTACACTGCTTGCGAGGCGAGTTATTTTAAGGCACTGGAAAAGCCCTTGTTCTCCATCTCATACCCATTGGGTAAAAGATGCCTTATCGTTTGTGAAATTAGAAAAAATTAAACATACGATTGGGGCTCTAACATAAAATTTGAAAAAATATGGCATCCATTTTTGGAGCATGTTAGATCTCTGCAGCTGGATGTTGCCCTCACTGGCTGAGCTACCCCCTGCACTGTACTGCTAACTGCACTGCTAATTCAGTCTTGCTCAAAGTGAGAATACCGCAAACTTCTAACTGAAAATTTTTTTTTTTTTTTTTTTTGGGGGGGACTTTTTTTTTGTTTGTCTTGTTTTTTTCTATGTTTGTCCTCTTGTTTCTGTCTCCTTTTTCTTTTCTTCTTTTTATTTGAGGAGGAAGTGTTTTCACACAAAGTGTGCATTAGTTGGTGCAATCTGAATGATGCTAACAGCACCTCCTGTGATCTTGTTGGCCGTTGCCTGATCGCTTTAGGAGAGGAACTTCTTTTGGTCATTCCCCTATTTCTTTTCATTTCTTTTATTTTTTTACTTCATCCTCCTGTTAGTTCCTTTTCTTGTTTGTTTGTTTTTTGTTTTCGTTTCTTAAAACAGAGAACCGTAAAGGGGCTTGAATATATGCGGCCTTTGACCTCTGTTTAAAATATTGGGACTGCCTTTGCTGTCGTGCTGAAATGTACCTTTTTTTTTTCTTCCTCTTTTTCAATTTACATATATCATTCTGTGTTGTAATAAGAAAAAGGGGGGGCAGGGGAGGTCAACCTCTCTATACAACTATTTACATGTCTCATGTATGTGTATGAAAATGTTATAAATAAATCAGATATAAAAAAAAGCAAGAAGAATTTTTTCGCACGATCGATTACATTCAAAGTCAATGCAAAGACGCGAATACATGCGTTTCAAGTGTAGGTTATTTGCATCTTTGCATTGACTTTGAATGTAATCTGTCTTGTGAAAAATTCATTTCACGACCGGTGTAAAAGAGGCTTAACTCGGTATACGCTATGCCGTCACTCCCCTGTCCACATGTGCTGAAGGATAATAATAATAATAATAATAATAATGATCGTTAGACTAGAACGTTTTCCCAAAAGCAAGATCGTGTATAACGATTATGTATTAACATTTAGGACTAGCTGAAACCAGAAGTCGAGCTCCTCTGAAAAGTGCCTTCGACCTTTTTTTAATCGCAGTGTCTAGAGATAGGGCAGTTTTATGGGTACGGCCGACGATTTGAAAGGATAAGAATAAGGATTAGGGATTAGGGTTAGGGTTAGGGTTAGGGTTAGGGGTCAGGGTTAGGGTAAGGGTCAGAGTTAGGGTCAGGGTTAGGCTAGGGCAGGGTTTGACATTGGGACTGCCTTACCTCTCTACATTGAAATGCATTGGAAAACTGCCGTACCCCTAGCAACTGCCTTTTTTAATTTGTCTTCTACGTCTTCTATCGAAAAAAGAATGCGTCGGACTATTGGTAACTGCTAAACCGAGTGCTTCTTCAAGCACATCCATCTTCGAAAAAGGGAGGAAAAATACTTTTAAAGCAGGATATGGCGGAATATTTACATACAACGTTTCTACATTTACAGAGGGTCGCATTCGCTTAGGATTAATATTGCCTAGGATACTGTCTATAGAGTGTTTTACAGAAGGTAAAAGTGCCGTAAATTTTACGGAGAACGGCGGTAATGATTACTGACTTGTGCGTTCGGACGGGACTAAAATTCCTGGTAATAATTACATTACCCCATGTCACCACGTCAAAATAATCCCATCCGAATAGGGTTTAAGAATGAAATGAGATTCAGCTCGGCAGACCCGTCAGGCTTTGTTGCTGCACAAAAGAAAAAAGATTGTTCACGAGTCCCGAACCTCGAGTCCGAGTCGAGTCTGAAGTCTTTTGAGGTCGAGACTCGAGTCAAGTCTCAAGTCACTGTGTGTGCAACTTAAGTGTGACTCGAGTCCAGGTCGCAAGTGCAAGTCCCCATCTCTGCATTACAGAGATACAGTTGGGAGGTGTTTGGTGGCAGCACACCTTTTCAATGTCTCTAACCATTTCTCTGCAGTTGCGGCAGACACACCACGTTGGTTGTCCTGGCGGGTGAGGTACCTGGGGAGAGTCCTGAACCTGGGTGAATGCCATCAGGTCAAACATCAAGCTTGGGTCTCTCTCAAGGCAGGTCAAGAGAAGGTTGTGTGCTGATGGCAAATCTAATTGTTGAATTCTGGCCTGTAATGTAGATATTCTCATTTTAGTATATTTTTTTGTCGAGAGCATCAATGTCAACACAAACTTAGAAAACCTGCTGTCCATCTCATCCATAACAATAACTATAACAACAACAACAGTAATACTAGTACTACTAATAAGAAGAATCATAACAATGATGATGATAATGTACTGCCTTACCTGCTCGGCTGCTACCCTGTCCTGTTGAAACTGCTGGACTTGGATGAGATCTTCAGGGCTGAGTGTAGCAGGTCCACGTGCCCTCCGACCTCTGGGTCTCCTTGAGGGTCTTGGTGCAGCCTGTCTGCTGGTTCCCAGCCTCTCCTCTGAATCTTGGCCTGCAACAGCAGACTCCCCACTCTGTGTTACTCCACGGCCCCTGCTGCTCCTGGCTTGGCAGCCCCTAGAAGGACCTGCTCTTCTAGGGGCTCTTGGCACACCTCCTCTGCTGGTACCTGTTGTCTCCACAACCAGTTGGCTTGCTGTAGGTTGTTGCTGTCGGCCCCTGCCTTTGGTACCCCTCGGACAGCCCTTTCTCCCTCCACTTTCAGTCCTTGTAAACTTCCTGACAGCTGAAGAGCCTTCGCTGGGACAGTCGTCGTCATCATCGTCATCCTCCTCTGTGCGAGGATTCTGAACGTAGTCGGGATCTCCAACAACACTCTCCTCCAAGAAGCACCACAGTTTAAAAACAAAGACAGAGCGTTTTACTTTGTGACTATAAAAGATATAGTTAAAAGAAAAATAATGTTGAAGCTAAACGTCTGAACGAGGGCTAAAGTTAGCTACCGTTAGCTGACAAAACAGGTACTCAACAAAGTTAGCCAGCAAACAAAACAGCTGCAACTGCTCCTGATTTCATGACTAACGTTACCGGGACGATTCTTGCCAGGTAACACGTTATGACAGCAGTTTTGCGAGAAAATATGTATGAATTCTGCCGAAAAATGACACATTTGACTATAAACAAACGGGCGCTGAAATGCTATAATTACAATAATAACGTTAACGGTAGTTCGTCAGACTACAAAGGTAACTAAACGTTACGAGGGCATTTTAATTTACACCACATTTAGAATTAAATATTATGTAATTACTGTTGGTTAGTTTTCACTTACCAGTGCTTCTGAATCTGACTGTATTGACACGTTTTACTCGCGCCGCTCGCTTTCACACCGCACGCGTCAGGGGAGGAGGGGAGCATCAGAGGTCAGGCAGGGGGAAGAGGGTGGGACTTTGGAGGGAGGCGGGAGTTGTTCATGTTCAAATTTTTTCTAAGTGCTGCGCGACATTGCAGAAAGGTAAGAATAGCCTTAACACTTTCATTTGTTCCAGTATATAAGGTGATATGAACTTTGAGTAGTGTCACAGAGTTAAACATGATAGCATGACGGAAGGAGCGCTCTGAGATTGTTCATAGCCAGATTGTGGTCTTACATGATGCTGAAGATCTTAAATGCTGCCATGGCACTGCAAGAAACACCATCAAGCCTTTAAAAGAGACTGTTTCACTGAAAAATAGAGACAATACAGGTACAAAACGGAAGGGCCTCTGATATTTGTTACCTGTGTACGACGGCAAAAAAAAAAAATCACCAATTAACAGCACGAAAACTTCGTGATGAAATTAATAGGGCCATAAGTGAAGAGATGAATGTATCAAGATCTATTATTTCCACACACCTGTGTGAAAATGGTCTGATTGGTCATGTTTCTGCCAAGAGCTGGCAACATCAAAAATCAGAGTGACACTATTGTGAACTCCTGAAGCTGTTTGTGAATCTTACCGCCCGTGGTCGTGCTAACGGCAAATTGATTGATTGGTGAGTGACCCTTGAGTCTCATCACAACACCCCTTTCTCAGCTTTGGTTATCCAGGAGTAAAAAGACGAGTTTGCCAAGAAATTCAACGATTGTACACTAGCAGAGTGGGAACAAGTCCTTTGGGTGAGAAAATTGTGATATTTGATTCATCAGTCCAAACGCAGAACTTATGTGCACTGTAGAGTTGGAGAACATTTCAAAAATGACTGTTCAACCCCTTCAGTAAAACATGGAGTTGGTGATATTATGCTGTGGAGTTCAGTCTGGTCAAAAGCAACCAGTAATCTCATAAAAATCGACAGAATCATGGATCAGAATCTGGCGACATAAAAGTTATGACATGGCCTGCTCAAAGTCCAGGGGGGTATTCCATCAAGCAGGCTAAAGGAAAATCCAGGCTTAAATGGTCTGGCTAATGAGAGCGAGAGTTCTATTCCATCAAAGTGGCTGAGATTAGCCCCACATCAGTAACCATGGAAACCATGGTTCTGGCTAAGCCTGATACATCCAGCTAAACTCAGATTTCTGTGCCATCATCCTGACCCACATCTCCGTTCCATCAAGCTGGTTAATGAGAATCCCAGAATAGTAACCATGGTGGTTTGAGCTGCAGGGCAATCCTGCCCTGTAGCAGGTTTAAGGTGAGGATTAGGTGAGGAACTGTCATGTAATAAAATAATATGTAAAACATAAATATAATTCATAAAAGCCATTGACTATTAAATAAAATCATACTAATAAAGACAAAATGAAACTTTAAACAAACAAAACAAAAATGTAATAAAATGAAACTGAGGCATTAAAAACAAAAGATTGGACATGTACACCAAACCATATGAAAATGTGATTGCTCTCCCATCCCCATCCGACTTTACAAATTATCTCAAATTTACACAGCAATCATGTGATATCACTTTCTACAATAAATTAATACATTTGGTGAATTTCAGTAGGCCTATCTACACTCAATTGCTAGATTTAATAGGTGTTATTGTGAGACTTTTATTTTGGAATTACTTGTCTCCATAATTTTGCCCGGGAGAGACGGGGGTCAAGGGGCGTAAAAAGAGGAAGGGTAGGTGGCAGTGTCGTAAACGGTACGGTTGGATGTTGGGGACTGAGGAATAAAGTTTACCTTCTTGAGTTCTGGAACGCCAAGTCTCCCCCTTTGTTAAACCCTACGCCTTACATTATTATCTACATTCATTTTGTCCCTTTGATGCAGGATTTTTTAATAATATGACATTATAACCGACTGAATGATCTTCGTGTCACTTAAGCATCGGTCTCACTGGGGTATTTTTGGCAGACGTATGAGCCTCATATAGATTTTCTAAAGTTCGCAGAACAATAGCTGCTCAGTTTGAAAAATGCCGAAACAGAATATTGGCCCTCGTACCCGCAGTTGCAGCGATGAAGTGTCGACCTGGCCTGGATAACTGACCTCGCTATGGCCTCGTATTGGAATGACTAGGCACGTACTAGCCCCATAGCCAATATGTACACTGAACAAAAATATAAATGCACGAACGAAAAATACTGAGTTAAATTGACCGATTATGAAATATGCCCACAAATAGTGTTTATTGGTGTACTGAATGATTTGTTTTGCTCAATTCTGGTGACTCACTTCTCATTGACCACTCTCTGTGAGACTACTCACTCATTGAGTTATTCCACCCCTGAGCTGCAAAGACAGAGCCGCATTAAAGAACCATGGGCCCCTGGGCTATCACTTTCTCAAGCCCCCCCCCCAGCACGCCAAGTACCTTCACAATTACACTATACTTTTTATATACCATAGAGAGGCTTACATATTTTCAATGAAATACTACAGAAATTACGTCGCCAAAAAGTATAGGACATAGATCTCTCTTACACATAACTCACACATTTGTACGCTCATACACGCAAGCAAACACACACTCTACAACAGCTGAGAATAAGCGCCCTGTTGATTAATTCTGAACGGTCACAATAAAAGAGAGCATGAATTTCCAAAAAGAAAACTCATACACAACACATACAACTTGCCTGCATCATTCTTTCTACTCACAAGTATCGCAAAATACAAAAAACGCCACTTTGGAAATTTCTGAACCACCATTGCAAGAAGATGAATTTTGAGAGGCCCGCTGACATGCCAAATTTGGCCTTAACAACACACAGTATCCCAGTGTTAAGCGTGCTTTGACATCAGCTTTCATCAGCTTTTCACTAAGCCAGTTTCTGCTAACAGCGACATATCCTCGTTGCCGATCGGCGATAGAGATGCCCGCACTGCCAACAGGCTCCTACTGTTTAGCGCAGTGGTTCTCAAACTTTTTGCGCCCAAGACACACCAAAGGCCAAGCCAAAATCTCAAGGCATACCAGTATTTATATCAGTGCAAATTATCCTCTATAACACGTGTTTTCACTCTGATCATTCAGTATATATTTTTTATTTACTAATGTTGCATAAAATTTGCAAACAACCATATTACACATGAAATAATAGTAACAAAATAATTTGAGGATTCACCTTGTAAAATTACATCTAAGCAGCAATACACCAATTCAAACCAGGCAGGTCACAAAATTGAAACGAATTGATGTGAATAATTCCACTGGAGAGGATCATCTAGTTCCGAGTCTTTTGCGTTTAGCAGCCCCAATGATTGCGCATTCAATAACTAATATTTTTAACTTGTCAGTATCGACGGGGACTATTCCCAGTGTATGGAAAACTGCTCATGTTTTTCCATTATTTAAGGGTGGTGATCCCAGTTCAGTGAACAGCTACCGACCTATCTCAAAATTGCCTTGCCTGGCTAAGATTTTAGAATCTCTCGTTAAGCAACAACTGTGCAGCTTTTTAACTTTCAACAACATTTTAACTTCACAATAATCTGGTTTCAGGCCTGGTCATAGCACCATCACAGCAGCCTCAGTGGTTATAAATGATTTGATATCAGCTGTGGATAATAAACAAAAATGTGCAGCCTTATTTATTGATTTAGCAAATGCTTTTGATACAGTAGACCATTTTATTTTATTAAAAAAGTTTTCCTCCTTGGTCTTGATTATGATGACTGCTTGTGGTTCCAGGACTATCTCTCTAATAGAACACAAGCTATTATGCTTGGGGATGTGAAGTCTCAATTTTTAAAAGTGCCGAAAGGAGTACCCCAAGGATCCATACTTGAACCCATTTTATTCACAATTTATATTAATAATATTGCTTGTAATATTGCAAATTGCAAGGTTCATTTTTATGCAGATGACACTGTGTTGTACTCCTCTGCACCAATGTATGCCCAGGCCCTTATCTACCTGCAACTGGCTTTTAATCTTATTCAACACGCTCTGGCAGATCTCAAACTTGTTTTAAATACGGATAAAACTAAGTTCATGTTTTTTTCTGCTCGGAATGCAATTATGCCAAATGACTCAATTTTCTCATTGACTGGTGCTAAAATTGAGCAAGTTCAGTCTTACAAGTATTTGGTTATCTGGCTGGATCATGACTTTTCCTTTAAAACTCATGTGCCTAACTTGTCCAAGAAAATCAGAACAAAAATTGGGTTTCTTTACAGAAACAGGTCTTGTTTTTCTTTAGACAGTAGGAAGAAGATTGTTCAGGCAACAATCTTACCTTTATTTGACTATGGGGATATCATTTACATGCATGCCTCTGATAGTACTTTAAGACCTCTGGACGCTATTTATCACAGCGCTCTGCGTTTTATCACTGGAAATTGTTTCCGCACTCATCACTGTGTGTTATATTGTTCTGTTGGGTGGTTTTCCCATTATTTTAGAAGGAAGCTCCATTGTATTTTATTTATTTACAAAGCATTGCTTGGCAAACTTCCTTCATATCTTACCAGGGTTTTGTCCTTCAAAATCCGATGCCAGCATGTCAGATCGCAAGGGTGGATTTTATTAGAGTCACCCAGGACTAGGACAAATTTGAGCTGTTCTGCTTTTAGCTCATTTGCACCTTATGTCTGGAATAGATGCCAAGACTCTCTGAAGCTTGATTGTCTCATTCCATATGAATCCTTCAAGAATTGACTGTGGGAGATGTTACTTGAGGAGGCCAGATGTACTTACCTTTAGTTTTAACTTTGGACTTGTTCTCTGTCCTTTGCACTTGAATGTTTTACTTATTTTTTATTTTCTTTTTATTTCTAACTGTATTTTTAAGTTTGTTTTCCTTTATTCTGTAGTTGTTCTTTGTAATTGTGTGAATTTTAGTATGCTCTGTGTGTTAACCCACTTTGTAATTGTTTTATTGTATTCAGGGCTCCCCTGAAAAAGAGACCTCGGTCTCAGTGGGACTTCCCTGTAATAAAGGAAAAAAAAAAAGAATTTCTTAATTGCTTCGGTTAGCGAGTCGGATTCTCAACTTATCCCTGCAAAGCCATTACACTATCACATTTATTTTCTAAATAAATATCAAAAAAAAAAACTTACCGTCTTCTTCCTTCTGAGAGTTGCCGAAGCACCAAATTCCCTTGTTATGTTAGCATTTTTCATCGTAACTTAACTAAACCAGGCATAAATATTCCCCCCTTGCCAAATACGACCCCAATTCTGAAATAGTTGGGACAAAGTGTAAATTGTGAATAAAATCAAAATGCAATGACTTTCAAATCAAACCAGCCAGTGTTTTATTCACAATAGAATAGAGATAACATAGTAAATGTTGAAACTGAGAAATTTTACAAGTTCACCCACAAAATGAGCTCATTTCAAATTTGATGGCTGCTACAGGTCTCAAAAAAGTTGGGACAGGGGCCTGTTTACCATGGTGTAGCATCCCCTCTTCATTTTAAAATAGAGTGGAGGCGTCTGGGCATTAAGGAGACACGTTTCTTGAGTTTAGCCATTGGAATTTGATCCCACCCTTGTATAATACAGGCTTCCAGCTGCAGGAGAGTTTTGGATCTCCTTTGACGGACTTTTCGTTTAATTATGCGCCAACTGTTCACAATCAGTGAAAGATCAGGACTGCAGGCAGGCCAGTTCAGCACACGGACTCTTCTACTACTAAGCCATGCTGTTGTAATAGCTGCAGTATGTGGTTTTGCATTGTCCTGCTGAAATACGCAAGGGCTTCCCTGGAATAGATGTCGTCTGGAGGGGAGCACATGTTACTCTAAAACCTTTATATACCTTTCAGCATTCATGGTGCTTTTTAAAGCATGCAAGTGTCCCACACCATGTGCACTAATGCTTCCCATACCACCAGAGATGCTGGCTTTTGAACTGAATGCTGATACAGGAGGGGTGATCTTTCTCCTCTTTAGCCCGGAGGACACGACGCCCATAATTTCCAACAAGAATGTCAAATTTGGACTCGTCTGACCACAGGACACTTTGCCACTATGCTACAATTCATTTTAAATGAGCCTTGGCCCACAGAACACGGCGGGGCTTCTGGATCATGCTCAACAATGGCTTCCCTTTTGCCTGATAAGAGTTTTAGGTGGCATCTGTGGATGGCACGGCGGACTGTGTTTACAGACAGTGGTTTCTTGAAGTATTCCTGGGCCAATTTAGTAATGTCAATGATAGAATCATGCCGGTGAGTGATGCAGTGGTGTCTGAGGGCCCGAAGATCATGGGCATCCAGTAAAGGTCTTCGGCCGTGTCCCTTACGCGCAGAGATTTTTCCAGTTTCTCTGAATCTTTTGATGATGTTATGCACTGCCGATGATGAGACCTTAAAAGCCTTTGCAATTTGACGTCGAGGAACATTGTTTTTTAAGTATTCCACAATTTTTTT
The DNA here is from genome assembly GCA_029692085.1 of Gymnothorax javanicus. Taxonomy (NCBI): domain Eukaryota; kingdom Metazoa; phylum Chordata; class Actinopteri; order Anguilliformes; family Muraenidae; genus Gymnothorax; species Gymnothorax javanicus. The sequence continues at coordinate 52,541,695 of CM056198.1, read as the reverse complement.
TACGCATGCCTTCACAGGTTGGAGAGCCTCTGGCCATCTTTACTTCTGAGAGACTCAGCCTCTCTAAGACATCCCTTTCATAGCCAATCATGTTACACACCTGATGCCAGTTCACTTAATTACTTGCTAAATGTTCTTTCAGCTGATTCTCTTATATATTAATAGCTTTTTCAGCCCTTTTTTTGCCTGTGTCCCAACTTTTTGGGATCTGTTGCAGCCAGAAAATTTGAAATAAGCTCATTTTGTGGATAAAAATGTAAAATATCTCAGTTTCAACATTTGAAATGTTATCTATGTTTTATTGTAAATATCATACTGGCTCATGTGATCTGGAAGTCATTGCATTTTGATTTTATTCACAATTTACACTTCAGCCCAACTATTTCGGAATTGGGGTTGTAAATAATTTCAAAAATTAACCCAAAGTCCTACATAGACGTGAATATTGCAGGACTTTACTAAGAAAGCATGATCAGCACATGAAATCTCAAAGCTTAGAGTTGGCTTAATTTGTTTTGCTCTCATGATTATGAAAAGTTGAAGAAATGAACATAGAGCAAGCATTCTAAAGTATTTATTGCCCACTTCAATAGATCACCATGATCGTGAAAAGATGTGAGAAATGGGCATTCATAATATTTGACCGCATTCACAAGTATCAATTTCACGGGACAAGCTCTCAAGATGCTCTCTGAAGGTTTACAGCTTCCAATCTTTTTTTAGAAATATGACGAAGCACCAGAATGTTCTTGGGACTTCAACTGCCCATCTCATAATTCTGTTCAGAACTAAATGAGAAACTTCTGTGCAGTGAAACCATACATCTGTGAGCAGTCTTTCATATATACTCGGAAAATAGTGTTCTGTTGTGCTACAGTCAAACTGTAGCGAATCAAATTTAGTATCACATCGGTTTACTCCATCTGACGGTAAATTCCATTCCATTTCATACTAAGCAACTCGCCTAGGAAGGGCCGTGTAAAAATATCTAACATATTTCCGATTTCAGAATTTATTATTCATACAAACAACAATTGTTTTGCACAGTTTACACAACCAAAATAAGACGAGAAAAGCTGAGGTTCTTATTCATTTATAGTCAAATTTCTTTGGGGTTCTGATAACTGGCCAGCGGTCAACTGAATAATATTTTGTCGATTGCAGCAGATGTTCAAAATACTGGTTCAGAAACTAACTAGTAATGCTCCATTGACGAGCATATGCTTATCAGCTCAATGTTTCAGACAGGAGCCTGTCACGAACAGTCGACGGTCACAAAGCAGACTATGTTTTTGGGGCTAATAATGTCGGACATCGCCCTCACTTTGATATCACGAAATTTGCTCACCGATCTGCAGTATTACTCACCGAAGCCAAGGCCTACTAGATAGACTGTTGGACTTCTGCAGCAGACTAGCTAGTTTACTTGTAATCTAGCCCATTGTGGAGCACTTGCATCGTTATTGTCACCCGAGCATTTACAAATTTGCACTCAGCTGACAGTGACATGGTCGAATGCGTTGCCATTCTCATTGATGCATGAGTTCAGCCGAGCTGTGATTGGCTGATGTACGTAATGGTACCAGCCGACCTGCAGAAAAAAATTTGCCGCCAGGGTAGGCCCAACACACACAACAATCAGAGTACTGTATAAGCATTATTTTGCCTTATTCCGATGATTCTTTTGATTCCGATCCTTGCGATGGGCCCTTTCACGCGTCGCGCCCCGGGGCTGCAGCCCTGGTAAGCCCCAGTAAGCCCCTGCATTAATACGGTGCTGTGCATAGAACATAATATTGGGTTGGTCAGTCAGCGTGACCAATACATAGGCACTCTTTGCACCAGGGTCAATAAAAGGCCACCCCAAAATGTGCACTTTTGTCACAAGTCACAATGCCACAGATGTCACAAGTCATGAGGGAGCGTGCCATTGCCATGGTGAACGCTGGGATATCTGTGACAGAGGTGTCAACACACTTGAATATGCATCATTCCACCATCAGCCGGTTGAGAAGTTGATTAAGAGAGACTGGCAGCACTGTGAATCGTCCACATGCCCGACGACCAAGTGTGACCACGCCCGCACAGGATCGGCACATGTAGCTCCAGCACCTCCGTGATCGGTTCCGACCAGCCACCAGGACAGCTGACGAGACCGTCGGACTGCACAACAGGTGGATATCAGCTCAGACTGTCTGAAACCGCCTGAGGGAGGCAGACCTCCGAGCCTGCCAACCGCACCATGGTCTCGACCTGACCACCGTCCGTCGCCGGTGTAGACTCATCTGGGCCAAACTTCACCTTCGCTGGAGGCTTGCACGGTGGAGGACGGTGTTATTCAGCGATGAATCGTGATTCCAACTGTACCACGCTGATGGGAGGCAACACGTATGCTGACGTGTGGGTGAGCGTTACGCTGGCGCCAATTTCGTGCATCGGGTGGCACATGGTGGTGCAAGTGTAATGGTATGGGAAGGCATATGCCAAGGACAGCGTACCCATCTGCATTTTGTTTAGGGCAACTTGAACGGGCAGCGGTACTGCGATGAGATCCTGAGGCCCATAGTCATACTGTTTGTGCTACTCCATCACGTGAAATTCCAGCACGATAATGCCCGGCCACACACTGCCTGGATCTCCTCAGAGTTTCTTGATGAGGAGGATGTCCCTGTTCTCAATTGGCCAGCATATTCACCTCCCTGCTGTAAAAACTAGCATGCACCAGCATGGAAATCATGCTGGTCAATGCTGGTCCCTGCTGGTTTGTTGCTGGCCCAAGCTGGTCCATGCTGGTCTGCCAGCACAGACCAGCATAAACCAGCATTATCTCCATGCTAGTCCATGTTGGTTTTGTGCTGGTCGATGCTGGTTTTGTGCTGGTTAAAGCTGGTCTATGCTGGTCAATGCTGGCTGACCATCAACCAGCATGGAGATAATGCTGGTAGATGCTGGTTTGGTGCTGGTCAATGCTGGGAGACCACCAACCAGCATGGAGATTTTGGTCAATGCTGGTAGACCAGCATAGACCAGCACAGACCAGCATGATCTCCGTGCTGGTTGATGCTGGTCACTGGTCTGCCAGTATGGGCCAGCATGGACCAGCATTATCTCCATGCTGGTTGATGGTCAGCCAGCATAGACCAGTAGAGCACAGACCAACATGATATCCATGCTAGTCTGTGCTGGTTTATGCTGGTCTACCAGCGTGGACTGGCATAGACCAGCATCATATCCATGCTGGTTGGTGCTGGTTTGGTGCTGATCTATGCTGGTCTGCAAGCATAGACCGGCACAGAGCAGCATTATCTCCATGCTGGTCTTTGCTGTTTTCTTGCTGGTGTAGCTGCGAGTGAAGCTAATCCACCATCAAGAAACAGCCCAGCAAACACGCCTGTGTGGGCCCAAAATGGGTTAACTGTATGCAGTTTGGGCAGGGGCAACCCTCACTAATCCCATGCGGGACCCCAGTAGATTAGCCCAGGTGTAGCCTACGGCAATGTGTCCCCTTTGAGCCTCTTTGTGGGCTTTCTGTGGGCAGTCCTCAGTTGAGCTTGCCCACTCAGGCACTGCACTGGCTAACCCCTATGAGCCTACAGCAGTTTTGGCCTTTGGAACCCCAATGGGGTTTAGTGTGGGCTAACCCCAGCGTAAACAGTTCCATTGTTTTAAGATTATAGATGTTCTAGGGCTAGGGGTAAGAGTACTTTTCTTATTAACAGTCCCCATGCAAATGTTGCATAAAAAATGTCAACATTCAACAGCCAATCAGACTTCAATGGCCCATTCTACACAACTAAAACTGCACACAGTCAACAAGACTGCAAGACAAGTACTGTCTCTGTGTTTGATTTGTAGCGACTTTCATATTATTTTTAAGAGGAAGAACACTATACAGTTTTTTGTAAATTTTTTTTTTTTGAAACTCAGGTAAGTAAACATACCTGACTCAGGTTGCCATCCGAATTTGGCTGATGGGGATGGAGCACAGGGGAAGATGGACCTGCCGTTTCAAGTAGGTCTGGACCATGCTCAATCAGAATTTAGCAGAAAATGATGCAAGAAATTACCTCTAAACTTGTGGACCAACAACTGCATGTCATATCTTTTAAAAGAAGACGTGCACACGCACATGCACACACAATTGGTAATAATTAGGCTTACAGGCCAAATTACTGAAGCATGAATAAGTATTGTTAATGACACAAAATGCATTCTTAAACTTTTAATATCATTTCATTACATTATAGTTATTTGGCAGAGGATTTGATCAAAAGAGACGGATAGCAAATGCGAAGAATAAGCTATGTCACTGAAACAGTAACACAACAGATTAGACATTATGAAGTCTGGAGTATGTCATTGGAATAATAGTAGACTCATAAAAGACTTTCACAGCTATAATTGTATTTCCTTTCTCTGCTTTGAGATGTTAATATTTACCAATAAATATTTAATTCAGTATTTGACATTAATTTAAAACGTCATAACATCAATTAAAAAAAAAAAAACTTAAAATCAAAATAGTATTTATTAAGTGAAGTGAATTATTTATATTTGCAAGACATTCAGACGGAATATTTATGCTTGGCAAATCGATGAGAGTGCTTACTGTTTTCTATGCCCCATGAACGTGTCAACATCAAGAAGGAACTTCGGCTTTTAATTGCGTTCCATGTTCGAGAGAGAGCGGTGGGAAGGACGGTTGATGGCCGTTCATTGGTCTTTATGGAGCTGGAGCGCGTGCATCACTGATCGTATCAGCGAGCTTCACAGCTCATTCAGGTGAGGCCAATCTAAAATACGGTAATGTTTGGGATTTTGAGGTCTTAAGCAATGTTATTTCCCGTATGTGAAAAGTCAGTCATTAATATTTTGTAATTGAGGCTTAAACCCTTTTTATGGCTTTCTAACTTAACAAGCTAGAGGCATTAGTTTAGATGTACTTACGCAACTTCAGGCGAACGTAACGTTAGCTAGCTAAGCTAGCTAGCAAGCTCGTCAATCAGAAAATCGAAATTCAAACGTGGCTAACCTTCAACGTCAAGTCAGCTGGCGGTGGGGTTGCTGTTATGTTCAAGTCGTACCGTGTACTAGCTGATGTTTGGGAGTTAAGCTGATAAAGCTGGCTAGATAATTGTGGGTATTACCTGTTTTTATAATAAAGCATCATGAAAATATTTACAGCCGTCTGAAAACCGCTAAAGCTAAGCATTGCGCGAAATTGGTTAATGACAGGCGGGATGGCTAGCTAGTTAGGTCGATGAGCTGACGTTGTCACTATAGCAACCTGAAGCTAACATGGCTACCTTGCTATGTTAGATGTATTGAAAGGATACTTGACTGTCACAAGCTAATATAAGTTAGCTTGCGAGATTGAGCTTTTAAAATCTTGTTTGGTGTGTAAGGGAGGTGTCTTGTTGTGTATTAGTCCTTACCATTCAATTATATTTGACATGGCATATAACTTTAATTCAGCTGTTAAAAAATGTGCATCTTCACTTAATGACACTTTTTGCAGTTAAAGAAAGGAACTGATTAGCTAACACATCTTAGTTGAATACAGTAATGATAATGTTTACCCAGGATGCTTAAGGTGATACAGAACATGTGTGTGCATATTACTTTAGCTCATGAGTAATCACTTATTGACAAAACATAGCCAGTCTGCTCAGAGCCTTCATGTAAGTGTATTCTGTCACTAAAGAGGATAATTTGCAAAAAAAAAAAAAAAGCTCCACTGAATCAAAGTTTTATTTCTTCTCTTGGAACTGAATAAATGTCTCTGTTGGACCAGCAACGCACACTTGGTTTTTAATATTCAGTAGTGTAATTGAAAGTCTGCAGTTTGGCTTAACAGAGCTAGCTTGCGATATTGTTGACTGGACTAATCCAAAAACATTGAGAATTGCTCCATCAATAACAATCAACAGCATTTTGGACAAAGAGGAAGCATGATTGTTTCATTTCTGTCAACTAGGGATGTCAATTTCAAGAAATTGCATTACTCAATTACTGATAACGTTAACGATCAATCATCGTTAAAATTGTTTTTTTTTTTTGAATGTTTTTGCTTTGTATATACACCCAGTAATTCAAAATGCCTTTTTACTTCACAATCAAAGCTTTATTTCAAGTCTTTCACAGCAACATTTTTGCTTATTCTCCCTGCATATTTGCTTTAAAAAAACCTACCAGTATTGAAACAAAAATTGAATATTAATGTTACTTGCTTCGCATACGGCTTCTTAAAAAAAGCGCTGGCGCATTAAGTGGGCTGTAACAAAGGGAAGCCAAAACTTGCACCCTTCAGTGCTTGATGACCTAAATCTACCGCAGTTTACTTTTGATTAGCAACAGTGGCTCACACTAATTGGTTGAGTGACAGTCAAATTTATTTTAAATAGCATTGTTAAACATTGCACCACAAAATTATGAGACGTTCGCACATGAGTCTGTGCGAAAGATATGAGTTGATCGCGAGCTGCAGCGTGTGTGCTTTCTGAAATATGGAGGGTTGCTTCAATATTAACGGTTTGCTTCTGTTACTTTTCAGTCTATGTCAGATGCTGAGCAGATGAAAGGTATATCATCCCGGAAATGTGATTTTAGCTATCGCTGATATTCCCAGGATTTGTCTTAAATCTTGCGGACATCATTCGCGGTTAATTATCTTGATTACCCGTGACTGATGTTTGTTCGTTGGCACTCTTAACGAGACATCAGCTGCTCCACCGAGAAACGAGAGGGTGTTTAACTAGCAGCACATTTCCAGCCGCTCTCACTGATGAGTGATGAACTGGCTTTAAGCGACAGACAACAAATGCGAAAATATCTGGTAATTAATGAGTAAATATTCTATAATGTCAAAATGCCGTTTCATAAATCTAACATGCGATCGTCGCATATTTTAATATTGCCGATACTTCGTTTACCTTCCCACTCAGCGTCAGTTGCACTCTCACGACCATCACTTCTGTAGCTATGGTTAGCTGAGCACATCTAAGAAAACCATAACGATGTAGCAGAACTAGCTAGGTAGTTGCATCAGAAAATTTCAAAGTAAATTCAATATGAAACCGAAACAGAAAATCTGGCCCTGGAATATCGGCGACAGCTAAAATCACACTTCTCGGATGATATACCTGTCACCTGCTCAGCATCTGATAGCCTATAGGCTGATAAGTAACAGAAGCAAACCGTTAATATTGAAGCAACCCTGCGTATTTCAGAAAGTACGCAACACCATCTTGTGCAACTAGCCAATGGGCCATATTGAACTATCTTTTGTCATAAGATAATGGACTGGGACAATCACCCTATCCAACACAATAACAGCGCATACCTCTGGGCGAAGGGCGACGTTTCGTCATTATCACGCGACCGTTGAAGCAGACGACAGCTAATTAGGGGGAATAAAACCTCATTTATCTAGTCTTTGAAAACAAAAATTCCACATTTTTTGTATTTTGCAACTCTTATTTACTAATTATGTTTGTATAAAACAACATTATGCATTATCCTTGAGTTCCCCTTTAAGTAAAAACATTAACTGTATGGCCGCTCAGTGTAATTGTTATCGTGCGCCCTCCTCTGGTGGATAATTGAAACAGCTTTTGAAAATACATAGAAAGTACAATAGACCTATAGGACATATTACACGTGCTTTTCCAGATTCACCTTTCGATCAAAGGTCACATGATCGAGTAAATACTTAACGATCAATCATCGATACTTCGAGTAATTGTTAACATCCCTATTGTCAACATGTATGATTCTGCTAGAAAATGCAATAATATAGTAAATTTACAGTCATTATCTACTGTTTTGACGATATTCTTCTTGTTGCCTTTTTTTTTTTTTTTTTTTTTTTTTTTTTTCATCTGCCTTGGTGTCTGATAAGCCCCCCCTGAGTCCTGCTCCACCAACAAATTCTATTCTATTCAGAATGGGGTGACTGGACTCAGTCCACTGCTTGTGAGTATTGATCACATGACTTCTCAAATGTGATACTGATTATGTTAATCAAATGTGATAATGATTATACAGCATATTAGTAGTTACAGGGGCGTTTACATGTTTCAAACTTTGAAAATCCAGCTTTGTCAAGCCCAGTAATCTACTGGGTCTCAAGCCTGGGAAATCTCCACTGGCAGTAAGTTCTCATCACGTTATTCTAGTCTCCTTTATGTGTTTGAAAAAAGTTACATTAAATTATTAGAGATTTTGTAAAACAATGACGAAAATTTAAAACGGCTGGGATAAATAACAGATGGGGTGATAAAACTCAATTCGGCTCAGATGTGACCGATTGTTTTTCCCCTGTGCTCTTCAAGTGTATACTTTGTACCTGGACAAACATGGTTTTTTGTTCTACATTTACATTTGAATTGCTCTTCTCTTTCAAATTTAGATGCAGCGACGAAAAGCAGCCGGCCGCAGTATCCGAGATGGAAGCTTTGGTAAAAACGTTACTCTTCAGTGAGAGAAGGATAAAATTGCTGTCGTCCATTTTTGCACCTCAGAAGATATATTATGGACTACCTGTGTTCTTATGTAGTTCCCTATAGCGATTGTTCTGGATTATGAAATATATCAATTTTTATGGTCTTTTATTCAGTATTCAATCCACATGCCCAGTTTTGTACTCAATTTTCAGTATATTTTCTTATTTTTTCTAACGATCTGTCAATAAATGTTTGTATTTGAGGCACATGGCTTCATTTTTTTTTTTTGTAACTTTCAACAATTGCAGTTATTTTTTGTGTGTATTATTGTAATGTGGATCTGATCAGCAGGTACAAAGAAGGACCAAATTATATCCTGCTGGTGGTGAAGATGGTCCACCAGCATAGAACAGCACCAAACACACAACATATGCTTGTCATGCTGTTCACCAGCACAAACCAGCAAGTGCTGGTCACCAGCATAAACCAGCATACATGTGTCCAAAACACAACATATGCTGGTCCATGCTGGTCACCAGCATAAACCAGCATACATTTGTCCAAAACACAACATATGCTGGTCCATGCTGGTCACCAGCATAAACCCAGCATAAACCAGCATACATGTGTCCAAAACACAACATATGCTGGTCCATGCTGGTCACCAGCATAAACCAGCATGTGCTGGTCACCAGCATAATCCAGCATGTGCTGGTCACCAGCATAAACCAGCATGTGCTGGTCACCAGCATAAACCAGCATTTGCTGGTCACCAGCATAAACCAGCATGTGCTGGTCACCAGCATAAACCAGCATTTGCTGGTCACCAGCATAATCCAGCATGTGCTGGTCACCAGCATAAACCAGCATGTGCTGGTCACCAGCATAAACCAGCATTTGCTGGTCACCAGCATAATCCAGCATGTGCTGGTCACCAGCATAAACCAGCATGTGCTGGTCACCAGCATAAACCAGCATTTGCTGGTCACCAGCATAATCCAGCATGTGCTGGTCACCAGCATAAACCAGCATTTGCTGGTCACCAGCATAATCCAGCATGTGCTGGTCACCAGCATAAACCAGCATACATGTGGCCAAAACACAACATATGCTGGTCATCAGTAAGACCAGCACATGCTGGTCTGTGCTGGTTTTTTCAGCAGGGCAGAATATAACAAGTAAAAAATATAGAGCCATAACATCAAAGCAAAGATAGAAAATGAAAATTTCATTAGTTGTTTAAGAGCAGAAATTAACTGATGCTGATTAAACCACACACAGATGAAAACACAAATGGTATTTCACACTGGCTCCAAAGGATGGTGACAAATACTCTTAATGCAACAGAAACCAAAAAAGACAAAAAAGATGGAAAGAAGAAAATGTTGCACAGATGAAAATGGGATGGCAAACTATTCAGTCCATAAAAAAGAACTGAGGAAATGTCTGCACATCACCTATTGCATCACGAGTAATTAGTTCTTTGACAGAATTAAGCAGTTTTTCCCTACTGCTTACCGTCACAAGGCATCCTCTCAACTGTAGCCACCTTGGAACACACTACTGCCTCTGGCTCTTGTCATTCACCCAGAATTTAAAAGCCAGTACATTACCTAATTCACATGCAGCACTAAGCCACAGCGCAATACTGGCACATGTGTACAGTGGGTGAATCTGGTTGTGGGTGGAGATACTGTATGTAATGTGAGCCAGGAGACAAAGAGCAGCCAATGTGAGCTTATTATTGCAAACATCCAAATTTAATCAAGCATATTGCCTACGTCACATTGTCAAAGTCACATTTGGAGTGTGTGCAAACAGCGCACTGAACGCACAAGGGCAAATGCTGTCTGCTTGTGAGTGCTGCACAAAATGCAAACTATGCACAAGTATCGAATGACCCAAAACTCTGTCATATTTCTCTGTATCTCTGTAACAGCGCTGACCTGGAAAGCTCCTGCTTTCTGCTTGCATAGTTTAATTATCACAATAATGGCCATGGAGTTAAGAACAAAAAATAACCTAATTGCTGTTTAATCTATGATCTTGATAGATATTAAGCAAAGCATGTTTCAATATACAAAAAAATCTGTAAGACCATCAAAACAGGCTCTCACAACTTCAGTTAAGGTCACAATATACAAAAGGGCTTATATTCAAAGTCAAGCCAAGGAACAAGCAAGTTTGCTGTACTATTCTGTGCATGTCGGATGCCTCCCGCAACCAATGTCTATTTATATGTTGGTGTAGTCCATGGAAAAATTAGTTAGCATAGGGAGCATGGGAATACGAAGGTTGCAAACCACATCCAGGAGGAACAACGCAAACGTCTTCAAAAATGCAAAAACACAGTGCCAGCCAGCTGTTGTTGCATACTCAAGTGAAGATGTTGATTTGTGGTCTCCTGAGTTAAAGTCAGATAAAGGCAACTCTAACAAATGTATTTAAAAGACCAATACGAGTGGAAAGCTAGCAAATGAGGTTTTATGAGCCTGGCATGCTTCATCAGTAGGAGAAAATAAAAAAACATTTGAAAATGTTATATTTAAAATCATAAGTGTAATAAAATCGCCACAGGAAAGCTTGATCTGTTCAGGATTGCACAAGGATAAATATTTTGGGCGTTTCAAAATGCTGTGCAAATTGCCGATCTAGAGAAGTACAATGACTGCAGACAAATATGAACATCCTGAAGAGCATCCTTATTCAATTTACAACCTAAAAAGGTGTGGGAGGGTCGCTGAATCAGCAAGGTCAGGATCTTACTAGTGACAGGCGTGGCATTGTTGGGTGTGTCTGCCCTCAGATACTGTGTAGTCTGTGTTGAAGGCATTGAGAGGCCCTGCGAGCTACCGCTGTCAGTCGCACTGAAAAACAAAAGAAGGAGCAGATCAGAAAAGATCAGAGAACATGGTTTCTTCAATGATGTGAACTCTACATACCAGCAAAGAACGTCAGCACAGTATCCATAATTACACAGTATCTATAGTTTCAAAGTTGAAGTATTTATTGGCTCGTCAACTTCCAACTGAAACACTCGAATTTGATGAATTTTGTACCATCTGATTTTTTGTACAATTTTTTTTTTTGTACAATAAGCAATGCCTCGGTGCTTATTGGAATGAAAACCTGCACCCACATCGGCCCTTTCTGGAAAAGATTGAGGACTCCAAGGCAATCGAAAAACACTGAAAAAAAAAATCTGTATTCGGGCAGAGGAGTCAATTAGCATAATACGCAAAATTTCTGTACCCGGGCGTGAAAGGGTTGAAGAGGGGATTATCAGACAAAATCCATGCTTGTGCATGCAGAGTCTCTATCAGCAAATTCTAGATAGAGGAAATCGGTTCTGCTCAAGTATTTCTGTTGCAATAGTTCATGAGTTCACTCTGTGTCAAAAACTCTATTCACTCACCAAAAAAAGTGTAAAAGTGCAACTTTATTTGACGAAGATGCTGTATTGGAGGACTAACCCACAGAAAAGGTGGTTTTGTACAGTCTTAGTTGGGCAGCAACACCAGCAGGGGGCTGTTCACACATCAAAGCAATGCTCATCTGACGATGTTTTTGTCATTAGTTTTGTCTCAACAGTTTGGAGTTAAAAAAAAAAAAAAAACGATTAGAGTCAGTACCCCTGTAGCGACACATGCAGCATTCAAAGGTTTGATGGGGGTGAGGGCTGCTGGGAGTTGGAGTTCCCACCTGTCATCCAGCTCCAGTCTCTTTATGCTATGCAGGTGTAGCACAGCTAACACAATGGCAACGAGGAAGATGACCGCACAGTAAACCCCAACACTGATGTAGAAGACCCGGGTGGAAGAGGTGGGTGCCAAGTTCACATCAGCTGAGGGTGTGTAGAATAACAGACCAATTCAAGACAACAAATAACTATGCAGACATCCTACGGTGATACATGAAGAATCAAATCCGAACAACATCACAGCATAACAGAGATGTGCATCAGCACCAAGTGCAATCAGCAGTCTGTACTTTCACACCAGCTGCCATGCAGGGAATGAGGGTTGAGCAAAAAATTGAATGAGCACGTCATGAACACTCAAGACGCAATAAAACTGAATCCAAAACTGTTTCATAAAATATGACAAGAGATGAAAAAAAGAACCTTCCATCAGCATACAGTACTGTGAAAAAGTATTTGCCCCCTTCCTGATTTCTTATTTTTTTCCATATTTGTCACATTTAAATGTTTCAGATCATCAAACAAATTTTAATATCAGACAAAGATAACCCAAGTAAATACAAAATGCAGTTTAAATGATGATTTCATTTATTAAGACTAAAAAGCTATCCAAACCTACCTGGCCCATGTGAAAAAGTAATTGCCCCCCCCCCATTAAATCAGAAATTAACTGGGATTAGCCACATTTTTTTAGTTCAATTTCACTAACCACACCCAGGCCTGATTACAGCCAGACCTGCTGAATCAAGAAATCACTTAAATAGAACCTGTCTGACAAAGTGAAGATCTCAAAAAGCAACACATCATGCTGCGATCTACAGAAATTCAAGAACAGTTGAGAAACAAAGTCATTGACACCTATCAGTCTGGAAAAGGTTACAAAGCCATTTCTAAGGCTTTGGGACTCCAGCGAACCACCGTGAGAGCCATTATCCACAAATGGAGAAAACTTGGAACAGTGGTAAACCTTCCAAGGAGTGGCTGGCTACCAAAATTACTCCAAGAGCGCACTGACGACTCATCTTGCAGGTCACAAAAGAACCGAGAACAACATCTAAAAAACTGCACTTGCCTCCGTTAAAGTCAGTGTTCATGATTGAACAATTAGAGAAAGACTGGGGAAAAATGGCATCCATGGATGAGTTCCAAGGTGAAAAACCACTGCTGATCAAAAAGAACACAAAGGCTCATCTCACATTTGCCAAAAAAAAAACATCTTGATGATCCCCAAGACTTTTGGGAAAATATTCTGTGGACTGACGAGGCAAAAGTTTAACTTTTTGGAAGGTGTGCATCCCGTTACATCTGGCGTAAAACTAATACAGCATTTCATTAAAAGAACATCATTCTGGCGCGGTCACGTTTGTCTAGAGATATGATTTAACTTATAAAAGAAGGCAGGCTGGCCTGGCATGGTGAATCTGGAAGGAAAGCCGGGACTTGCCTCCCCTCACGACGGCTCCGTAATGTTCCAAGGCCCGCTCAAGCTGCCGCTCCACCAGCAAATAGCTCCGCGTCGTTCAGTTCTTTGGTTCAGCGTAGTGAGTTACATACTAAAAGCATGGCAGTATTATGGGTGACGATTTAAAATAAAGCAAGCCCACATGGTCAGAAAACGAGAGATTGGGGAAGGTCTCCTGTACTTCAGGGCTCCGGCATATAGCAAGATCCACCTTTGATCTTGGCCAATTTAAAAGGGACCTCCCATGACCAACCGCTGCCCAATCAGGACGCAAGGCATCGTCCCGATTTCCCCAACCAGTCACCAATCACAGTGCACAGCCGCCATGCCACTAAATGTGTGTTACCTATATCTATATTTTACTATTAACAGAAGAGCTATTGATGTTTGTGTTATTATGCCTCGTTCCCGGATCCAAGGGCATAACAGTCCTCCCCCCCTCAAGAAAGAAAAAAAAAAAAAAAAAAAAAAAATTTTGTAACCCACATATTTTTATTTCCTTTTCTAATCCCAATGAAATTAAGAAAGAAGAATTGCGGAGTACATCATAAAAACTTGATTTGCATTAACACTAACTGAATCAATCCATCAATAAATAAATATTCTTCTCTCAAAATTGGCCTATTAAATATTAGATCCTTGAACTCTAATGCAGCTCTTGTAAACGAATTAATCTCTGATTGTTCTCTTGATGTACTGTGTCTCACAGAAACATGGTTGAGACCAGATGAAAACTTTTCTTTGAATGAAGCCTCTCCACCTGGTTTTATATACACTCAAAACCCCCGCCTGGGCTGGAGAGGTGGAGGTGTTGCTGCTATTTATAGTGACTCCATTCACTCAGTGCCAAAACAACAGTATCACTTTGATACATTTGAGGTTCTAGTGATGAATTTTTCAGTGCTGGATGCAGGTGTGAGCCCTGTCTCTGATCGGCCTTTAGCCCTGGTGACAGTCTACAGGCCCCCTGGCCTTTATTAAAGATTTTTCAGAATTCATTTCAGACCTAGTTTTAAGCTATGATAGAATAGTTATATTGGGTGACTTGAGAGGGCAGATGATTCTCTAACATCAGCCTTCACTAACATTTTGGAGTCAGTCGGCTTGCTCAGAGTGTTGTTGGCCCAACTCATTTTCATGGTCATACTTTAGACCTGATCTTAAGCTTTGGCATTAACATTGGGCAGGTCGATTCATTCACATAATCCCAGTTTGTCTCACCATTTTCTTATCACATTCTGTTTACAATTGACCCACCCTGTATTATTAGAAACTAGGATGTACACTGGTCATACTTGTACTGCAACAACTTCTACAAAATTCATTGAGGTTTCCCCATCTTATTTTGAGCATCCAGTCAGCCCCCTCTGTATTGACGATACATCAGAAAAGTTTGCTGATGCTCTCCGTTGTACCCTTAATGTTGTCGCGCCAGTGAAATATAAAAAGGTTACTCAGAAGAAGAGGCCAGCCCCATGGTACACTGACCAGACAAGGACTCTAAAGCAAAAATCTCGTCAACTAGAACGCAAATGTCGCACCACTAAACTCCAGGTATTCCATGGTGCTTGGAAAGAGAGCCTTGTTGCATATAAGCATGCTCTCTTCTGTGCAAGGTCCTGTTATTTTGCAAATCTCATACAGGAAAACAAAAATAATTCTCGATTTTTGTTCAAAACCGTGGCCAAGTTAACTAACAATCATGCTGCAAATAACCCTCAAATTCCAGTCTCTTGCAGCAGTGATGATTTTTTAAAATTTCTTTAGTGGCAAAATTATTAGAATTAGAGAGAAGATCACTGCTTCCCTACCAGTTTGCAATGGCGTTTCTGATGATATGGAGTCTTCTACAATACCCAAAGACCAGTTTGAATCCCTTTCTCCTATATCTCTGAGCAAACTAGCCAAATTAGTTGCTACTTCCAAATCATCTACTTGTATCTTGGATCCCATCCCCACAAAGTTAATGAAGGAGCTCCTGCCCATGCTTGATGGTCCAATTCTTCACATAATTAATTCTTCTCTGATTTCAGGTTTTGTTCCCACTTCATTTAAGATGGCAGAAATCAAGCCGCTGCTTAAAAAACCAAATTTGGATCCCACAGTCCCAGCCAATTATAGGCCAATCTCAAACTTCCCATTTTTATTTAAGATCCTTGAAAAATGTGTCGCCCAACAGCTCTCTTCTTTCCTGTAAACTAACGAGGTATTTGACAATTTTAAGTCTGCCTATAGAAAGCATCATAGCACTGAAACAGCTCTCACTGTTGTAGTAAATGATCTACTGCTCTCCATGGATAGTGGCTGCATCTCTGTTCTCGTCCTTTAGATTTAAGCGCCGCCTTTGATACTGTAGACCACCATATTCTTCTTCGGAGGTTAGAAAAATTAGTTGGTATTTCTGGACTTGCCCTTTCATGATTTAAGTCTTATCTGTCTGATAGATCTCAGTTCGTCTGGGTAAATAACCAATGTTCAGAGTATTCCAAGGTAAACTTTGGAATACCTCCGGGATCTGTTCTGGGCCCTTTGCTTTTTTCTCTATACATGCTTCCTCTTGGAAATATCATAAGTAGACTTGATGTTAAATACCATTGTTATGCAGACGACACGCAGCTCTATATATCCTTTAAGCCTGGTGAACATGATCCGGTTACTAGATTAGAGATGTGTCTTTAAGCTGTTAAAGCTTGTATGATGCAAAATTTTCTTTCACTAAACCCAGATAAGACTGAAATATTGGTACTGGGCTCCAAATCTCTTAGAGACTCATTCATTAAGTTTTCTCTTAAATTAGATGGCCTCTGTTTCTGCCAAAGCTGTTGTTAAAAACCATGGCGTGACCCTTGATTCAGAACTCTCTTTCCAGGCTCACATCAGCAATATCATTCAAGTGGCTTTTTTCCATCTTCGTAACATATCTAAATTCAGAAAAATGTTGTCCCTTCAGGACGCTGAAAAAATGGTTCACGCATTTGTGTCCTCTCGGCTAGACTATGTCTTACTGTCTGGTTGCACTAGCTTGGCCCTGAAACGCCTTCAATTAGTGCAGAATGCTGCAGATAGGGTTCTGACTTGGACTAAGAAATATGATCACATTAGCCCGGTGCTCAAAAATCTTCATTGGCTGCCTGTAAAATTCAGAATTGAGTACAAAATACTACTACTAACTTACAAAGCTTTAAATGACTAGGCCCCAGAATATCTTCGCAGTCTTCTCATTCCATACTCCCCGCCAAGATTACTTCGTTCACAAGGTGCTGAAGACTTGAAAATTCCAAATACATCTAGAATTACAATTGGAGGCAGAGCGCTCTTACAAAGCGCCAGTTTTATTGAACAATCTCCCAAGACAAATTTGGGCTTCAGGCACACTCTCGGTCTTCAAGAGTAGGCTGACAACTTATCTTTTTAGTCAAGCCTATGATTAGTTCATGATTAGTTATGTATAAACATTTATTTGGCTCTGGTGGGACTGACTACAACCTTGTTTTATGATAGGTTCACAAGATATTTAAAGCCAGTGTTAAGTAAATCCATGTGGAACCCGTGGCACTGAGCATACATTAATGGTGCCAGTGGGGCTTGCTACAGCCTTAGTCACCGGGGGAGTCCATATGGTACTGGTGGTAGTGTTAAGCAAATCCATGTGGAACCCGTGGCACTGAGCATGCACTAACGGTGCCAGTGGGGCTAGCCACAGCCTTAGTCACCGGGGAGGTCCATATGGTACTGGTGGTAGTGTTAAACAAATCCATGTGGAACCCATGGCACTGAGCATACATTAACGGTGCCAGTGGGGCTTGCTCCAGCCTTAGTCACCGGGGAGGTCCATATGGTACTGGTGGTAGTGTTAAGCAAATCCATGTGGAACCGGTGGCACTGAGCATGCATTAACGGTGCCAGTGGAGCTTGCTACAGCCTTAGTCAGCGGGAAGGTCCATATGGTACTAGTGTTAAGAAAAAGTGATCTTGCAGCCTGGTGTAAGTATAGGGCCTCTGTACTGCAGGAAGTGGATGGAGGGGTGTTTCCTGACCAGTTGCTCCTAAATCTTTACTTGGCACATGACACAGGACTGTTTTTTTATTAATATGCAGTAGTTTTATCCAGTGCCTCACCCCCCTTTTTTCTGTCTCTTTCCGAGGATCTTTTTCATCCACAACCCTGAGTCCTGGACCGTCCAAGCCCTGTCCCTCACCATGAGCACTGGCTGCTGCTGTCCTGCTGCCCTGATCCGGTTCTGGTCCAGTTCTGCATCATCCTCGGCATGCCACTTCCTGGAGCTACCGCTGCCACTGTTTAGACGGACTTCAATGGAACTCTGTTGCCATTTTATTCTATGATTACTTTATTTTGTTATTAATTAGCTAGCCCGCGGAGGATGGGCTTCCCCCCTATAGCCGGGTTCCTCCTGAGATTTCTTCCCACTGGGGAGTTTTTTTCTCACCACTGTTTGAGGATTTTTCTCCCAACTGGGAGTTTTTTGCCTCATTTGCTGTAGTGGGTAATAGGCTGGGCACTGCCCTTCCATTTACTGAATCTCTCACTGTAAAGCGTCTTTTTTGAGAGTCTATCTGTGAAAAGCGCTATTCAAATAAATTGAATTGAATAAATTGAATTGAATTGAATTAATCCTTATAAACATATGTAAGGATTTTACTAAATACATGCCCCCCTTTTCTGTATATATATATATATATATATATATATATATATATATGTTATATTTCACAATCACATCTAAAACCTAGAAACATGCACCCAAAACAAAGCACTATAGGTTTAAGCCTAGCTAAAATCACGGCAAGGCAATTGTCACCATCCTAGGGAGTCTAAATAGGCTATAAGCCCCAAGTTCCACTCTAACTGTGGCCTAGAGAGTCTGCACTCAACCCAGACCACACAGAGGGAAGACTAGAAAACATTACCCCAAGAAGAGGAGCTCAACACCACACCCTTCAAAGAGGTCTCAAAACAGTCAGAGGCGGGATAATGCATCCGCTACCACATTCTCTTTTACAGCCACATGCCTAACTACCAGGCTATAAGGCTGCAAGACTAAATTCCATCGGAACACTCTGGAGCTTGTTACCCGAAACTTTGCCAAAAATGCCGAGGGATTGTGGTCAGAATAGACAATGACCGGACCACCCACACTGGAAACACATTTCAAAATGTTGGACTGCTAAGACGAAGGCTAAAGCCTCCTTCTCCACAGTAGAATAGGCTTTCTGATGGAAATTCAACTTCTTAAAGCAGTGTGCCACAGGTTTTTCTACTCTAGCCTCATCTGCCTGCAGAAGAACTGCCCCAACGCCAACATCACAAGCGTCCACTGCCAAAGCAAATGGCTGGCAAAAATCAGGAGCTTTCTACACCGGGTCACAGGACAAGATAGCCTTAACCTGATCCAAGGTTTCTTGACATTCCTGGGTCCAATTCCACTTGACATCCTTGCCCAACAGGGTAGTCAACGGAGCAGTAATGGCCGCAAAATTTGACACGAATCGACAATAAAATCCATGCATCCCTAGTACACGCATCAACTGACGTCAAGTGGTAGGTGTGGGGAGCTCCATAATCGCCTGCACCTTCGCCAACCGTGGCAGCACTGCCCCACACCCTACCAGGTGTCTGAGGTATGTGACCTGACTTCTCCCAAACTCACACCTTGGGAGATTGACTACAAACTGAGCAGACTCTAATCGGCCAAAGAGAGCCCCAAGATGGCCCAGATGACCCTGCCAGCTCTCACTATATATAACCACATCATTAATATAAGTTACCACATTATCCAAACCCAACATGACCAGGTTCATAAGGCGCTGAAAAGTCGCGGCGGCGTTTTTCATACCGAAAGGAAGAACCCGGCACCGGTATAAGGCATCATGCGTAACAAACGCAGAGACATCCCTGGCCCTTTCTGTTAATGGCACTTACCAATACCCTTTGAGCAGATTCAGTTTGGACACAAACTTAGCCTGCCCAATACGATCCATACAATCCTCAATTCGAGGAATAGGGTATGCGTCAGTCCTTGTCACAGCATTTAGCTTGCGGTAATCAAAGCACAAAGGCGAAGTACCATCATTCTTAGGGAATTAAGACAACCGGGGAACTCCATTCACCGACCCCTGGCTCTATGGCCCCAATCTCCAGTATGTAGTCAATCTCCTCACAAACCTTCTCCTTCTTATAAGTGGGCAAACGGTAAGGAGGTTGCTTTATAGGGGCTGCCCCACCGACATCCACATCATGCTCAACTAGAGAGAGTAACCCCAGCCTATCACGAAACAAGGATGAGCAGCCACCAGGGTGATCAAATCCTGGGCCTGAGCCTCTGACAAATGCGTCAGCTGATCAGGGAGCTGCTCACATGCTCGAGAGTAGTCCAACCTATCACACACTGGTTCTGGTGCTGAACACCCCCCTTTGCTCTCACTGGGTGAAGGAGCCACTGCAATACACGCAACGGGATTGGCTGGATCACGCTCCACATACAACTTCAATAAGTTGATGTGACAAAGTCGCGTCTTCTGCCGCCGTTCTACACCATGCATTGGAGGGATACATTAATGAATTTAGAGTGGAGAAGGTCAAGGAAAAGTTTAAATTAGAAGCTAAAATTTTCAGTTCTCAGTCTCCAACGCAGTCAACCGCATCTCGTTTCCGTCACCCGCTCACACAACAAGATAGAAGATTAGCATTGTTCGTGCACTGCAGGGTAATAAATTTAATTTACATATTATTATTGCTACTGAATTTAAGAAATCTACCCTTACGTGACTGAACTCCTAAGTAAATTAGGTGACATGGTGAACAACGCAGCCAAGAGCTCACGTTAAGCCAACGTCTGTCAGCACTGAAGTTAGCCATAGAGTTTACTAACTTTAGCTAATGTTAGCTAACGTAGCGATGTAAAAGATAACTTTACATTAATCTCCAGCGAAGTGACAAGATATTGCCTTAAACACGATGTTGACTTAGCTTGGAACAAATGTAGACATCCTTCTTTACCTTTGTTAGCTACGTTAAGATGATAGTGGGGTCTTCCACAAAGCTTTATCCAGAGGAGACACTTCTCTCGGTTATGATGTGGCTTTGGGAAAGGTATAAAATACACCCCATTGCCCAGCCTCTCGGGATACCTCGTATCAGAGTTACATTTACCCCAAACACAGCGTTTGACCATTTTTTTAACTTAGAAACATTTTAAAACCCCATTAAAGGGAATGATTCGGAGTTTCCATAATGCATTTCAATGGAAGTTCAGGCTCAGAACGTCCGAGTATATGGAGAGAGAATACGCACTGTGATTGGCTCATCGCATTTGAGGGCGAGGCTTAGCCATAGGTCAATTGTGTACGGTAAATTGTTAGTCGTGTTTCTGTTACTTGAATATTAGGCCAAGAATAAAATGATAATTGTTTTGTTTAAATGTTTCCCAATTGATAAAAAATAAAAAAAATTACTTTGTGCTTTTATATGTTTGTTCAGTGTATGTTACGAACTATCCTCACTTTTCAGTAGCTTGCGAATTAAATAAAATTTTTCTGAACACTTTGAAATTTCCACCACGTAAAAATTGCTCCTGCGAACACTAAAGAACTGCTGCGTAAACTGTGAATAAGTAGCCTCACATTATCCTCAGACTCTGATAACCCGCCTAGAATTTTAAAAATCAATTTACGTGGTGCGTTATTCATCAAAAATACCCCTGTGAGACCGATGCTTTATGCATTTAGCCTGTCGGTGATATTCTGCCTGGCTACCTCCCTCGCCCTGTTGATGGCAGCAGTGTTCCCTTTCCTTGTGACAATTTCCCGATAATCCTCATAAACCTCCATAAGGAGGGTTTGCTCCGCTGAGGAGAACACCTCTGCTTGTTCCTTTTCCCTTGCTTTGAGCCATTTTGCGACAATTTCGAACTTGCCAAGTGTGGGCTTTTCATTTTCCCTGGGCACATGCATGAACTGCAGCTTAACAAATGAGGGTCAAATTAGCGTCACTTGGATCCAGCTGATTTCACTTGATGGAACGGGTTGGGGCTGGATTTGGAGTTGGTGTTAACTGAAGCCTCAAGATTACACCTTAGTCTGGATGTTCTTCGCTACGTTGATGGACACCCCCCCCGGACCTTACCCCGATTGAGCAAATCTGTTGTAACATCGAAATAATCTTATTTGGAATGAGCTTCAAACCATATGGAATGGTTTAGCGAGAGGGAAATAAAAAATCTGAGAAAACCATACCTGAAAGATTAAATGCTGTAATCAAAGAAAAGGGTAGCCACAATTGATATTGCCTTTTTAACTCAAAAAGGCATTATTTTTGTTTTTACTTCATGTTATGTTTACTTATTTTCATCTACAGTTGTGTCAAAAAAATAGCAGTACATCAATAACCTGATGAACCACTGTCATTAGTAGTAGTGATATTTCTGCATGGCAAATAATTTACTTGTAGACGAAGTAGTGTAATCGAAAAACAACAGACCCAAATGTCATGACTTGCACACTGCTTGCCTTGTTCTGAGTAATTGACTCATTCATTGGGGCATGTTCAAAATAATAGCAGTGAGGAGCTTAACTAGAGAATTCATTCATTCTGTGAAGAAACAGCTGTCATTATTTTGATATCTTGCTGCAAAACCGAACTAAACCATAAATTCATGAAAATTTAGATAGTAGTCCAGTATTCTGTATTGTAACGTGAAGTACCATGTCAATCAAACAGCATAGGTCTCTATGGCACTGATTAGCAAATAACACTTAAAAACACCAGCCCATAGAGTCATAAACAGGCAGATATAATACCAAAGAGAAATATCAGCTTCTGTCAAAATTTTTAAATGCTGAAGTGAATCAACCATTCTATTCTACATTGAGAGACCACTTTCTTGCTTCAGGAACCTTACATATTTGTATCTGCCGCGTAATCCTTATATTAAATCAGCCATCTTTTTGAAGTTCATGACTTGTATCAAAGGTATAGTTCTGACTGACTTTTATAACATTGATGGCTTCTTTCTTCAAAATAGACAGCAAAATATTCCTAGGATGGGTTTCTTTAGCATTTTTGCTTCACAATATATTATGTAGCATAAGCCATAATGAACTAACCATTTCAAAGCAGTTTTAAGAAGTACATTTTTTCTTTTTCCAAACAAATATATAAGGTTTTGATATAGATTATTAAGCAGCATCAAAGTGTGGTTTGTGATTTTACATGACTTCTTTTAAACTTGTTCATTCAAATATTAAAGTTAGGAAGTTAAAATGGCTGATATCTCAAAATGTTTTTGGTGTGGGTTGGTTCAGTCTGGCTGTAAGGCAATCACTTTTCCTTCATTAAGGAAGAAGGGAAGCAAATGTTTCACACATTTTTATAAAATATATTTCCTTCAGAATTGCAAAGTAAAATGGGCTGCACCAAACATTGTTCGGAGGACCAACATAATTTGATTAAAAAGTTGATTGGAGAGGGGAAAATGTATTTAAAAAGTGCAGCAAATTATTGTTCCATACCATTCAGTCCGTCACAGGACATTTTAAGATAAGTAGGAACAAAAGCACGCAGAGAGAGAATCCAAAGCCCAATAATATACAAAAATATAAAATGGTATTGTATAAATACACCAAATCGCAGAGACTACAAAAAAACCTAATGCTGTGGCAAAACTGTAGCGTCTCCAATATTAATATCAGACAAAGATAACCCAAGTAAATACAAAATGCAGTTTAAATGATGATTTCATTTATTAAGACTAAAAAGCTATCCAAACCTACCTGGCCCATGTGAAAAAGCAATTGCCCCCCCCCATTAAATCAGAAATTAACTGGGATTAGCCACATTTTTTTAGTTCAATTTCACTAACCACACCCAGGCCTGATTACAGCCAGACCTGCTGAATCAAGAAATCACTTAAATAGAACCTGTCTGACAAAGTGAAGATCTCAAAAAGCAACACATCATGCTGCGATCTACAGAAATTCAAGAACAGTTGAGAAACAAAGTCATTGACACCTATCAGTCTGGAAAAGGTTACAAAGCCATTTCTAAGGCTTTGGGACTCCAGCGAACCACCGTGAGAGCCATTATCCACAAATGGAGAAAACTTGGAACAGTGGTAAACCTTCCAAGGAGTGGCTGGCTACCAAAATTACTCCAAGAGCGCACTGACGACTCATCTTGCAGGTCACAAAAGAACCGAGAACAACATCTAAAAAACTGCACTTGCCTCCGTTAAGTCAGTGTTCATGATTGAACAATTAGAGAAAGACTGGGGAAAAATGGCATCCATGGATGAGTTCCAAGGTGAAAAACCACTGCTGATCAAAAAAGAACACAAAGGCTCATCTCACATTTGCCAAAAAAACATCTTGATGATCCCCAAGACTTTTGGGGAAAATATTCTGTGGACTGACGAGGCAAAAGTTTAACTTTTTG
Organism: Gymnothorax javanicus; assembly: GCA_029692085.1. Taxonomy (NCBI): domain Eukaryota; kingdom Metazoa; phylum Chordata; class Actinopteri; order Anguilliformes; family Muraenidae; genus Gymnothorax; species Gymnothorax javanicus. The sequence continues at coordinate 52,517,639 of CM056198.1, read as the reverse complement.
GAAGGTGTGCATCCCGTTACATCTGGCGTAAAACTAATACAGCATGTCATTAAAAGAACATCATTCTGGCGCGGTCACGTTTGTCTAGAGATATGATTTAACTTATAAAAGAAGGCAGGCTGGCCTGGCATGGTGAATCTGGAAGGAAAGCCGGGACTTGCCTCCCCCTCACGACGGCTCCGTAATGTTCCAAGGCCCGCTCAAGCTGCCGCTCCACCGGCAAATAGCTCCGCGTCGTTCGGTTCTTTGGTTCAGCGTAGTGAGTTACGTACTAAAAGCATGGCAGTATTATGGGTGACGATTTAAAATAAAGCAAGCCCACATGGTCAGAAAACGAGAGATTGGGGAAGGTCTCCTGTACTTCAGGGCTCCGGCATATAGCAAGATCCACCTTTGATCTTGGCCAATTTAAAAGGGACCTCCCATGACCAACCGCTGCCCAATCAGGACGCAAGGCATCGTCCTGATTTCCCCAACCAGTCACCAATCACAGTGCACAGCCGCCATGCCACTAAATGTGTGTTACCTATATCTATATTTTACTATTAACAGAAGAGCTATTGATGTTTGTGTTATTATGCCTCGTTCCCGGATCCGAGGGCATAACAGTCCTCCCCCCCTCAAGAAAGAAAAAAAAAAAACAAAAAAAAAATTTTTTAACCCACATTTTTTTTTTCCTTTTCTAATCCCAATGAAATTAAGAAAGAAGAATCGCGGAGTACATCATAAAAACTTGATTTGCATTAACACTAACTGAATCAATCCATCAATAAATAAATATTCTTCTCTCAAAATTGGCCTATTAAATATTAGATCCTTGAACTCTAATGCAGCTCTTGTAAACGAATTAATCTCTGATTGTTCTCTTGATGTACTGTGTCTCACAGAAACATGGTTGAGACCAGATGAAAACTTTTCTTTGAATGAAGCCTCTCCACCTGGTTTTATATACACTCAAAACCCCCGCCTGGGCCGGAGAGGTGGAGGTGTTGCTGCTATTTATAGTGACTCCATTCACTCAGTGCCAAAACTACAGTATCACTTTGATACATTTGAGGTTCTAGTGATGAATTTTTCAGTGCTGGATGCAGGTGTGAGCCCTGTCTCTGATCGGCCTTTAGCCCTGGTGACAGCCTACAGGCCCCTGGCCTTTTATTCAAGATTTTTTTCAGAATTCATTTCAGACCTAGTTTTTAAGCTATGATAGAATAGTTATATTGGGCGACTTGAGAGGGCAGATGATTCTCTAACATCAGCCTTCACTAACATTTTGGAGTCAGTCGGCTTGCTCAGAGTGTTGTTGGCCCAACTCATTTTCATGGTCATACTTTAGACCTGATCTTAAGCTTTGGCATTAACATTGGGCAGGTCAAGATTCATTCACATAATCCCAGTTTGTCTCACCATTTTCTTATCACATTCTGTTTACAATTGACCTACCCTGTATTATTAGAAACTAGGATGTACACTGGTCATACTTGTACTGCAACAACTTCTACAAAATTCATTGAGGTTTCCCCATCTTATTTTGAGCATCCAGTCAGCCCCCTCTGTATTGACGATACGTCAGAAAAGTTTGCTGATGCTCTCCGTAGTACCCTTAATGTTGTCGCGCCAGTGAAATATAAAAAGGTTACTCAGAAGAAGAGGCCAGCCGCATGGTACACTGACCAGACAAGGACTCTAAAGCAAAAATCTCGTCAACTAGAACGCAAATGGCGCACCACTAAACTCCAGGTATTCCATGGTGCTTGGAAAGAGAGCCTTGTTGCATATAAGCATGCTCTCTTCTGTGCAAGGTCCTGTTATTTTGCAAATCTCATACAGGAAAACAAAAATAATTCTCGATTTTTGTTCAAAACCGTGGGCTGCTAACTAACAATCATGCTGCAAATAACCCTCAAATTCCAGTCTCTTGCAGCAGTGATGATTTTTTAAAATTTCTTTAGTGGCAAAATTATTGGAATTAGAGAGATCACTGCTTCCCTACCAGTTTGCAATGGCGTTTCTGATGATATGGAGTCTTCTACAATACCCAAAGACCAGTTTGAATCCTTTCTCCTATATCTCTGAGCAAACTAGCCAAATTATTTGCTACTTCCAAATCATCTACTTGTATCTTGGATCCCATCCCCACAAAGTTAATGAAGGAGCTCCTGCCCATCCTTGATGGTCCAATTCTTCACATAATAAATTCTTCTCTGATTTCAGGTTTTGTTCCCACTTCATTTAAAATGGCAGAAATCAAGCCGCTGCTTAAAAAACCAAATTTGGATCCCACAGTCCCAGCCAATTATAGGCCAATCTCAAACTTCCCATTTTTATTTAAGATCCTTGAAAAATGTGTCGCCCAACAGCTCTCTTCTTTCCTGTAAACTAACGAGGTATTTGACAGTTTTAAGTCTGCCTATAGAAAGCATCATAGCACTGAAACAGCTATCACTGTTGTAGTAAATGATCTACTTCTCTCCATGGATAGTGGCCGCATCTCTGTTCTCGTCCTTTAGATTTAAGCGCCGCCTTTGATACTGTAGACCACCATATTCTTCTTCGGAGGTTAGAAAAATTAGTTGGTATTTCTGGACTTGCCCTTTCGTGATTTAAGTCTTATCTGTCTGATAGATCTCAGTTCGTCCGGGTAAATAACAAATGTTCAGAGTATTCCAAGGTAAACTTTGGAATACCTCCGGGATCTGTTCTGGGCCCTTTGCTTTTTTCTCTATACATGCTTCCTCTTGGAAATATCATAAGTAGACTTGATGTTAAATACCATTGTTATGCAGACGACACGCAGCTCTATATATCCTTTAAGTCGGGGGAACATGATCCGGTTACTAGATTAGAGATGTGTCTTAAAGCTGTTAAAGCTTGTATGACGCAAAATTTTCTTTCACTAAACCCAGATAAGACTGAAATATTGGTACTGGGCTCCAAATCTCTTAGAGACTCATTCATTAAGTTTTCTCTTAAATTAGATGGCCTCTCTGTTTCTGCCAAAGCTGTTGTTAAAAACCATGGCGTGACCCTTGATTCAGAACTCTCTTTCCAGGCTCACATCAGCAATATCATTCAAGTGGCTTTTTTCCATCTTCGCAACATATCTAAATTCAGAAAAATGTTGTCCCTTCAGGACGCTGAAAAAATGGTTCACGCATTTGTGTCCTCTCGGGTGGACTATGTCTTACTGTCTGGTTGCACTAGCTCGGCCCTGAAACGCCTTCAATTAGTGCAGAATGCTGCAGATAGGGTTCTGACTTGGACTAAGAAATATGATCACATTAGCCCGGTGCTCAAAAATCTTCATTGGCTGCCTGTAAAATTCAGAATTGAGTACAAAATACTACTACTAACTTACAAAGCTTTAAATGACTAGGCCCCAGAATATCTTCGCAGTCTTCTCATTCCATACTCCCTGCCAAGATTACTTCGTTCACAAGGTGCTGAACACTTGAAAATTCCAAATATATCTAGAATTACAATTGGAGGCAGAGCATTCTCTTACAAAGCGCCAATTTTATTGAACAATCTCCCAAGACAAATTTGGGCTTCAGACACACTCTCGGTCTTCAAGAGTAGGCTGAAAACTTATCTTTTTAGTCAAGCCTATGATTAGTTCATGATTAGTTATGTATAAACATTTATTTGGCTCTGGTGGGACTGACTACAACCTTGTTTTATGATAGGTTCACAAGATATTTAAAGCCAGTGTTAAGTAAATCCATGTGGAACCCGTGGCACTGAGCATACATTAACGGTGCCAGTGGGGCTTGCTACAGCCTTAGTCACCGAGGAGGTCCATATGGTACTGGTGGTAGTGTTAAGCAAATCCATGTGGAACCCGTGGCACTGAGCATGCACTAACGGTGCCAGTGGGGCTAGCCACAGCCTTAGTCACCAGTGAGGTCCATATGGTACTGGTGGTAGTGTTAAACAAATCCATGTGGAACCCGTGGCACTGAGCATACATTAACGGTGCCAGTGGGGCTTGCTACAGCCTTAGTCACCGGGGAGGTCCATATGGTACTGGTGGTAGTGTTAAGCAAATCCATGTGGAACCGGTGGCACTGAGCATGCATTAACGGTGCCAGTGGAGCTTGCTACAGCCTTAGTCAGCGGGAAGGTCCATATGGTACTAGTGTTAAGAAAAAGTGATCTTGCAGCCTGGTGTAAGTGTAGGGCCTCTGTGCTGCAGGAAGTGGATGGAGGGGTGTTTCCTGACCAGTTGCTCCTAAATCTTTACTTGGCACATGACACAGGACTGTATTTTTATTAATATGCAGTAGTTTTATCCAGTGCCTCACCCCCCTTTTTTCTGTCTCTTTCCGCGGATCTTTTTCATCCACAACCCTGAGTCCTGGACCGTCCAAGCCCTGTCCCTCACCATGAGCACTGGCTGCTGCTGTCCTGCTGTCCTGATCCGGTTCTGGTCCAGTTCTGCATCATCCTCGGCATGCCACTTCCTGGAGCTACCGCTGCCACTGTTTAGACGGACTTCAATGGAACTCTGTTGCCATTTTATTCTATGATTACTTTATTTTGTTATTAATTAGCTAGCCCGCGGAGGATGGGCTTCCCCACTATAGCCGGGTTCCTCCTGAGATTTCTTCCCACTGGGGAGTTTTTTTCTCACCACTGTTTGAGGATTTTTCTCCCAACTGGGAGTTTTTTGCCTCATTTGCTGTAGTGGGGAATAGGCCGGGCACTGCCCTTTCATTTACTGAATCTCTCACTGTAAAGCGTCTTTTTTGAGAGTCTATCTGTGAAAAGCGCTATTCAAATAAATTGAATTGAATAAATTGAATTGAATTGAATTAATCCTTATAAACATATGTAAGGATTTTACTAAATACATGCCCCCCTTTTCTGTATATATATATATATATATATATATATATGATATATTTCACAATCACATCTAAAACCTAGAAACATGCACCCAAAACAAAGCACTATAGGTTTAAGCCTAGCTAAAATCACGGCAAGGCAATTGTCACCATCCTAGGGAGTCTAAATAGGCTATAAGCCCCAAGTTCCACTCTAACTGTGGCCTAGAGAGTCTGCACTCAACCCAGACCACACAGAGGGAAGACTAGAAAACATTACCCCAAGAAGAGGAGCTCAACACCACACCCTTCAAAGAGGTCTCAAAACAGTCAGAGGCGGGATAATGCATCCGCTACCACATTCTCTTTTACAGCCACATGCCTAACTACCAGGCTATAAGGCTGCAAGACTAAATTCCATCGGAACACTCTGGAGCTTGTTACCCGAAACTTTGCCAAAAATGCCGAGGGATTGTGGTCAGAATAGACAATGACCGGACCACCCACACTGGAAACACATTTCAAAATGTTGGACTGCTAAGACTAAGGCTAAAGCCTCTTTCTCCACAGTAGAATAGGCTTTCTGATGGAAATTCAACTTCTTAAAGAAGTGTGCCACAGGTTTTTCTACTCCAGCCTCATCTGCCTGCAGAAGAACTGCCCCAACGCCAACATCACAAGCGTCCACTGCCAAAGCAAATGGCTGGCAAAAATCAGGAGCTTTCTACACCGGGTCACAGGACAAGATAGCCTTAACCCGATCCAAGGCTTCTTGACATTCCTGGGTCCAATTCCACTTGACATCCTTGCCCAACAGGGTAGTCAACGGAGCAGTAATGGCCGCAAAATTTGACACGAATCGACAATAAAATCCATGCATCCATAGTACACGCATCAACTGACGTCAAGTGGTAGGTGTGGGGAGCTCCATAATTGCCTGCACCTTCGCCAACCGTGGCAGCACTGCCCTACACCCTACCAGGTGTCTGAGGTATGTGACCTGACTTCTCCCAAACTCACACCTTGGGAGATTGACTACAAACTGAGCAGACTCTAATCGGCCAAAGAGAGCCCCAAGATGGCCCAGATGACCCTGCCAGCTCTCACTATATATAACCACATCATTAATATAAGTTACCACATTATCCAAACCCAACATGACCAGGTTCATAAGGCGCTGAAAAGTCGCGGCGGCGTTTTTCATACCGAAAGGAAGAACCCGGCACCGGTATAATGCATCAAGCGTAACAAACGCAGAGACATCCCTGGCCCTTTCTGTTAATGGCACTTACCAATACCCTTTGAACAGATCCAGTTTGGACACGAACTTAGCCTGCCCAATACGATCAATACAATCCTCAATTCGAGGAATAGGGTATGCGTCAGTCCTTGTCACAGCATTTACCCTGCGGTAATCAAAGCACAAACGCGAAGTACCATCATTCTTAGGGAATTAAGACAACCGGGGAACTCCATTCACCGACCCCTGGCTCTATGGCCCCAATCTCCAGTATGTAGTCAATCTCCTCACAAACCTTCTCCTTATAAGTGGGCAAACGGTAAGGAGGTTGCTTTATAGGGGCTGCCCCACCGACATCCACATCATGCTCAACTAGAGAGAGTAACCCCAGCCTATCACGAAACAAGGATGAGCAGCCACCAGGGTGATCAAATCCTGGGCCTGAGCCTCTGACAAATGCGTCAGCTGATCAGGGAGCTGCTCACATGCTCGAGAGTAGTCCAACCTATCACACACTGGTTCTGGTGCTGAACACCCCCCTTTGCTCTCACTGGGTGAAGGAGCCACTGCAATACACGCAACGGGATTGGCCGGATCACGCTCCACATACAACTTCAATAAGTTGATGTGACAAAGTCGCGTCTTCTGCCGCCGTTCTAGTGTGCTAATGATGTAATTGCAGGTTCCAACCTTCCGAACCACAGTATAGGGCCCACTAAAACGTGTCCCAAGCCTTTCCTTACTAACTGGGGTAATAACAAGGACCTTGTCCCCAGGAGCAAAAGAGCGTTGTACTGCCTTATGGTCATAACGCCTTTTCATTCGTTCCTTAGCCCCCTCTAAATTCTGGGCGGCCACCTTCCAGGCTGCACTCAACCGATCGTGAAAGGTAGAGACATACTGCAAAGTATCACTTTGTAAGTGGCTCCAGGAGTCACTCCCGCATAAGGCTTAGCGGACTCCAAACTTTATGCCTATAAACCAATTCAAAGGGACTAAACCCAGTGGATTCATTCACAGTATCACAGATGGCAAAAAAAAGAAAAGGTATTGCTACATCCCAGTCCTTAGGGCAATCCACAAAAAAAGTACGCATCATTGACTTTAATGTCTGATGACACCTTTCAAGGGCCCCCTGGGACTCAGGGTAGTAAGCAGAGGACAATACCTGAGTGATGCCCAGCTCACACATAATACTCTGGAACATTCCAGAGGTAAAATTAGTTCCACGATCAGATTGAACCTCCTCAGGGAGCCCAAACCTTGAAAAAAATTGCAGTAACGCCTCAAAGACCACAGGGGCATGAATACTACGCACTGGCACTGCCTCGGGGAAACGTTGGGCAACGTCAATAATGGTCAGTAAATACTCATTATCCTTCATGGTTTTGGGAAGAGGACCAACACAGTCAATAATTACGCGAGAAAATGGGGCCTCCTCCACTGGTGTAGGCTGCAATGGAGCAAGCGGGAGAGAGTGACCAGCCTTACCTGCTATCTGGCGGGCATGGCAAGAACGACAAAAATTAACCACATCACGGCCAACCGTGGGCCAATAAAAATGTTTTAGGAGGCAGGCCAGGGTCTTCTTCACCCCCAAATGGCCAGCAAAAGGGGTCTTGTGCACCAACCACAACACCTCACCACGAAAGCTGGAAGGAACTACAATTTGCACATGAACCCACCAATCTTCATCAGCCGGGCGATGTACAGGCCGTCACTCGTGCATTAAAATACTTTTGTCCACAAAGTCCCCTACAGCAATGCTCTCACTCTCTTCCAACGTCACAGCTCGCTTCCACAGGGGAGCCAGCGAGGTATCCTGGCTTTGCTCTTTGATCAAAACCTCCCTAGAACAATGTGTGGCATCTGCCTCCTGAGAGAAAGAGAGACCCGAACTTTTAGCAGCAGAGGTCCCTTCCTCGCTCACAATTTGGACAAAAACTGTGTCAGCCAAACTAATGGGCTCCTCTTCCCCTCTACTAATTGGGACAGAGAGCACCTCATCTACAGGAATCAATGCCTCATGAGCTTGGGCTTTGGCTTTATGTGCCTGAGCATGTGTAACCACACATGCTGTTAACACTTCTGGATGTTCCCATTCTAACTCCAGTGTTTCTGGGACTTCCAGGGGAGCAGAGACTACCACCGGTGTCACGCACACTTCAGACCCCGCCAAGTCATTGCCCAACAATAGGCTAATGCCAGGCGCAGGTAGTGAAGGCACCACCCCAACGGTCACTGGCCCCGTAACCACATTAGATTTTAAATAAACTGTGTGCAATGGAATGCAATTATGCTGCCCTCCATAACCTTTAATGAGTGCCGACCAGGAAGAACCCTCACTAGGCAGCTCAACCACTCCTTCCAACAAAAGGGATTGTGCAGCACCAGTATCCCACAAAATGGTAAGGGGCACTTCCTCTCCACCCGGGACCACAGATACATTCCCAACAGAAGTAAAAGGCTGATAACTCAGTGGGGGCATCTCCCTGGGACCATTCCAGCCCGTTTCTGTCTCGCCCTTCGTCAAGGAGGCCACCAACGCAACCACTTTAGCTCGGCTCTCCAGCTGGGAGCGCTGGGGACACTGGGTTTCCACATGGCAAGGCCGTCGGCAACCATGGCATATAATGTCACGTTCCCTTTTAAGCTGAGAACAACGGGGCTTAATGTGACCAGGTTCCCGACAATGGTGACAAACCACAGCAGATGTAGGCTTCTCCCCTCCAGGCTGTAAAGCACCAGATGCCTTACCACCAGGAAGGAGGCCCTTACCAGAGCTCTGTCTACTCTGGCCATGGTCAGCGCACCCACTACCTTGGCGGGCTAAACCCACTGACCCACCGTGGATGACCTCATAAGCATCTGCCACTTGAGCTACCTCCAGAAGAGTAGAGACCTTCTGCTCACCAAGATAGATTTCAATCGCTCGAGGCATATTGTTCTTAAATTGCTCCAACAGCATGAGCTCTTTCAATTGTACGAAATCGTAAGTCTTGGTGGACTTAAGCCAACACTCACATGCCACCCCTAATTTTCGAGACAAATCCAAATAAGACTCCCCGTCCCGCCGTTTCATGGTACGGAACCGCTGCCAGTAGGCCTCAGGGACACCGCCATATGCAGTCAAGACTGCTGTTTTTAAGGAATCATACTCCAAGCCCATGCGCGGATCCAGAGCAGCAAAAGCAACCTGGGCCTTACCCTTTAAAACACTCTGCACCAATAATGACCACTTGGCTTCAGGCCAGTCATATTCACGAGCGACCACCTCAAAAGCGTCAAAAAAGGTATCAACATCTTCCTCAGAAAACTTAGGCATGAGAGATATAGCAGATCGTAGGTCAAAACAAGGCTCCAAGGAAGGAACCCCCTCAAACTGAGCCAGCCGCTCCTGCGACTCACGCTCGTCTCTCTCTGCCCGAAGTGCATTTTCCCTCTCCTCATCTGCCCACAACTCTTCCAACTCCAGTGTGGCAACAATAAGTTTAGCTAGAGAAGGTTTCAGTATACCCTCCAGTACCTCCACCTCTTGCGCCGTCGCCAACTGTAACAACTGGTCTTTAGTGAGCTGCCGGAATTTGCGACGGGAAGGCAATGCCATCTCCACAACAGACTGTTCCATCCCGTCCAGTCCGTCACAGGACATTTAAGATAAGTAGGAACAACCGCCCGCAGAGAGGAATCCAAAGCCCAATAATACACAAAAATATATAATGGTATTGTATAAATACACCGAATCGCAGAGACTACAAAAAAACCTAATGCTGTGGCAAAACTGTAGTGCCTCCAATAGGCTACCACTAGTCTTATATTGCCAACCAACAAGAGAATCCAAAGGGTGCATATACATAAACACTCCAAAACATGGGCATGCTGCGAAAAGAAAATGCCCAAAATATTATGCGGAGGGCCAATTACGCGTCGATTAGAGTGTTGACAACACCCGAAGAGGAGATGCATCTCAACTCTTACACGCGTTTTAAAACACGGTTGCTATATGACAAACAGCAGCCCAAACAAGAGAAATACACAAGCTTATGCCTAATCTACCCAATCCTTCCAAACCAATCATTAAATTTCAAGGCTAGCTAAATAGCAAACACTCACAAACGCTAACAAAATTGGCAACGCGCTGATGGAACACAACGCCAATTTACCCCACAGAAAAAATACATTCCCTCCCATACATTAGCCTGAGGGCTCAACTACCTCCCCAAAGAGGCAAGCTACTGCGACTCCATCCACCTGCAGCCAACTTCACGCGTTAATTAACCGAGGCTATCAACCACCCATTTACTTGTCAACCCTGCATTACTAATTATCAACACAATTATGGTTAAATTTAACTACCATGTTAACTAAACAGAGCGACACGGAAAAACTTGCGGAAATGTACTCCTAGCCAAACCTAACTCCCAAAGTTGTTATGTGCCCAAAATCGCAAGCCCACTACACAGTGACCAGCTAAATTGAATAACTAATTAGTTCACCACTCACGTCACCACTTGACGCGCAGAGCTAAATTAGCTTAAATACACAAAAGGACCCTAACTGTTTGGCTAACAACTTAACCCAACAGTTTGATATTCAGCTCACAGACTAAGCTCCCAATTGTTGCGGTCACGTTTGTCTAGGGATATGATTTCACTTATAAAAGAAGGCAGGCTGGCCTGGACTGGTGAATCTGGATGAAAAGCCAGGACTTACCTCCCCTCACGACAGCTCCATAACATTCCAAGGCCCGCTCAAGCTGCCGCTCCACCGGCGAATAGCTCCGCATTGTTCGGTTCTTTGGTTCAGTGTAGTGAGTTATGTACTAAAAGCACAGCAGTATGTTGGTTGACGATTTAAAATAAAGCAAGCCCGCATGGTCAGAAAACGAGAGATTGGGGAAGGTCTCCTGTACTTCAGTGCTCCGGCATATAGCAAGATCCACCTTTGATCTTGGTCAATTTAAAAGGGACGCCCCTCCCATGACCAACCGCTGCCCAATCAGGACACAAGGCATCGTCCCGATTTCCCCAACCAGTCACCAATCACAGCGCACAGCCGCCATGCCACTAAATGTGTGTTACCTATATCTACATTTTACTATTAACAGAGGAGCTATTAATGTTTGTGTTATTATACCTCGTTCCCGAATCTGTGGGCATAACAATACCAACAGTCAAACATGGTGGTGGTAGTGTGATGGTATGGGGCTGCTTTGCTGCTTCAGGACCTGGACAACTTACCATAACTGATGGAACCATGAATTCTGCTCTCTACCAGAAAATCCTGTAGGAGAATGTCTGACCATCAGTTTGTGACCTCAAGCTCAACCGCACTTGGGTTATGCAGCAGGACAATGATTCAAAACACACCAGCAAGTCCACCTCTGAACGGCTTAAAAAAAAAAAAATGAAGGTTTTGGACTGGCCCAATCAAAGTCCGGATTTAAATCTGATTGAGATGCTGTGACATGACCTTAAACAGGCCGTTCATGCTCGAAAACCCTCCAATGTGGCTGAATTAAAACAATTCTGCAAAGAAGAGCGGGCCAAAATTCCTCCACAGTGATGTGAAAGACTCATTGCCAGTTATCACAAACGCTTGACTGCAGCAGTTGTCGCCGAGGGTGGCACGACCACTTATTAGGTTATCTTTGTCTAATAGTAAAATTTGTTTGGTGATCTGAAACATTTAAGTGGACAAATATGCAAAAAAATAAGAAATCAGGAATGGGGCAAATACTTTTTCACAGCACTGTATATGCGCGAATCACATCCCAATATGTTGAGCTTCCTGATAAGAGCCAAGTTAATGACTAATGCAGCTCATGCTGGCTATAAAAAGATAGGATTCCCCACCACATCCCCCATATCTGCTTTAATGCTAGTGTCCCTTTGACATGTGCAATGCAGCAGAAGATTCCTGTAGGGAGAAGGAAGGAAATTTGACTGCTCTGGTGCTTCAGGACAAGCAATCCAAGGGAATGACAATAAGAGCTGTTACTACTTTTTGGCCACAGCTCTACTCTTTCAGTACATGCATTTGCAAGAAGGAGGGCAACAAATGTGCTTGTGTCGTGGTAAAAGCATGGGTCATACTTGAACTTTATTTTGCAGATTCTGCCTATCACTCAAATTTCCTTCCCTGCAAACTGTCACACTTGCACGGTGACCGGCCACATTCCAGTAAGTCAGATAAAATATTCTTACTCACACCGATGGAATGGTATGGAAAATGCAGGTAAAAACAGAATGCAGTGATTTCTAAATGGACTTGTATTTCCTTGCAGACAGAATGAAGATGGGGTATTTAACATTTCGTGAGCCTAAGTTAATTTCATTTGTAAACACACATCCATTCATTCAGGCCAACAACACATTCCAATAGAAAAGTTGGAATAGGTGCAGTTCAGAACTAGTAATGAGGTAGAAAATTTGATTTATGTCATTTGAAACAGCAGATGTCGGCAGGAGATTGTAATCTAGACACTCGGGGAGCATCAAATCGCTCGCCTTTTAATATTTCTAAAATCCTGGATTTCTATGAATGAAGACACTCAGAAGACAACTGCCATCTCCCAGTGTAGGTAAATTCAAGTACTTGACTAATTGTTGTAGCTGTATGAAAAGCAAGAAACATAACCATGTTAGAACGGAAGCATCTTAAGTCAAGAGCTGATGAAAAAAGATTTTCTGAGTGAAATCATATAGCAATATGCATAATCCAGATGTGATTCAAACAATACAATCGTTTTTAAAAAGTTTTAAAAAGTTTGACCAAAACTTAAGGAGTTGATTTTGAAACGAAACTACCTTTCGGGATGGATGGACGGACAGGAGGACAGACATTGCTATGACATAATTCCCCTTCGGTCTTTGACTAGCAGGGGATAAAAATGAAAATTTTGGATTGGTTGTGTTGCTATAGGGAAGGACATAGGGTCACCAACATCACATCTATACACTTGGAACAATCACAGATTGTTTAACATGATTCCCATCAAAGCCATCTGCATTTGAAAACATAAAGTTTCGTAAAGTGATGACACTAATTCCTGCTCTATCCACCGCAAATGTTGAAAACAGATCCAACAAGACTCCCATTAAAGCTGTTCAAGTTATTGCAATTAAATTAAAAATTAAATTTTGCCCTGATGGTAGCACTACAGGACAGGTCATAGCGTAACAGTAAACAAAAGGGTCCATACTCTGTGCATCAGGAATGGTAAGAAAAAGTTTCATATGACTCTTATGACAACAGTTATCGGTATCACGCCAACGCAAAGGATCTGTGGTGGCAGCATCCAAACTGAATCCATAATATCCCTGAAAACGTTTGGGGATATAATTATCTTATGTACTACATATGCATCTCCATAGTACAAGTCCTGAGCTGTGAATGAGTCAGGTATTCTTTTGCATTTTGAAGCATAAAACATGGACTGGAACAAGAACGATTAATTTTGTAGGCTCTATGAGGTATGTCAATTTTTATCTCTAATGAATGTATGTCAAATAATGTCACTAATGGACGAACAACACAGTGTCCAAATTGTTGAACGTGCACACCTACAGGCATTAAAACAGTGATCAGATAAAGGGGAGAAAATTGATCAGCATTTTTTGTTAATCATTATATCAATTGATGAGCACATGCAAAAAATCATTAGCAAAAACTAGAAAACACTTAATCAGATTTTAAATGACAAAAAGGTTTCTCTATTCTTTTCTAATGACAAATGACAAATTACAATTACAAGAGAAATGCAACTCGACTGAAACAAAACATTTCACAAAGCAAAACAAACAAAGCAATTTCCAAAAGGCACCAATTTCTCCCCTGAACAATGTTAAACAGAACACTTCCGTTTCCCAGTGAGATTTCTGTAAACTACTTGTAACCTGCAGTACAGCTGTCCTTTCTATACCTTATTGTAGCATGATGCTGTTTAACACCTGATCAGTAATATGAAATGATTCTGCATAACAAATAGAAAGATAATCCATTCCAATTTAAAACCAGTTACACAAGGTACAACACAAGTGGTTAAGCACTGCCGCTAATACTAGGAATAGTGGCAGCCTGCGTGCTGGCTGTTTATCAGACTGTTCATGGTCTGAATCATGGGCATTCGTCGTGCATGTTTTGGGAGAGGTCGGTGGCGAACTTGAGATTCCAAAACCAAATGGCAACGGGAGAAGTTTGTCTCTGGCTGGCTGAAAACGATGTTCCTCGTTTGCTAACTTAACCTGCTGTTAATAGGCATGAACTTATTTGCTATGTTCTGCAGCACTTTAGTACATCTCAACAGTACTTTCAGATTTTTGGGACAATTAGCTACTCTGATACTTGGCTAGCTCAAGAGCAATCACTGTCAGCCAGCCAGCTAGCTTGTGAAGTTAGGGCAAAAACCAAATCACATAGCTTAAGTACAACAATGATTACAAAGATATCCCTCAACCAGCATCAGCTATGTAGGAAGATGACTGGCTTCATAATCTGAAGATTATACGTGATAGCAAACAATCAGGATAAAGCAGCTAAAACTAGCTATGAGATAACGTCTCAGTTCGAACTGTTCGTTCGCTCTTTGCTTAAAAGAAGCTGGTAATCAATGTTGAAAGATGTCATGTATGTGTGATGGTGTTGAAAGTGACAAACCAGAGTTGTAAAAACTTTTCCAATAGGCATCATAGCTACCATAGGTTCACTAGCTAACTAGCTGTACCAAAGTCATTGCTTTTGAACTAGCTAGCAAGCTGGCTAACACATCAAAAATCTGAAAGAGCAGTTGGGTCGCACAAAACTGCCAAGAAACCTCAGATAAGTTCATGCCTATTACAGCTAGCTAAGTTAGCAAAATTGGGGCAAAAACCAAATCATATTCCTTTAATATGATGATCATTTACAAAGATTTTCCTCAGTAAATGTTAGCTAGCTCGGTGACTATATCCAAAGAGCAACGAAACCTAATACGCAGTAGCTCACTTAGCAATCTAGCCATCATGACATTACCTGTAAGCCTCCCTAGTGCATGCATGCGCTCCTCAGAGGCTGATTTGTTGGTATGCAAATAAGGAACGTCGTTTTTGAGCCAATCAAAGTTGTCAAAACTCTCTTACTATGCGGTTTGGAAATTGCAAGTTCGCAGGCCAGAGAGTAAGGATAAATTAAATATCAGTAAGATTTTTTAAATCACATTTTTTTGCTAAGGAATTTATGATGACGATTAGCATTTCCTCAAAAGTGATGAAAATTGAGTTGCATTTTGCAATGCGAATCAGTCTAATCTGATCACTGAAAAACAATCAATAGACGTATAGTTCAGTGTCACGTCGACAGCTCGGAAACTGTAAGAAAGCAAGCGACTAGAAAAAAAACTGGTGGAATAATAAGTATAATACCATTTCAGAGTAACAGTGGTGAGTTAGCAGCACAATCACACCAAATACCTGAATGAACAGAGAGACAAAGATAAGCAAAAAATGCGCACGCTCACTCACCTCCAGCCTTGCTGATGTTCATGTTAGTGTTAGGTGAAATCTTAGGATCCAGTGGCTCGATCCCTTCAATTAAAAATAAAAAGGTATGATAGAGTCAAAAGTTATAAAAAGGACTGTCAAGTAAAGATCGAATAGTGACCCATCCAAACAGATGCAGGAACAGCAAACAGGTATGTACTGTATTTGCGGCAAATTGAAGAATCGATTGATTTTTATTGATTTTCCAGTGAGGCACAAGAGGAAATAAAGAAAAGTGTGTGGTATTGTAATCCTGACGCGCACCACGTGCACGCGCCAAGCACTTCAGTAATAACAAACATTGAGCTGTTTGTGATGTGTACAGTGACATTTGACTTGTTCTTTTTGGTGTGGTCAATAGCCTACATAAAGCCAACAAAAAAAACGAAAAATGTTACTGCGTCAAGAAAATGGAACGGCTTGTGACACAGGGGAGAGAAAAAGGGCCTTTGGCATGTTACGGGTAGATCTCAGCCGCCGAGAGGTGGTGCGTCATTTTCACTGTCACCATTCAACAATCAGGCGGCTGTCTATCCGGGAATGGAACACAGGCACTGTCACTGACCGACCCCGCTTAGGGCAGCCACGAGTGACGATGGCAGCTCAAGAGCGTCACATCTGGTTACAGCCTGTACGTGACTGATTCCGGACAGCAACCAAAACTGACCATGAGATGAGGGGTCCGAGAAGATTGAGGGTGAGCGCAAGTGCCGTTTGACGCCGTCTATATGAGCAACACATGCCTGCACATGGGCCCTGAGTGTATAAAACAAAATATTATTTTGACATTATGTGAGAGCTGGCCATAAAGTAAATCATGCCACTGTGGCTTACCTTTTTACTCCATTTGCCAGTACTATGACTATCCAAAAAATATTTAGCAAGCAAACTGCGACAACTGAGGCAGATGCAAAAATGTTTATGTCCACAAGAGATACCATGATTCAGATTTATTTTCCATCCTAAGCATCAAAATCATCCAGCAGGATAGAGCAAAAGAGATTCCAAACCCTACTGAAACGCAGATTCATCAAAGCAGAGGTTAACAACTAAAGTGAAAAAAACTCTCAGCCAGCCTTATCTGAAATTATTGGCAGGAAGCATAATGCAACTGCATCAAATAATAATTTTTCGGCAAAATTAAAAACAAGTTTTGGGGCACATAGCAACCTTGTCATGAATGCAGTCTGTCGCTCAGCATCTGCTCAAACAACCAGCAACAACTGAGGAAGATCTCATAAATCCACTTGTGATAGAAGTCTCTCTGGTCAGTTGCAGCACAGACAAGGGTCGATTTTTTAAATCCCAAAACCCTGCAAATGCTCCTTGGGTGTGCCTCCTGTGCAAAAAATTAGCAAAGCCTGATTGTGTTGCAGGTTTCTCCAAAGAGGTGATGGCCAACCCTGTTCCTGCAAACCTGCCATCCTGTCGGGTTACATTTCAACCATAATTCGACAGATTCAACAAGCTCCCTCGACCACCAACTTAGTTTTCATAAGGGTTGGCGGAAAAACCTGCAGGACGTCAGATCTCCAGGGACAGCACAGTGTTACCACACCTTTATAGACAGCAGGACAGTCTGAAGCAGAGGTCGCGTTAACCGAATATTTTCCGTCATTGATGGATTTTAACTATGACGGAACATTTTGAAGGCCGTCCGTCATTTTGACAGAATCTAATTCACACCCCCGTCCAATTGGTGGTGGGTGTCATATTGTCTCGAGCATTGTCTTTGATTTGTATGACAGAGATGCCAAGTCTCACGCATTCGGCATAAGTCTCACGCATTTTTTAGGCTTATTCACCGTAGTCCGCAATTATTCAATGAACGCTTATTAACGAGATTCTCACGCGGAATTAAAATCCTTGTGCATTGAAGTTTCAGTTTCACTTACGTGAAGGTGGACCTCACCATGGAAAGAGACTATGACTCCGGACTTTTTGTGTTTCTCTTTACTCAGGGATTGGAAACAATGCATGTGTTTCATGATCGTTTAAATTGTTTAAATGAAATAAGACCATTTGAAACGTCTTTATGCAATTCCATTGCTTTCAATCCCTCAGTAAAGACAAGCGTGAGAATTCCCGAGTCATAATCAATTTCCGTGTCACTAGTGGGGAAATCCACCGTAATGCACGTGAAACTGATTAACTTATTGCGCAATGACTTGAATTCCGTGAGTGAATTTCTTCAGTTCGCGTTGATTGAATAATTGCTGACTATGGCACAGGAACGTGAATGCCGCTAAGAGGTGAGAGACTCGTGCCGAATGCGTGAGACTTGGCATCTCTGATATGATCCTGTATTCCTCATATTTTTGTAATATGATCATTTGCTCTTCATTTGTAAAATATGCGGCTCTGCTGCCGGTAGACGATTGGTTATATGCAACAAACGCCGTCTCTGTTACGTGAACACGCAGATATCTAGGTCGGGAAAGCCCCGGCTGATATAATGAGTTGATAAGCAGCTTCGGAGGACCGCTTAGCGAGACTGCGGTTGTTAGGCTTAGTGAAGCCCAGCAATAACTGAAAGCATTGTTCATTTGCGCACTGTTACTCTGTGGGGGGAGAAATCATTTGTGATGTTTTATAAAGTTCATACAGCAGTAAGTTCGAAAATCCACGCAGTGCTGTATTTAACACAGTGCGCAATGCGTGTCTACATGAATTGCTGTCGGCATCAGCTAATGCGTAATCTATAAATTATTCTGTTTATTTTATTTAAAAGAAAATAAACGATTATCATTTTAAAAAATTAAATTACAATGACTGATAAAAATTGATTATGACGGAATTTTTATGCCCCTGTCCGTCACAATGATGGACAATTAGAAAGTGTAAAGCGACCTCTGGTCTGAAGGGACTTGATTTGTAACAGCGGCGGGCAAACGCATCATTTCCCCTTGTGAGCCTTCATCTGCTCCTGCTGTGACTAGGACAGAGTGATAAACGCACTCTTCATTATCAAAATGCTCCAGCAGATTTACCATGTTGTGGGCCTTGGAGTCAGATATCCCCACTTATCAGTGCAAGGGGTGGACAATATTGTCTCTCATTGCAACAGCATCAATATCCTGCTCATTTCTAAATGGATGAAAAGCCATGGTGCCAGAATAACTACATCAGCTAAGGACTGGCCACAATGTCTAGTGTCCTCCACACCACCCAGGCTCCAGGTTCACAAGGATGAAGAATCTTTATCTCGTGTCACTACGGTAACCAAGTTAAGACACCCGCCTCGAGAATGCAATGTGTCAGAGCAAGAATAACAGCAAGTGCGTCTATCTGTGTATTTGAAGCTGCTGGCGAAGGAAAGCTTACGTTTGTAGCACATTTTCCTCCTCTTGAAGTTCAGAACTGTGAAGTTGTTGGAAATGATGGTCAGGTTGAGCTGCACCGTCAAGAGAACTTCAGTGCTCACCTTGCCCGAACAGAGGAGATCCACTCGAAAAACTGCATGAGAATCAGAAACACAAAGCGGTCCCATCCATGCACTCCAATTTGGAATGGACTTCTGAGATATATTCATATTTCATAGTCAAATTAGCTGTGGTATAATGGACTGCTTCTTAGCAGGTGAATGGGAGAATCTTTGAAATTTGCTGACCTGACAGACTCTGGGGCACCTCCCCCCGAGTGGAGATGTTGCTCTCTGGCACACTCATGGCAGCAGTATTATCCACAAGGAAGCCTAGCTTGTAGTCCACCTGAGGCAAAGTGAAAGAGAGGAAATGGTGATGGAATGGAAAGATAAGAGGACTCATGGAGCCTAATACCAGTGGCCATCATGGCTGCCACACCTTGTTCTTTGAGAGCCACGTAAAGTGCAGGCTATTGGTCTCACTAGGCACAGGCATGATGAAGGAGAGGGCCTGATGACTGATGACATCATCTCTCACATAGTACAGCTCTGCCTCCAGACCTGAGGGGGCACACAAAGGCATCCTGGGTAAGAAATGCAGAATGTTACATTCACGCCAACCTAATGCAGCAGAATAGCCCATAATCTCAGTTCACTGAATAAGCAGTTATAACAGAATTGTAGCCAATGTTACCTGAAGATGAGTAACATGATTTAATACCCTGTTTCAAACTGGAACCAAAATAGAGTATTGCCCATGTTACTACTATTTATTTTAATACTAGACTTCTCCATAGATTTCTAGAGGAAGAATGACAGCGTCTATTAAATTGTGGATAGGACCAAGATGCATAGGCTAATTTGTATTTTAATCTCCTGCACAGAGTCTCAGGAAATGGGAAGGACAGCAAGGCAGAGGGAAGCAGACTCACCAGAGGTCCCTCAATCTAAGTCAAGCTACTCAACAAAAAACTAGGTCAAACTCGAAGATGCACATCAATGCATATGCATCCATTATTGAATACTGTTGTTTGTTGATGTAACCAAAATAAACCCAAAACGCACCAGTAATTAATTCAGTCGACATATGAGGTTGGTCAGACTAAATGAGCCAAACAAATGAGAAACAAACCTTAAGGACAAAGACTCTATCATGAAACAGTGCAGTTAAGAAAGGAGGGCATTTGAATTGGGATCTCAGGTAATTATGTGCCAATTACCAAAGTCTGACTTTCACTAAACAGATTCTATAGAAAGTGGGCACAGGTGGTGCTGGAGAAAAAAAAAAATAAAAAAAAATTGGTAGGCTTGTTTTTTATTGCGTACTGTATGTGAGTTACCCATACATCAGTGAGAGTATGAAATAAAGTATCTATGTGGGCAGAAACTTCATTGTAATCTTTATAGTTTTCGTGTAATTGTAAATTAATTTCAAAAGTTCAGCAATTAAGAAGACAGATATAGTCCCACTTTTCAAAGCCCATGGTTTATTGCAGTTGCGAACGTTAAGTTTATTTCCGTCCAACACTAACATTCACAACAACGGGCCTGACAAGCAAGTGCCTTTGAATGAAACTTGGCTGTCCCTTGCAAACTATTTTCTTTTGTTTGCACATTTTGCTGACATATATAACTCGATCCCAGTTAACAGTCCCCTTGAAATAAAGTGATCTTTAGGTTGCTAACGTTAATTCCGTCCATCGGATGTCTGTAACATTCGCAACATTCGGTACCAAACCTACATTTGCCCGCCAGAACAGGGAGATGGTGAATCATACTGATCAGTGCGCGGACTAGCGGTGATTTCATTGAAGGCTGAGCCAGCAAGATCAGCATGCAGGAAAGTGAACTTAATTCATGCAAATAATTCCGTCCAGAAAGTGACACTTGCATCCAGCTAAGGATCAAAGTCTTTAACAGTTGAAATATGTAATTTTGATGGATATTTTTGGGTAATCGGTTGAATAATAGCGTAATAAATGTTCGAGTAGCTACTCCGTCCCGATACTTGCCATGTATTTTGATTGGGGATTCCCCATGTACCGGCTCGTTTTTGGTGTGCGAATGTTACGACTGGACGGATAATACTGTTGAAAACGTTACACTTGGACAGAAGAGCTGTGTTCAAGCGAATGCTACTTTAGGACATAATTTGCCAATTGCGAACGTAATTTATGATGGAATCAGAGGTCGCGTTAACCGAATATTTTCCGTCATTGACGGATTTTTTTAAAATAATGATGGAACATTTTGAAGGCCATCCGTCATTTTGACAGAATGTAATTCACACCCCCGTCCAATTGGTGGTGGGTGTCACATTGTCTCGAGCATTGTCTTTGATCTGTATGATCCAGTATTCCTCATATTTTTGTAATATGATCATTTGCTCTTCATTTGTAAAATATGCTGCTCTGCTGCCGGTAGACGATTGGTCATATGCTACAAACGCCGTCTCTGTTATGTGAACACACAGATATCTAGGTCGGGAAAGCCCCGATTGACATAACGAGACATGTCATTTGTAAATATTTTCCGTCCTCTGTATTTTAAATTATTCCGTCCAATAACATTCACAACATTGTCAAAATTACATAACCCCATATTTCAGAAATGGTGGCATGGACTGCTCCCATATTTTTGGCGAAGGTTTCTTGTTCAACAAAGATTCATATGCCACATTTGTTTGACATTAATTTTTAATTTGCTTGAGTGCAGGGGAATGGGACTACGTGCACCCACTTTCTATCGAATATGCCACCATCTCAGACGTTCCTGAAACTCTATCAGATGGTGAGCACTGACGAAAGAAGTGTTCTTAAAACATTTTTAATGTTAAAAAAAAAAATGTTTATTGGTTTCATGAACAACAGTTCATTTATATGGGCCAAGTCAGCCATTTTGACTGCAGATGTTTTTTCAACTCCCAATAACTTCAAATATTTTGCTTTGATTTGGACCAGCTTTGGCAGTATTACAGATTTAGGGACAAGAGATCCAAAATAACAACCAAACACCCCTCACTAAGCGTCTGAGCTCCACAATTTGAATATTTAACCAGACAGTATAAATGCACTATGTGAGACAAAACAAATGAAGCTAAACACCTCAAATAAATTTCAATGCACTCCATAGATGTTCTCATTAAAGATTGTGCAGGTCAGATTCTGTCAGGAGAATTGAAGGCAGGGTGGGGTAAAATTTTCCAAAGCATTTTTTGTTAGATTTGTTGAAATTCTCTTCACAGCTCGACAGCAATCAATCAAGTAAATGGCTTATAATGAAAATTTAAAAAATCAGGTACCTGTAGCAATCACAGGACTGCAATAAGTCCATCAATCATTTCATTCTGCCCAACTGAGAGGACTAGCCGGCCTACTTGCCTGTCTATCTAACCTTTTCTACCAGTGCGCACCCAGTGGCAGAGAACATGCAGCCAAAAATCAGCAGTTCCACCTATACCTACAACAGCTTGCACTGCTAAAAAGAGCATGAAAAGGAAGACAAGTGAAGAAAAGATGATTGCAAAGAATAATTTGAATAAACTGCCCTGCCTGTTGCACTCCCTCCTCCCCGAGCACTGTACTCTTTGACCAGACCTGTTGGGTTCTATAGTAGCAATTTTGAGGATCAGAGCCAATTGTTCCCATCCTGGGAGCTCTAACACATTAGACACAGTAAAACATGCAATGAATTCAATGCCAAATTTTGGCTCATCACTGTGTCACCTATGAACTACAACAAAATTGCAAGGTAGCTTGCTAGTTAACAAGATGACTAGGTGGCCACAGACCAGCGATTAAAGGGAAAAATTATGGGTCAAATGTACTACAAAAACAAAATAAGCATTCAAAATATACTTGTGCTGAATAGTATCCATACTTTAATGGCTTTATCACAAAACCAAGGCCAGCCCAGCAAATGCAAATGTCCATGATTCATCGAATGACTGAGTAGCTGAGTGACGGACTGAACTCAGTGCTAACACATAATGGGAATTAGCATTAAGGCGCTAACAAAAATTTCCAATGTTAACAGTCCAATCATATACTAGATTTTTAACCTAGTCTAGTTGATTTTATGATCATGTGTTAATTATGCATTTCTCACAAAAATATCAACCTTATACAGCTAAATATATGAAGCAATCCAATAGGTATAGATATAGCAATAAATAACAAAAATGTGAACATATACATTTATAATAAATATCACGACCGCACGTCAATGGCCTAAATGATGTAGAAATTCATATTTCTAGTCAAATAATGCAAAATCCTGCAAAATTTTGGAAAATGGTCAAGTCCCAGAATCATGGTCCTCCTTCATCCTTACCACACTCTATCCACACGGATTCTGGACCTATTACTGATAGACACAAAATCTGCAATTTTTTAATCAACATTTTATAGCGGCCGGAAATCTTTTTGAAAATTCTAATAATCAGTCCTCGATAGGAGTTATGTCTGACCTCAGCTCTAGATCACTCACAAATTCTCCAAAACCTAGAGTACGGTTTTCATTTAAGGAATTTAAAGTGAATGAGGTCCTAGTAGAATTAAAACGTATAGATGTAAATAATTCCACTGGAGAGGATCAACTAGTGCCAAGTCCTCTGTGTCTCGCAGCCCTACTGATTGCACATTCAATAATAATATTTTTAACTTGTCATAATCAACTGGGACTGTTCCCAGTGTATGGAAAGCTGCTCGTGTTTTTCCATTATTTAAGGGTGGTGACCCCAGTTCAGTAAACCGCTATTGGCCCATCTCAAAATTGCCTTGCCTGGCTAAGATTTTAGAATCTCTTGTTAAGCAACAACTTTGCAGCTTTTTAACTTTCAACAACATTTTAAGTTCACAGCAATCTGGCTTCAGGCCTGGACATAGCACCATTACAGCAGCTTCACTGGTTATAAATGATGTGATAACAGCTATGGATAATAAACAAAAATGTGCAGCCCTATTTATTGATCGAGCAAAAGCTTCTGATACAGTAGACCATATAATCTTATTAAAAAAGTTGTTCTCTATTGGACTTGATTAGCCTGCTCGTGGTTCCCGGACTACCTCTATAATAGAACACTAGTTATTATGAATGGGGATGTGAAGTTTCAATTTTTAAAGGTGATGAAAGGAGTACCCCAAGGATCCATACTTGGACCAATTTTATTCACAATTTGCATAAATGGTATTGCTAGTAATATAGCAAATTCCAAGGCTCATTTTTATGTTGATGACACAGAGCTTTACTCCTCAGCACCAACTTGCACCCAGGCCATTGCATACTTACAATCAGGTTCAGGTGTCTTTATTTGCACCCGTAGGTAGATTTATCTTGCAGCAAAACAGATCAAAAGGCGTCCATGTTAGTGAGACAAAAACATTGACAATAAAAACACTGGCAAAAACGTGCAAAACAAAGACGTGACAGACGCAAACGGGTACTCACAAGCTTACTAAAAGACTATAAACTAAAAAAACAGGACTCAAGAGAAACCATTAAAAGACTGCCAGGATAAAATCAGTGTGCAAAGGGCAAATAAATAGTTCCATAAATAAATGAATGAATAAATATGTGCAAACCCTACTAAGATTTGTTCAAATGGACAATCGCAGCTGGAATAAAGCTGTTCCCGTAGCGTTTTGTCCTACACCTTGGGACTTTGAACCTACAACCAGAAGGTAGGAGCTGGAATTCGTTAGCCAGAGGGTGGGAGTCATCACTTATGATGCAGCTGGCTATACGCTGTAACCGTTTGGTGTACAGGGATTCTAAGCTCAACTGCGACTCACCAATCAGCCGGCTGGACCATTTAATGATCTGACAGTCTGTTCCTGTCTTTCAGTGTCAGACTGCCAAACCATGCCACCAAAGAAAAAGATAAAAGAGACTCAATAAAAGCACGATAAAATAGTGTTAACATGGTTTGGCCGATGTGGAAGTAGGACAGCTTCCTGAGGCAGAACAAGCGCTGGAGCCCCTTCCTGCACACCGCCTCACAGTTTGCCTCAAAGCTAAGTGAATTATCAATGATAGTCCCAAGGTATTTATAGGTTTGCACAACTTCGACTGATTGACCATTAATTATTGCATTTTCAGATGTCCTGGCATGCTTCCTAAAATCACTGACCATATCTTTGGTTTTTAAGACATTGAGCTGAAGATATGAGTCCTCACACCATCTAACAAAGTGGTCAACTATAGGGCTGTAGCTGCTCTCATTGTCCTGCAGCAGACTGACAATCACCCGCATATTTTAAAATGAACCTATTTTTAAAAGTGCTCTGACACATATTAGTTTAAAGAATAAATAACAAAGGTGAGAGCACGCACCCTTGTGGCGAGCCAGTGGAAGAACACACTTTGTCTGATAAAACCCATTCACTCTGACTTTCTGTGTTCTGTTTGTTAAAAAGTCCAGATCCAGCCCACAAGATCGTTGCTTAGCTTGAAATTTTCTAAAAGCCTTTGGCTTAAAATACAAGGTTGAATTGTGTTAAAAGCTGAGGAGAAGTCAATAAATAAAAGCTGGGGATGACACCCACTTCCCTCCAGATGTCGAAAAAGCAGATTAGATTAGGAGTGTGGCATCCTCCACTCCTCTGTTAGGCCTGTAAGCAAACTGCAACGGGTCAAGTGCATGCATAGTGCTTTTTAGCATTTCTGACCGTACCAATTTCTCAAAGATTTTCATCGGGATTGATGTTAGGGCAACAGGCCTAAAGTCATTCAAGGTTGTGGGATTGCTGGATTTAGGAACTGGAACAACAACAGCATCTTTCCACACTTTGGGAACATGTTGTGTTTCCAAGGACTGGTTAAAAATATGGTGAAAGACTGGGCTCAGTTCTTTCGCACAAAATTTGAGTAAGTGGCCGCAGATATTGTCTGGTCCATGACTCCTGTCAACTTTTGTGCTAGGGAAGGCTTTTTCAATATCCTTTTAAATTGCTGGGGGTCACAGAGTTTGAGGCTAAGTTCCTGGGTTTCCTTCCTAAAATCAGATGTGTTAAAATGATTATAAAAGCAATTAAGAGCATTGGCTAGTTCAGTGTCTGAGTTGAAACTATTTAAAGTGTCGTTTGTGCCATTTTTCATGTTTTGGAGGCCCGCAATAGCCTTCATGCAAGACCAAGCTGACCCAAGGTTATTAGCAGCCATCTTATTCTCCAGCTCAGACCTGTAGCTCTGTTTTGCTTTTAGATCTCTATTTCAAGCTCCTTGGTGGCTAAAAGAAGGTCTGATGCTACTCCCTTTTTAAAGGCACACTTCTTTTTCTTCATGCAAGACTTCACTTATTTAGTGACCCATGGTCTGTTGTTGGGGTAAATTTTAACTCTGTTACAGGGGACAATCATGTCTCTACAAAAAGCGACGTAACAGCATATGACATCAGTGAATTCATCTAAGTCATCACAGGACTGCTTAAATATATCCCACTCAGTACAGTTAAAACATTCCTGCAGGGAGAGCTCAGAGTCAACAGTCCAGACTTTAACCTCCTTGGTTTGTGCTTTTTCCCTCTTTAAAACAGTCTTGTAAGTTGGCAGAAGGTGCACACAACTGTGATCTGCAGAACCCAACGGGGGAAGAGGGAGTGATTTAAAAGCCCTTTAATTGACCCATAACATAAATCCAAAGTCTTAACACGCCTGATTGGGCAGGTAACATATTGATAGAAATTTGTTGAGGTTTTTTTCAAAGAGACATGGTTAAAATCACCCAATATGAAATTAGGAGCATCAGGTGAGATGGACTGCAGTTTTTGGACAACATCAAAAACAGTGCTGGAAGCACAGGCAGCATTTGCCTTTGGGTGAATATACAGTATTGTTATAAAAAGTTGGGGAAATTCACGGGGCAGGTAAAAAGGACGCAGTGACACAGATAAAAGTTCAACATCTGGTGTGCAGATTCTCTCTTTGACAGTCACAGAGCTGCAATATCGTTTGTTGGCGTACAAACATAATCCTCGATGAGCAGATCAGTGTCCTGGTCTTGCTCAGTAAGCCACGTCTCCGTAAAGGCCATGACGCAAGAGTCCCTAAAATCCTTCTGGAAGTGGACGTTTCCTTGAAGTTCATCCACTTTGTTTCTCAGGGACTGGACGTTTCCCATAATCACGGAGGGCAGGGGGATCCTGGTGAGCTGCTGTTTCCTCAAACGCAGTCTGACACCACCTCGTTTCCCCCGCTTTCTCCTCCTCTTCCTTGTTGAATCACTTTTGTTGAAGTCCAGATGATTAAAATCCCTCAGGATGAACTCTGGTAATGTGACATCTGTCACGCGATTCAGACTGACACAGTTCAGCTGCAGCAGCACGTCTCTGGAGTAGATATGACGTGTCCCTGTCAGATTGACAGCTCCGGTGAGATCGCTCACAAGCAGGGCATAAAGTAAAAGCCACAACGCGGCAGAATAAAGCAGATCCATTTCAATAAGCAGCAGAGTGAGCCTTTACACAACGATAGACATTCACGAGGGACACATAAAACATGTAGAGACACTTAAAGTGTATATGTCAGGTTAAACACTACTCTCATCTAATGTGTACGTAAAGCCTTCAAAATGTACATGATTTCAGTATTTCTAATACTACCTACAAATGCCGTTAAATTACACTTTTTGTCTCTTTCTGTAGTAGCTGGTTTTTTTTAACGTAACCTGGTAACTACGTCACGTAAGGGAGTTGTGGAGGAAAGTAGCCTCTGCTTACTATGGCGAGTGATTGGGAGCATGAGGAGGTGGCAAGGCGTGAGAGAGGGGAGGAAAATCCAAAAAATACTGGCCCTCACAGACGAATTAATTCTTCAACAAAGGCGAACGAGAGGAGGGTTGGCGAAGTGTCCTGGAGAGTAGCTATATAGCAACTAGCGGTTGAGCTAGGCTACGATCAGCAGTGAAAACCGTAACAACAACAACACCACCACTTATTTTACGGTGTATGAATAACACTGAGTGAAGAAGCCAACATTTTCTGTACATCTAGTTGCTGTGATAATGTGATATGTTCAGATGAAGACATTGACTAAACATGTACTAGCCATATCATAACGAAGGCATCATGCTAGCAAGCCTGGGTGTAGCTTGCCAGTTCCCACCCCGCCTGTCAAAATGATGTTTATTTTATCGGGATTCTCCCTTCACCCTGACGTTGTAAACATATCCGCTTGACTGTCCAATGCTTCGATAGTATGGTAGCTACTAGCTCTACAACATCTAGTGGGGGCGGCAGTTTTTTTCCTGCGCTTTTTTTTTTTTTTCACTAGGGCTTTTGGGGTGTTTTTTTCAGAATGAAACGCCCCAGAGGCGGTGTTAGACCCGAAAATTATTGGCTATTATCCCACCCTTTATTGACAACAATTTGTCCTGGCTAATTCTTGATGGTTTTCCTTCATTAAAACGTTTTCCAATTCAAGAATAATCAAGTGACAATTGAAGACACGGCTTCTTTCCCCCGTGCGATCTAAAAGCGACAAAATAATGGGCTACATTCAGTACAGAAAAATAATTTAATTATAATTAGGTCTTTGCACCGGCACTCGGCGACGGCATTTCAGAACTATTCAGCGAATAAAGGTTATTTTGGTGACTAGTACGTGGTTTCGTTCGATTACATTTTTCAATCAGACAGCTGTTTATTTTATACAGCGAGTTGCGTGACCGTGCTGCAAAAACAGGTGTACTTACTTGTTGCCGAAATTACCTTAATTCGCTGAAGAGTTCTGAAATGCCGTCGCCGAGCACCGGAGCATATGCCTTTGTCGCCATTTCTGACAGGTGCTTGCGTGGACAGTGTCATCCCCATGGTCATCCCATGGAAACTGCTGTGTGATATTAGCATACGAAAAATTCGCCCGTCTAACGCGGTCAAATTGAACCCACTGGCATACAATTTGTCTATTTTTGACAGGGAACGAATGGACCCCGTGCCCTGTTTAGGATTAATTCTTACACCCCGCACAAACACAATAATTCTTCAATGCAAGCTGCTGAATAGTGCAGGCTCATTGACAGTCGTACTCTGACAGGCTCTTCTCTCCCCTACGTGACATAGGCATTGCATTATGGGAGCATTGTAAACCGCTGTTAAAAGTACCTACTTTGTTGTATTATATTCCGTTTTCTGATAACCAACAACATAAAAATATGATGTATAATCGTTCAGATATTTATTTCCCACAAGAAAATAGTACAAAATCTTTGGAAAATTAACCTGACATATACACTTTAAAACAAGTATTAAAACAATAAACACGGACGCCATACTCTCGCTGCCGGTCGCTGCATGCGCATGCGCCCTCCCCATAGTACAATCTACTTTTAATGTTACACGGCAAGCCCTTGCTGGTCTCAAACTTGTTTTAAATTCTGATAAAACAAAGCTTTTCATGGGCTTTTCAGCATGGAATACAATTATGCCAAATGCCACCATTTACTCAATGTCTGGTGTTCATGATGATGAATTGAGCAGGTTCAGTCCTACAAATATTTAGGTTTCTGGTTGGATCATGACTTCTCTTTTAAAACACATGAGGCCAACTTGTCCAGAATAATTTTAGCAAAAATTGGGTTTCTTTACAGAAACAGATCCTGTTTTTCATTAGACAGTGGGAAGAGGATTGTCCAGGTGACAATCTTACCCATATTTGACCATGGAGATGTCCTGTACATGCATGCCTCTAATGGCCCTTTTCCACTACGTGGTACCTACTCCACTCTACTCGCCTTTTTTGCTTTTCCATTAGGAAAAAGTACCTAGTACTTAATACCTGACACCACCTTATCTGGTACCTGCTCTCCTGGTGTTCCAAAAACAGCCGACCGGGTACTAGTAGGTACTAAAATGAGATGTGACAACACTGCAGCCCACTGATTAGTCAGAGAGAATTGTCACTGCGAGAGACGATTCTGTAGTTAACCTCGGGACATCTCATTCGAGTTATTGACGAGTCTCAAGATTAGCGTAGTTATTATGATCATCAACTTATATTGTTTTAGGCATCTTGTTCAATATACTGTGTGTTGCCTTACCTTTCAAACACGGTTTCGCTTGTTCTTCAAAGCTGCTACATTCATGAAATTATTTTCTCTTTGTCTGTGACCCCGTTTGTGGCGAAATTAAGTGACGGTGTTGTGTCCAGTTCTGTTCCCCTAACCAACTCCCCTTGAGAAAGATATGTGATGCTACCCCTGTTTTAAGAAAATCGCGCAGAAAAATAACTTTACTGGTGTTAACATCATTTTTCTCTTAAAGTTACCACAGATGAGATGACGCATCATAAGGCAATGAATTCTAATTTTCTGCCATCTCCTGCGATTTGCGCATTTGCAACATGGAACTCTGCTCTGCAATGATCACTTATTTATTCCATGCGTTAACAATCTGTTTGTTTGCCGTCAAATTCAAGATGAAATGTACATTCGCTCTCCATGCCTTTTACAAATATCATTGCTTTGCGTTGTTAAGTGGTACGCAATTTAATGTGCAACTGAATCGGACGCGATAATGTCAAATAGAAAATACAATTCAACACTCTCCGGACTTTAGTGCCATAACGTGGTGGCAGTAGTGCGCATCCCCCGATTCGAACACATAAATCTTTAACAAAATTCACAGTATAAATGTAAACTTGATGTAACTGCAGCTACATTGTGTGTCGTGTTGAGGATGACGTCACGGAAGTTTCGTGCTGCGCGACTATGACGACCAGCTACACTGAGGCAGTACTATCCTCTAATGGAAAACGACCCTCCAGAAAAGTAACCGGTACCAAGGCGGGTGGAGTAGAGTAGAGCCGGAACCACGTAGTGGAAAAGTGCCATAATAGTCCCTTAGGACCCTTGGACGCAATGTGTCATAACACACTGCACTTCATCACCGGTGATGGTTTCCGAACTCATCACTGTGCTCTATATAGTTCAGTAGGGTGGTTTTCCCTTCACTATAGAAAGAAGCTACATTATATTTTATTCATTCATAAAGCATTGCTCGGCAAACTTACTTCCTATCTTACTAGGCTTTTGTCCATTAAAATCACAAGTCGGCATATCCGATCACAAGAGTGGATTATGTTAGATGCACCCAGGACTAGAACAAATTTGGCCTGTACCAGTTTCAGTGCATTTTCACCTTGTATGTGGAATAATTGTCAGAATATACTGAGGATAGATTGCCTTATCCCATTCGAGTCCTGCAAGAAATTAGTTTTGGATATGGTACTAAAAGAGGCCAGTTGTACTTGTTTTTAGTTTTAATGTATGTTATTATTCTCTGTCCTATGTCCATACATGTTTTATTATAATTTTTTATATTGTTTGGAAAAAATTGTTTTTCCTTTTATCTGCACTTGCTCTATGTGACTTCTGTGTAATTTTTAACTGTTTTGTTTGTCGCTAAATTCCCATTGTAAATGTCTATTTTATAATCAGGGCTCCCCTGCAAAAGAGATCTTGGTCTCAGTGGGACTTCCCTGCAATAAAGGTTAATAAAAAAAAAAAAAAAAAAAAAAAAAAAGGTGGATTGGAAAATGAATATTTCATTTATTTGAAAAGGGGCAGCTATTCATGCGAAGTGATTTGTTGCAAAAATTTGTTGCAAAAAAAAAAAAAAAAGGGTTTTAATTACACCTGATAGTTTGTATTGATGGGGAAAAAATAAACCATGTACAGAAAATTGAAATTGAGATGCCTCGAGAATCGTTTGATAATGAAATCATGACCCTCTGAATCGTAATCGAATTGAATCGAATCGTGGGTTGACTGACGATTCCCACCCCTACTTCAACACAATGATGTAGTCACATTGTATTATTTGTTCAGGAAGAGATGAACAATTTTTAAATAGTCATGAATGAGATTAATTTGGTTAATAAATTGACAGCACTTTCATGTGTATTCTAAACCAGTTCAAGAACCATGCGTGTGCATTTCCTGTGTCTTTCACCTGTGGTTTGACTGATCAAAATGTGCAATTGTTTTTGGAAATCATGGATGCCACATCCTGTGGACTAAAGAGGAGGGGGAAATGCGACTTGTTATCAGCAAACAATTCAAAAGCCAGCATCCATGATAGTATGGGGGTGCGTTAGTACACATGGCATGGGTAACTTGTGCATCCGTGAAGACATTGTTAATGGTGAACGATGTATAGAGGTTTTGGAGCACGATTTACTGCCATCCAGATGCCTTTTTTAAGGGAAGACCTTGCTCTTTTCAGCAACACCATGCCAAAAACAATACTCTGAACGCATTACAACAACATGTCTCTGTAGTAAAAGAGCAAGTGATATGGTGGTTTGCCTGCAGTTCAGACCAGTAACCCATTGACAATATTTGGTGCATTATTAAACAAGAAGAAAGGCAAAGGAGGCTGCAAAGCACTGAGCTGCTGAAATCCTACATAGAGCAAGCATGGGAAAGATTTTGCTTTCAAAACTACAGTAGTTGGTCCCCTTGGTTCCCAAACGCATATAGAATGTTGGCTGAAGACGTGATGCAACACCGTGGTACACATGCCCCTGTGCTAAGTTTTTTGAAACATGTTGGCCCCCCCCAAAAAAAATATCTCAGTTTCAACATTTGATATATTGTCTTTATACCATTTTCAAATAAATATAAAGTTCAGATGATTTTAAAATCATTGCATTCTGTTTTTATTTACATTTTACACGGCATCCCAACTTTTTTGGACACGAGATTGTAAAAACAAGAGGCCTGTCGGCCTAGAGAGCTCCGCTGAGGATGACTGAAATGTCCGTGCCATAACTTAATTTCAGAAATCCTTGAAAACTATTGCAATATTAACTCATATGACACAGTAAAGACTGAAAAAATGAGCACAAACACTGATTTTCTAAGTCCAAAATGCTGGATTTCTCAAAAACCAGGAAATAGAATTTTCTAATTTTCACAGTGAATATTCAGAACATCATAAAGAAGGCTCACACCAAATTAGAACGAAAGTTATCGGTCGGCTTTTGAGATATTCAAATTTGAAGCGAAAAGTTGATGCTGGACGGACAGACAGACGGACGGAAAGACAGGCAGATGGACGACAGACGACTCGGCATTAGAAAAGCTCCGCTGACTGTGACTGTCGTCACAGCGGAGCGAAAAAGGCATTAGACTGCAACAAAAGCTTTAGAACATATTTGTACATTTATTTTATATATATATTTGGACATATATTTAATTACCTATTCCTACATATGAAATATAACTTTTATTGCATTTATTTACATGTAAATATATCTCATAATTTATTTGCACGTATATTTATTATAACCTGTTTATTTGTGCACATACAGAGGTTATAGGCTCAGTGGCAAGACTCTATAGGCTCAGTGGCAAAGTTTGCAGCCTGGCAGAGAGCACTTAATTTTTCTTGGCTTCTTAAAGAAGAGTTCTGAGCCTCAGTCATAGGGAAACTCCCCCAGAGGTGGGCCATTGATGGTAAGTAGCAGCTAGATGGTCCTCCTGCAGTCTGTTAAGATTTTTTGATTTTTTTTCCCCGCCAAAACGTCAGCTCTAAATGTTACCTGACCATCATCCTCATCCCCGTGCTTTCTCTTCCTTGGAAAATATCTTTACTCATTTGAAAATGCAACCAGGAATATTTCAGCACATACCTTACAACTACAAACATTGGCAACTATTTTACCAATGTTTACTGAAGTAACGTCAGTATGATTCACTGCGGTGACCAACTTTGTTCAAGTTAGTTTGCTAACTGATAACTGTTGGCCTTGAAAATCAAGACAATAGACTGTAAATGCTCATTTATTGTAACGTCAAGTGAAGTCCAATCTATTGTAACATTAGTTAGGTAGCTAGCTGTAATATACCTTTTTTCTTGTTCTCCAGTAATGTGAGGTAGTCTAACCTAATTCTGTCCAGTAGCTTGAGGAGAAGCGCGTAAACATCATCCCCTACACGGTGCCGTATGGAAGGACGGATAGATTTGCAGACGGACAAGGGTAACTCTATATGCCCTGGACATACATGGCAGGGGCACAAAATTAAAAGCAGTGAAAGCCTCAAATGGGGAGACTGATAAATCATAACATTTTGCTAGGAACACCAGCCCGAGGACAGATCCCACGTTTTCATTGGAGTGCATTAACATGACTGCATTACTTAAGGAAAGATCCATTAGGACTGGGGAGCAGAGGGGAAAGAGCTATGGCTCTTCTTCTCATCAAACAATCTATAAAATTGGGCAGTTTCAGTCAACATTTGTGAAGAGAGGGCAGACTATAGTACACTAGGATAAAAACAGGCCATGTGCACAGCAACCACAGCTGGACATGAATAGACATGCACTCCCTCAAAGTGGCACTGACTGAAGCATGGATGGAGGGAACTTCAGTGGAGAACATTCCACTATTCTTAAACGAAATTAATGCTGGGCATGGTGCCTACGATAAACAAAGTAAGAAATCAGTTTGTCTCCTCACCTCTTAGCAAGCAGAAACCTTCATTGCAACCAGACACAGCAAAAGAATTGCCACAAGCACAGAGGCCCATTTTCCGCAGTAATTATTTCTGAGCATGCTCTTTACATTCTGATGAACAGGAGTTTCCCAAAACTACCTTTCCAGATGTGTTTCTGAGATATCACTTACTCAATCTGAACTTTCTGCCATTCGACGTGGGTGGTGCAGACCATTTCGGTGCATTTTGCCTACTTTGGCGTAATGGAAGCAGTCTGATTTATACAGGAAAGCAGCCCCTAATTACAACCACATATCCAATATAGAGTAACCAAAGAGAAATTCCCCAGTCCTCTGACCTTTGAGGCTTAATGTGATGAACTGTGGGGGACGGAGAGGTAAAAGAAAAGTGGATAAGCCCAGGAGTTGATTTCTCCTTTTGGCATGCAAGAGGGGTCCAATCCAGCAGGCTAAAATGGTTAACACCTATTGTTGCCATAGCAACACAAAGTTATAATGCAGTATCAATCGCTGCTGTTCTGACAGAAATAAAGCACAAAGCCAATGCCTTGAAGGCAAGGTTTGGTATGGTTTAACATCTGTGCGGCATTGCTACATGCTAAGGAACAGATGCAGCTAAAGAAAAGCTGGCCTAATTTCAACCCCTCAAATTCAAGACGAAAGTAATTTCATGATCAAATGAAATAATGTATTTGAGCTAACTAATCACAAAACAGCACTTAGGATGCACATTTCCTCAAAAATGTAGAATACTTTTTAAAGGCCTCATGCAAGGGCTCAGGAAAATGAATTTTAACATAACAGTTGATGAGTGATATGGGGGCCAGTAGAAAAGTTTTTTTTTTTTTTTTTCAGTTTTTCTCCAAACTGCATGTTGCAGTTATGTCCTGTGAGTCTAATAACTGGGCAAAAGCCCTGAGAGCAATATGGAACTCACTGTGAGAGCACTTCTGTCACATTATCTAAGCATAACACAATGACGTAATGGCCGAGTCGCATTATCTCGAGTGTGGGCATTGTCCACTTGCACAAGAGTTGAATAAAGTGGTTGTCGAGGTAGGTCAGCTATTATATTTATAAAGTGGACGTCGAAGAGCATTTTATTCATTATAATGTATTTCAAAGTGCACAGCATTGCACTGATTTGTTTGATTCAATCAATGCCTCTTTCAAAACCCCTTTAAGTAGTTCTTATTCATATCGGTGTGTGGGTGTCTAGGCTATAGAAACTTGTATACCAGCAATCGGGCATTTGAGTAAATGTAGCCTGAAAGAAATACATGTACATACAGCGGGAAAAATAAATATTGAAGGCATCAACATTTTTCTCAGTAAATATATTTCTAATGGGGCTATTGACATGAAATTTTCACCAGATGTCAGTAACAACCCAAGTAATCCAAACATACAAAGAAATCAATCAATCATTAGAAATATATTAACTGAGGAAAATGTTGACGGGTTCAATACTTATTTTCCCGGCTGTAATCCCTACATATTAAAAGGCTGCTGCACATCAAAAAGTATGGATCCATAAATTACCAATTCTACAACTGCACTAGACACACTGAATGGTTCAGCAGGAGAGCTCCAGTTAACTCCTGTAATCATTTCAGCTAATTTTTGACAAAACATTGTCTATTATTTAGTGAATTATGTTTCCATGGCAAAAAAATTAATATGCGCAGTGTCCTAACCACTGCCCATACGCATACCAAATATTAAAGAAATGGCTTTTTTTTTTGTGACCTGTAGCGTGTCCACAAAGAAATATGTATGGCGGTGGCAACGGACAGAGACGCGTGATGATGCCTAATCTATAGTAGCCTCAACTTTGTCTGGGGGCTACAATAAAATCAAGGTTTCATAATTATTGACACTCTTCGTTTAATACTTAGCGCAACCACCTCTGGCAAGGATATCAGCATGGAGTCTGTTCCTGTAATTTTTGGCAAGGTCAAGGCACACATTTGGGGAAGTTTTGGACCATTCCTCTGAGCAGATCATTTCCATATCCTTCACATTCAGGGGTTTGTGTTTATCAACTACCCTCTTCAACTCAGCCCACAGGTTTTCAATTGGATGAAGGTCTGGCGACGGAGATTGCCATTGCAGGACATTTATTTTATTGTCACACTACCATTTCTGTGTGGATCTTGAGGTATGCTTTGAATCATTGTCTTGTTTGAAAGTTCACCTATAGCCAAGTTCCAGCCTTCTGGCAGAGGCAACCAGATTGTCAGCCAAAATATCCTGATACTAGGTGGAATTCATTATGCCATTAATCTTAAACAGTGCCCCTGGACCTCTTGAATTAAAACCCAAAACATGACTGACCCACTATCACATTTCACTGTGTGTATGAGTGCTCTTTCTTGTATGCATCTCTGTTTCGATGACATGCCAATTAGGGTTTAATCCCTGGAAACGGGATTCCCGGGATTTGACCTCCAAACCATTTCCCGTTTCCCGGGAAATAGAAAAACGGGAAACCGGGAAAAAACATTAAAAAAATATTTATAAGATAATGGAATATATTTAGAAAATATGTAAGCCTATTTTACTTTCTTAAAACATATTTAACAGCTGTGTTTGTGCGCAGGCGGAACAGCTGTGTGTGTGTATGCCTGTAGGGAAAGAGAGTACTTTAATTAATCGAACTGACTATTCGCACTTATTAAGTGTGTCCAAGCACAAAAATTGATCGAAATTCGCGTTAGATGCACTAATAAGCGTGGCCAAGATGCACATTGCTCCGTTGCCCACACTTATTACCTCCAACAATGAAGTTGGAGCGGAGGTTATGTTTTTGCCCGTTTGTTTGTCTGTTTGTGAACAACATAACTCAAAAAGTAATGCACGGCTTTGTCTGAAATTTTGTGGGTGGATTGCTATTACATCAAGGATGGACCCCATTGATTTTGACTGCGATCACTGAAACAATATGGCCGCCACGGCAGCCATCTTGAAATCCTATCACACGTGATAACTCAACTTTGCTCCCACTCATGCACATTTCGATTGTGCTGCCTTGGCGGAGGTTTGTACTCTACGAGTGCATCTAGTTTTAAGTGTGGCCAAAGCTAAATTTTTTTCTTGGCCAAACTTATTTTAAGCGGTACTTTCTAAAAATTGGAATGGTCATCAACTGGCGCAGCGAGTAAGTGTGGCCAAGAAAAAAATTCAGCATTGGCCACACGTTAAGTGCGAATAACATCGGCCTTAAATAATTGATTGACAATCACAAAACACCCTGAATTCAAACACTTCTGACCATTAACGCAGTTAGTAAAGTAATTTGTGGCTCTATCCACCTTATTCCTGAGGGCACTACTGTAGATATGATAACGGGTGCAACTTCCGGCGGAAGTAGTTTTTAGGGAGTGGCTAGTCAAGAACAGCGGCGTTTCTTTCAGTTAATTAAGCGATTACAGCTCGTTTTTTTTTTTTTTTTTTACAAATTAACTTGCTTTTCTTAAAATGTCCCTGCAGAGCTCCGGCACCTATTGTGCTGTTCGAGGCTGAACTAACAACCAAAGGAAGCTAAATTTATGGTTTGATCAACAGTGTTTTGAACATGCACCCAGAACATAGGGGACTGTCCTTGTGTTCAGCGAAACGGTTTCCATCGCCTACCTACAGAAGAGGAAGCCAGAATTTGGCTGAAAAACCTGAATTTGAAAAGATCCCTGAAAACATTAGTTGCTCATTTCATTATGTCGGCAAACAACGATTCCTACTTTATGGCTAGGCTCAGACAGACCGCCGCAGAGCAGACGCCGGGTCCTCAGAAGCATTTTGACAGCAGTGCCTGGAGAGCACAAGGTATGATTTCACGTGTAGGGAGGACAGAAAATTGTTGTATTCATCCGGTAATGCCAGTCAGTGTAACTAACGTTTCATCATGTACAGTTTAAGATGAGGCTGTAGAAGTAGCAATAGTCTACTACAATTTGAAAATAGCCTACTCTGTTCCAGACAATAGTCTTGCACTCCAAACCTCATTTCACTAAAATTAAAAGTATGGGGAAAATGGATTCACTGTGTTTTACATGTTATAGTATTGGATTAGCTAGCGACTTAATACCATATAATGTAGTTGGCTGGAGTAGAGCTAATTTGATTCGTACTGTTGAATGGCTTAATTTACTCTGTATAACAATCCATTACGTTTCCAATGTAGAGCAATATTTACCGCTATAATATAGTGTTTCCTTCATAAATATTCTCAGAAAGTACTTGTATATCTGTTTTAAGGTACATAAGGTTGTACACTACCTCCTTTAACAAAACGCGACTGACCTTGTTGCTATAGAAGTACTGCATATGCTTCGGAGCTTTGTAGATTGTTCATAGCTTCCCAGTCTGTGGCAACGGAGTCGCTAATGTAGCCAAATGCGCTAGTGTGGCCACTGCTTCAGGCTGTTCTCCCATTCTTCGATAGTAGAAGGCAGCGGTACCGTAACTTTATCCCGTCTGAGGGCTCAAAGGTCATGTTCCCTCATATATTATTTTCCAATCGCTTAAAAAAAGAGGATTCGTGTGAGCCGCTACCATAGTAAACAGTTCAGTGACAGGATGCAGCGGAAGTTACGCCCAATATTCACACAAGGGATCATGGGACGTGGGAATAAGGTGGATAATCTGAATTAGACTAACACAACACGATTTTTGACATCAGCTGTGAGTGGAAATACTTCATAATAGCCTACTTCAAATATTAAATAATGAGGATGCGCTGCGCTGTCTGAGTGAGGGATCAAATACGCAAGACTGAGGTTCAATAGTCGGCTCACTGCAACATTTAAAATCTCAGACAAAACTCCAGGTGAAAGCTCAAAACTACAGAACACTGGATTCACACTTCATGCAAAACATTTCAGACAGAGATGCAGCTGGCTTTGGTGAAATGGGGCTCTCGTTGAATAAAGAAAAATCTCCTGACGAATCCATCTGAAACCTCACACCCAGTGAGTGCATGCATTTTATAACTTTGCCTTTTAATTTTGCGTGATCGCTAACTTTATTTAGCCGACAGTCTGACACCGCGGCACACACCGTGCCGGCCACCCGCAGCGTCTGAATGCGAGCAGATTATGGAATCTATCTGAGCTCAAAACCATGACTTTGAAAACACCAAACTACTCGCCTTAACGAATTTTGTTAGTTTATTATATGAAAATTTGTAAAGTATCATTTCCATGAGGCTGTTCAGTCAGACAGCGACAGATCACAGGCGTTTTCTCCCTCTCATGGACACTCGAGTATCTCCATGGCAGGACCCAACGGGTGCTTGCCAACAACACATATAGCCATTGGACTCAAATAACATCTGGTGTCCCTCAAGGAGGTGTGTTGTCTCCATATTTATTTCTGCTCTATATGAGCTCCAGGAACACACTCCTTGAGGACTCAGTCTCGTTCGGCTATGCAGATGACATCAGCCTCTCAAGATGCCTTGTGACAAAGTCTCTTCTATCAGACCAGACCATGCAGTTGGAGGCCCAGCATCTGGATGAATGGGCCCGGAATAATGACATGATCCCAAACAGAAAGAAGAGTTACGAGGTGCAGATTACTCGTGTGAGAAATGTCCCTAAGATGACACCATTAAATCTGGGTGGAGAGGCAGTGCCTGTGGTTCCAACTGCTCATTATCTGGGCTGGCACTTAGACTCCTTTCTTTCTCACTCTTACCAAGATCAGGACATGGTTGTGAAGGCATCAAAGCGTCTCTATCTGCTGAGAGCGTTGGCTCGAACGAGCAAGTCAGTGGATGACCTACTGTCGATCTACTTTGCCCTCATTAGATCAGTTCTGGAGTACAGTCATGACCTTTTGGTTGGATGCACCAAAGGGCAAGAGGAGGACTTGGAACGAGTGCAACGCAGGGCACTGAAGATCATCTCAAAACGTGGCACTCGACCATTCCCCCATCTTCCATCTCTAAAGGAGCGAAGGGAGGAAGCTGCAATATCTTTGTTAAAAGAGATGATGAATTCATTCCATCCATTACATGACCTTCTTCCTCCAACCAGATTAAGGAGCACTGGCAGGCAAATGAGGGACAGTGCTGCTCTCTCCATATCCCCTGCCAGGACTAAGCGCCTCCAGCAGTCCTTTCAGCACCCTGCAGTGAGACTT
This sequence comes from Gymnothorax javanicus, assembly GCA_029692085.1. Classification (NCBI taxonomy): domain Eukaryota; kingdom Metazoa; phylum Chordata; class Actinopteri; order Anguilliformes; family Muraenidae; genus Gymnothorax; species Gymnothorax javanicus. The sequence goes on along the minus strand of CM056198.1, from coordinate 52,477,095 downwards.
TATAATGACAGAGAAGCCAACAAAGAAGCCTGATCATTTGTGTAGGATTAAAAGGAGAAACATATTTTCATTGCTTAATAAAATTTATATATTGTTTTTATCTTTTTTACTTACATAAAGAAGAGTGTATTTCAGACTTGCCTCAGTGAAACTCTTTTTACAAATGAATCTATCCATATCTATCTCTCATCTGCAGCGAACGTCAAGCTGCATGCGGCTTGCACAGTTTGTATTGTTATAATATTGATTAATGTTGAAATTACATTTTTGTGCCTCAATCATTATATATACCACCAGATAATACATTAAATCAGTCATGTTTGGGACCCACATGTCTCTTTGTTAAGTATGGTGTTGCCTGAACTATGACCAATGTTATTTAACGGTAGCCAAAATGATACCTTAGAAACAAGTTAATTTCCACAAGTCGTACTTTTACGGCCACAACGTCTTCACAATTCATTGAAGCACTACCAACTGATCTTGATTATACAGTCAGCCCCCTCTGTATTGACGAAATGGCAGATAAGTTTGCTAATGCTCTCCGTAGCAGGGTTCTGGCCAGAAATTTTATTGAACGTACCGGAGCGATACTTCTCGTGATGTCACAAAACTGGTCACGTGGGTTTGTTGACTACCGTGGTTGGCAAAAAGCCACATGACAATTGATTTTATAGGTGAAGTAAAGTTGTCTTCCACTTTTGTCAGAATGCCTGTCAGTTGCAGTGTTATTAACTGCACAAACCGTTTCGTGAAGGGTTCAGGAATATGTTTCCTACGTATTCCTGATCGAGAACCAAAAAAATCTACTTGGATTGATGCAATTCCATGCAAGAACTGAATGCCGTCGACCCACTCGCATGTTTGTACTATTCACTTTCTGTCGGGTCAGTCGCAAGTTATTTTCCATCATTTCTACCATGACATTTTGCTAAGTTTTCGTATTTTATTATTCGGTCTTGGCAAGGGAATGATCTTTTTTGTATTGGGTAATTCGAAAGGTTCCTTACTTTCCGATAGCAAGTATTTAAGTGACAGTTCGGATATTAGTATTGGAAAGAATTGTTTTCAACCTTCACCAGTATCGACTAAGATCAGTACTTTTTCGGCTTGGATTTTAGGTACCCAGAGAAACATTCGAGAGTGTAAAAACGTCCATCGTACATCCAGTCAAGAAAATTTAGAGTTAAATGTCTACTGCAGCTGTAACGGCGGCAGCCTTGTTACTGATGACACACCAGGTGGCTAGGGAATGCACAGTATAAGCATTCGCGATATTAAATATTAATCATATATTCTAAACCCCCTTATCACGAATAAAACCCCCCAAAATATATTGGCACCCCTTTTTAAAATCGTTCTGGTAAACGTACGACTGTGAATTACTTTCACCGATCAATGATGATCAACAAATGTTGAATTTCTGTTCGATGTAGGAAAATCAAGTGATGATCCAGCCGACCCAGACCCAAGGAGGGGTCGTTCCTCCAACCTTTCAGCTCGTAAGGATCCGGAAGCCTACACAGACCTTCGTTGTACTTAAGCTAAGAGAAATATCTTGCCTTCGCGGTACTGTCAAGGTTTTGTACATATTCACCGAATCGGTTCCACAGCTGCAGGATGCCATACTTCCCGTTTTGTTGTATTGATTTACACTTGTTCTTGCCAACCCAAGGGCGCGGGAAGTGGGGTGCTGCAGCCCCCCCTACTGGGGTACGGAGGGTGCTGAGCACCCCGACTGAGCAGAATAAAAAGTTTTTATCATTACTAATTTCGCCATCTGAGCAATTTAAAAATATCACACAATGAAATTCATATCAGAATATAACAATAATAATGCATAAAAATGACTGACGTATTTAAAATTCGTGTTTATGTAGGCTACGTTCAAAGGTCAAAGGTAAAAACGTGTTACTGTGGGAGATAGCCTAGCAGCTAAGCAAGAGATCATTGCTGCTGAAAATGGCGCAGAAAATGATGTACGACTTTTTCCCAAGACTAGCTAGCTTGTTGCTCCGGTAGAGAGGATCAGCAGCGAGTCACTCACTTGAGCGCTGCCATGCACTCCGGATCCTTTCAACAGAACATCGTATTTCCTGGAAGCAAATTCGGCACGGTGTGATTTGACAGATCGTTTCAATGAGGTTTGTTTGAAAATGGCGATGGTTGCATTGTGTTAAAGAAACCTACCTCATTCTTTGCTTTATCTGCACAACCTCTGTGTCAATTCGTTTGCTAAAGGGGGATTTAGCAACTGGGAAAATGCAAAAGAAAGAACTCGGTCAGCATGAGTTGTCAGACCTGCGCTCTGATTCATTACGTGTGTTAGCGATGCTTTAAGTAACTCCAGTCAGTGCTATGTTTTGGGAGATTGCAGCTAGGAATCAATATGCTGCAAGGACAGTGTTATTTATTCAGTCATAAATGTTTGTAACATTTAAGATCCGTTAAATTCCTGGGCCATGAAGGAATACCGCTCAGAGGGCACAGTCATCCCGACGTGTACCGCGACAGCTTGTGTGAGAGAATGCACTTATTACGGAAAGCTTGAGAATGGCTTTCACGTACCCGCTGAAAAAAGATGTTAAACAAAAAAAAACAAAAAAAAAATCGCCGGTTTGGGAGAATTTTAAGAATGCTGATTACGATCCAACAGAGAACGATTATTTTCGCCTATTATGGGATTAGTCTGCTGCCTGGGTGCATTTAGGTTGGCGAAACTGACAAGCGACATTCATTAAGGATAGGCGATTGAAATAAAAATTACATAATGTAATGCGATTAATCACTTTATTCAAATGGGGGATTTTGTCCGAGGATTATTTGTTTATTTTTGGGGCTGACGACCTCCTGTAGCACATAAAACGGCGCATAATAGCGAGGCTTACAAAGTCACGTCCTTCCGCGCTAATGTTTTCTTGGGCGCGACAGGAAGATGTTTCAGTTTTAAATTTAAAAAATGCTGAAACGGGAGATGGAATTCAGAGATAGGGAAATAATTCCGTATATAACCTCAACTTTTTTAGGCTTTTTATTTTCCAGAACAATTTTAAAAGGGGGCTCGCCATTATATTTTGGAGGGTTTTTATTTCTGAGATGGAGGTACTTGTCATCCCTATAATTACGTGCGCATTTTCAATGTAGCCTGTCGGTGGTTTCTTGGTCATTTCCTCATTAATAATTTCTCAATCATTATACGATTATGTATTGGTCTTGTTAATTGGTTTTCTAACATGGTTTGATTGTGAATCAGGCGATATCAAACTGGGAGGCGTTGTGAGCTGTCATGTGTGAGACAGGCAAATCCCTTAACGGCAGCATTACCAAGAGTTTGGGTTGAAGAGGTTGAAACAAATAAGGCAACAAGTACGATAGCTTTTTAAATGACACATGCATACAAAACAAAGGAACTTATTGGAATAAAACATCGAAAAAAATACAGGCCCCAGGACAACAAAACAATTATAAATTATCATTTTTTGTAATCAGTTATGATTTATATGGCGAGTATTCTTTTATTCCAGTACTCATTTGCACCCTTAGTTGCTATGACCGCTGTTGCTAAGACCAACATTGTCATAACGCCCTCATGCAGCGCTTTAAAAAAAAAAAAAAAAAAAAAAAAAAACGCGTCACTCTTCTGCTTTCGGTTGGCAGCCCCCCCTAATTCAAACATCTTCCCGCGCGCATGTGCCAATCGCGCGCATGAATGCGTATGGCTGAATATGACGTCAATGTTTGTAAACGAGAAGTATCGCACGCTAAAAGGAGTCAGGAGGATCTAATTAATTAATAATTAACGCTGTGTTCTTACGCATCTGCGAGGTCACAAAAATTATTTCAGATGCTAAAAGTTTCATTCCGTTTCCCCTGTAGAGTTAATTTGGGTAAAAGCATCGTGCTGTATTACTGGTTAATCTATTTCACCATCTCAGCAATGCTGTACAATTTTTTTCCCAAATAAATTTTGTAACATACACAAAGCATTGGCAGCGACGGCAAAAATACAAAAATCACTTAGCAAAGAGCCCTATAAATAGCTTACCGTTTCATGATCATTTAATTGCCTTTTTCACCCGCTCATAGAGTCCAGTTTTGGCCCAGGACCCAATCCCAGCAATACAGATTTTCCTCCTTCATCCATGGGTATTGCGCATAATTGCTGTTGTTGAAATGCCTCTCAAAAGCCTTGGTTTTTTGCATCAAATTAAGGCCTGGTGTAGGTTTTCCCACGCTGATCAACTCAAATGCCTCATTGAATATTAGTCTAGAAAACATTCTCCACAAACTCGAAACGATATTCACAGCTATCACGAACCAACAACTCAGGTTAACTGGCTAGGTTGTTTACCGCCGATTTTTTTATTTATTTTGCTAGCTTGTGATTCACCTGGGGGACAGCGGGCGGAACCTGTCATAACATTAGCGAAAACAAAGCCCTCCCATTTATAAGGGAAATATGATTGGACAATTTTACTGTCATTTGAAATTAATATTGCTCGGAGCCGAGCCCTCTGTAAATGCACAATGGACTCGCAGCATTTCCTTCCCAGCAGCTGCAGAGGGAGACAATTCAAAATATTTAGGCGTAAGAGACACGACTTACTTCGACCATGCATAAAAACGAGCAAGAACTATTAGCGAACAGTATACCTACATTCCAAGTTCGCTAGCTATGTCATGGCAAGGTCGCTAAACACACATTACAAAGGTCTGCACATACTGATTTGGCAGCAAGTTTAGCTGGGAAATGTAAATTGATATTGGAAAGATACCCATGGCTAAAATGATGAGCTAACAATATTATATTATTTTTTCATCTGTGTGCAACGTTCCGAACTTTCTGATGTTAGACATTCGCGGCACTGGTTTCATTTTGGGAACTAGTCCCAGGAGGTGGACAAACCAGCCAAGCGTCCATGATCGGCTGTTCGCGCGCTAACTGGTACTGAGCCTAATGTGCTATGCCTTTACAGGCAGGCTACTTGTGACAGCGGCAGCTATACGGGCCTATCTTCAGATAATCGATAGAACTAGGTCGATCGGTACAGTCTGATGCCATCCGTGTTGTTGCTGATACTGGTACTGGTGACCTATCTGTAAGGTACCGGCAGCAATTTTTTGCGTAGCGGCGGATTTTTCCAGCGTACTGTCATGCGACTTTTGCGTTTGTCAGGGTACCGGCCCAGTACGCTAAAATGGCCTGGCTATGCGTAGTACCCTCGATGTAGTTGCTCCATTGAAATTTAAAAAGGCTACTCAGAAGAAGAGACCAGCCCCATGGTACACTGACCAGACGTGGACTCTAAAGCAAAAATCCCGTCAACTAGAATGCAAATGGCGCTCCACTAAACTCCAGGTATTCCATTGTGCTTGGAAAGAGAGCCTTATTGCGTATAAGCACGCTCTGTCTGGCGCTAGGTCTTCTTATGTTGCAAATCTTATACAGGAAAATAAAAATAACCCTCAATTCTTGTTCAAAACAGTGGCCAAATTAACGAACAACCATGCTGCAAGTACCCCTCAAATTCCAGCCTCCTGCAGCAGTGATGATTTTTTAAAATTCTTTAGTGGCAAAATAATTGGAATTAGAGAAAATATCATTGCTTCTCTAGCAGTTGGTGAAGGCCATAACATAAAACCTCATGGTATGCATATGAACCAATTTGATTCATTCTCTCCCATATCCCTGAGCGAACTTGCCAAAATAGTCACTACTTCCAAATCGACAACTTGTCTCTTAGATCCCATCCCAAGTAAGTTATTGAAGGAACTCCTGCCCATTCTTGGCAGTCCCATTCTGCACATAATCAATACTTCGATTTCAGGTTCAGTTCCGACTTCATTTAAGATGGCTGAAATTAAGCCTCTACTCAAAAAACCAAATTTAGATCCAACAGTTTTGGCTAATTATAGGCCGATCTCAAACCTTCCATTTTTATCCAAGATCCTTGAGAAATGTGTTGCCCAACAGCTTACTTTCTTCCTGCAAATTAATAAGGTACATGAGAGGTTTCAGTCTGGCTTTAGAAAACATAGCACTGAAACAGCCCCCACTTTAGTAATGAATGATCTACTTCTCTCCATGGACTGTGGCCGCATCTCTGTCCTTGTCCTACTTGATCTAAGTGCTGCCTTCGACACGATAGACCACCATATTCTTCTTTACAGGCAAGAAAATCTGGTTGGTATTTCTGGACTCGCCCTTTCATGGTTTAACCATGGCTTATCTTTCTGACAGATGTCAGTTTGTTAGAGTAAATGGTAATTCCTCCGAGTATTCCAAGGTAAACTTTGGAATACCTCAAGGATCTGTTCTGGGCCCTCAGCTGTTTTCCTTATACATGCTTCCCCTTGGAAACATCATAAGTAGATATGATGTGAAGTACCACTGTTATGCAGATGACACACAGCTTTATACATCTTTTAAGCCAGGTGAAATTGATCCACTAACTAAATTGATTAGAGATGTGTCTTAAAGCTGTAAAAGCATGGATGACACAGAATTTTCTCTCTTTAAATCCAGATAAGACTAAAATATTGGTAATTGGTCCCAAATCGCTCAAAGACACATTCCTCAAGTTCTCCCTTGACGTTGCTGGACTCCCAGTTTCTGCCAAAGCAGTTGTCAAAAACCTTGGTGTCACCCTTGATTTAGAACTGTCTCTACACTGTCATATTAATAACATTATAAAAGTGGCTTTCTTCCATGTTCATGCATTTGTGTCCTCTCGGCTGGATTACAGTAACGTTTTACTGTCAGGCTGCACCAGTTCTACCCTGAATCGCCTTCAAATAGTGCAGAATGTTGCTGCTAGGGTTCTGACCAGGACGAAGAAATATGACCACATTTGCCCAGTACTCAAAAATCTTCACTGGCTGCTAGGGGTGTAACGATTCTGAATCGATTCTGAATCGATGTTTTTTTAAGGCATTGGACCGCCATGGGGCGAACATCCGAGCTTTCCCTTTTCCTTATTAAACCCGACGCAGTCTTGAACGAAAGTGCCAAACATCAAAGGGCATGAGAAATGCTTCCGAAAAAAAAACTTGACTGATTATTAGTATTTTTTCGGCGACATGCTGCACGGAGCCAAGTAAAGGACTACAGAATCATCTCCTTTTAACCAATTAGGTTACTCTAATCTTGTCCCTGTTTAATTTGCTCCATTAGCAATCAAACAGGGGATTCGCTTATTTACTTTTCTGAATGAGTAGAGCTGTTTATTACGACAGCATGTTTGATTGCTGCATTCCTAGAGTTAAATGGGCATAGATTTGCAAGAACGCGTATTTGGCCATTTCGTGTGATTGTGATTATTTATAGCTCACATTCACGGTTCATCCGCTTTAATGTTTTTCACCTCGTGTATTTTTTGAAATCCTGGGCGATCTGAAAATAAATCTCTTTACTTTTATTTTATTATTATGGATCTCCTAAAAATACCACAATGAGAGATGAAATGCTGAGTTGGGATGTGGCGATGTTGAACGAGGATTTTCTTTTTTTTTTTAAGTGTGAGACAACTTGCCGTCATGGGGTGTGAAGGCAGTCGTGTGTAATGTCTTGAAATATACACACCTGAAGTGGCTTAAAACGATTTAAAATGCCGTCGGGAAGAAGCCCGAGTTTAGAATTCACTAATTGCAGGTGGTCCGCCCTTCCTTGAATCTGCTACCGTGTGCTTGGCCTAAATAACAATCAAGAAATTTAGCCAGTAGCCTATAACGATTAAGATGTGATGGTGAAAAGCAGACAAACCTAACTGGCCTACGGTATTAGGTTGAAAGAATGCCTGTTTGAATAATTAGAAAAAATCTTCCTCTGAATTACATCTCTGATTGTAGCATTTTAGGACATTATTCAAGATTAATTTAAAACAGATTTGTTATAAGATCGCCCTGGAGTTTAAAAAAAGTCTAAAAAATACACAAGGTGGAAAACATTCTGAAAAGCGGATGAAACTTGAATGTGAGATATAAATTATCACAGTAGCACGAAATGGCGTGGCAATGGCAATCGTGTTCATGCAAATCTGCTGTTCTACGGCCATTTTAATTTCAAAATGCAGCAATCAAACATGTTGTCTTAATAAACAGCTCTACTCATTCAACTTAGAGAGTAAACAACCACCATTTAATTGCTAATCAAGCAAAGTAAATGGGAACAGGTTTACTTTTCTTAGAGTTGCCTAATTAGTTAATAGGAGACGATTTTGTTTTCATTTGCTTGGCTCCTTTCAGCACGTAGCTGAAAAATGCTGATGTCAGTCAAGTTTTTTCCAGAAGAATTTCCCATGCCCTTTGATGTTAGGCACTTTCGTTCAGGACAGCACGGGGGTTAATAAAGGAAAAGGGAAAGCTCAGATGTTCGCCCCATGGTAGCAGGTGGTGTTACTACGCTTTAAAAAAACATCGATTCAGAATTGTTACACCCCTACTGGCTGCCTGTCAAATTTAGAATTGAATATAAAATTCTACTTAGTGCACTTCTCGTTCCTTACTCCCCTCCAAGATTACTTTGTTCAAAAGGTGCTGGATATTTGAAAATTCTAAATATATCCAGAGTTACATTTGGAGGCAGAGCATTCTCTTACAAAGCCCCAATCTTGTGGAACACTCTCCCAACAAACATTCGGGCCTCAGACACACTCTCGGTCTTCAAGAGTAGGCGAAAAAACTTACCTTTTTAGTCAAGCCTATGATTAGTTCACGATTAGTTATGTATAAACATTTATTTGGCTCTGGTGGGACTGACTACAACCTAGTTTTATGATGGGTTCACAAGATATTGGAAGCCAGAGTAAAGTAAATCCATATGGAACCGGTGGCACTGAGCATGCATTAACGGTGCCCGTGGGGCTTGCTACAGCCTTAGTCACTGGGGAGGTCCATATAGTACCGGTAGTAGTGTTTAGCAAATTCATGTGGAACCGGTGGCACTGAACATGCATTAACGGTGCCAGTGGGGCTTCCTACAGCCTTAGTCACCGGGGAGGTCCACATGGTACTGGTGGTAGTGTTAAGCAAATCCATGTGGAACCGGTGGCACTGAGCATGCATCAACGGTGCCAGTGGGGCTTGCTACAGCCTTAGTCACCGGGGAGGTCCATATGGTACTAGTGTTTAGAAAATCAAAAGTGATCTTACAGCCTGGTGTAAGTGTAGGGCCTCTGTGCTGCAGGAAGTGGATGGAGGGGTGTTGATTGTTTCCTGACAGTCTGCTAATAATTTCTCACTTGGCACATGACACAGGACAGTTTTTTAATTAACATGCAGTAGTTTTATCCAGTGCCTCACCCCCCTTTTTTCTGAGTCTCTTTCCGAGGATCTTTCCGTCCACTACCCTGAGTCCTGGACCGTCCAAGCCCTATCCCTCACCATGAGCGCTGGCTGCTGCTGTCCTGATCCGGTCCTGATCCAGTTCTGCGCCATCCTCAACTTACCACTTCCGGAGCTACCGATGCTACTGTTCAGATGGACTTAAATGGAACTCTTTTGCCATTTTATTTTATTTTACTTTATTTTGCTATTAATTAGCTAGCCCGCGGAGGATGGGCTTCCCTACTATAGTCGGGTTCCTCCTGAGATTTCTTCCCACTGGGGAATTTTTTCTTACCACTCTTTGAGGATTTTTCTCCCTACTGGGAGTTTTTTGCCTCATTTGCCGTAGTGGGGAATAGGCTGGGCACTTCCCTTTCATTTATTTAATCTCTCACTGTAAAGCGTCTTTGTGACAGTCTCTGTGAAAAGCGCTATACAAATAAATTGAATTGAAAATTGAATGAACAATCAAGTTGCAATTGAAGACACGGCCTCTCCCCCATGCGATCTACCAGCAACAAAATTATGGGCTACATTCTGTACAGAAAAATAATTTAGTTATAATTAGGTCTATGCAATGGCACTCAGCGACACTAATATTTTACAGGGAAAGCTGCACTTCAGAACTCTTCAATGAATTAAGGTAATTTCGGTGATAAGTCCGTCCACCTGTTTTTGCAGCACGGTCACCGCAACTTGCTGGAAAAAAATAGGCAGCTGTCTGATTGGAAAATGTAAACGAACTACGCCACCATAAATCATCACTAACCCTTTAACTACCTCAACCTTTTGGTAAAGCATGTTTTGAGTCACTGTGTCTCATTGAAAGATTTGTTGATTAAGCCATCTCTAACACTCAGTTGAGGAATGTTATGCTAAAAAATCCAATCAGTTAAGTTCAACACATCTTTCAGTGAAATACAATGACTCAAAAGGTGCTCTCCCGAAAGGTTGAGTGGGCAATTAAAGGGTTAATATCTCCGGTGCTGAGTGCCAGGCCATAGACCTAATTATAATTAAATTATTTTACTGCACTGAATGCAGGCCATTATTTTGTCGCCTTTAGATCGCATGGGAGGGAGAAGGCGTGTCTCCAGTTGCCACTTACTATAATTGGAAAACGTGTTAACAAAGGAAAACGATTGAGGACTAGCTAGGACTAGTTCTTGTCATAAAGGGACGTATCTTTGCCCCCGAATTTTCAGTTTTGGTGCAGGCCCTGAGATATAGTTCAAAAATGGCGGGCAAGTGTAGTTTTCAACAAGCAGAACAGACATGTTCGCATTTTACCAGCACTATAAACACGTTAGGTTATGAACAATGTAAGGTAATTTGACTGAACCTACCGGGCTGGGAATCCGAGCTAAAAAATTCTGTTACACACTGGTTTCCACGGACGCTCGCTTCTTTCTGTGCCACCAGACGAGCGTGCTTTGCCCCCTTAGCATGGCTCCTCAATCCACTTTCACCCATATTTCCTATATCGAATGTTTTCTAACACACGATACACCTTGCTTTGAGAATAATTCTGGGGGGCAAAATGCAGTTACATCCTCTACCCTTGAGGTTTTCAACAGTTCCATATCTTTGAAATTTTTTAATAATTGCCCCGTCAGTGCTAAGTGGCATATACAATCGTTTGCGAATCTTCTTATAGCCAGTAACAGATTTATAAAGGTCTGTTATCATCTGCCTCATTTAAACAGAGTTTTTTTATTTTCTTCGTGGTGTTGGATGACAAAGGGATGCTGCATGCGTTACCTCACTTTTACACCCGAGTGAAACAGGATGTAATGTAATGGCTCAATATAGTTCCTTGACATTCATATAAAACTTAAATAAGAGGAATGTAATACCTGGTTTAATTTTGGTAATGTTATTTACAATAATCTTTAAGGGTGCCATAAATTGCAAAACTTTCATTTGGAGGAAACTGATTTTTAATTAAATCAGTAAATTATTTTGGTTGGTTTCATTGGAACATTACCATTGCACGGTGTTTCTCACATGTTGTTATTTAGAGTTTCTCAATAAATATATATAGCTTTTAATTTTTTAAAGTATTGTTTGTGCATTGCTAGTCAGGGGTGCCAGTAATTTTGGAGCCCACTGTATGTCATGGAGTGGAATCAAACTTTCATGCATCTTCATTTTATAATCAACCAGTTTATTCTTTCACTTATGAGTCGCTGTGTGAGGTTGTTATTAAAAGTGTTCAGTCTTAGACTGACTTTCGTGTTTATTTTGTGTTTATAATGTAGGCCTATTTTAATTGGTTACCTGAAAATCTCACTTCTGGGAAGTCAGAGCCAGAGCAGAAGTGCACCACGTTACCCTAACTCAAGAAGCCTCTGTATGAGCAATTTCTGGCTGAAATAAGTTCTGACTAGAGGCAAGAGGGGACAAGAGGGCAGGGAATTCCCAACACTGGAATTGTTCACACAGAAAATGAATTTTGCAAAATTAGTAAGAGTCTGTAACGAGGTTCAGGGCAAAAAAATGGGCAACAAGTTGCCAAGAAATCAGTTTCACAGGCCTAGTTTCCAGGCAAACACATAGTCACGAACTGCAGCATCACTCTATCCCCTCACCACCCCTCACCCAGTCCAATGACTCAGTGCCTCAAAAAATTTTACAGGGTAATATCTAACACAAAACAGATGGGCAGCGATTTTTTACTTTAAATTGCCCTCAAGTTAGAAAATAAACATGTATGGCCAATATTTGCCACCTTCTTCTCGCATATAGACTGCAAGTCTGTACCCTCGGCTTTATCACAGCCAAAAAACTGCCTCTAGATTTGGTTAAACAAACTGACTTTAAGTATGATAATCAGAACCAGCAAAAACACCCTGCATATGAATTCACAACTCAAGTTCCACTTTGTGCTTTGTGGGGGGCAGATTGGGAAGGGGGGGGCAGATCCTCCAACATCAGTTGGGAGGAAAAAAAAAATAATCATGAATGCCACAAGATGTCGTCTTCATAGCAGAGGCACTACAGGTCTCCAGGTCCAGGATTTTCCAAAGCCTGTCCAGATACCAAGAAAGATCAAAATGTGGGAGAAAACTTATTATCCCCAGAGAAGTAAAAAAAAAAAAAAAAAAAAAAAAAAAAAAGCAGCTTTCAGATGCTGAGGGAAGCTAGTGGAGGAGGCTTTTCCAGCAGCCGTGCCAGGTTGGGTGCAATTACTCAAAAGTTTTGACTGGCTTCAGTCTGGTCTGTGGTGCATGTTAACTGCTGGCATAACTTCCTTGGATCTGAGCCAATTCGAGCAGGTACATCAGGAGAGTGCACCTGGGAGAGACCTGTTCCATTCTCTCACAGCACTCATGGTATACCAGATACAGCTTTACATTCATTCAAGGGCGATTCAACGCATGGCGTAAGGGACATTTAGAAATGTTTTTGGACCCTGCTTAGTAAGCACTCAACTTGGCGGTATTATAGAGCTCCAGGGGCTGACGTCATGCAATCAGACATCGCCATATTGGCAGGAAAGTGTGTGGTTAAAAACACTGGCCGGCATACGGCAAGCAGCTAACTTGCTGCTTGTACTCATGAAAAGTGAATCATTTTATGTCTTAGGTAATGCCTTTAGACATTCAAACTGTGATAGCGTGGTGACACAAGCTAGTTAACATACACATTGAGCACAGCAAATAGCTAGTTACATTATTCTGCCCTGTTGCTGATGCTAACGTAACTGTGATGAAGAGGCACTTAAGACCTGCGTCCACAGGCAGCGCTTTCAGAGCTGGAAGCGTCCATGATCACATTTACAGAGCGCTACTCTCTAGCGCCGATTTTTGCTAAAAGTTGTGAAGACTGTCTGAGCATTTCCTCAATGCATCGAATGAATCGTTATTCAGTGAAATGAAACCGCGAATAACTGTCGCAACTGTTGGAAAGAGATTTCCAGGGTGGGTTTGTCTGCCACCGGTGCCAGCTAATTGAGCATCTGGAGAGCAAGATCCTTGATCTTCAGGGCCAGTTGGCGGCGCGACAGTTCTTCTAGGAACTCTACTGATCGCGAACTAAGTAGTATGTTGTTTAGAGAAATGGTGTGTATGCCAAAGGAGGGTGGTGCAGGGACCCCAGAGCAGGCAGGGAGAGAAAGTTGGGTGACTGTAGGACGTCAGCGTAGGAAAGGGCGTGCACGCTGTACAGCGACAGCTCCACCAGTGGTTGAGGTGTCCAACCGATTCCAGCCCTTGCAGGAACTCGAATTGGCCCCTGACCCTGAGAGTGGGGGGGGACTGATGAGCGTCAGGGCACCCTGTTGGCCTCTACCCCTCAGAAAAGAGTTAGTGATAGTGGGGGACTCAATACTTAGAGGAATAGACAATTTAGTCTGTTCCCGCGACAAGGAGTCTCATATGGTGTGTTGCCTGCCTGGTGCCCAGGTAGGAGACCTCCTGGAGCGTGCGGACAAGCTCCTGGCCAGAGCGGGGAGGGATCCAGTGTGAGGATACGCTCAGGAACCAGACGCGAGAACCAAGCAGTGCAGTAGATGAGAGTTTATTAAGCGAGGGGGGAAACCCCCGCAGGGCAGAAGGCAAAGGTACAAAGTCCACAATCCAAAAATCACAATCCAGTAGGGCAGAATCAGAGTCGAAAACCAGGGCAGCAATCACAGTACTCGTGGTCGGGCAAAAACAGGTTCGGTACACAGGCACAGGTTTGTCAGAGAAGCAAAAGCCAAAATCCAGTGGGCGTAATCCAAACCGTTAACAGGGCAGCAAACACAAAACTCGTAGTCGGGCAAAAAGGGTTCGTAAACAGATGCAGACAATAGTACCAAAAAGCAGAGCCAAAAATCGTAAGTCGGACGGTCCAGTCAGAAGAGTAACACTATGAGTACAAGGCGAAGACGATAGCAGCACAGGTAAACAAGAGAAACGTTCTGACAAGGAGGTGCTGTGAAAAGACACCTAATATACACTCCTGGGAGATCACATGATCCATAGAACACAGGTGCAGGAAATGAGGCTAATTACAAAGGAAGCAAACATGAGGGAGAACCTAATCACATGAAATAGGCAAAAGCCAAAACGCGGACAGGGATCACAAGACAGCCTATAGACAGAACAAACAGATCCGGTTAGGGATTTCTACGTGCACAGAGTGAGTGGCAGAACAGTGATTAGACAGGTGCAGAGAATCTGCTAGAAGCACAGCAAAGTAAATTGAGTGAAGGCAAGAGGCGGAGACTAGAACAGGGCGAATGCTGAGAGATCATTAGTCAATTAGTAGAGTGCAGCTATACAATCCCTAGTGCTTGTTAGTAAGTTAGTACTATGTACAATGTTAGTCTTGGTTAGTAATTTAACAAAAACAACAAACTGTTAGTATTGGTTAGTAATCCAGAAAAAGCAAGATGAAGGAAGTAAACGAGATTGGAAGGAATGGTTGAAAACCAGAATCCATTAAATCACCCGAAAGAGTGGCACGCAATACTGGGGCTGTGAGCAGACAAGAGACAAGAGACCAGACAGGGGGAGACAAAGTGCAATGCATGGTGATAACAAAAACATGGACCGGAATGTAACTATGGTAAAATGCAAAACATGGAAAAACTAAACTAAGACAATACATGAACATAACTAAGTAACCAAATGACAAAACAATAACCAGGCAATACAGAATAAACATGGCAGACAGATCAGAAACATAGCAAACAGGCAGAATCACAACATCCAGTTGTCATGGTCCATGTTGGGACAAATGACAAAGGTAAGGGTAGGTTTGAGGTTCTGCAAGGCAAATTTGTGGAATTAGCTGAGAAGCTTAGGAGCAGATCCTCCACGGTAGTTTTCTCTGGGATTCTACCAGTACCACGTGCAAGCAGAGGAAAGCAGAATTTTATCTGGAGGTTTAACACGTGGCTACTTAACCTGGTGTAGGAAAGAGGGGGTACAGGTTTATGGGGCACTGGAACTTTTTCTGGGACAGGGGTGACCTGTTCAAGCCTGACGGGCTACACCTGAACCGGAGGGGTACCTTTGCACTGGGTCAGCGTATGTTGAGAGTAGCACAGAGTTATTTAAACTAGGGACTTGGGGGGCTGAGAGGTTAGTGAGTGTTACACATAAGGAAATGCAGACTGCCCAGATGGAAGCTGACAGCGTTACATGCACTATTGATGATATACTTTTAAAGCAACAAAGCGTAGTGGGGGGCTTGAAGCAGCGGCCGCATGGGAAATCAAGGGGGAAGAGCATTAGTAATAACCTGAAAGGTTTTTATTTAAATGCTAGAAGCATAAAAAATAAATTTCCAGAACTTGAGGCCGTTATGATTAGTGAGGGCTATGACATAGTTGGGATTACAGAGACATGGCTTAGCGAATAGGATGGAGATGAATATAATATAGAAGGTTATAAGCTCTTTAGGAAGGATAGATGTAATAGGAGAGGAGGGGGCGTAGCACTCTATGTGCACGAAAACATAAATATACAGGAAATTCCTGAAATTGAACATTCCTTGCCCTGTGAAGATATCTGGGTCAGGCTCATTGGCAAACACGAGACAGGTTTAAACATAGGTGTATGGTATCGACCACCAGCTTTGGACAGTACAGTCAATGAAATGCTTTTTAAGAGGATTACGCAAGCTTGTCGAGGAGGAGGGACTATTATTATGGGAGACTTAAATTATCCTGGTATTGATTGGGAAATGGTGAGAGGACAAGTTAGGGGGGAGGAAGAATTTCTAGATGTTATAAATGATAATTTTTTGATGCAGTATGTTAATAAACCTACAAGAGAGAAGGCAATTTTAGACTTAGTGCTTTGTAATGACCCAGATAGAATTAGCAATGTTGAGGTACTGGAGCCACTTGGGACAAGTGATCACTCTACTGTTAATTTTGATGTTTCATGGGAAGTTAAAAAGATGTCTTCAAAAACAAAAATTTTCAATTTTAGGCGAGCAAACTTTGACAGGATGCGCTCATATCTAACTGAAATAAAATGGGAGACACTCCTGGACTGTGAGTCTGTAAATGAGATGTGGGAAAGATTTAAGGGGGTTTTACTTGATTCACAATGCAAATTCATTCCAAAGGTGTCCAAAAGTAAGCTGAAAAAGCAGAATCCTCAGTGGATGACCTCAAGTATTCATAGGATTTTGAGGGAAAAGAGGAATCTTTATAAGATGTACATGAAGGATAAAAATGAGAGCACTAAGGCTGAATACTGTAAAATGCGGGCTGTGGTCAAAAAAGAGCTGAGGAATGCTCGAAGACTGTATGAAAGGCAAACTGCAGAGGGGGCAAAAACTAACCCTAAGCGCTTCTTTCAGTACAGTTGCAGGAAAAGGAAAGTCAAAGAGCAGGTTAAGTGCATAAAGAATAAAAATGGATCGCTATATGATAACAAGCACATTTTGCATATACCTTAAGCAGTTACTTTGTTGAGAATTTTACCTCAGAGTAGGCCTTCATTCGGCCAGAGGGCATGTCAAATGCTCAAGATTATTTAGTGGAAATTGAGGTTATGGATAAATAAGTATTAGACAAGTTGCATAAACTAAAGGCAGATAAGGCGGCGGGTCCTGATGGCTTATATCCTAGAGTGCTCAGGGAAGTTAGTGAGATCATCTTTAAGCCGCTATCCGCCATCTTAAGACGGTCTTTAGAAACTGGAGAAATACCAATTGATTGGAAACAGGGCGATATAATACCAATATATAAGAAAGGGGACCGTACTGAGCCAGGAAATTACAGGCCAGTCAGTTTAACTTGCATTGCGTGCAAAATATTGGAATCTATCATAAAAGATGAGCTGGACTTATTTCTTGAACGTAACAATATCTTGAGGGATAGCCAACATGGTTTCCGTAAGGGAAGGTCATGCCTGACAAACTTTCTGGAATTTTTTGAAGAGGCCACCAAGACTTATGACCAGAGCAGGGCTTATGACATCATATACTTGGATTTTCAGAAAGCATTTGATACAGTACAACATAAGAGACTAATTTTTAAAATGAGCTCCATTGGAGTTACAGGAGGTATTCTGAAGTGGATTCAAAACTGGTTACAGGACAGAACACAAAGAGTGGTGGTCAGTGATATTTCATCTGAGCTAGGTATGGTGGGGAGTGGCGTCCCCCAGGGATTGGTGTTGGGACCCCTGCTGTTCCTCATCTACATTAATGACCTTGATAGGAATACTGAGAGCAGATTAGTTAAATTTGCAGATGATACTAAATTGGGGGGTTTGGCAAATAGTTTAGAGTCCACTAAAGTGATTCAGGTTGATTTGGATAGAATCCAGAATTGGGCAGAAATGTGGCAAATGAAATTTAATGTAGCGAAATGTAAAGTTGTACATGTAGGTAATAAAAACATTAGACGGGATTACTCCATGGGAGGTTTAAAACTGGAATGTGCTCCACATGAGAAAGATCTGGGAGTGATTGTTGACCAAACCCTCACAGGCTCTAGCCATTGTGCCGTAGCAGTTAAAAAAGCCAATCGGATGCTGGGATACATTGCCAAAAGTATTGAGTACAAATCCAAGGAGGTGATGCTTCTTTTGTACAACACATTCGTCAGACGACATCTGGAGTATTGTGTACAGTTCTGGGGACCATACTTTAAGAAAGATATAGAGGCTCTAGAGAAAGTTCAGAGAAGAGCCACTAAGCTAATTCCGGGTATAAAAGATGAAAGCTATGAGAAGAGGCTGAAGATCCTTAATCTCTTTAGTCTTAGGAAAAGGAGACTCAGGGGTGATCTGATTGAGGTCTTTAAATATGTTAAAGGGATTAACAGAGTGAATTATGTAGGATTCCTTCGACCAAGTGTTGTTAGTAGAACTCGGGGTCACAGATGGAAGTTGACCAAAGGTAAATATAGCACTGATATTCGGAAATATTTCTTCACCCAAAGAGTAATTTCGATGTGGAATAGCTTGCCTGACCATATTGTTGAGGCAGAGACCTTAGGAGTTTTCAAGAGCAGGCTTGACTTAAAGCTAGATACCATGAGTCATTGAGTATCTGAAGTGATATAATCACGATAGTACAAAGAAACTGGCGAGCCTAGTTGGGCTGAACGGCCTGTTCTCGCCATTCCTGTTATGTTATGTTAACTAAGCTAATGAATATTCATTTCCCAAAAGTGCAACTGGAACCAAATAAAGTCAATGGTTCCAACTATGTAGCGAAGTTGCTAATGTAGCTCCTAACCATGCTTTGGGAAACCTAGCAACCCAGATGCTAGCTAAAGCTGTTGGGGTCTACAGTTGTCGTAAACATTAATACTAAACAATTTGTCAGCAAACTTCATGTCCCAAAATGGGGAACAGTAAGCAAACCTAAACTGTAGCAAGCTAATTGATTAGAAACACGACTGTGGCAGCAGGAAACGTCTCCCACTATTGATATTGTTAGTCCCTGCCAATTTACGACTTTGATTTGTCAGCGACATTGATGAGCCCGGCGGCGTTCCAAAAGTTGAACTATTTCCGGACGAGAGCGCCGTGGGGAAAAAGCTGTATGCTGAGGACGTTTTGGTCGTTGAGGACGTTGAGTGCTGTCAATGCTAAACTTCATAGTATTTGCATTAAAAACAGACGCAGCCAGCACAAAAAAGAAGTTTCCTGTGGACACAGGCCCTATTCAGCACAAAGCCAAATCGCGTCCATTTGAATCCCTCGAGGCTCTTGTATGCTTTGAGAGACTCTATGAAGGGAAAGTTGATCAGGTATTTGTAGTTGCCGGATACTGCAGGTCTGGAACATTGTCCGATCTGGCTGAGTCAATGCTTGTGAAAAGCACACCTGAGGCATTATAAGGGTCAATAATGTTTAACCTATTAAGTTTTGAATTATATAGCTCAATTTCTTTGCATGTAAAGCGGGCAATCAACTCTGATGGCTTGAAATCAGCACTAGCACCACTTATTTTCGCTTTGGCTTTTTCTGCCAAAATGGTGGCGTGAACAAAAGGAGTCACGTGACATCCGGAGCTCTATTGTACCCCATGGTAATGCAGGGCCCCTTGAATGTTACTCCACCAAGGGTAATTTCCATTAAATGTCAACTACAGAGAGGATATTATGAAAAAACCTGCGTGGCGTATGGGACGCAGAATATTCAAGATTTTTTTCAGGAATTATTTCAGCTCAAAAGGTCTGAGAGTTGGTCTGTGGAAAACTATCCTCGCCATTCTTAAAAAACAAAGAGAGCCTTAAAGCAACTTACAGCGCATGGGTACAAGTCAAACAATTCTTCTTTATTAAGAAATAACATCTTGAAAATTAGAAGTCAGTGTGGCGTACGAGACAGCGAAAATATGGCGTACGGGACACTAAAAAAACTGTATATCAGTATTTTTTGGTAATGCAACAAGATGTATGTAGTTTGATTCATACAAACAAGTGTTTTAAAACAGTTCTCACTATTGTGGGACAAAATAAAATGCTTATTTTTACTTGATACACAGACCTGTGGCGTACAGG
The DNA here is from genome assembly GCA_029692085.1 of Gymnothorax javanicus. Classification (NCBI taxonomy): domain Eukaryota; kingdom Metazoa; phylum Chordata; class Actinopteri; order Anguilliformes; family Muraenidae; genus Gymnothorax; species Gymnothorax javanicus. The sequence continues at coordinate 52,457,303 of CM056198.1, read as the reverse complement.
ACACACTTGCTCTTGTTCCTACCATCCCTTACTGTACATGTAGTCATTAAATAACTGACAGGCTCCGCTTTATTTTTTGCAGTTTAGGTGTAGGATAAGAGTGAATTCAATCTGACAGAATTATTTCAACAGTGTTCAGTGGTGTGGTGTAGTGTGGTGATGGTGCTTTTAGCAGGTTTACAAAATAACATTTGTAGCATTACCAGGTAGATAATATTTCAGTGCTAGCAAATAACCATTGAAACATAACATGCATCTGCAAAACTACTATAAAATTGTATTTATCGACATTAAAATAAAAAATCTGAGGCAATTATTCAAGAAAACATGTTTTAATCTTCATAAAAATCTTACAATAATGCAAGTGAGTCATGTGAATTGTACTTTTGGACTAGGGCTGTTGGAATAAATTTCAGGGGTTGAGTATTATTCGAATATAAAAACTAATTAATTTTCAAAAACTAAACGAAGTATTTGAGTCCATGTGTAGTTTTTAGTTTATAAATGTGTTTTTTTATCGTTCCTAAATCTCACCCTCCCGTACACCCCTGCCCCCTCCCCAACAGTGTGTTCACCTCTTACTTCTGACAGTGTGCCTATTACTTGGCTTTCTAATGAAAAGCCTGCTAAATATGATCATGGTCCCCAAACAGCCATAGGTGCTGGCCTCAGTGCCAGAACCAGAGATTGTGACCGTGGACTGTCAGTAATGACTTAATGTCAATTAGTCTCATCTGCTTGTTCTTGTTGCTTTCAGCATTTTTCTTGTTGGTGACAGTTATTATGAAATGTCAGAGCGTAAAGACATATTAATTGGGTTTAAACTAGAAAACAGCCTTGAACCAAATGGGATTCACTGGAAACACTGGTTACACTGGGAATTTACACTGGGTCTCCATGGGTTTCCACCCTGAAATAGGTGATCCAGAGGGGAATATTGTACAGTCTTGGATGTTTTACTTGAGTAAAGGCCTTACACACTTTGAATTAAAGAACTTACCTTCTGTCAGCATCTGTCAGTCTGGATAAAACAAGAACCCATTTCAGTCTGAAGCCACCTCCTGTTTGCTAGAGGAACGTGAATTCCTTCTGGAAATTTCCAAAAGTTTCTAGTGCCCTCTATTGTTTGACACTAATTGGTCGATTAACAAAGTGACCTCTATTTTTTTCACTTGAAATTATTCATGTCAGTTTGACTTTAAAATCCCATTAAAAGGGAGGAAATGGCAGTGTGGTGTACGGGACATGTCCCGTGCGCAACATGCGTGGCATACGGGACAAGTTCTAACAACGAATCAACACATTAATTATGATAATAATAATAGTAATAATAATAATAAATTTATTTATATAGCACCTTTCAAGCTATACAGCACAAAGTGCTTCACAAACAAGTAAAAATACATGTGCATAAAAGCAATAAAACAAAATGGGGAAAGTAGGGAAAACACCAAAATAGGAAAAATTAAGATTATAAAAGGAGACTTACAGGAAAACACACCCATACAATAAAAGAATTTAAACCGTAAAATCAGCAAATAATCAGAAGGCAAATTCTCCCTGGAAATAGATGCACCACTGCTCAAAGACAGAGAATATGGAGTATGAAGATTCTTGTTGATTAAATATGGAAATACATAAAACTTTTGTCATCCTGTGTGGCATACTGGACATGGCGAAAAACGCCTTAATGATTGCCTGCCCTAACCCTTCAACTTGAGTTAGCTGACTGGAATTGTGCATGAGTAAGATATTCATCCTACCCTATTCACTACTAACAAAGATTCTGTGAAAATTAAACAATTAGAAGAAAAGTTTGCATTTCACACTATTATCAGAATTCGCAAAAAAGTAAAGTTTTTTTGTTAAATTAACGAAAAACATGTTCTCCAATTTTCCGAAAAACATCATTTGGTCCTTGAGGCCTGGGTATCGTAGTAGATAACAGGCAAACAAAAAGTTACTTTACTCAATTTTCAATTTTCCACAAAAAATCAATTTCTAGTGTGGAATCGCCCTCAACATTATATACATTCAATCAAATATTGGGACCATCAATTAATAATTAGAATTGCACATTGACATGCTTGGCTGTGTTTGTCTATCACATATAAGGGTATGTCTTTGTTAAACTGCATAATTTAGCAAAATGTTCAGACAGGCCAGCAGGGTTCTCCATTACTGTCGCACCACCAGGTGTTTTTTTTCCAAAGTCTCAACCAAAAAAAAAAAAAAAAAAAACCTGGGCTCCGTTTCAAACAAATACTTGACAACGTACCGACCAGACTAGGAAGACTGCAAGCTAGCCTCACAGGGTGGGAAATTTAGCAGTTAACGTTACTGGCAAGTAAGCTCGGAGCCAATGGCAGTGCAACGTTAAAGGGACTATGTCAGCCGGGGCGCATGCGTGCGACGAAGCAGAGCATCTTGAAAACGATGGTACAACTATTTCAAGTTCATAGGAGATGTAAGGTGTAAGCGTTTCAATCTGATTAAATCGCGTTCATCCTTGAGAAGTTTATTGAAATTTTTACCAAAAAACTATCTTTATTGATTGTAGAGCCTATTCGTAGCATCAGTTTGTCATAGTTTGGGTTTTTGTAGCGTTATTATTGCTTTTAAATCAGCCTGCGTTGATTATGTCGTCCTATAGCAGCCGTCAAACTGGAAGCGGTCGCAAAAGGATCTATGACAGCTGTATGTCAGACAAAACGTTACGACAAACAGGTTCTGCGAACATAAAAGACAGTTGCTTGATAAAAAATTCCCCAAAATTCTCAAGGATGCACCCGATGCAAACTGATTGAAACTCCACCACGAATTCCCCGGTTTACCTTACCTCACACTTTCAATGTGCTTTCGCCCAAAGAAATATGGATGGATAGCATAATTTATTCTCCGTGGGTTTCGGCATGCGGTTACTCTAACAACTCTGCGTTTGCAGGCCATCTTCTGTATTTAAAAATAGCAACGAAGGTACGCTTTACACACATTCTAATAAGCCTGGGGTTTGTATTTCTGCTCCCTTGAGATCGCACTGCATGTATGAAAGTGTTTATCAACTGGACTCTTCTACGCATGTACCCCAGCTGACATAGTCCCTTTAAGTCAAGCATAAGGGCTTGTCACGCACGATCGTGGACTGACAGCATAACTTCAAAAGCAGATTGCTCATAAGCACAAAGCCTCTGTTGGTAACAAATCTCACGTTTGTTACAATGGCTTTAGATGAGCACTAGCTATATACAGTGCTGCATTCCCTAGGATATGCCGCAACTGCGTTGTGTGGCGAATCTGGGGTGTCCTTCAACATGGTGTACCCCATCACAGCCACACTGCTTGCCAAATATACTCAGTCAAAAAAGAAACTTCACACTCATAAATTTCTAAATATTTTCTTGAAACTTAATACAAGAGATATTATTATTATTATTAGGGGCAAATGCGTTGTCAAAGACATCATGACACACAGCAACTCCGACGTACACAAGCATGCAGCATGTGCGAGCATACATCAAGGTAAAAGCACGTTTCCTCGTGTTCCTAGTCATGTGACCTTATGAGACACGTGCAATTGAGCCCACGTTAGCACGGTAGAGTGACATCTCGGAAAAACAAGTTCTTACGGTCAATTATCCGTTGATTTGCAATGCCACGACTGTCAAACATTCAACGTGAACGTGCCATTGGCATGCTGAATACGGGAACGTCGGTCACTGACGTTGCCAGGGTTACGGGATGCAGTTGACGGACTATCCATGATCTTCGGACACGTCTCCAACAAACTGGCACCACAGCAGACCGACCTCGTTCGGGTAGACCACGTGTGACGACACAAGCAGAAGACCGACAAATCGTCTTAAGTCATTTGCGTAATCGATTTCTCACTGCAACGTCCACTAGGAATGAATTGTTTAGAGGTCGTGTGACTGCCCAAACCATACGTAATCGCCTGCGCACTGCTCGTCTCCATGCACGTCGGCCATATCGTGGACCAATTTTAACCCAGTTACACCGACGTCAACGGCTTCTCTGGGCACAACGACATCTGAGATGGACTCAGCGTGATTGGAATAGGGTTGTTTTTAGTGACGAATCCAGATTCACTTTGCACTTCGCTGATGGGAGAGTTAGAGTTTGGAGGAGACGCGGTGAACGCAACGCCCAGTGTTGTGTGCAGGAAGCGGACCGTTTTGGGGGCGGCAGTGTTATGGTTTGGGGTGCCTTTAATGGTCCTGCCCGTTCCCGACTGATGGTCGTTCAAGGAAACCTAACTGCTGCAGGATACAGAGATCAAGTGCTCATTCCAGAGCTTTTGCCATTTATGGCAGCTCATGGCCCAGGTCTGACATTCCAACACGATAATGCCAGACCTCATACGGCCAATTTAACGCGGAATTTTCTTAGGAATGCTGGCATCAATGTCATGGAGTTGCCCTCAAGGTCTCCCGACCTTAATCCCATAGAACATGTATGGGATGTGTTGGGCAGAAGACTCCGTCAAGTAAGGAACCCTCCACAGAATTTGCAGGAACTTGGTGCCATGTTGGTTCAATTATGGCAATGCATCCGCCAAGCTGTGTTCAGACGCATCATTCAATCCATGAGGAGACGTTGCGTCGCAGTTGTGAACGCTCATGGAGGGCATACGCGCTATTGACATGCTTTCATCAAGTTGTAACTTACCATTTTTACTCTCTTACATTTCCGTAGCATTTCCGGTGGAACTGGTTACATTATGAACATGATTTTTATGGTACACCGTCCTTAATGGGTACAGAATGGAATTAAATCATTATTTAAAACCATTTTTCTTGTATGTTCAACTTATCGACCTCCAAACGAGTGTGAAGTTTCTTTTTTGACTGAGTATATTTGCAACCAAGAGAAAGCGCGTCTACGGAAGTGTCACAATTCAAAACCACAGTCTCGGAGTCACTTACTCGTCGCATGGCACCCGAAGAAATGGAAACTGCACTGAGGGTGGCGAACATTAAATCATTATTGGACCCACGACAAAAGCATCTAAAGTTGACAACCGATGCTGTCAGAGAAGCAGTGAAAGACAAAGTTCGTTAACTACTATCAAATCTCCCTGATGTGATCCCAGATTTGCTTAACTCATTTGGCGCGACTGACGTTGATCTACGTCTTTGGCAAATCGTATAATGCCAAGCGCCAACAACGTAGATTCACGTCAGAATTTCAGTACCAGCTATCTCCCCCAGATGCCACTGCAATTGCATCACCATGCTCGTGGTCGCATGTGAATGTCTCTGGAAAGAAGAAATGATAAGCTTTATTTTGATGTATAGAATTTGTAGTTTATTCAAAGTAGCAATTGAATAGGGGGTCACAAATAACCCTGAAAGTGTGGCACTCTTAGGCGCAAGCGCTGAAAAAGTGTGGCGCCAAATGAGTCAAGGAGGCAAGCTCGTCATCATTTGAGCACCCAGAAAAACAATCTCGCCTCGACGAGACAGACATGACGAGCTTCTTCAGGGCAGAATATTTCACGGCAGGGACATCTGTCCAATCGGAACTGGAGCGCTCTGTGAAAGAAGATTGTGTCCCATCTTCTCACAACCCTCTTTTGTGGTGGAGGCTTAATGAAACGAGGTATAAGAATATGCCAAACCACTGCGTCCCTGCCATATCCGTGCCAGCAGAGAGTCTTCTCTGCTGCAGGCTTGATCACGACCAAATTGTGCACTCATTTACAACAAAACCTTGCAAATGACTTAGCCCATAGGCTGCATCAACATGTAGCTCACAATGTCATTAGGGCAATTCCAGCGTCACTCACGTTATATTTACTGCATTAGGCTATTGTGTAAAATTGTTTCACTACTTGTTCAATGGACAGAACTTCAAAACTTTTACATTGTGGCAACCTCTGACCATAATCAACTTTACTAGAGAAAACCCAGAATGAACCCCTCAATAGTTATGCTGGCAGGCTGGATTTTTCAAGCGTTATTCACATTACTTAAAAGCAGACAATTGTCCAAGTCCCTCCGATCCGAGTCCCAAGCGAGTCTCAAGTCATTAGGTCCAAGTCTCAAGCAAGTCCCAAGTCTTTTTGTTTGTGGGCAAGTCAAGTCAAGCCGAGTCACAAGGCTATGTCAAGTCAAGTCGAGTCGAGTCACAGGTTATGTCAAGTCAAGTCCCTCACCATTGTCCCCCAGCCCACCCACAAAGCACTCAGGTTTATATCTTGAAGAGAAAAACCTAATGTCAACCTCAAAAAAGAGAGTACAGACTAGTCTGCATGGCTAAACCAGCATAAAGCTGTTCATTTATCCATTACAACATTACATGTCTGATCATTAAGACCTAAGTAGATGGGAAAGGCTACATTCCATTAAAGAAATGGCATGTTTGATGCAAAAAATTGTTTATTTTGAACATTTTGCTAAAACATTAAAATTCATCAGAATTCATCTGTAGCAAAGTGCTTATGTAAAGAGACAAATGCCTTATGGAAACGGTGAAATTCGACTTGATTTCACTAATATCGACACAAAGTTTATACGGTTGATCTCATCGGATTTTTTCTTGATCGGTAAAAGGCTTATGCGATAAATGCTGATGGAAACGTTATTTGCCGAATAAATCTGCGACTGCATCGTGAAGGTGTTTTGATGTCGTCGTTGCCTTCTGATAATGGTTTACCATGTTACTAATAGATGGCACATACGCACTATTACAAATTGTGCAATTATCATCCTTTTTTGGTAGATCCATTTTGGCTAACTAGCTAATTTTGTTGGCTAACACACTACTTTGTTCACTCGAAAGTTCTGCGATTCAGTGCGATAATGAATGGAAACAGCTAAAAATGCCATATATCTATTCGATACACCGATCTGATCGCATAACAGCAAGTGATGTCATTACGCACAAGTTTTTATTCGCTTTAATGCTGTTAGATGGAAATGCATTTTCACCGCATTTATTCGCATGAATATTTTTGGCGAACTTCAGATAATTCGATTAACAAGTGGATGGAAACATAGCTAGTGAGCAGTGCACCACTATTCTCCCGACTCAATGTAGCTAGCCAACGATAACTAGCTAACGTTATGTTAACTGACGTTAGCTGGGGTAAACAAAACACGACCGACTATCCCAACACGCGCGCGCGCACACACACACTTCACGTTACATGCACGGCTGCTAGCTATCAGGTTTCACTTACTTGTCATCATGGGTCTTCAGGTGACGGACAAAGTTTGAAGTGGTTCCCTCCTTGTAGCTAATGGTTGTTGAACATGTCTTACATTGAGCAGACCTTCGTTTTCCATCAGAGTAGAAGTTTTTAAAAGCAAATTTAATTATTTTGGGCGTACTAGAACTCGCAGCTGCCATTATTATCCATGCAATCAAGCGCACTTATCACCAAAAGTGCGTGCACCCGCTTCAAACACGAAAAAAAAAAAAAAAACCAGAGCCTGTCTGAACCAACCCGCTAGAGCGCGCACCGTGCACTGCACACAAACGGACCACTCTTGTCGTACTAGAAAGAATAATATCAACGTGAAAAAAAAACATACAATGAAAAGAACAAATCGTCCGAGTCATCTTGCCTCAAGTCGAGTCGAGTCTGGAGTCATTGTCTCCCAAGTCCGAGTCGAGTCTCAAGTCTTTGCCTTCCAAGTCCGAGTCGAGTCGCAAGTCGTCAAATTTGCGACTCGAGTTGACTCGAGTCCAAGTCCCTGTGACTCGAGTCCAATTGCCCGCTTAAAAGTAACATGGCTTTTTTTCATTTAAGTTTGGTCCAATCCAATAAATTGGATTATACATGTTTGAACCAAGTTATTACTGAAAATTCTAATCAAATCAAGATTTAAACTTCAAGGTCCCCAATTATGCCACCAGGTGCACAGCTAATTAGCCATTATGAGCCTGTTCAAAGTCTCCCCTACCTGACATCACAAGGGGGAGTGACCACCCAGAATAATGAAATCTGATAAACTGCTTGGCTGAAGGTGATCAGTTCTTCTTGCCTCTGGTTGGTTACTTCCCCATGTGATGTCAAGAGGGAAAAGATTTTGAAATGACTTGTAATAACTAATTAGCTGTGCACCTGGTGACATAATAGGGGACCTTTAATGCAACATTAATTTTCTGCAACGTGCCCTTACAACAAAAAAGTCCTGTTACCCACGTTACATTAGTCACATTACCAGAAGGTTTTAAGTATCTGGAGGCTCACCATACTGCATTTTACTGATCATTCACAATGTTTCAGCCATGTCAGCCATTTCTATTCAAGAGGTCTTCATGATTTCCAATTTCTAAGGCCCCAATCTGCAAGTCCATCCTCCACCCAATATGTCCCCCCAAGACAAATGTCACATTGGTGGCCCTTTGTTTCTCAGAACAATATTTAAAAAAAAAAAAAAAAAATTTTTTTTTTTTTTTTCCATAATTCAACCAACCAAGTAGTCTCTTCCCAACTTCAGTGTGTGAATGATGTCAAACTTTAATTCAATATGCGTACAAAAAATTTTGGTTTCCCTCAGACCTTCAATTTCTTCTGAACTATACACCTGGATATACTGACCATACAGTCGTACATAAATTGTATTGCTATTTCATGTTTGAATTTTCAGTGGTCATGTTACAATTCAGCTGGAATTGCCCATTATTACTTTATTATTTTTATTTATTTATTTATTTTTTTAGACCTAAATTTCATTTTCTACCTGCCTTACCCCTTGTCTCCACTGGGCGCGTTTCTGAAGCGTTTTTAACTCGCGCGTGTGACGCGGCAGATACGCTCTCATTATTATCTTTGCAGCTGTCTCCACCGGCTCCGTCAGGCGTGCGCTTCAGCTGCGCTTCACGCCGCTAAACGCCTGACCTGAAGCGTTTTTTACGCTTCAAGTCTATTTTTTCGACATTACGCGGGTAAAACGGAGGGTGACTCGCTTCTCCTTTGCTGCTCGACGCTTCTCGTTTGAAGTACGCGCGCGAATAAGACGGAGTAGGTGGAGACACTCGCTTCAGTGACGCATGAACGCTGTCGTCTCGCGAGTGCGTCACTTACATGACGCGCCCGGTGGATATGGAAGCATATAGTTAACAAAATTAAAATGAAAATGCAATGTCAGAAATGCATTTTCATTTTCAAGATACAAGCGCATTATTTGTATCATAATGAAAATTCAAATGTAATCCTCCACTTTGCATTTTCATTTTCAAGTCCATGTATGCAATTTTTATAACAATTGGAAAATTAAAATACATTCCTCATTTACATTTGCATTTTCGAGAAGTGCCCTGCAATATCACTAACAAAACGAAAACGAAAACGCTAATCGTATAAAGCAAATACATTCTCGGAAATGCTTTTTCGTTTTTTTAGCACGCGATTATTTGTATCATCACGAAAATGCTAAAGTAATCCTCCACTTTGCGTTTGCATTTTCAAGTCCATGTAGGCACTGTTTTCATTTGCAAGAAGTGCCCCGCAATATCACTAACAAAACGAAATCGAAAACGCTAATCTCATAAAGCAAATACATTCTCGGAAATGCCTTTTCTTTTTCGAGAAGCAGACGCAATATCTGTCTCATAATTAAATCGCTAACGCAGTTCGCCACTTTTCTTTTTCATTTTCGCGACAGGCTGCCCTGCCTGACTTTGCATTTTCGATTTCGAGGTCGAGGTCCCACGCGCTTTTCCTAACAAAATTAAAAAGAAAATACCCTCCCTAGTTGGGTGTGGCCTGTCGGTGAGAAGGCGGGACGTCCTCCACAATTTGGTACGGATTGGATATTAACAAATACAAGCGATCTCGTTGGTTAGCAATCAGAGGGAAACTCCTGCTGCACGCACTTTTATGTCAAAGCACGAATGGCAACTTACATAGTTGGAGCCACTGACTGTGCATGGACGCTCCCCTGGACATTGCGGAGTTTGATTGAGAGTATAGCTAAGGTTTTCCCCCGAAAGACACTGCTCTCGCACTCAATTACCCCCGTGTGCGCTTGGATTAGCGCTGCTTCCACTGAAATTGTGTGCTTACACTCAGATCTGTCGATCTTCGGACGGGTTATCTGTGCATCATCTGTTTAGTTGTTCAGTCGGTTGCAAAGCAAGTTCATACGCCCCTGCTCTCTTGGGCTTCATGCACTTCTAGTGCTTTCTTCACGAATTTGGAGTGAAAGGACAGTTCGTATTAATACACCAGTGCCTATACGTCTCTTTACCTTAATAGCTGGCTACATACAATGGTAGCCGTGTAACACGTCGACCTCCAGTTCTCTATTATGCGAGTCTGTGGATGAATCGCAGAGGTAGACTGAGCTAAGAGAGGGACAGAGTCATCTGCTCGCTTGCATCCTGCTGCTGCAGAAGAAAGGCTTGCGAAATCCATGGATTTCTCTTATTATACCAAGTCGCTTGTAATAATATGCTGGCCATAGCCAGATGTCGACACAGTGATATGTTTCGGCCAATCGATGTGTTTTTCATGAACGGTCACATCGTTAGACTAAAATTGCAGTGATCCTGCTCTCGCACTCAATTAGCCCCTGCGTGCGCTTGGATTATACCTGCTTCCACTCAAACCGTGTGCTTACGCTCGATCAATCAATGGTTGGACAGATTATCTGCACGATACCTTTTGCGGGTTCATACGGTCCTGGCCACCGGGGCTGCATAGGTAGCTACTTCTTCGTGGCTTTCTTCACGATTTCGAATAAAAGGGCCGCTTATTAATACATTGGTGCCCATACTTTTCTTATACCTTAGTTGCTGCTACATATAAGAGTTGCGGGTAACAAACACATCGGCTTCCAGTTGGTGTGCCTCACTGCAATTTTGTGGATGAATGGCGGGGGTGCACTGAGCTGCGTGAGTGAGACGCAGCCTGCTGCAAGCATAGTGTTAGAATGGGTTGACCGGTTCCGCAATTTGCAGAAATCAAACTTTATTTGCGGGAAAACGACTTCGCTGTCAGCCTTGAGTTTGACACCGCTGGAACGGTAAATTATTGTGGATTTAGCTCTTAACTATCGTTTCAAGATATTCGGCTGGATAGAGAAATAAATGCCCGATAACTGTTGCTTGCCGTTGCAGCAGTACCAAATCAACGCCTGTGATAAGGCGCACTGCGCAGTGTGTGGCCGTTAAACGCGTGTATTCCAGGGATTCATCAAATGCTATTAGTGTCATTATGACCGAAATTATCGAATATTTGACCATATAAATCCCAATTTCGTACTCTTGATACTTTTTCATCAACACCCATTAGAGTGACTGCTTGTCGTTTGACTAGTTACGCAAACGCCATTTTGTTGGTTTTCAAACTTGTAATTTGTGAGACATGTTTATTCTTGTTTATTTTTCTGAAATTTTTTTATTAAAGTTTAATGTAGTCAATGTGAAATAAAACATCTTTTCCCCCGCCATAACTGTTTTTCAGTGGCTCAACGGGTTGATCATTGCTCATGTCCTGTGTTAATCTGAATTTGTAGACTCATCCTGATAATTTTAATGTATACTATGTACTTGAATTGGAAAGAGTAGAAAGAATCATGCATAGTCGCTGATAGCAGTTGAATATCGATGGATGTACAAAATCGTCTTGAACTGAGGCCAGCACACGTGGATTCCAGCTGACACAATGTCAACACACGGAACAATTATCCATAAATTTGACCAATTATTATGATATACCCTGCAGAGTAATGCTGGCTAAAATTGGTGGAAAATACATGTGTCTGTTCTTTTGTGGTCAGGGGTACGCAATTATGCCAATAAACAAAGAATATCATAAGTTTGGCCTGACAAAGGGCGCTGTTTGCGAAACTGGAAATTATTTGCGGAACCGGTCAAAGGACGTGCCACTGAAAAATGATTGTGCAAGGCTTTATTCCTAATGACTGAAGAAAACTAATTGATCCACAAAGTGCGTGAGTAATTTCCGCAAATCCGTGAACAGACAACTTTCCGCCACCGAATGCTGTATCGATAGCCTACCAGACGCTTCAGACAAATTCCGTTTGCGGAACCCGTCAACGCACTGTACCACGCAGTAAGTTACGACGTGCGAAACTGATCGCAATCTGGTCAAGTTAAATGGACTGGAAGCAAGTTTTATGCTATAGTTGTTCGTAATGTTCGTCATCTTGCAGGAAAGTAGTTAGCTAGCTAATTAACATCGCGTTAGTCTAACGATGTGACTGTTCATGAAAAACACATCGATTGGCCGAAACATATCACTGTGTCGACATCCGGCTATGGCCAGCGACAACAAATTATTACAAGCGACTTTATGGTATAATAAGAGAAATCATAGATCTATGGATTTCGCAAGCCTTTCTTCTGCAGCTGGAGGATGCAAGCGAACAGATGAACCTGTCCCTCTCTCAGCTCAGCCTACCTCCGCGATTCACCCAGACTCGCATAACAGAGAACTGGAGGTCGACGTGTTACACGGCTACCATTGTATGTAGCCAGCTATTAAGGTAAAGAGATGTATAGGCACGGGTGTATTAATACGAACTGTCCTTTCACTCCAAATTCGTGAAGAAAGCAATGGAAGTACATGAAGCCCAAGAGAGCAGGAGCGTGTGAACTTGCTTTGTAACCGACTGAACTACTAAACAGACGATGCGCAGATAACCCGTCCGAAGATCGACAGATCTGAGTGTAAGCACACAATTTCAGTGGAAGCAGCGCTAATCCAAGCGCACACGGGGGTAATTGAGTGCGAGAGCAGTGTCTTTCGGGGGAAAACCTTAGCTATACTCTCAATCAAACTCCGCAATGTCCAGGGGAGCGTCCATGCACAGTCAGTGGCTCCAACTATGTAAGTTGCCATCTGTGCTTTGACATAAGATTGCGTGCAGCAGGAGTTTCCCTCTGATTGATAACCAACGAGATCGCTTGTATTTGTTAATATCCAATCCGTACCAAATTGTGGAGGACGTCCCGCCTTCTCACCGACAGGCCACACCCAACTAGGGAGGGTATTTTCTTTTTAATTTTGTTAGGAAAAGCGCTGGACCTCGAAATCGAAAAATGCAAAGTCAGGCAGGGCAGTCTGTCGCGAAAATGAAAAAGAAAAGTGGCGAACTTTAGCGATTTAATTATGAGACAGATATTGCGTCTGCTTCTTGAAAAAGAAAAGCATTTCCGAGAATGTATTTGCTTTATGAGATTAGCGTTTTTCGATTTCGCTTTTGTTAGTGATATTGCGGGGCACTTCTTGCAAATGAAAACAGTGCCTACATGGACTTGAAAATGCAAACGCAAAGTGGAGGATTACTTTTGCATTTCCGTGATGATACAAATAATGCGCGTGCTTCTCGAAAACGAAAAAGCATTTCCGAGAATGTATTTGCTTTATACGATTAGCGTTTTTCGCTTTTTTGTTAGTGATATTGCAGGGCACTTCTCGAAAATGCAAATGTAAATGAGGAATGTATTTTAATTTTCCAGTTGTTATAAAAATTGCATACATGGACTTGAAAATGAAAATGCAAAGTGGAGGATTACATTTTAATTTTCATTATGATACAAATAATGCGCTTGTATCTTGAAAATGAAAATGCATTTCTGACATTGCATTTTCATTTTAATTTTGTTAACTATATGCTTCCATAGGTGGAGACTAGGGGTCAGTTTGAAATGTCGATAGCATAGTTTTATTTCTTAAAGAAAACAGGAAGACTGATTCCTTAGCCAGCTGCTACCTTCTGCCATTGGTGTTATGGGGAAAATGTGGAAGTATCTTATTTTCTTTTATGTTCGAAAAAAGAAAGATTTTGACAATGTCAGAAAGCCCACTATGATAATTTATTTTTTAAAAATTGAAGCAAGGTGTTTTGAAATGCATTAATAAACATCTTATTTCCTTTAGTAAAAGCAATGTCTTATGCATCAACCTGAAGAAACAAATGAATAGTCAGCTAGTACTGGCCTTAACCTGGCAAGTGAGTGAATGAGCATACAATTAATCTGGAAAACAAATGCCAATGCTTGGTTTGGCAGTTTTTATTAATATTCAAAAATTTATTAATCATATGATCTGGCCCAATTCAATTAGTGGTTTGTCTTCTACTAGTGATATCCCACACTTACTGCTTTAACTTAACAATTAGTTGGTAATCGCCCTTTTCAGACATCAATTCGACCGTCAGGAATGTGTGTTGTCCTCATTCCTAGCCTCTGATTCCAGGATGTGCGGACAAAAGTATTTAACAAATGTCTGTTTGAGGTAGGGCAATTAATTACAGATCTATTACAAATAACTGCACATAACTCACATTTTTTGGAATGTGATGGCGTTTCCTCCATTTTAGACACAAAAAAAGTGCTGCACTTAAAAGGAGCCTGGTTTGTACATCTGCATTGGAGAAGACTCACTGCAGAGGGTCTTTATAATCCATTTCCACCCAGGGCTAATTAGTGGATTAATATGACACATCCTCCACAACAATGTGCAAATAGAGGGGGGAGGTGATAGGGCGAGGGGAGAGGGGCTGGTTTGAAAAAGGCCCTGGCTATTTCTGAATAAGAGAGGGTACCCCTGGTTCCGCCAAACTCTCAATCTAAACATTCTATTCCAGTGGTTCCCAAACTCTGTCCTGGGGTCTACCGAGTATGCTTTTGTTCCGACCACAATTACAATTCAAGTATTTTAACAAGCTGTTAATTTTTCTCAAGCAGGCGTTTCGATTTTTAGCGAGATTACTTTTCTTTGATCAACATTACGCCAGAAAAATGCAATACCACCGGGAATATATAATTCCCAAATTCATACTGTGATTATTTCATTACGGCAAACTATTACAGAAAAAGTGGGAACATATGAACCACTGAGATTAGTAGGCTCCCAATTTTGTTGGTATTATCATTTTTCTTTCTTAAAGGGGACCTATTATGCTGATCCTTCTTTCTATACATATAAGTAATATTATAATGTCGGATGACCATACTCAACCTCTGAAAAGTTTCTAAACATAAGATACAGGGGTTTTGCCATAATCCAAGAACATGATTTCGTGAACACGATTTCCTCTCTGAACAGCTTGTCCCGAGATCTTCGCAAGATCTGGGCAAAACCTGACGTCAGGTTGTGCCGTCCAATTAATACAGACCTAGCCAGAGCCAATCACGGCGCTGGACCTGCCCACACCGGAAACTATTCTAGCAGGCACAAACAACCATACTATGCCTTAGTAGCGTCAACACTTTTGTAAATAAAAAAGAAGAACCGCAGATCATTTGAGGTGCAGTGTTGTCAGTATCTCTCCCAAAGCTGTTTGTCCGTTTACTTTTGGACGTGAAGAAAAGCACCTATTTCTCTTCCAAAAGACGATGCCACCAGAAATCAGTGGGTAGCTTTTTTGTTTGCTGGCAGCAAACAACCACGGCCAAAGGGAACGTTAGCTGTTTGTGTTCAGCATTTCACCAAAGAAAGCTTTGTCAATAAAGGATAATTCGACGCTGGATAAACATTTCAGCTGCCTCTCAAACCTGAAGCAGTTGCGTCAATCAAGCGCTCGGAGCCACAAGCTGTAAGTAACGATATAACAGCAAATAAGTGAAGCTAACATATTATGGGTGGCTAGCAGGACCGCTAACGATAGTTAGTACTAACATCTGGCCTCAAACGCAGGCTTTGTAAAATATCTGAAGATAAAGCCTGTATTGGTTGCGACTGTCCTTGACTCACCGCCGCAGAAGCTGTAAGTTGCTTTTCCGGCATAAGCCTACCTAACATGATGGCCTGTTGATTGTGGCTGTAGCACAGCGGCTAACGTAGCCAAGTTACAGTTGCTAATGTTTGTGTCCTAAATATGCAAGAGTAATATCAGGGAAAATTCAACAGAAGGCGTGTGAACATAAACCTCATTTGAAGCTAACTTTTTATACTTCTTTGTAATTTGGATGCTTGGTACTGTCCACGGTAACAGAACTTGCTGTCTGTAAAACCTGTATTGCAAGGGTTTTTCTCTGTGTTTGTTGTGACCGCTCAGTCACCAGCTACTGCATGTTAGTTTGCGTGCCGCCGTGCTAATTAAAAATGCTTCGGGTTAACTTATATGCTGTAATTCTGATTGGTATGCTTGTGTTACTTAGGTAAGCATCAATGTGGCAGTTTCATCATAACGTTGCCCGATTGTAACCAGTACAGTTCAAGCTAACCGGACAGGTGCTGTATGTGTCTGCAAAGTTGGGCTGAAAAGGCTGCAGTTAGACCAGACGTACGTTTTGCAGAGCTTGGGATACGTGTTTGGGTTTGTTTACGGCTGCTTGTGATCACTTCACTTATCCATGACCAGGATCAGCCGAATACTTCACCAATATCTGGGCTAGCTCTCTGATGCTACCGTGAAAGCAATCGCGAAACGCACAAGCTCTAACGTGTCTGGTATAACAAACAATTTCTCCAGCGTAATTTCATCCCCCTTTAGAAACTGTTCTGGCTAATAAAAAGCCGAAAAGGCGGAGATTGAATAGGAAATTCTTTCCTGTAGAAGTGATCGATTCGCTAGCTCCAAATAAGCAACTGTCCACGCTAACGGAATTTACGGTCTGTAAAACCTGTACCATGTTCATAACATAACCAGAGCTCTGTCTAGCTGTCGGACTATCCATAAAGCTGCTTTCACATCGGACGCGAAACGAATTTTTCGCGCGACAGATTACATTCAAAGTCAATGCAAAGACAATGCATTGACTTTGAATGTAATCTGACGCGCGAAAAATTTCAATTACCACGGGCGATTTCCGAAAAGGCCGTTGAGCCTGGAGCTTTCGCCCCTCCGTCAAATACCAGCGCAGAAGCTGTTCGTTACTCCACGCTAACGACACACCACAGTTATGCACACGAACCAGCAGGTCCTTATAATACACACGTAAGCAGTCCATAAGTTGTTGGTCCGCTTTTTTGCTGCTCCTCACTGTCCATGTTTCCTCTAAACTCAGACCCACGGTTTTCACGGTCTCCGGTCTACACTTGGCTATGTCGACCTGTTCTACAAATGTGTCTGTATGGGGTGGATTCTAGCTTTCCCTCAATCCTAGCTACAGAGTAGAAACACCGCTGTACTCACCATAGTAGCCGTAGGTACATAGCAAATTAGAGCTTGAGCTGACAGACTTTCGCACTGCATCTTCCACTTTCGCCACTGCGTTTATTAGAACAAGTTCATTTCATTAGATCTATACACACGTACTGTGTTTGATTGCAGAATTTCCCCGCTGATTGCTTAGCTCAGATGGCAGACGCGTCTCACGTGTCACACTGGGGAGGCGGACCCAGAAAACTGCATTCTGCCGAGTCCCGCCCAGCTCCGCCCTCCACAGAGCTGGCCAATCAGAAGAAAGTGGGCACACGGGGAGGGGCGGCCATAGCAGAAAAGCCACCCAAATGAGGCGTTTCAGGCAGAGACTACAATGGACTACAAATGGGGTTTTTTGAGGATGGCAGTATGAGCTAAATAAGGCCCCTTTTTTGGACTTTGAATGATCAGGAGCACTCTAGGTGAGTCAAAGATCAAAATATAAACTCAGAAATGTAGCATAATAGGTCCCCTTTAAACATTGTCAATGCAGGTCTGCCGCATGATCATATACTTTGAATTGTTCATCATGCACAGATGTTTATCATTGGTGGCCAGGTGTCTGGACTTTCACCAATCAGCAGCCCACTGATTCAAGTCAGTTTCAATGTAATCAGTTAGAAATAACTTGCCTCCTTTAGTACAAGAATATGCTTGCAATATGCCCGGATAAATACTACATGTCCTCAGAAATGTTACTAAATAAATCAAGCTATTCTTGCTGTAATGTGATTAGGATGTTTAGTGACCTTGCTATGAAAGCACTTATTTTGGGAAAATTAATAGCTTGTTCAGAAAAATTTAATTGCCATCGTGATTGGAGAGAAAACCAGCATAGACAGGGGCCCTCCAGGACCGAGTTTGGGAACCACTGATCTTTTCTTTAGGACCCTGTTCCCCAAATCACAATCCTTGACAATCAAAGGCAAATGTTCACTTAATTGCCTGGAAGTAAATAACACCAGGGCTGGTGGTTTGGATTTGAGGGCCAGATTTTAGAATCCCGGTTGTCGAATCTGGAGCCATTTACCATTTAGTGCTTACACTGATGTCTCAAACGCAATTAACTCTGAGTAACTGACGTGTGATCTGGATACACACATATTCATTCACAGGACGTTCAGTAAAGGTGAATACCTGCCCTTGCAATCATCATATCTGCACAGCAAATATGAAAGTATAAAGGCTGAGCAATTACAATTAAACTCAACATTAAATTGGGTTTCGCATTCTTATTTAGACTTTACTGAGACCTCTTAATACAATTCTTCCAACTTTTCATCGAGAAAGTATGATCCAGCTAATATGTAAAACTGAAGAAACATCGTTTAAAATTTGAGAGCAAACGTCAATCTACTGAGTTCAGAAAACTTTGCGAGTGTTGCAGATCAGAAACGCAAAAAGTAGGCCTACTTCAGCATTTAGTGGACCATTCACGATTATATCTTTTTGCGACAGAAACATTTTGATCCAAATTGACAACCCAAATCGAACGAAAATAAACCTAATACAGAGCCGGATGAATAAATCATTAGCTCTAGAGGGAAAATCGGCAATTTTCCTCAAGGCAAGAACTCAATATACTATTAGGTTACAGAATCAAGTCACCAAGTAGCCCGAGTCAACGTCAGTAAGCCGTACAGATATTACGACATGAAACATAACGAAACCTACGCAGCGAAGCCAGTTCATAAGTAAAGCCACGTTTCCGCAAATGTTACCCCAATTGTGCGCGGTTTTCTTTAAGCGGTGAACTGGCCAGCAACGTTGTTCCGAAGTCCCCGAAAAAAAAAATGAGGCATCTCTGCGTGAAATAACATCAAAAGGCTTACCTAAAAGTTTCTTCACTTCAGCTTCATTCATATAGACGCTGACTCTTGGCCGATAGTTATTCACGATGCCGGGCATCATTAAACTGGAATTGGCGAAGGACACCACTGCCTCGAACAGAAGAAAAAACAAGCCCCATTTCGTCCATGGATCCGAGTGGGGCCAACACCGCGACTCTATGCCAGAACAAACCCGAATCGGCCCCGTCAGAAACACGGACATTGCATACAAACACGTTTTTCCTTTCTTGGAACGTTAAGCCCCTAAATGGTGTTGTATCCTATTCGATTTGCTGTCAATCCATCTCAGTGAGTAAGGCTGATCCTGAAGGTAGCGTAGTTCCAAGCATTTTCAACTCAGGCTTTATCGCCCTTTCGTAGCCTATATTGTCCTGGTTTTTCTCTCACGAAGTACTTCGCTAGCTAACTAACTTTTCCAGCTGTGTACAGACGGGATCCAGATTGCGGGTCTCAAGAATTCAACCAACGACCTGAATCCGGTTACTTTACTGTCTCCTGAACACATGTTCTGACGCGACCGATTAACCTTCAACGCATCATACCAGTTGTTACTGTAAGCTTCTCGCCGCATTCGTCCCGTCCACATTCGCCCCCTGAATCTCAGTGTTCAATAGGGGGGAGAACGGGGTGCCCTTGGATGCAAGTACGAGCACGCACGGATGCGTCCCTATATCCAGCGCGCGACCGTCTCGTCTTTTGACTAAGCAGTCCGCGCATTCGTCTGGGCTCTCTCGTCCAAACGACGAAGGTGTGGAGTTTTTCTTCAGACCTCATTTTCCCGACTGGTGCTGACGCAGATAAGGGCTTCGTCAACATCGTCAAATCAGAAAGAAATAAAGCAGCGGCAAGTTCTGAAAAGTAAGAATGAGAACTGATCATGAACATTTTCAATTTATGCAATAAACTAAGCATTTTCATGTCATTTTCTTATTTATATTCTGGGGTTTTCTTTTAAAGTTAAACTGTAAACTTGTAGTTCATCTAAAAATTAAACTCTATCTTAATTAGGGGCCAGGCAGCGAAAGCTGCCGGGAACCTATTGTTTTCGCCAGTATTCTTCTTCTTCTTCCTAGGAAATCCTACTTCCCATACATGAAAAATCACCAAACTTTGCACAAAGGTCCAGTCCCATGCCAGATTGCCTCAGCTGCAAAAACAGGCCAATAGTCCTGATGGTGGCGCTACTGCAAGCCTCTAAAATTCAAAATTTTGAAAATTCACAACAAATCAACAATATGTGCTACAGATTAGCAACTTTCACCAAAATGTAGCCCCAATACTTAAGAAGCTTTTGTCCACTTAAACTTAGTACAAATTATGAAGTCTATCACTCTGTTTTTTTTTTCAAAAACTGTAAAACTTATAAAACTTTTCTTGCCCCACAATTTTTGCTCAATTGTCACCAAATTTGCTGTACTGAATCTTCAGATCGTCCTCTACAAAAATAGCACCCGGCGTTTCAATATTTGAAAAATTGAGCCTTCAGTGCTTGAAAATGTTTGACTGTAAACAGTATTGTAAACATATATCAGCCAATACTTGATAAATACATTTTCAATCTTCCTGAAAAAAATTGATATTTTAGAGTCAAGGTCCATTTTTTCTCAAAAACTGAATTTTTGTAACCATTTGAATTCTGTTCTCATGGAACAATTGGAGTCAATGTAAGAATGGCATTTTTAAACATTAGATTTTCTCTAATGAAGCAAAACACTTATTGCTAAAAACAAATCACCAACATTTCTATGCTGTCAAGCTGCAGTTTATGTATTATCAGATTTTTGTCTTGATAGCAGAAATTTTGACAATTTTTGAAATCTTCCTTGACAACTGCTGCCTGGCTGGTGACTCCCTGAGTTAATTAATAAAGCCACTCACCTGTTCTCTCTCCCAGTCAATTAGCTAGGAGTTGCTTCTTGGTGTCAGAGGTTGGGAGTTCAAGCCCCAGCTACAGCAGAATGAACATTGTAATGTTGATGGTCTTGTAATTTGCCTATTTAGGAACTTATTGTTTTTTTTTTAAAGATTATTTTTTTTGGGAATTTTTCCTTTATTTGACAGTTGTACAGTGTAGAGAGACAGGAAAGTTGGGGAGAAGAATGGGGGAAGACATGCAGCAAATGACCTGAGCTGGAATCAAACCCAGGTCGCTGCGGTAAGGACATAGCCTTTATGGCATGCGAGCTTAGACCGATGAGCCACCGGGGCACCCCAGGAACTTATTGTTTTCCTCAATGAGCGTTTAAATTTAAAAACTTTGAAAATTCCTACCAAACCAGCCATACATGCTACAGTTTTGCAACTTTCACCAAAATGTAGCCCCAATACTTTAGAAACTTTTGTCAACTTGAACTCACTACAAACCTTCAGACCCAGCAACAATAAATATTATTTTCTGATTGGCTGAT